>JARVLU010000001.1:23419849-23454181 GCA_031762415.1 Simpsonichthys santanae
ACACACACACACACACACACACACACACACACACACACACACACACACACACACACACACACACACACACACTGTGAGTGAAGGTAAACTGGGAGAATATAAACTGGCAGGGTGATGGCAAAGTGAGTGCAGCTGGGCTGATTGGTAAATGAGGGACAGGTTGATCCAGAGATCACGGAGAATAACAATAATGAAGGATTGAAAAAAACCTAAACTAAACAAAATTAAATTAATTGACAACAATAAACCAACAAAACACAAATACAGTATATGTCGTAGTTTTGTCCAGTTGGATCAAAACCTAAAACAAAGTATATTTTATAGTGAATATACTGTAGAAGCCATTAGATGTTGGTTGTAAAGCGGCCGTGGGGCGCTTCAAGTTTAAAGCTTCTCTTCCTGGACGTGTCTTTGTGTGACTGTTGTATAAAAAAGACACACATCAAACCTGAACAGTCTGCATGGCGTGAGGTGCAGGGTCCTGAGATGAGACGGGCAGTGAGCAAGGCAGCAGGAGTTCCCTGGAGACGACAGGCTTCAGGAGGAGGGAGAGGGACGGGGACGACTGGAGGACGTAGTAACAATACACACCTGTAATAACACACACGTGCACAGTGTGTACAAGAACAATCACAAGACCTGACAAACTGCCAGCACTTGGTTTTAGTTCTGCACACACAGACCTGAGGATCCAGATGTGGACCTCGTATCAGCCTCCACCTTCAGCAGCAGGAACAAGTCTCGACTCTGAAAGCGGGACAAGTAAATCCAGCAATAATCTAAATCAAAGATCACATAACATCTTGAGCAACCGTTGATGATGTCACAATATTTTCAGGATTAGAGCAAAACGTACTTCATTCTGTAAATTTTCTATATAAAACAGTTTTGATTTAAAACTGAATCTGGATTCCCTCAACAAACGCGTGGTCATTAATTTAATAACATGATAATTTAATTTAAGGACATATTCTGGCACGTCAGGATATTTACCTAGAGAACGGTGAACATGACTCATTTCAGTTTATATCTGCGTGATCTGAATTTTGTGAGGCGTGAACTTGCACAACACTGATATTAGTTAAGAGAGAAAAACGTAACTGTGTTCATAACTGGATGACCAGTTCATAACCAGTTCATAACCAGTTCATAACCAGTGACTCACAGGTTTGTACTGTGTGAGTTAAGAGCTGAAAAGTTCAGAAGCACAGGAGGCCTTCATCATGTCTGATCTCCAACTCCATCTTCTACTGTATCTAAAAAAGCCAAGTCTGGTCCTCTGGACATTCAAAGTCCAGAATGTCCAGAGGACCAGACTTAGCTTTTTTAGATTTTTCTACCTGGATTATTGAGCATGCATCAGGGTATCTTCTACTGTAGTCCTGTCATGGAGAGAAACCCAGACAAAGCTCTCCCCTGCGACTTTGAAGCTCCTCCTGGGGGACTGTGAGGTGTTCCCAGACCAGATAAGATGCACGATCCCTCCAGCGAGTTCTGGGTCTGCCCTGGGACTTCTTATCATTGGGACAAGCCCAGAAAACCTCCAAAGGGAGGAGTCTAGGAGACTGTGGGCGTCCCAGTCACTTCTTTCCTGAGGTCACTAGATGGCGCCAGACGACCATTCTCCTTGATGAGACGTCCAGCGTACAAAAGGCAGATGATGACTCATCTTCGACGCTGGAGCGTTACCTCGCTAATGATTCGTGCTTCTAGGTTTCAGACCTGTAATTACTGTTAATTTATTGGGTCAGGTGGGGTTAAAAAATGATGGCTACGGGCTGGGACCAGGATGGATTGGATTTTTCAAGACCAAATGCAACTCTACCGCTGAGGTGCTCCACAGAACATCACAAGAAGTCCTTCCTCCCTGTGGCTATCAAACTTTTCAACACCTCCCATTTTCTGCACACAGGACAATAAAATAAATACTGCACCACAATAAACACTTTAATGTTTCTATCTGCACCTGATCTGTTTTAGAACTTAATCATTAATATCTTGTGCATGTTCCTTTGTATTGAAACACTGGCACAACATTTTCCTGTGGATCAATAAAGTTCTATCGTATCTTATCAATCTCCCGCTCCATCATATCATCACTCCTGAACGAGACGGATTCTTGAACCCCCCACATTCGGAGGTGGCTTGACTTATCCTCCTGTGAAAAACCGTTGCCTGAAATTTAAGTAAAATTTCCCAATAAATCTAATTTGAAACCATAAAAACAAAGTAGAAGAGTGGGTGAGGGTCATAAAAATAATAAGAGGGAAATGCCAAATGTGCGTTTCTGTCTCTGAAGTGTGTCGTCTGTCAGGTGGAAGGCGGCTGTAAAGCTCGTTCACTCACCCTGAGTGTGTGGCAGAGAGCCTGGAACAAGCTGGTGTTGCTCTCCATCTCATCCCAGTCCAGCTGCCAGCAGGTGGTGGGGCGGACCACCAGGGGCAGGCCGTACAAAACACTCTCACACACTCCGTCTGCGTGCAGCACCCTTCAACACACAACTGGAGTTAGAACAGGCACAGTGCAGAGAAAACAAGCGTCTCGGCAGGAAGTGGTCAAAATGAAAACGTGACATCATGAGCAGAGACGGAAACATCGTCCCTGTCAAGGTGGAAGCTTTAATGAAATGTCAGCGCTGGGACTCATGAGTCATCTTTAAATAACTCGATACACATTTTCTCTAACGCTGACGTATTTATTCCAAGTGCGACGTCACAAATTCGCAAAATCCATGAAAATCAGGTGAATGAATGCAAATGAGCTCCGTCTTGTTTTTTTTTTTTCTGTTGTGGGAACGGAAACCCACTGAAGGTGTTGGTGCGAGTCCGCGTGAGATGTTCAGAAGCGACACCGAGGATGAAGACATCAATGGGTTCAGTGATGTGGAGTTAGAGCGGTGAATTTACCGGTAACTTGCTTGTCGGACTCGTTGGCTTGTTATGTTAATTAAGCCTGTTCAGGATCCCAGGTATGTTCTGTTTTATTGTTATTTCAGATTAAATGACTGTTTTGCACTTTGTGAAATACACTTCTAAATAAATGCGACTTATACTCAGAAGCGACTTATAGTCTGGAAAATACGGTACTTTTGATATTGAGATTTTCTGTTTATCACTAGAAAAAGTTGCGAGTTACTAATAATATGTTTAACAACACATTGTTTTTGCTGTGGTAAAACCTCAGCTGCTGTTAGCTCATCTTTGCCTTATCAACGTATTTACGGCTACAAGCAACACAAGAAGAGTTCTTTTGAGGCTTTTTTTTCTTTATTCATCTGCAGTTTTTGAGATTTGAGCATCAGAGTGGAACAAAGCGTCCTCTGATGTGAATGAAGAGTTTCATCCATGAGATGATCCGCCGCTGTCTACAAGAAGCTATTCATGGACAGCAGAGATTTTACTCGAGAGTCAGTAGAGAACACGCACACGGCTCCGCTTTGGCTTCAGAGAACCAAAAACAACCAGGACGGGACGGAAACAAGAGCAATCACTTCACATGTACGAAGATGTTAATGCTGTCTTCTGTTTGTGACCAATTTGGAAGGTACAGTAACACTGACAAGAGAAATGAATGTGAATGCTTATTGGTGAAGATCTTGCTGAAAAACAGCTGAAATTAGCTACAAAGCATGCTGATTGTAGATGAAATGGAATAACAAGCCTAAGTTAGCAGAAGAAAGCAGAAAGAACACATATTTGCTGAATTAGGTTTAAATAATAAGAAATAAGCATAAAAATGTAGGAAATTAACCAAAAAAGCTGAAATTAACAAAAAAAAAAATAGCTGAAAAGTAACTGAAATAGCAGAAAAAGCTGAAATGAGCATTAGCTGAAAATACCATTAATTACAGTGAAAGTACCAAAAGTTACCATGAAAAACTTGAATTTATCTGAAAACAGCTGAAATAAGCTAAAACAAAATGCCAAAAACGTTTCTGTAAAAGTAGAACAAGCTTAAATTAGAACAAGAAAGCAGAAAGAACATTTTTGACCAATTAGGCTGAAAAAAGGCATAAATGAGCACAAAAAAAATATCTGCTGAAAAGTAGGTGAAAAGGCAGAAAGAGGCTTAAACTACCCAAAAGAAGCGGTAAAAGCGGAAATGTGCTAAAAAAAAAAAAAATAAAAAAAATAAATTAAAAAAAAAAAAAAAAAAGTGGAATTAGATGAAAAAGCTAAAATTAGCATAAAAAAGACTAAACAGCAGAAAAAGCTGAAAGGAGCATAACAAGTTGAAATTAGCATAAAGAAGTTAATGAGGCTTAGTGTAGAAAACATTACCATGAAAATTTTGAATTAATCTGAAAACAGCTGAAATTAGCTAAAACAAAATGCTAAAGAGTTTGCTGAAAAAGTAGAAGCTTAAATTAGCACAAGAAAGCAGAAAGAACACGTTTGACCAATTAGGCTGAAACAAGCAGAAAAAAAAAAAAATGAAATTATCTGAAAAAAAAAAAAAAAAGCTGAAATTAGAAAAAAGAACTGCTGAAAAGTAGCTGAAAAGGCAGAAAAACACTTACACTACCAGAAAGAAGCAGTAAGAGCTGAAATGAGCTAAACAAATATGGAATTAGATGAAAAAGCTAAAACTAGCATAAAAACTGCTAAATAGCAGAAAAAGCTGAAAGGAGCATAATCTGAAAATAGCATAAAAATTAATCAAAAATTACCATGAAAAACTTGAACTTATTTGAAAACAGCAAATGTTAAAAAGGTAGCTGAAATAGCAGAAATAGCTGAAACTTGCATAAACAAGCTGAAAGAAGCAGAAAAAAGTTAGAAAAAAGTACAGAAATGTTGTAGTTAGCAGAAATAAACTGAAAGGATCACAACACAGCTGAAAAAACAGCTGAAATTAGATGAAAGTAGCTGAAAAAAGGTTTAAAATTTGTACAAAGAAGCTGAAGCAGAACAAAAAGTGAAAGGAGCAGTAAAAGGTTGTAAACACAACTAAAGGTTTGAAGGATGTAAAATGAGCTCAATTCATTTTCTATGAGAAAAAAAATGTCAATAAAGGCTAAATATTTCAAAAAGCTAAAGTTGCACCATCAAAAGTCATAGCAGGACTGTCCTGAATGAGCTGAACGTTTTGATTCATGAATGTGTTGAAATAGCAGGAACATCCATGCCTCCTCCTCTCTTACTTGATGGCCCTCAGCCTCTGAGGAGCTGGAGCTTGGCTGCCCTTGATGACAGGCAGGAAGTCTCGAAGGCTCTCGGTCTTCACGCCCAGGCTGGGGGTCAGGGGGACGAGGGCGGGGCTTATCAGGCGCTCCTGCATGTCGCACTTCACACACACTGCGCAGAGAAGCGCACAGTTTGAGTAAATCTAAATCAAGTTCTGTTTCGGTGTGTGTGTTTTCAATGTGCACACCTGGAACTAGAGAATCAGAAGGGCTTGGCAGCAGGAGGTGCAGATGCTCTCTGTCTCCTCCCTGCTCCTGAAGCCACGCCTTCAACACGGTCTCCATGGCGAACACGCTGTTCTCTACCTGCTGCAGGTCGACCTCTGTCCCCAGCATTAAAGAGTCTGTACACACACACACACAAACAGAACCAACCCTCACTCACAGTTGATTTGTGTTCACATCATACCATGACACCAGGTCTCTCACGTAAATGAGTCTCTGAGGCTCAATGGGATTAACCTGTATAAATAAAGTTTGAATGAATGAATGACACGCCTGAAAAAGAAGAGAATAGATGTGCTGCGCTTTTATTTTGTAGCCACCAGGTGACAGCAAAATCCAATAAATTCCACATCAGGACTTCAGACTCATTTAAATAAACGTGTTTGTTGTACTAAAGAATCTGACATAGACATAATTTCAAAAGACATAAAACAGTGGTGAAATATGTTTTATTTAGTTATTTTGAAGAATTACTTTAAACCTCAGTCTCTCATTAGTGCTTAAGCCTCATAACAAAGCATAACCTGTTCATATTTCTTTGCATGTTTATTCACATTTCTCATTCCAGAATAATAAAAGAGACCCTGCCTGACTTGGACCCCATGCTTCATCCTGCTCTCATCATTAAATGTCCGTTCATTACTGCTGACGAGACACAAACCTTGTAAACACCCCGTTTCCATCTTTCTTTTTGCCTGCTGTTTAAAAGTTAATGAGCCATCAGCAGATAAATAATGGGACTGCTGGGAGAACAGAGGATCAGTAGGTTAACAGGGGGGAGGAGAAGTTGGACATGGAGCAGAAGGAAACAAATGGAGTGACTTTAAATTCCCGCAGCAAACTGAAATAAGTGGCTGCTCCTTTTATCTTCGTGTCACACGCTGCCACAGCGCAGAAGTTATTGTGAATTCTGAGCCAAACGTTTGCAGAAGTCTTTAAAATTCATCCGAGGGCAAAGAATTTCATCGTTTTTCCATCAGCGGACGTTTATGCTCTGATCCCCGCAGGTTGAACGCGAGGGCAAGAAAAAAGCTTTAGATAGATAGAAAGATAGCAAAAACATAAACTTTAATGTTTTAAAACCCTTGCATGCACCAGAGCCAAGATGATTTGTTTTGAGTTCTGACACGCGCTCCAGCTCCTAACTCAGATTTAAAAACGTCATCAGCATAAGAAGACGTGCGTCTGACTGTACAGGAACAGACTGGCAACCAAGCTACAATAAATCAGCATGAATTCCCTTGAAAAGATCAATCAAAAAGCAATAAATTGAGAAGCAAAGCTGAGTTGATGAATATGACAGACGGATGCAGTCAAAAGAGTGGAAATTAGTCATAAAATAGTCGTGGAGTTCCTCAGGGTTCTGTGCTTGGACCAATACTCTTTACGGTACTAGGGATGCAACAATCCACATTTTTAAAAATTCTGATACGATCCTGATATCGTCATCATTATTGATTTTATATGAGGTTGTAATAATATCTATAGGCAAGTACAAATTGTACAAATACATGCATGAATGTCCAAAAAGGCAACTTGAGGTAAGTTTTATTAATGTTGGATAAGTTTCAAAGTTAGAATTAAATTCTGCTAATACAAAATGTGTTTTATTTTATTCCTAGCTTTAAAGTGGATAATAAAGTGGTTAATTTAAGTGATTAAAATTGTTTTATTTTTAAATAAGGGGCAGATTTTTTGTTTCTTCTTTCTGAACTTTTTTCATTCAGTGTTTTTTTTTTTCTTTTTGATGGTTTTGTTTATTTTGTTTCTTTTAAATGAATGACTTAAATAAAAAAATTTAATGGCTTTAAACATCTAAGTTCATGGCATAAACCACAGACATGTTCCTGTTTTTAGTATTTTACATGGCTTTGTAATGTAGATGTTTTTGTTTCGTTTTTTTAACATATAATTTTCTTGTAATTTTCAATTCATATGCTTTTTTTTAATGATTGTCTACTGTTGTACTGATAAATATTTCCTAGAAGGTAAACTATATCTTGGCTGCAAGTATCAAGCAGCGAGATCCTTTGTTTTCTACAACTGATAGCTGTTCATTAATTACGATGAAGTTTAGCAGCCACTTGGTGAACATTGGAGCTCCGTGGCTTCAGCGGTGAGTTCTTCTCGTTCAATCCAAAGCAGGCAGCCTGATTTGGGTCAGCCGCTCTCAGTCTGTCCCTCCTCCAAGATGGGGCAGACTGAGCGGGGCAGATCGGGTGCAGCTGACACCCGTTCAGTTCAGACAGTTCATCTTTATTAAGATGCTTGTTTAGGCTGATTTCATGTTGATACCAGCAGCTTCAGTTTGTCTAAAACAACCGTTTGGAGGAGTTGGAGGTGAGGTGTGCTTTAGATGTTTCAATGAAACAGGAGAAAAAGAAGAGCATAACGTTGGTGTTTTACTTCTCGCTGTTTAAAAAGATGAGAAAGTGGTCGACTAAAGACAAAGGAGAAAAGATGAAACAGCTGATTGATTGGGTGAGGCAGCAAAGAGTAATGACGTAATCATCTTTTTTTAATTTTTCCTCCTGTGGTTTGATTAAGTTCTTGTTTCTACTCTTAAGTGTCTCCAAGGTTTGTGTTGGGTACTGCTGTGTAGGATTAAAACAACACTCTATTATGTCGCATCTTTTGTCTTAAATCTGACTCCCCTCACTGTTTTTGTTCTTCCTGCGCTGTTACGAGTGAGCCCCCCCCCGTTCTGATCTACAAGTCTAATGCTGCTCCCGTGTCTCATTAGGACGTCCTCGGTGAAACTGTGACATGCTCGCTGAGGTTAGCAAGGCAGGGCGGCGGTCGAATCTCATTAAAATTTCATCTTTATGTCAGTTTGATATCAGTTTTATTAAATAATATTTAAATATGTTTTAAAAAATCAATTATTAAAACATAAAATGATTAAACTAACTTCTGTCCAACATTTTGGCTTTACTTTTTCAACAGTGTGTTTTTCTGCAGAAGCAGACTGTAAAACTTTGTACAAGTATCTGCTGTTTGGCACCGAGCAGTAGGAAATCAGTGTCTTACCTGCAGCAGACGACAGCCAGACCTGTTAAGGTTTAGTCTTTTTGTCAGTTTTTGACGTTTTGTTTTAGTTAATCCTTCATTGGTGTTAGGTTTAAATGTGTCTTAGATTAGTTTAGGTTCAACAAAGTTCAGTCAGATCATCGTGACGGTTTCTTTCTTTCTTCTTTATTGTTTTTTTTTTTGTTTGTTTTTTTTTTTTGTTTTTGGATGTTTTGTCCTTCATCCAAAGTACTTCATCAGTCCAAGGAGCCACAACAAAATCAGTCCCACAGGCACATAGTGGGCCAACCTGTTTGCTGATGATAAGATGGTTTCTGGGGCCCGCCCTCTCCCCCAGCAACTCCTCTGAGGCAGTCATAGCCAGAAAACTTGTTGGTCCACTATGTGAGTGTGCTGCTTTTAGGACTGAGTTTGTTGTGGCTCTTTGGACTGATGAAGTCCTTTGGATGAAGGACGAAGCATCTCAACAAAAAACAGGAAAAAGAAAAGAAACCGTCCAGATGACGTGACTAAACTTTGTTGGATTTTCATAGAGCATGAACTTTGATTAGTTTAGGTTACTTTGAGACTGATCTCAATCTGACTGCTGTCTGCTGCAGGTAAGATACTGACTGACCACAGAGTCCCATTTCAAAAGATCCAAACTACCTACAGAAACATTGGCTGATGAGCAATTTTATCTGTTGGAAAGTTGGATCCTTTAATAGAAAAACAGAAGAGCTTACAACCAAGTCCGTCCAAAAGAACCTAACAGAAGAAGATGAAAATATTTTTTCCAATTTTATTTATAGAAACGGGTCAGCCTGTGATCATCCTTCATTCAAAAACTCCAAAATACATTAGTGCATCTTTATTTTTGTTCAGGATCCAAAAGGCATTTACTTTGCTGTATAGATTTCTAAGCAGAGAGAGCAGTTGTCTTTAAGAGATCCTGCTCTTCCTCCCCTGCGCTCGCTCTGATCCAGTAATGCGTCCTTTTATCTGTGCATTAAGAACAGCGTTTTATCCTCGTGACCATTTTAACTTTGGCTTACATGTTTTAAGTAACGATACTAATGGTGTACAAGGAGAGGAAGCAGAGCCTTCCTCTTCGTCTCTGTTTCCACTCTGAGATAAGTGTCTGCTGATAAGGACTGTGTGCTGGTTGGAATCCTGCTGAAACTTCTTGAAGTCATTCTCTGATCCACACCAGCTTTGGGATTTCATCTTAGTTAAAAATGACGATAATGCAGCAGCAAGGTGGCTAAGTTGGTGGAGCTGTTGCCTCTCAGTGAGAAGGTCACCGGATCAAATCCCAGCCGGGGACCTTTCTGGGCGGAGCTTGTTCTCTCCGTGCATGCGTGGGTTTTCTCCACACACCAAAAACATGCATGTTAGGCTGATTGGTAACTCTAAATTGTCTCTAGGTGTGAATGAGAGAGTGAATGGTTGTTTGTCTCTGTGTGTCCCTGTGATGGACTGGAGACCTGTCCATGGCGTCCCCCGCCTCTTTCACAGTGACTGTTGGATATGGACACCATATATGTCCGCTCTGCAACGGAGAAGTGGGCGTGGCCAAGAGAGCTGGCAGGTGCCAGAGAGCTGAAAATCATGACATTCTGTGCTCTTTTAGAGTGTTTAGAGAATATTGCAAGAGTGTGGGAAGGGTTTAAAACATATTAATATATAAATACAAAAAGAAACTACTACTTACTGCTTGTACTAATATTTCTACTTTGCAGTTTTTCTCTTATCCCGGGGCTTCAGGGTACAGACCCCCCGTGATAAATGAGGTACTACTGTAAACACATTTGCATATTTAGGTTGTTTAAAATAGTTAACTTCATCCACTTTAGTCTTGTTGTACATTAGATATTTAGAAGTCGGGTTCAGTAAATTAACATTTTACCTGCCAGCTGTTTGAAACCCCAACCACAACAGGTATCTGGGCGTCTTGTTCATGTGTGATGGTAGGACGGAGAATGATCGATGGATCGTGGTTTCGTCCTCAGTAATGAGACAAATAGTCATTTTAAGGCCAAAATGTGTCCATTTGTCGAATAAAGATGTCTATTTTAAGTTATTTTGACTACTTCTGGTTAGCTTTTTAAAATGTCACGCTTGTAACTATAACCAAGTTATATAAAGATAATAATGAGGGTTGTTATATTTGAAAATAACAATTTATGGACTTTTATGTGGCCTGAAGTACTTGAAGATTAAATAAGTTCATGATTGGCAATGACACATTATAAATTAGACAAACAAAATCAACAGAATTAATGCAAAAAAGTAAAGTATTTTGCATTTATGATGATTAAATGCATCACATTTATCACAGTATAATGTCACAGTATGGCTCCAAATATAAACCAGTTCAGCGTATTGAAATGGGAAAAACATTGTTTAATTTGCTATAATCCCATGTAATATTGAAAAATGCAAATATTTGTGACAAGCTACAAACAAGTAACGCTGATACTTTCACAGAAATAAATGAGTTTTTTTTTAAGAAAAAGTAAAAGTTAAATAGAGAAAAAAACCTTTGCTATAATCTTGGACATACAAATATTAATATCTAAGTTTGAATATTATTTTACTTTAAGAACAGAAATGACAAGACCAACAGTTGTTACAACAGCTGTCCAGTGGCGAAGTGGCGTTTTGTGGAGGAGAACTCAACTCAGCCGGTTTGATGTGGAGCTTCAACACACTGTCAACATATTGTCACCACATAATCCAATATATTGGCAATTTGTTGCAACAACGAGGACTATAGTTGAAAGAAATCATCGTTGACAGCATTTTTTATTTATTAAATGTGTTTTCAACAACAACTTGCCCAATCCTGCGACTAAATGTATTCTTGTTCTCGCGTCAAGTTCATTTTCCTCTGATGTAAACTTTATAAAGTGCTTGTGAACATGAAGGAAGTGTTGCTGCATTCTTGTCTTTGGAACTTCCCTCTGACATCAACCTCATCGTGGTCTAAAGAGCTGACAGCACACGCTCTGTCCTCGCCTGTCAGCCTCTCAGTGTGAACACTGATGATGAATTGACCCTCTGATGTCGTTTGGGGCGATTACAAACAGGACATTGATCCTCTGCTATGAAACAGAGGCTGTTTGACCCAGTTGCCCTGGAGTTCCTTCTGTCTCAGCTGTGTGGTCATAGTGAAAATTAGACAAGAGATATCTTTATTTAGAGATATCTTTAGTGCAGAGGGATACAGCTTCATCTGACAAGGTGCATGCGACAGCACTTTTTCACATTTCTTGTGCTAACTTCTTGTTTTTTGTAATCAACAAGTATTCACATGTACAATAACAATAAGCAGCGGTGCACCAATACATTTTTTCAAATCAAGTACAAGTACTTACATTGAATACTTGCCAATGCTGAGTACTGACACCAGTACTAATACAAAGTATATGTAAATATAACTAGCATCTCTAAATTAAGCCATTCAAACAGGTACCGTAATTTCCAGACTATAAGCCGCTACTTTTTTTTCACAGGCTTTGAACTCCATGGCTAATTTATGATTTTTTTTTTTTGGAAGGCAAATGAACTTCCTGCCACCAAAAAGATTTAGCTTCATCACACCCGGGTGCTCATAGCTCTCTTGGGGGTTGGGTCCTCGTGACTCAATGAGACTACCTGTATAACTAAGAGTTTTTAAAAAAATCTGACCAATGAAATTACTGAACAGGTCACAGTTGAATCACGGAGCAGGAGGGCAGCTTGAAGACAGTGATCAATAACTTCCTGGTAGGCTACTGTATTTATTCTTAACCAACCGTGTTACCAGCACTGTTCAGAAAAAAAAAAAACATTTATAATATGTATTTGTGTATGTTACCAGTATGTATTGTAGCATTCTGCTGTGGTTGACTGTCGGTCACATGGTCTCAGGGAGGGATTATGGGTAAAATTTATGTTCACTGTTAATCACTTTGGCTAGCTGTTTAGCATGTTCTTTAGGTGATTAGTCTGTTCTTGTTAGCCTAGTTTTTGTGTTCATTATATGTTAGTTTGTGTTAGGCCATTAAGTAGAGTAACCATGAGTGAGGGAGGTAGTTGTCATGAAGGCGTGAGGGGTTCACTCTGTCTGTGTGTGTTGAACAGTAAAATAAAGTATATAATTTATCATTGGTGGGTCAGTCTTGATCTACAGCAAGAGCTGCTCAGTAGCTGATGCCACTCGTGTTACAACATGAACATCCGCAGCTTATACACAAGCGCGGCTTTTGTATGTACAAATTTTTAATTCTTATTTTTTTATTTAGTGCGCACAGCTTATACTCAGGTGTGCTCTTTAGTCCAGAAATTACGGTAAATAAATCAAAGGACCGCAGAGTGATTTGGAAAAGATTCTTTAACCAGGCTGGAAGACATTTCCAGGATTTTTTTAATTACCATTATTTTAATATAGTTAGCATGCATGTAGGCCTGTCACAATAACAAATTTTGCTGGGCGACTAAATTGTCTCAGAAATTGTTGCAATAAATGATAATATTGGTTGAAATTTAACAATAATTAATTGTCAAATTTTAGAAGAAACGTTATTTGTTTGGAGTATAGTACCTTTTTTGACCACCTGATGGCAGTATAAGACTGTTTGAACCAAAGGATGGATAGTTGAGCAGCGTGTCTCTTTAAGAAAGACATTTAATTCAGATTTCCTTAAATTTCATTATCAAACAGAAGGTTTTTCATCAACTATTGTAATGTTTTCAGTTCATTGAAATTTAGGGCCCAATGGAGATTGTCTAAGAGCCACTTTTGGCCCTCGGGCCATATATTGCCCATGTGTCCTCTAGAGTTACTTTTAAATACACAAAAACATGACTAAACGTTCCAGATATATGGCTTATTACAAAGGTAAGTTTTTAGAAGAATAAGCAGAGGAAATTTTTTAAACTGAAGAATTATTATATTGTAGCTAAAAAAGCCATATTATTCATGTTCATCAGTTTAATCATGGGGTGTGATGACTTCCATGATGTTTGTGTTTTCTCATCAGATAAAGGTGATAAATAACACAAGGAGCTACAAGGTTTAATAGAGAATTGTTAGGATTGAAGCTGAAGCACATCTAACAAAAATAAACCCAGTGAACACATTTTTTCTATGGAACGTCAGAAAAGGATTAATGAGTTACTTTGATATTGTTTGTCATCCTACAGCGAGCACATCCAGTGGATTAAAAGCCACAGGCAGTGACTTGAGCTCAACTATCGCTTTTCAAGCAGAAAAAGGATGATTTGATGGAACGGAAGGACACAGAGGCCCAGTAAAGACGGCAGCTGTCTGACTTCTTTGAAGCACTTTGAAAAAAGACAAGGGGTCAGAGGAAAGAAGCTCAAGTGTCTGAAGGAGGCAGATGAAAGCAGAGCGAGAGCTACAGAGGGAGAACCCTGACCAAAGTAAATGAGAGAAAATAGTTGTCTAATTTATTTGAAAGTATAGAGTTTAAGAAAGAGACGATAACACCTGTGTTTAATAATTAAAGCTAAAAAATTTCCAGATTTTTGTCACTTTCTTTACCTCAATAACAACTTAAATACTGCATATGTGAAACTAAGAAGACAGGAAGGAAAGCTTTGATGAAGTAAGGCAGGGAGATTTACAAAAGCCTCAAAGGTTTGGACAAATAAGAAATGACTCTAAATGGATGTTGGTAAATAAAAGATGGAAGGAAGCAGCAAAAACTGGCAAGTAAAGTAAGTAAAAATAGTACAAAGTCTATATGCGTTCAGTCAGATAAAGAGAAAGACAAAATAAAGTTGTTTAAATGAAATGAAATGAAAGTGTGAATGCTTATTGCTGAAGAATTTACTGAAAAACAGCTGAAATTAGCTAAAAAACATACTGAATTACAGCTGAAATGAAAGAGCAAGCCTTCGATAGCAGAAGAAAGAACACATTTTTGCAGAATTTGGTTTAAATAAGCAGAAATGAGCACAAAATTTAGAAAATTGTCTTAAAATTTTCAGAAATTAGCATTTAAAAATAAACAGCTGAAATGTAGTTGAAAGGACATAAAGAAGCTTAAACGACCAGAAAGAAGCGGAAAGAGCTGAAATGAGCTCAGAAATGTGAATATAGCTGAAAAGGATGAAATTAATATAAAAACAGCTAAATAGTAGCTGGAATAGCAGAAAAAAATGAAACTAGCAGAAAAAAGCTGAAAGGGGCGTAACAAGCTGTAATTAGCAGGAAGAAGTTAATTAGGTTGAAAGTAGCAAAAATTACCACAAAAACTTGAATGTAATGTGAAAACAGCTGAAATTAATTAAAATAATGCTAAAAAGGTAGCTGAAAATGTGGAACAAGCTTAAATTAGAAGAAATCAGAAAGAACACGTTTGCCTAATTAGGCTGAAAGAAGCAGAAAGGAGCACAAAATTTGTTAATTATCTGAAAAAAAAAAAAGCTTAAATTAGCAAAAAACAGCTGAAAAGCAGTAAAAAATAATCAGAAAGAAGTTTCAATTACCAGAAGGAAGTGGCGAGAGCTCAATTTTGCAGAATTAGGCTGAAAATAGTTGAAATGAGCGCAAAAATGTGGAATTAGCCAAAAATGCTAAAATTAGCATAAAACAGCTGAAACTTGCAGAAATAATTTGAAAGGAGGAAAAACAAGCTGAAATCAGCAAAAATAAGTCAGAAGAAGCTCAAAAATCACCCAGTTAGCAGAATAAAGCTGAAAGGAGCAGAAAACAGCTGAAAGTAGCTGATTTTTTTTTCCCCACAAAGGAGTTAAAAAGAAGCTGAAGCAGAACAAAATGTGAAAGAAGCAGTAAAAGCTTGTAAACAGATCTAAAGATCTGAAGGATGTAAAATGAGCTGAATTCATTTTCTATGAAAAAATGGCAGAAAAGGCTAAATATTTAAAAAAGCTAAAGTTGCACCAATATCAGAAGTCTTAGCAGGATTGTCCTGAAAGAGCTGAATGTTTTCGTTCATGATTTGTTGAAATAGATGAAAACTGCGGGACAAGAATCGAGCTGAAAAACATACAAAAAAAAAAAAAAAAAGGATCACAATAGAGTGAATGCTTCACAAACATTCACACAAAAAGATGAGATCAAGGTTCTTGCTCAATAATCCAGGTTTTAAAAAAAATCCAACAATGTTCAGTCAGGCCGACGGGGGAGAGAGCGGCCACCAGAAACCACCAGAAACCATCTTATCACCAGCAAACTGGCTGGTCCACTATGGGAGTGTGCTGCTTGTGGGACGCAGTTTGTTTGTGGCTCCTCCGATTAGGATGAAAGACGAAATGCCTCAGCAAAATAAGAAACCGTCCAGATGACCTGACTGAACATTGTTTTAAAAAGATGAGAAGCGAAACAACAAAAATGTTACGGCACATTTGGAATCAAGACTGGAATTCAACAAAATAAGATGATGGTCTCAAAAGGTGTCGTCATAAAAGACTGACAGCGATACGCTTTAATTTAATAGACGCCACACCTTTAATTTATGGATGCAGAGATTTTATATATGTAGTATAGAAACCTTTTCTTATTTTGTCTCTTTACCGACCATCTGCTGTTCAGGGCTTCATATGAAGAATAAAAGAAACTGAAGGTGTGTATCTGCCATACCCAACAGATGTGAATACATCTGTCCATGTTTAAAGGCTTCTGTTATCTTGTAAGTTTTGAGTGTTAAATAAAACTATTATGAACAACAAAGGCACTGCTACAGGTGATGCAGCGCAAACAGCTTCAGCGAGACATGAACATGATCCATATTTGGGTGTAAACGGAGATGCTTGTCTCCATCTGTGCGACCACCTGCTGTTCTGTTAATGCAGAGGTGTGAACAGCCTGACCTCGACACCGAGCGCATCTGCACGCAACAAGTCATTCAATTAATGACACGGAAAGAGAGAGGGAGGGAGAGGAGAAAAAAACAAAGATTCTCCCTGAACTGGAGCCAAACTTATCTGCAAGAGCTGCAAATGTTTAGCGGTAGATGTGGATGAGTGTGTGTGAGGTTTTCCTCTGAGCGCGTCTGTGCAACCACACACTAAACTGAACTCGCTGACTGCGATGGAAAACCAACGGGGGGAGAGACGGAGGGAGGCAGAATCTGCAGGTGTGTGGTTGTAGCAGGGAAACGTCTGGCAGAAAAGTGGAAAGTTAATGAACCACACAACCAGTTACAGAAAAATCGAGGACTGGAGGAGGACTGGTGCTAATCAACACCTCGCATAATGAAAGTTCATGGGAGACAAAGGAGTTAAGGACTGAGCAGATCTTTTGAATGAATGAAAGGCAGAAGTGTTTTCTTGTAGAGAAGCAAAGGGATAGTTGCAGGACTGCCTCCCAGCGCAGGAGCGTTCTGGGTGGAGTTTACATGTTCTCTGAGTGCAGGTGTGGGTTTTCTTCAGGTGCTCTGGTTTCCTCCCACACACCAAAAACATGCACGTTAGTCTGACTGGTAACTCTAAACTGTCTCTAGGTGTGAGTGAGAGAGTGAATGGTTGTTTGTCTTGATTGTCTCTATGTGTCCCTGTGATGAACTTGCGACCTGTCCAGGGTGTCCCCCGCCCCTCGCACAGTGATTACTGGACATGGGCACTGGCGACCCCTGTGACCCAAAATGGAAGAAGCGGTAAAAGATAATGGATGGATGGATGGATTAATTGTCTCAGATATTATTGCGATAAACAATAATATTGTTTGACATTTGACAATAATTAGTAATTATTGTCAAACTTAAAATTTTGAAGAATTTAAGAATTTTAAGATTTATGTGATCTGTTTTTTTGCTGCTATTCCTCTTGATTGTCCTTTTGGTTGCTATTTTGTTTTGATTTGTTAAGAAATAGAGAGAAACGTAAATTTGTATGCCAATTTTATGACTGTCTTTTGTCGTCGTTGTTATCCATTGTCATTGTTGTTAACCATTGTTGTCATCACTCTTCGTTAAGAAAACAGGTCTCTCTTGTAAATGAGTCCTCGAGGTTCAATGGGATTAACCTGTCTAAATAAAGGTTGAATGAAAAAAGAAATATTGATTTATTTTAGGTGTAGTACCTTTCTCGACCACCAGATGGCAGGACAAGACTGTTTGAACCGAAGGATGAATAGTGAGGGAGCGAGCAGCGTGTCTCTTTAAGAAAAATGGGAGGGAGGCCCCTTGACGTGACATGGACTGTCTCTCTTTTCTTTTTTTTTTTTTTGGTTCTCAAAATGCTCGGTGTGGTTTGAGCTCTTTAGCATAGCATTTTTCACACAAAGCTTTTAATAAAAATTTTTTTTAAAAATCAATAAACGAGTTCTCAGCTTCTTTTTGCAGAGAAAAACAACTTTTTACATGAAGGCACGAGTTTCAACAGTGAATTTTGGAGCTTGACAAGATGAAGGGTTTTTTTCCCGAAGCCGGCCTGTTAGCTCAGCTCGTAGCTTAGCTGCTTTTAACAATCAAAAACACAATTTTGGATGGTTAAAACGGATTTTAAAGAAAAAGAGAAAGGGAGGGGTCAGTGAAGATCGCCAGAGTTGAACCTTTTGTCTGCAGTGTCTTCAGTAGAAAGAGAGAGACACAAAGAAACGATAGTCGACAAATGAAAACGAGGTAGATGATTTTCATTTATCATGCAATTAATTGATTTATTGTTTATCGCGACAAGCCTAAGTGGGAGGGAATTGTTGTTTGTCTCGCTTGGCTCTATGTGTCCCTGTGATGGACTGGAGACCTTTCCAGAGTGTCCCCAGCCTATCACACAATGACTGCTGGAGACAGGCACCTGCACCCGCGGCCTGGAAAGGAGAAACAGTTAACGAATTGGTTGGATTGTTCTTCAAATCTTCACAGCAGTGAAGTCCCCATTCATAAGAAAATATGCAACAATAATTTTCTCCTCAGTATAGTAACTTCAGAGTAAAGGCTCAGAAATCTGGAGCTAACAATGCTTTACTTTCATCGTTTTGTGCAGGTGTTGCATGACGATGCCAGTCTGAAACCCTCTTTTTCTAATCAACCTCAACTGACATTAAAGTTGAGAAAGGAGAAGTATTCGGTGGTGCAAGTCCAATCCAGCCATCTATCCAATGTCTTTACCAGCTTCTTCCTTTCCAGGAAGAAAGTTTCCCAAGCCCAGCAGTCACTGTGTAAGGGTAGGGTACAACCTGGACAGGGCGCAAGTCCATCACAGGCAAGTCCAACAAATCCATCCATCCATTATCTTTTACCCGCTTCTTCCTTTTTGGGTCGCGAGAGTCACTGGTGTCCATGTCCAGCTATCACTGTGCGAGAGGCGGTGGACACCCTGGACAGGTCTCCAGTCCATCAGGGATCAGGGACAGGGTTGCATAGAGACAAATGAGACAAACAACCAATCACACCCTCACTCACACCAGGGGATTCCAATTTAAAAGGGTTTTCTACATGCTAAAGTGGAGTGGTGTTTTATCCTGATGCATGCTCAGTAATCTGGGTAGAAAAATCTAAAAAAGTTAAGTCTGGCCCTCTGGACCAAAGACGTCTGAAAGACGAAACGTTTCTACAATTTTTTTGTTTGTTTGTTTTGTTTTGTTTTTTGAATGTCAGAGGACCAGACTTAACTTTTTTAGAGTGGTGTTTTAGTTTATAATAACAATCTATTTAACAAAAGGTGGTGTGGTTTGCTGGTACAGTGTATGCTTTGTTGCCATAAAATCATGGGTTCAATCCCCAGCATGTCCATGAAGAACCAATGTCATGGGAACTAGGTCCCCAACAAATATGGAAAACTGGCTATAGTTGTACAAACCTATGTGCAAGTTCATGACCTTCCTGGTGTCAAAATCTCTCCCTTTGTTGATCAGAGTAGATGTTTTGACTGTTAACAAAATTATGCATAGTCTCTTCATAGATTCATGGCGGTGGCATTTTACATTTTGTAAAAATAAAATAAAAATTAAAGCTATTTTACGACAGTTAGCTAAAGAAGCAAGCTATCAAAACCCACTCCTGCAGCATGCCAAGGCATCCCAGGTCTAGAAATTCTTGTGTCTAAATGTCTGTCAGTGTCTGGTAGAGAAAAATGGTGCAATTATATAATAGAAAGTTTTTGTGTTTTGGTATCACGTTTCAGCAGATCAGAAAATCTGTTTATCCTCCTCTCTGGGTTCTTTAAAATGCTGTTTGACAAACTTCAAGCATGTTTCCTTAAATTTCATCATTCCAAGTGAGGGCTGGGTGCTTGGTTGCGCTACTGACCAAGGCTTTATTTATTTAGTTTGATGACAGCCGAGTTAAAGAAAATGTGATCTTTTTAAACTTGTCATTTTTGGGACTAATGAGTCCACTGTCTTTGTCAGAATATTCCATCCACCCAGCAGCCCTAGGAGGAAACCCAGACATTCTTCTCCCCAGCAACATTATCCAGCTCCTCCTGGGGAGTCCGTACCTCTGCATGGAAGAAACGCCACAGACACATCGAGTCTCAGGACTCCCCTCAGGAGGGCCATGAGATTTTTATCTGCATGTGAATTTAGGTGCATAAATGGAGAATCTGATGCAGTTGACTACACTGTCTTGATGTTAGGTGCCAATTTTTGGATATTGAACACACATTTGTGCCTCAGCTGAATTCCGAGAATGCTTCTGGCATTTCTATCTTCACCACCGAGGAAAACCACAGCTAACAAAACCACATTCCTAAGCACTAATTTTGCCAAAAGATACAAAGGTTTGTGTTCTATTTCTTACTAAAGGACAGCAAGGACACTGAGAAGAGCTGGACACTTTATGGACCGATAATGTTTCACATAATTATTGTAACGCAGAGCAAAAACGACTAAATAAACCCTCAGGATAAGGAGTTGGCTTTCTATTTCATTTATCTTGGCTGTGGGACAAAGGATTATAGACCTCCTTCCGACAGAGGAAACATTTCACAGTCGTAATTCTTCCAACTCAGAGTGGATTTGTGGGATGTGTGCTGATCCAAGTGCCACTGTGTGGGGTGTGGAAATGGTGTAAGTGGTCTGAAAGAGGAAAAAAACAAACAAAAAAAAAAAAACACTTGTAAATAAAAGCTCTAATTGTTTAAAATGTCAGTCACAATGATAAAAGGGTCTACAGTACAAAGTTCAGTTATGATGATGACAAAACAACGAATACCCTACTGTTTATTGTTGTTTTAACTTGCTAAACATTTCATTTCGTGCATTTCATCTAGGGGTGGCCCAATACCAGTTTTTACAAAACCGGGTACGAGTACTTCAGTTTACTCGCTGATACCGAGTACCGATACCAAGTACTTACTGGGTTAGAACATTAACATTAGTCAATCACTTAAAAACACATTTCTTTTATTTAGAACGAGATGGCTCTCCTTACTTAGAGCCCTACAGTCTGGGAGTATGCTAAGATGGAGTGTTTAAAATGTCCACCTATTTTACGTCCGTCAGAAACCTCTTCAGCTCCTCTGACCCATGGTTATCTTTTCAACAAAACAACAGGATCCTGGAGAGCCCTCATGCCCCGCTGAGATGCACGCGACAGGATACGTCATGGATCCATGGGGAGTTTGGGAATTATTAGGGAAAATTACATTGGCTAGAACCAACCACTTAAATAAACCTATACAGTATGAAGCTACAAAACAAAGTGAGAAGTGGCGCAAAAGAATAATCAGGAATCATTCGTTTATAGACCTGTTTGCACACAATACATGCATAAGAAAAAAGCCCAACTTGAGCTTTACAAAAATGCAAATAAGAAGAAAAGGATGAAGAATTTAGCAAATGGAAAGGAAGGAGGGAGGATTAAAGGTGATAAGGTGTTAGAATCCTTTGCTGTTGAGACACATCCAAGAGTCGCTCAACCGGTGCCAGCTTGCCGTGATTCACTGCTACTGCTTTATGCTAAAGGTTTTAACCAAAGAAAAACTGAGGTAGTATTATTAACTGTGTTAATTACTATAATAAAGCACAAGCATTAGTAGTAATTACTTCTTTTAAACAGAGGAATGATAGTGATTTTGAATAACACATTGTTAATGATCAGGACCCGCACACTGGATGTAATGGTGCGCTCATTTTAACTCGGAAGTTGGAATTCCCAAGATCAAAGTTGAAAATATAAAAATAATAATAAAAACACAGCCAGGTAGTAAAATGATATTTCCTAAACCATCCATCCATTAACTTTAATGGCTTCTTTCTTTCCAGGTTGTTGGGGTCACGGGTGCTCATATCCAGCAGTTACTGTGTGAGAGGCAAGGGACACTCTGGACAGGTCTTCTGTCCATCATCGGGACAATAAGGGAAACACTGACATCCCATACAAAAAGGTATTTAGCTCAGTGACAGAATGCTTGCTCCACGTGTATGAGGTCCTGGGTTCAGCCCTCAACATCTCTTAACAAAAGTTTAAAATCATTTAACTTTGTTGCCAAATAAAAACCATTTAAATGACTGTTCTGTTATGAAACTGCACACGTTCTTGATCCCAGTTTTCACGTTGCAGTCTCTACTTCAGTTTGTATGGGTGTATTAGTTGAGTTGAGTATTTAAAACAACTGAACCATCATTGCTCTGGTGTCATAACCTCTGAGTAAAATCTGTTAAATGTAATACAGCTGCATCTCCTCACTCATATATATTTTTTTTTTACATCTGCATTCATCTGACAGATAAGCATCAACAGTGAGATCAATTCCTGAGTTAATCAGATGATGGACAGAAGGAAGAAGGAAATGAGGAAGCACAAATTAGAGAAATGGGTGTAAAAATGTTCTCTAATCACGAGCATGGGTTCATATCTCCAGCTTACACATAACTGCATATTACAGCTGTGGTGCGTTCAAACACCTGTCTAATTTTTATTCATTCAACCTTTATTTAGGCAGGTTAATCCCATTGAGCCTCGAGGACTCATTTACAAGAGAGACCTGGTATTTCTAATTTCTTAGAGCAAACTGCAGACACTGTGTTAAATGCTGCTTGAAACATGTTTATACATATCTGTAAATAAATTACAGTACCTGTAATTAAAATATTTTAGAAGTAATTAACATGTTAATGTGTCAGTGTGAGGGGCATATGTTATACAGTAGTCATAATAAACTGTGAGTCCATTTTGCATTTAAGGCTATGTGAAATTATGTTTATCTTGGAGTGTTTGCCCGCCTTTGTAAAAAAACAAACATGCTGAACATATTTTAATGAAGCTATCATTGGATGTACCTCTACAGCTGTTGGAGTCAACCCAATTCAAGACTGCCAACACAGCTAATTGATCTCAGTAAACTCAGAAATGGCTACAACTCCATCAGTTTTATACATATTGACCTATAATTTGGCGTGGTAGTAGCTGAGAGTCATCCCTATTACATAGGATGTTAACAACTCATGTAAGGTTTTGTTTGAAACGTTTGCATGCAAGGCAGCTAGCAACATGCAATTTATTTTTCTAAAAAATACATTTAAGTCTATGAATTATATATGATGTTTTTTTTGGAAATTGCACTGCCTTCAAAGGTAAAAAAGAAATCAACATTTTGTTTTATTTATTTATTTTTTACCAGTAAAGAGATAGTCCTGAAAACAGGTACAAACTCTGAGGCAGCACCAACACCTTCGTGGTCAAACATATTTGTGAACCCTTCTCTGTGTGTTTCTGTGCGCATGTACACGAGGACAAAAATGTTTACCTTCAGGCTGAACAAGAAAAGCACAATAAGAAACCTATTCACGAGGGAATGACGGCTGCACTGGTGGAGGATCCACCAGTGAATAGGATGATGCAGCATCTGTATAAATAAACCTCCTTCGGATGCTGCTTGAATAGAACAAAGGCTGTTTTTAACTTGGATTAGATATAAATATGTGGGTGAAATGAATGTTTTGACAGAGTTGGTGTTTAAATGAAATAGAGGACTTGACAAAGCTGACAAGTAATGTGAAAAAGACTAACGTCATTTGAATAAGTGTTTGTCAGAATATGATGAGGAAACAAATTTGGCGAACGGTCTGTAAAGGTTTTAAAAGAAGCGTTGAGACTCATGAATTTCTATAAGAGGGTTAGAGAAAAATAACTGCACAAGCTCAACCATATGCTTACGAACTCAGAAAAAATGGCCTGAAAAAAACAGTAGAACTATGTAAATATACACAAAATTAAGTGAGCAGGCACGTATACACGTTTATTTTTTGTTGGTGTGTCGAATGGATCCAGTTTTATCTTTTATTTTGAGTCACCACGTTAAAGGCATTAAAGAGAAATTCATTTTAAAGTGGGGTTCAGTTGAAAGTTCCATCCATCCATCCATCCAACCATTATCTTGTGCTTGTTCTAAAGTCAGGTCGCGGGGGCAGCAGCTTGATCAGGGAGGTCCAGACATCTCTCTCCACAGCCACCTCTTCTATCTATTCTGGGGGGGTCTCAAGGCGTACCAAGGCCAACCAAGAGACATAGTCTCTCCATCGTGTCCTGGGTCTTTGGGATCTCCTCCCAGTTAGACATGCCTGACGCACCTCCCTAGGGAGGTGCCCAGGAAGCATCCTTACCAGATGCCCGAACCACCTCAACGTATTCCTCTCGATGTGGAGGAGCAGTGGTTCTACTCTGAGTCTCTCCCAGATAACTGAACTTCTCAGCCTATCTCTAAGGGAGAGTCCAGTTATCCTGCAGAAGAAACTCATTTCAACCGCCTGTATCCGCGATCTCATTCTTTTGATCACTACCCAGAGTTCGTGACCACAGGTGAGGGTAGGAACGTAGACCGACGGGTAGAGAACTTTGCCTTACAGCTCAGCTCCCTCCTCTGCACAATGGACTGGTACAGAGTCAGCAATACTGCAGCCGCTGCACTAATCCGTCTGTCAATCTCACGCTCTATTCTTCCCTCACTCGTGAACAAAACCCCGAGATACTTGAACTCCTCCACTTGAGGCTGAACCTCACCCTCGACCTGAAGAGAGCAGTCCACCCTTTACTGATTGAGGACCATGGCCTCAGATTTGGAGGTGCTCATTCTCATCCCAGCCGCTTCACACTCAGAAGCAGCCAAAAGAAGAAGAAAGTATAACATGTGACATCAAGTTTTGATGTAAAGCTTGTGTGCAGGCGAGCGAGTGAGGTGATCTTAAATCCCTACTGCACAGACTCTGGTTACAAAAGTACAACATGGCAGTTTTTGTAAATGAGATCATGTTTCTTCAATTTTGAACAACAGCAGGAGGTAGAGACATTTTCCAAGGCTCAAGGTTCTTTACTGTCATTCACATCATGTGTGGCACATGGGGTGGAACAAAATTGTGTACACAGGATCCCAGTTACATCAAACAACAGCAAAAATTAATAATTGTAAAAGAAACAGTAATAAGGATCTAAGATATAAACTAAGAAAAACACTGACCTAAGAAATATGCTAATAGTGCAAAGCAATACGGCGAAAGTTTTTACTTTGATTGTTTTAAGTATGTTTTGACATTGTTCTATACTGTAGTTAGATTTATTCTTTTAAATGAGTAGACTTTGATTAGACTTTTATATTTTATATCTACTCTTGGAATCTGTTACTAAAGTTCATCTGTTGTCAAAGACTAAAGCAAGTCTTTCTTTTGTTTCAAGGTTCTTAAAATCATAGCAAGTAGGAAGATGGATGGTTGAAGTGTTGATAAACTCTTCTGTATTCAGTAGACCCCCAAAATTTGCAATGGTATGTTCATGGAGCACCCGTAAATCATAAAAAACCACAAGTTTTGGACATTGAACTGTTTATTGCCAAGTACACTTCTACATAGAAGGAATTTACTTTGGTGTTCTGTTGTTACACATACATTTAAATTACAATTTGAATAAAGAAAATGTTAAATTGTGTCATCTGGACCAGTTTCTTTAAGTGAGAAATGTTTTGTTTCCCATCCAGAAGACCATCAGTCTACGGCCTGCCAACCAGATCTGTCTCATACTTCACTGCTGTGTTTCAAGCCAACGTCTTGTTGGAATCAAAGAAGTAGGCTTTTAACATTTGCAAACAGGGCACACCCGTCCAAAACAATCAATCATCATGTGTAACAATCAAATGTTTTAAGCCAGATGCCCAACTTGCTACTCACAGAACAGCCCGAGGACAACCAAGGCCATGTAGATAAAAACAAAAAAGGTTAAATCATGTCTTTTTTGTTGTTATCTACCTGGATAATTGAACTTACAAACCTTATACAATTTGACTAAATTGGTGAGTACATTAACTAAGGAGTCTGGGTTGTACGCTCCAAATTCAGGATCTGGCACTTGAGTTGCACTCTCTGCACATCAGCACTTGCAGGAATATACGTGCTAACCAAGATAAATGATGTGAACTCACAGGGGGAGTAAAAGGGCTTCCAGGTCGGGAAAACAGTGTTACAGGATCACTGTCACATCAGCACAGCAGTACATCAGCACATTGCTAATGAAAAGAAACATAAATCCACCTTTCACTTTGCCAGATAGCTCCAAGATGCAGTTTGCATCTCTGTTTTCCCCACCAATAACTTTAGCTCATCCATTGTGTTGCTCAGTGAGCACAAGCTGGAAAGAAAGATTCCAGGTAGTGATGGGCGCAGATATGATAGTTAGCTGTAAAGTCAAATGAAGGTATTTAACAAAGATAGCAGAGGATTTATAGCTCCTTGAGTGAAAAATTATATATCACACCAAAATAATAAATAAATAAAGGAAAAAAATGTTGAGGGTAGTTGCTGTTTCCACAAACCATTACGTATTATAGTTTCCAAGGAAAAATCTGTGAATTCTTAAACACGATTTTGTGGAGTTCACTATAATAAAAATACTGTAAAGTATTTCTGACTTGTCTGTCCATTTGTGCCAATATAAAAGAAAAGAAACACATGGAAATTGATAAAACAAAAGGGGATGTAGCTCAGTGGTAGAGCGCATGCTTCGCATGTATGAGGTCCTGGGTTCAATCCCCAGCATCTCCATTAAAATCATTAAATCTTTCAACTTTGGTAAAAAATACTTCTTAGTTTTATGGGTCACTGCTTTGAATGACCATCATCGATAGCATCAACAGAGTCTGAGTGGAGCCACTTTCAAAGTAGATTTCTACCATGTCACTGGAGACAAGACAACAGAAATCTATCACTTCTATGCTCCTCACCATGTTTGTTTGTCTAAGACAGGGGTCTGAAATTTTTATGATCAAAGAGCCATTTTTACGCCTTTGTTAACTAAATTAAAAGTGTTCAGAGACGTAACAACATGTTACAACTGTGATTATCAACTGTTGACCCATTGGCCACTTTAGGCTTGTTGGAGGAGGCTTTGTGGCCACTAGGGGTGATTAAAGCTAAAAATATCTAATGGTTTTTAACATTTATTGATATTTTTCCATTTTAAGACAAATAAAAAGACCAGATTCTTGTAAAGAGAGGGAGGGGGGAATATATATATATATATTTTTAAACTGTGACCTATGCAGACCTGCGAAGTAGCGAGGAACTACTGTATAGAAATAAAGTGAGTATGTTTTGCTCCTTGTACTTGTTACAGTATTCACATATTTGCAAAAGAAACACAGAGAAAACAGCTAAAACTAGTCCTTTTTTGTTTTTAAATCAAATAAAATTCAGTTTTATGTTAGCTTTGGTCACAGCTTGAAAGAGCCGTTAAGAAGGCACCAAAGAGCCGCAGGTTGCAGACCCCTGGTGCAAGTGGAAGCCCCCCCTGTTCTGATAATTACTCCAAAAATCCTCTCAGTCACAAAACAAAGGAGTCTGATTCTGTTTTGATGAGCAGCTCGTGTGAGGAAGATGAACAACAGTGAGCTACGTCAAGAAAATAACACCAACGTTTAATGATTGAATAGTCTGCTGTCTTGCTTCTTCTTCTCTTCTAGAAATTCACAGCAACAGTAAAAGGAAGGAAGTGAAGGAGAGCTCATATTTATCTAGTCTGGGGTGTGAAATGTACTGCCTTAACTGGTAAGTTTCCAGGAATTTCCTCATGCATGCAAAGTTTATGGTTTATCAGAATGACCCATCTTATTATCTGCTCTTTCCTTCTCATTTACACATCCTCAGTGTGTAATTTACTGTGACACAGTTTGTGTAAACACTTAGGATAATGAGTGGTTTTGAAAAGACAGGAACATATTCATCCACTTTTATATTAAAGACTAACTAGATATTTTTAAGTATGTCTCCTCTCTCATATTGGCATGATTCCTTCATTGAAGCGTGTGCATTTTTGTGAGTAATGGCTTTATAAGACACAATAGGAGGGCAATCAGAACTAAACTCTTCACAGGAAATCACTAAGTGCTTATCGTTGGAGTTTCCCCATCATATACCATAAACCTTTCCATTTCCATCAAGTTCTGATCTAATTTGTATCATTGATAACAGCAAAAGCCCATCTTTGATATGAATTTGACATAATTAAAGGAAATGGTTTTGATAGAACGTTTTTAAATTTGCTCTCACAAACTAGATCATTAGCTGTACTGAGCCATTTAGAAATGTGATTTTATGCATTTCAAATAGAGAAACATTGAGTTTGACATTTTATTTTGAAATTACTTTCCCTTGCATGAAACGGAGATGTTTCCTCCCTTCATCTTGTTCAAAATGCTGCTGCTTGTCTCTTATTTGGAACACCTATTTCACCAGTCCTGTCCTCACTCCACTGGCTCCCTGGGTGTCGCAGAATTAGTTGTACAATTCTCATGTTAATTTATGCATTTTTAAATGGTTCTGCCACATTATGTCTCTCTGAAATGCTTCAACCGTTCGTTCGTTCCTTCATGAGCCCCGTGATTATCTGATCAGTAGCTTGTGGTTGTCCCAGAAACTAGTCTGAAGCTTTGATTGGAGAGGAGAGGAGAGTGGCTCCCAAGTTCTGGAACAGGTTGCCTTCTAATAGTACATAGACTTCTCCACTTCCTGTTTTTAATTTATTAAAAAAACATGTTAATTTTCATTGATATTTAACCCAGTGTGAGTGTTTTAATTAGAGTCCAACCGATATGGAAATTCTGGCTATCACTGATACAGATACTGGTATGGGAGGCTAATGCTAATGCCGATATAATGGCTGAATTTTTTTTTTTTTTTTTTTTTTTTTTAGCTTTGTCCACGTCCAAGAATCCAAGTAAACAGTGAGTGGAACCTGAAAGCCAAGTAGCTAATGACAAGTGGGTTGGAAGGTTGAAGAGAATTTATTATTGTTAATTTTTTTTAAACAGATCAATTAAAATTAACTTGTCATGCTCTGTTCAGTGAATACGCTACATAGTATTGCGCCCTGCTTCAGCTGTGCTGCATGTGAAAGTGAAACTTAAGTGAACAGCCATGATTTGAAAGTAGTCCACATGCGCCCTCTGCTGGATAAATTGTACAATTACAGCTGGTTCCCAGCATTTTAGGGGTGAAAATAAGAAGTCTTTATATCGGTGCATAATGGGACAATTATCACCGATACAATAGGTCCTCAAACGTGTATATCGGCCTAAAATATCTGCCTTGATGTATCGGTCGGGCTCTACTTTCAGTGGTACAACAATCACCGTTTATTTCTCTTGGTGATTCTTTCTTAATCTAGTTTTAGCTTGTTTTTATCTTTGTCTTTCTTTTTTATATAACTATTATTGCACAACACTTTGGTGACCTGCTGTTTTCAAATGTGCTTTATAAATAATTTGCCTTGACTTTAAGCCACTGAAATTACCAGAACTGTGAAAATCTCAGAGGAGCTCTTCACACAGGGTGGAGCAGTTTGTTAAGCGTTTCAGCCAGAAACGTTCACATTCTAAAGGAATCCACAAAACCACCGGTACCATAGCCGTATTTCCAACTGCTGCTCCCTCTGTGTGACCCATTTCTGTGTCTTCTCTCATTTATTTAACAGTAATTACATAACAGAGCTGCAGTATTCAGGAATATGTCTAGTGAAGGTTTGACAAGAATCCACTGCTTACTAAAGTGTCAGTTTTAAGACACTGAAGAGCATTAATGCCTCATTTTCCCCACTTGGCTTTAGCTTGTCTCATGTTATATTTATATTTGACTCAACAATTCAGTTGTAGATCTTAGAAAGTAGGAAACTGCAGAAAGGAAACAAAACAAAGTAGTGTCGTTTTACGATTTAACGCATCCTGCTCGTGTTTGTTCTACGCAGGTTTCTAAACCCTGTCTCAACCACGACATAAAATCGTGACTAAAACAACAAAGTTGGCCTATGCAGGTTTCACTTTTGTAGAAGAGAACGAAACGTTACTCCACCCACTTCCTGAGATATTCTGCACTTGATGGAATGCTTTCATTCCTCTCCTTCTCGCTCTCACACCAAGAAACAGAGCCAAAATAAATTCAAGAGTTTTTCCAGCGTCAATACTGCATCCACATCGTTTAGTTAAGAAACAACATTAAACTAAGGGGATAAATGACAAAATAAATAAACTTTTAAATGAAAAGTTGTATTAAAACAGAAGAACTTCACTGGATTTCACAAGATTTTACTACTGAAACACCACTCAACTTGGGTGAAGCCTGTCAGGCAGAGTCCTAAATATGCACAAAAATTCAAGCTGCAGAAGTACTTTAGGTGCAAAACAAGTTCAAATCATCACATCCTGTTAGTTTTTTCTTCTTCCAATGCAAAGTTTAATCTTAAATCTCCACTGTGGAGTTATCCATAACATCAAACCCTTGCTCACTAACATTTAACATAAAGTTAGTTTGATGCTAGCTCTTTGATTCTTGCAGTCTCCTTCTCAGCACTGCACATTCTGACCGTAGGCTGATTCTGATGGGATGTCCTCTCTGGTGATGATCAGCAACCATCATGAGTTTTCCACTGGTGAATGTCTGATCCGTTTGAGAATATCTCAGAACTTTTATGCTTTCACAAGAGGGGATGTAGCTCAGTGGTAGAGCGTGTGCTTCGCATGTACAAGGTCCTGGGTTCAATCCCCAGCATCTCCAAATATTCCACCTCTTTAGATAAATACTTTAAAAGTGAAACATCATTAAGATTTCTAATGGCTTTTTCAGCTCGACACCCATCTACAGTATTCAGTTCTATAAAGTGAGTCCAGCACATTCAGCTGGGTTTATAGTACTGTCCTGGCTGTGGTTCAAAGCTACTGCTCTGATTCGCCAAGGACCAAAGCCACAGGATGAGCCAAGGCAGCAACTTCCTCTAAACTAATTCTGAACTGCCATTCCCATCTGATTAGAGTGATGGGAGGGGGGTTATGACTCCAGAATGCCATTTCTGCAGGAACACCATGTTCCTTTGCTTTGACTTATATTCTGGAGTGTTGCTTATTTCATAATTGCTTGCAGAACGTCTAAATCAAAACTAATTTCTTGGTAGAGGGAGGACACGGAGTGGGAATACAGAGGGAGCTGGACGAAGCCAAAAAGAATGAGAAAATCTATTCCCGATTTATTTCCACTTCTGCGTGGCTCTGCAAAACTATAACTTATTGATTGTGTTGGTGAGATTAAACAAGCATCGGATCAAATTTAAGACTAAAGCGTTACACTTGCTATCGTGTATCTCAGTGAGCCATCGGTTAGCAACGTCAATAGAAAACTACAGTCCGGCTGTGCAACTGCTCAGTTCACAAATGTATGCAGAAAGATGTTTCTTTTACAAATTCTGCTTCTTCCTTCATGATCCCAGAGGTATCCTGCTGCCACAAGGCACATGTGAAATGAAAATACTGTATGTAATTGTATTTTTTCATCTGCCAGTACAATAATACAAGCTGTAAATTTTCATATGTATCACTGTTGTCTCCTTGTTCTGCTCTCAACTAAACATAAATGAGTCTTTTTGACACCACAATATCGACACAGACTAAAGATCAGACTAAAGATCAGAGTTAAAATCCTGCTTTGAGTTTTCTGGCATTTTTGCTCATTTTCAGCTGTGTCTTCAGAAAAATCAAGTTACATGAGAACGTGTTGAAATTACATCTATTGATTAGAGGGAATCTTGATACGGAGTAGATCCAAACGCTTCCGTCATGTCTGTAAAACCAACAGAGTACAGCTGGCATAGGATCTGAGCAGATGAAGAAGTAGTTTTAACAAGCTTGTGTGATAATAATAATGCTCGGATCGATCAGCCTTAATCACTGTAATAAAACTGACTGAGAAAAATCTGACAGAACATGCATGTTACAAAAACATTTAGTTTTTTTCCACTTACATGGTTGAAAGTGCAACAAGCGTCTCTCATTATGGACTATAAACCCAATAAATACAGGCCCATTTTAATTTAGCCTGCTCTTGCATTATGATAAGTGAAGGGTCTCGTATGAATGCTCCATCATGGTCATTAAATACACACACAACATGCCCACCACTTGTGTCTTTGCAATTTCAACAAGCTTTGTTTTGATGCTTCAACTTTAGACATGGCACCAGACATTTATTGGACAAAACTGGGACGAAGGAACACCGCTTTCCTTACACGTTATGTAAAAACAGTGGAGAGGAGACGAGGACAGAAAGTTTACAGGCAGTGTTATATAACTGTGACCTAACAGCATTAGTGTGCTAGTTCCATAAAACTAGCTGAGTTGTTTCCTCCACTGATGGTGCAAGTGAAATTATGTTTCCCATGGCAGTTCTGTTCAAGTCACCCTCCTCCATCTCACTGTGTCCTCACTCCAACCTCCATGTCCTCTCTAACTGTATCCATATATCTCTTTAGGTCTTTTCCATGCATTTCTAACATCCTTCTACCAGTATACCCACTGTCCCTCCTCTGGACATGTCCAAACCATCTCAGTCTGACATCTCTAACTGTATCTCCCAGTTGTTCAACATGTGCTGTACCTCTGATGATCTCATCCCTGATCTTGTCCATCCTTGTCACTCCTAAGGAGATCCTCAACATCTTCATTTCTGCCACTTCCTGTTTTGTCTCCTGTCTTTTTGTAAGAGCCACTGTCTCTAAACCATACAACATAGCTGGTCTCACTACTGTCTGGCAAACTCTTCCTTTGATCATTGCTGCCACTGTTTTGTCACAAATCACTCCTGAAACTTTTCTCCATCCACTCCATCCTGCCTGGACTCTCTTCTTCAGCTCTGTACCGCACTCCCCATTTTTTCAGTTAACCACAAGTACTTGAAGTTGTGCACCTTTGTGTCCTCTGCTCCTTGTAGCCTCACTTAATTATTGCATATGATTTTAAAAGTAAGCCTGCTAGAGGACTGTCAAATATTCAGATTATAGCAAAGTACCACATGCAACATATAAGTACAGTATTGAGTTTTGCTAAAAGTAGAAAAAATAACAATACAACCAATCATTAAGGAGTGGGAAGCTGATTAGGAAAGTGCAAACGTTACCCAGAGTTTAGAATATTTGTACCTACAATTTTTGCACATCTATGTGTCTCTGTGTGTGTTTTAATTCTGCGTAAATGCTGTAAATCTCTACCTTCGGTCTGTGCATCTTCGAAGGGGTGCGAGTCCTGGCCCCAGTCTCCTGCACCGAGGATCTGAACAACCAGGAGTCGCCTCAGTGACACCAGGTCAAAATCCTTGAGGCCGGTTTCCAGCTGATGGACAACGCCACGTCCTGGCTGGCTCGTCACCACGGTCACCTGAGCAAGAATGAAGCAGAACAGGTTCAGATTTACTAACATACAAATTAAAACCAAAAGGCAACGCAATTTAACTGCAGAAATTTTATAATAAAGAACGATTTAAACAGATTAAAGCAACAAGAGTGTAACAGTGAATTTATTATGAATAAAATGTTGCTGCATGAAGTGTGCTGTGTCCAGACACAGTGACTGCTAGGCATGGGCACCAGTGTCCCCCGCATCCTAAAAAAGATAAAATGGGTAAAGATAATGGATGGATGAATTCTCAATTGGACAACATAGCTTCCAGCTTTTCATGGGGATGTAGCTCAGTGGTAGAGCGTGTGCTTCGCATGTATGAGGTCCTGGGTTCAATTCCCAGCATCTCCAGTGATATTTACATAAATGTTTATAATTTCCATGCACCTTTTGCAGATCTGAACTTCTGTGTTTACAGAAATGCAGTTTTCTACCACAAATCCTGACAAGCCAAAGTGAACAGACATGGCAACTAACAGAAATAATATAATGATCTGCATTTTAATTCAAATATAACTTATTGGAAGACACTGAAAATGCATCTCCAATGCACATGCACAAAACCTTGATCAACAAAGTCCATGCCCAAAAATCCAGGTATACAATCCAACAATTTTCAGTCAGGTCATCGGGACAGTTTCGTTCTTCTTTTTGTTTTTGTGCTGAAACTTTTCACCTTCCTCAAAATATTGATGTTTACACTGAATAACAACGTACACTATCAGAACAACGAAGTTCAATCTCAGTTGGACAAGATATTTGTCTACATTTTGTGGGGATGTAGCTCAGTGGAAGAGCGTATGCTTCGCATGCATGATGTCCTGGGTTCAATCCCCAGCATCTCCATCAGCTTTAAAAGTAAATGCATGCAAGTTTTTATAAGGCTGTAAAACAGTTACAATATCAGAAATGTTTCTATATGATCAGATAATTTAAACAGAACTATCAAATGTTAAATTTGAGTTTTTCAGTTACGATTTGAACTAAGACTGAAAAACTTTATGGAAAGCCCTTTCTTGTTCAACCTTTATTTATGCAGGTTAATCCCATTGAGCTTCGGACTCATTTACAAGAGAGACCTGATTTCTAAACAAAGAGTGATGACAACAGTGGATAACAATGACAACAACAGACAGTCATAAAATAGGCATAGGCATATATATTTAATCCAATAATTCTCAGTCGGGTCATCTGGACAGTTTCTTTTTCATAGAAATGTTTCATCCTCCATCCAGAGGGCTTCATCAGTCAGAGGAGTTCCAGTAAACTGTTTCCCCACCAAGCAGTAAACACCTTAAGTG
>JARVLU010000001.1:23478357-23490196 GCA_031762415.1 Simpsonichthys santanae
ATAGCAGAAGTGTGTCTGAGCTGAACATTACCTTTAAAAATGTTCAAATCAGCTTTATTTAAATAGTTTCGCTACGCCGGTACGTGCACGCGCATCAGCAGACATGCAGTGCAGCCTCTGACGTCACCGGAGCACAGGGAGAAAAAAAAAAAATTGTTTAGCATACATCTTAGATCCTTGTATACAGTTTCTTGTTCCACCTCATGTACCACATATGATGCGAATGACAATGAAGAACCTTGAAACTTGAACCTTGACAATAGTTGATGTCCATTTAAATATATTTACATTTATTTTATATTTTTTGTTCCAATATGCCACACAGGGCAGCTTTAGGTTTTGCAATTTTTACAAGGTTTTCAAATTCCGTTTCCACTTTTTATACTAAAACATCTTGAATCTCTCCTCTGCATTGTGTCTTATTGGAAATAAAGGCCAATAGGTCTTCAGCAGGTTTACTTCCCAGTCCGTCATCGCTGCTTTGAGACTTTCAGCCATCTTCCTTCTTTTAAACGCCGCTCTGACAATTATTCTGACATGACAGGTTTTCAGGATAATCCCCACACCTGTTGTCATGGAGATCGAGCTCTCCAAACAGCAGCCGTCACATTTACTTCTCATATACAAAAATAAGGAATTTGAGTTTTTGTGAGTGTGTTTCTTAGTGGATTTCAGCAATGAATCGCTCTTTCAATCAGTTCTTCTTGAGGTGAAATGGAAAAAATCTGCACCATTGGCTTATTTCTTAATGCAACATTAAATTCCCTCCATTCACTGACAGGGTCCAAATCATTTTTTTTTCCCCCCGGACAAGAAAAAGCAGGTTGGAGCTTCAAATCAAATAGAGCTGCATGTCGATTAGTACTGACGTGAATCATCCACTCAGAATGGGAGTGGAGGGATGAGATTAAACTGATTCTGCTGATTCATTCTTTTTTAAATTCCCTGCACACGATTGTTTCTTTTTCCATTATCATATTCAGCTTGTTCAGTGATTTTATGTGTATATTGAAATACTTTCAGCTACAAATACACACTTCTTGTCGTGGTTTGCGGCAGAAGTGGACCCAGAAATAAAAATAAATGAACAATTTTTCTTCGATATGAAAACGTTGTGGCAGCAGAACTTACAGAGCTCTGGGAATGAATCACAGGGAGCACAAGGAAAACGACAGGAAGTGCCAGCCGACAGTAAAAATGCTCAATGCTCCGCTGATTTCTGAGCTGACACAGAGGTTTGTTGGACGGAGGCAGATGAGGAAATGACAAACAGCTGAGTCAAACACAAGGTGTGGGTGTGTCAGGAGCTGGAGAAGCAGAAATCCATAGAGAAAGTATTAATTAATGACACAAGGGTTTCAAAAAGTTGCATGTTAGGCTGCCTCCAGGGCAAAAGAGTTCAGTGATCTCAGTGGGAACTGCCTGGTTAAATAAAGGATAATAAAACAAACAAATGAAATCACAAGTAAGACAACTAATGAGTCATATTTGAGAAAATAAAGTTTTGATTCATTTTGCAGGATATTGAGCAACTGAAAAAAAAAAATCCCAGAGATTGATAAATAATGAAACCAGGATGCACCGATCCACACTTTTTTAACTTCAGATCCCATCTCGATACCTAAATCTGGATATCGACCAATGCCGCTCCCATTCCAATTCCGATACCATCATCATCATTATTGACTTTATGAGGCTGTAATAATCTCCTCTCAAGTACAATTTGTATAAATATATACATGCATGTCCAAAAAGGCAACTTGAGGAAAGTTTTATTAATGTTGGATAAAGTTAGAATTAAATCCTGCTAACACAAAACATGTTTCTTTTTATTCCTAGCTTTAAAGTGGATATTAAAGTGACTAAATGGCTGCAAACATCTGCTACGTTCATGGCATAACAAACACAGACATGTTCCTGTTTGTAGTATTTGACATGACTTTACAATGTAGCTGTTGTGTTTATTTATATACTGTATATATAATTTTCATATGATTTTCAATTCTTGTGTTTTTTTTATGATTGTTTACTGTTGCACTGATAAATATCTCCTGAAGGGTAAAATATATCTTGGCTGCAAGTATCAAGCTGCAAAATCCTTTGTTTTCTACAGCTGATAGCAGTTGGTCATTAATTACGATGAAGTTTAGCAGCTTCTCTGTAAACATTCGCGCTCTGGGGCTTCAGCGGTGAGTTCTTCTCGTTCAGTCCAAAGCAGACAGTCTGATTTCAGTCAGCTGTGCTCAGTCTGACCCTCCTCCGAGACGGGCAGACTGAGCGGGGCAGATTGAGCACGGCCAGAGCTTGAATGTCCAACGTAAAACTAACTTGACTGCAGTTTAATGTGGTGCCATGGCTCTGCAGACGTTGCACGTTTGCTGTTTTGCTTTGTGGCGTTTCTAGTGTGAAATACTTGCACACAGCGGACATGTTTCAATGAATAGTTGGTTAGCCACAGTGCTACTGCACGTTGTAGCTGGCTGCAAACTATGGAATGGATTTCCTGAATGTGAGGCGGGTCTTGTTACTCCGGGTTCATGAGACACTCCTCCGTTAAGGAAATCCATTCCATAGTTTGAAGCCACCGTGCAGAGCAGCTGGCAGGTAATGTGGAGACGTTTCAGCAGACACAGACATGCATCATGTAATCTGCAGAGAAGGTACAGGGTAGGGTTAGTCGATCCAGGTAAGTAATCAACGAGCAGAAGTAATAAAAGTTGTTTTAATCTCTCCAGGCTCAGAGGAGGAGGAGGACGTCCGGACTGATGGGTGATGGAGAGCAGCGGTGAACGTCCAAAGTATCGGTGAGTTGTGGTGGCACAGGGCGGACTGAGAGAGCAGATAGGATGATGGTAGCTGGATGAGCTGAGGTCTCACTGACCACTGCTCTGAGAGGAGATGAAAGAAGTAACTGAACACAATGTGGCAGCCAAGAGTCCCATAACAGGGTTTCTAGTGGTCCACAAGGAGAAACCGTGGGCGGAACATTGCAAAATGTCTCAATCACCAAAGGACGGTCCGTGACATCAACGGTCCAACAAAGAATGATGGTGCTGCTCAGCCTCAAATGCGGTGGGTCCTGAACAGCTGGTATTGCTGCCAGCTGTTAGTTCGGCCTCAGCCACAGCCTCTCGCCCCGGAACGAAGGTGCTCAGTGGAAAAACACACAACTAAACTTTGACTCCTGATACACAGGAATCACAAAACACAAAGTTAGCAAAAACTGCACTGCTTGCAGAGCTGTAAGCATTTTGAGTTATTTAAGTTATCTTTACAAGAAGCGGTGAGTCCACGTGAGTCCATTTTTACTGTCTAGCTGCTTCAGTCTGCATTTGGAACAAAGATAATTACTTTTCACTCAAAACGGACTTTCATGCATTTTCAATTTGCCCCTTCCTCGCCACAGCAGACTAACTTGCAGGAAGGATTGTTTTTATGCCCGATGCCCTTCCTGTCACAACCACAGAGCACGGAGGTACCACAGCCCTCTGTGTGGAGCAGAGAGCTGCCATATGGCGCCCAGGGGAGCAGACGGTGGCCTTGCTCAAGGGCCCAGAGTGGGGCAAATGATGGTGGAGGCAAGTGATTCACCTTTTTCACCCACATTTTAATAATTTCAGTCCAGGGGATCGAACCGGCGACCTTCCAATCACAGGCTCACCTTCTCTAACCCCTGCGCCACCACTCCCCTCTTTCACGCTCAGTACGAGGTATAAATGATGACCACTTCAGTGTGCCGCTCTCACAAACCACTCGATCATCTTGTTGTTTCCATCTCTCAAACCTTTGCTACTCGTATTGAAGTTCCTCTTCACATGTGCATTTAGCTCTTCATTAGCATCAGATGAAGTGCGTCTTAATGGACTACATAATGTGGCTCAGTTTTCATTGTTAACCAAGCTTTCGGAAGCTCGGTTGCCATAGAAACTGATTATGAATGGCCCGAATCCCTTGATTAGACGTTTAGTTGTTCCAGTCGTTAGTGGAAATCTAATATGGCTCTTTGTCTTAATGACAAAAAGATGGAGTCTGTGTATGTGTGTGTGTGTGTTCTTGTTTATGCTACTTTGTGAGGCCCATTTTTCCAACTTATACTACATTGTGAGGCCCAACTGCTCCTTATGGGGCCCAAAGCCCGGGCCCCATAAGAAGAAGTCCCGTTGGTGGGTTAGGGGTTAGGTTTAGGACTAAGGTGTGAATTGAGGATGTGTTAAGTTTAGGGTAAGGTGCATTGGTAATGGTTAGGTTTAGGGTAAATGTCAGGGTTAGCCTATAGAAATGAATGAAAAATGAATGGAAGTCAATACAATGGCCCCACAAAGATAGCAAAACAAACCTGTGTGTGCGTGTGTGTGTTCAGACAAAAGGGCTGATTCAGGGAGTGAAATACAGTAAAGAGAAAGTTTTAATACATTTGCATGACAATTTCCCAGCAATATCTGCACAAGGTGTTTAGCCTGAAATGAAATAGCAGCAGTCGCAGTTAAAGATGTTGATTTTTGTTGTCTTGTTTTTTTTTTTTTGTTTACCAGGTGAAAGGAGCGAGTCACGTTGTCTCCACTGACCTCTGCGCTCCACATCTCAGCTCAGAGTTCGGCAGCTGTGGTTTCTCCTCCGTCATATGATGTTTGCACGTCCGAAACGTTTGATTTCTGTGAAACGGAGACAAAGTTCAAACAACTTTTTCAACAAGCCCCGTGGTCCTGAAAACCTCAAGAGACGTCATCTAGTCTGCCAGAGGCGCTTCTCCTTGAAATGCTGCTGCTGTAATCACATGACATGCATGAGAGGATGATTATGACTTATCTGATTAAAAATATGTTTACTGTGTAGACTCTTCTGTTGGTGTTTGTGTGCAGCAGAGTTTCCTGTTATGGGGTGCCGTTTGTTAAGTTACACAGTCAAAAATTAATAACAATATGTTGGTTTATTTAGAGTTTCATGAAGAAAATAAGCTTTTTTCCAGTCATATTTTCACCATGTCATACATTTATAAATGTCATAGTTCTAAACTAAATATTTAAATTAAAAGCTAAATGTTTAATTTACAAACTAAATATTTAACTTACACTGTAGTCTGTAAGTTGTGATGTAGATATTTCATGCGGTAAAGCAATAACATTATAGATGTGAATGTTAGATGCATAACGAATGTAAAAACTTTGCATTTCCAATAAGGTTTTTGTTCAAATAGCATGATAATATTGCACTTATGTGAATAAGAAGGCCATTTAAAATTTTGTGAGAACATCATGTTAAGAAATTCAGGTGCCAAAATGTTTATTTTTTTTTTTTTTTTTTCTCAGAGGCACCTTCAAGAGGCACTCCTTTCACTTCCTGACAGTATCTCCTGACTGACCTTTAGTGACCTTGCAGTTTTCAGGTTCCCCACACTAAATGTTTTGACTACAATGGGTGTCAGGGAAGCCAGCAAAGGGAGTTAACTTCACCCCTCCTTTTTGTTCACTTCAAGACAGGAAGAAGAGTGTCCTCTGAGCGTGCACGTTTCCTGTTTCTGCTGAGAAAAGAAGAGGAAAGAGCAACCAGAGGCTGCCAAAGGGGTCAGCGTCCAGGTAGCTGTAAACAATGGGCGGCATGTGTGCCAAAAAAGGTGCACAGTTATTAAAAAGGAAGCTTCAAAGTTTAATTCAGCTGTGCAGTTAACAGAGTGCTTAAAAAATAAACTTATAAGTGTTGGTTCTGTAAAATATATCTGAATTTGCAAATCGTCAACCACAAACACAAAGTGTTCATGAAGGTATATGGACATTTCCCTAATTCTAAAACTGTTATTTTTGTGCATGTATGAGTCAAAAACTGGACTTTGATCCAACTCCACATTTTATTTCAACCTTTCTCCACCTGCTGCCAATTTCCAACTCAGTAATTAGCCATCAGTCTCGCCTGAGTGGCTCCATTCACTGACCGGACGCGCACACATCAGGTCTAAAACATATATTTCTTAACCTCTGATGTAGACTGCTGTTTGCAGCCACAAAGATGTCTCACAGGCTGCAGGAACACAGTCGCTGTACAAGATGACTCCAAGGACAGATTTAGTCACACTGAAATGAAATTAGAGAATGCAGGAACTCAAAGAATTATGGTCAAAATAAGATTAGTGCAAAAACACATGGGACAATTAAGGAAAAAGAGATTATGCGGATGCAAATAAAACTCCAACTATGACAAAATAGTTCCTATAATAATCAGGGTTTTTCTTGTTAGGCTGCATTTACTAAAAATAACATGATGACCTTTAAATAACAACTAAGGTTTTATGTTTTAGAACAATAGTGGAACCAAAAATGACAATCTAATCTTTTATTTAGGACTTGTTACAAGGTTATCAGGGATAAAGGGTGATGTCTCTTGATCTGATGGAAACTGACGGCAGATAAAGTCTAACTGCTTCTTAAATGCAACTTGAAAAGGGCGTCCATCTCTGTGGCGACAGGAGAGCAAGAAAACAGCGAGGAGAGGTTACAAGACGACGAGAAAAACAAAATACATTTATTATTTGTGGGTTGAGGTGTTAAAAAATGTCTGGTGTTCATGAGATGCACCACTTCCTGATTTTGTTCTTTACTGGTAGATCAGCAATAAAAAATTGGGCGTCTCCTCATCTTATGTGCTGACTGGAACATAACTGAATCAGGCTATTGACCAACCCATCCATCCCTTGCTTCATTCTTTCTGAACAAGACACCAAAATGCTTGAGCACCTTTACGTTGAGAACTATCCCCCCCCCCACCCCCAGATTTGAAGAAGAAGACTTCAGTGCGCTCTGAAGGTCATACATTGAATGCGCCAACAGCATCACATCATCTGCAAAAAGCAAAACCAAGACCCTTCGGTTCTCAAACCAGACTCTCTCCTCCTCACAACTGTACCTTGAAAGCTCGTCCATGAAGGTCCCATACAAGATCTAAAACAAAGAGTAGTCCTGGCAGAGTCCAACTAGAATTAGAAACAAGCTGGACTTTGTGCCAAAAATGTAGAAGCAGCTTTTGCTTTGGTTGTTCTGGGAACATATAGCCCACAAAGCAACCCTGATCCCCATTCATTCATCCTTTATTTAAATAGATAAATCACATTGAGCCTCGAAGACTCATTTACAAGCGAGACCTGTTTGGACCCATACTTTTGTCATAAGACTTCTTTGGGGTTGCAAAACACATTTGGATCGGACAGTATCATGACCCCTTAGCAACACATCATGGGTGAAGCTTTGGTCTGATGTTCCACGTTTCTTTAATCTGAGGTTTGACAATGCCTCGGGGCTTTGTTCCAACACCCTGGAGAAAATATTCCCAGGAGGGCGGAGCAGTGGGAATCCTTTATAGTTGGAACTCTATCAAGACGTGTTGATCAAAACACTTCTGCACATTCATTGTTGACCTGGTTAACTTGAATATTTGAAGGAGACAAGTCTTTAATTTTTAACTTTGGTCACAGTTTATCAACAAAGCAAGTCCTTTTCTATTGTCCAAGAACACAGGTGCCCACACATTTTCATCATGAGATCTACTTTTAAAATGACTAAGTCAAAGTGATCTACCAACTATAAGGTCCAGTTTGCGTGAGAATAACCTCTAGTGTTATTTCAATGTTTAAGTCAAAGTTTCTTCATTTGTCTTTATTTGTTCCACCACGTACAAAATTGTGTACACTGGGTCCCAGTTACATCCAACAAAAGCATAAATTATAAGAAAAGAGCTAAGATAAGTACTAAGAAAAACATTAAACTAAAAATACATGTACACCAAACACTAATAGTACAAAAACAATACGTCGAACAGCAGCACGAGCATGAGTCTGTGTGAGCAGATGAGTACGATCACAGTATGAACACAGCAACATGAAATAAATTGGGGTTAATAAACAAAAAAATGAGAGAGTTTACACAAAAATGCTGTAATTTCTATGTCAGTCGGGTTGCCAGATAAAAAATTATGAACTATAGTACTGTCACTTTAAATTGATAGTATTTTGACCTAAACTCAGCTCCAGCTCTGCTCAGATCAGTCTGGATTTGCACCGCACTTCAGGACAGGTTCTGGAGTCCAGAACCCAAAATCCTACTACTGAACTTTTAATAAACTTTAGTTCACCATTAAGAGTGAGAGTCCTGCGATGAGTTAAAATCAATGCAGTCTGCTCTTCAGATAAATAATGTTAAATTGTTATTTTTGAATATGAATGTTTCTGTTAACTTATTTGATGTGTGAATATTTCTGTTCAGTGCCCTGAGACGACTTCTGTTGTGACTTGTCGCTTTATAAATAAACTGAATTAAATCTGATGAACCAGATCCTACAAAACCATCTATAATTAAAATTCTATATTTTTCATTAACATTTGATGTATTTGCACTCATTGCGTCTACTTTTATTGTTCAATTTAGATATGTGGTTTTGTTTCTTGTATTCAGATTTTATTTTAGTGATTTGAAGTGTAATTCTTGTTTTGTGATTTGTACATCTGTGTTGGAATAAAGTTGAACCAAAGACTCTTTTCCAGCTGAGTTAACTTTAATTTACAGATTATTTAATAAAGTCAAAGTGAGAACAGGATTTCATGATAATGCCAGAGCCGTTTATTTATTTTTATTCTTCACTGATTAAAAAAATCTTATTTTTTATACATTAAATGTTTAAAATAAATTCCACCTTCCGTCCCGGACTCCCGGTCCTCCCGCCCGCCAGGGCTCAGAATCTGGCCTTTGTACGCACGCGAAACCAGGGCACGGGGTATGACCTCGCATGCTTCAACGGTCGGCAGCTTGTTTGATTCTCCGCGGTGACTCCGCTCGTTCGAATTTTGTCGTCGGTCACCAAACGCAAAAAAAAAACAAAAAAAAACGCCTGAACTTGTGGAATTGTTGCTTTTAAAATCTTAAAAATGGATCCAGCCGCTGCTCCGTGTCCCGAGAAGTTGCAAATGTCGGAATCGGTGAAAAGTTTCTGAGATCCATTGACTCCTCCCCCATGACCAATCAGTGTCCTGCGTTCAGTCCAGGGGTCGGCTGGACTCAGCTCGAACGGAAGTACGGGTGGAACAGGGATGTTTCCGTGGAGGGCTGAGCAGGAGCGGTGCAACAAAAGGGACATTTGTTTCCCGCTGAGGCGAATTCTCCTGGTCTCTGTAATCAGCTTTGTTCGTCGTCTCAGGAATAAACCTAAAGCTTCAAGCTCTCTGTTTGCCTGCTGGCTGAGTGGAACAAGTCAAAAAGAAAATGAGCCCAAAAACTAAAGTGTGGGCGAGGGAGAGGCAGATGACAGAAAATTTCAGAGAATTAAAAGAATTTGTGTGAAAAATACACCCTGCTTCCTCCGGTGGCTTTGTCCCACTGGCCAAGGTCCCGGACCAGCGCTGGCGACAGAAATCACATCGCCGCGTGAAACACCGCGGGAGAAAGGCGGGGCCTCAACTGCCTTTTGTCACCGTGGCAACAGGTTTGCAACCAGTGAATCAAGTCTGCCAGTAAAAGTGGCGCCAGTTTTCTTCTTGCTTCGTTTTGGTTTGTTTTCCAATTGACTCACGTTTTGTCCTTTACAAGGTTAATCTTGGGCGTCTTTAATTACTTTTGTCCCTCTTCGTCCAATTTCTTTCTCCTCACTCCATCATCCTCCTCTAACTCCATTCATCTTCTGTCCTCTGCCTTCCTTTCCCCCTCCCCTCCTCTTCACCCGTTTCAGTATTCAACAGAGTCCATCGTAAAGTGGATCGGTGGTGTGCCCACTTAAAAGGAGTGGAAGAATCACACCAGTAATCCCATTGTGACAGAACAAGAGCCAATGCGCTGGAGTATGTGCGAGTGTGCTCAAAATAGTGTGAGTGTGTGGCATTTTTTTTAATGTGGGGAAACACATTTGTGGGGGAAAAGGGAAGAGACAGGGTTCTCCTATGGACGGTAAAGACGGGGCGATGGAGCGCTCTTTGTATGTGTGCCTTGTTAAATCAGGCATATAAAACCAGCTTTTAGGAGAAGGCCTCTCCAGATTCCTGTGATGAGTGGAAGACCTCTCTGATCTGAACATGAAAGGCTCGGCTTGAGAAAAGGGAGAGTGGTGGAGAAGAAGTGGAAGAGGAAAAAGGGACATTAAAGAAAAGAAAAGGATCGAGGATCAATGCAATCTACCCACAAAGAAAGTGTTTTATGTATTTTCATTCCTATGGGACCTTTGTGTTTTACTAGCAAAAAGGTTTAGGAGGGAGGAGAGATATGACTTTACATTGATGGATTTATGTACAAGAAAAATGTCCTTTCCCCCAAATACGAACATGTCTCTTTATTATGGCATTTATTTAAAGATGTCTTGAACTCTTTAATCAGTAGCTCTACTGACTAAATTGGCACTTTTGGATCAAATAGTTATAAAAGCTCTCTGAGGGTCATTTGGACTGAGCAAGGCAACGGACAGACGTTGTTTTCCCACCGCTGTGATTGTGCAACCCTCTGCCGATGGTTAGCACAGCAAACCTTACTTTAGCATGTAACGTCCTGATGCATGCTCAATAATCCAGGTTGATAAATTATGAACAACTAGTGTTGGCTGTCAACAGCGGACTGGCCACATCATGAAGAAAGCGCCACGCACGATTTTCAGCAGACAGACTCCTCCATACACAATGTCTACATCATCAGGAGTACGTATTTGGATGTTTGACTAATTTAGTGTGTTTTGATTGTACAGCTGAACGTCTGAGCGCATTTCCGCATTGACAAACACGCCCACAAACCTCTGACCAATTACACACAACTTTGCACATACAGTACCTATTAAAAAATGTTAGGCCCAGGCCTTGTGTCAAGAAGGAGCAGGGAAAGCTGCTCTGAGGACAAAATGACGCAATATTCATCAGGCAACTACACCAATGAGCGAATGGAGCACGCAGGGAGCTTAATACGACTATTCATTCAATCTTTATTTACGCAGGTTAATCCCATTGAGCCTCGAGGACTCATTTACAAGAGACCTGACTAAAGTAGTCCTTCATTACTTAGCGGTTCAACTTTTGCGGACTCACTCTTTCGTGGGTTTTCAACGTAAGATGGTACACATTGTTTCCCGGTGGCCTGGCCCGCTTAGTGATCACCGAGGGGCCCCCTCCTTTCTCTTTCTGAGGATGTCTATTACAGCAGGGCAGAGAAACACAACAGGTGGGTGCGCAAGCTGTGACAAGACAGCCTCAGAAAGAGAAAGGAGGGGGCGAGGGGTGGGTCTGAGGGACTGAGCGCTTCTGTGGGAACTTCAGTGAGGCGGATACCAGAGTGAGCGGTATTGATTGTTATTTAAAATAATGAAGCATGACCCAACCCGAGCTGGGACATTTACCGGAAGCCATGCTCCTGGGTAGTCAGTCCGCTCCAGGCTGCTGAGTGGCTCAGTCTGTCTGCTCTCTTTCGCTGTTCTCTTTTAGAGCATTTAGAACATTGTAAAGAACATTGCAGAGTGTGGGAAGGGTTTATAAAGCCTTTATATATACTTTATATATACAGGTAGTCCCCGAGGTACGAACGGGTTCCGTTCCTACGGCGCGTTCGTAACTCGATTTTGCCGTAAGTCGGAGCGCCGGCCACGTGGCATTCGTAACTCCGGATTTTCGGCCATAACTCGAAACCGAAAGCACATGGCAGCCGTAACGTCTTTTTAAACACATTTTTTTCCAATGTAAAACAACAACTGTGCACTTAGAACGCCGTTTTAATGTGTTTCCAAGCAGTTAGCTAACAAAATGCCCTCAATAAAATCGGAAAAAACATAAAATGCTGCATAAAAAAGACAACGTAAGGTGTGATGACATCACTGGGGGCGGCGCCGTAAGTCCGAA
>JARVLU010000001.1:23504309-23518173 GCA_031762415.1 Simpsonichthys santanae
GATGTGCAGGACGCCATTCAAAGAAAGAGATTAGCCAAGAAGAAATATGACAGTGAGAGGACTGAAGAGAGGAGACATGAATATAAGGAGATGGGACGTAGAGCAAAGAGGTAGGTAGGTAAGAAAAAGCAGAAGGCATATGATGAGTTGTATGGGAGACTGGACACTAACGAGGGCGAGAAGGACTTGTACCGATTGGCAAGACAAATGGATCAGGCTGGAAAGGATGTGCAGCAGGTTACGCTTGTTAAAATAAGGGATGGTAATGTTCTAACAAGTGAGGAGAGCGTGATGGGAAGACAGTGGCTATATTGTTAGAAGGATGTTAGAAATGCAGGAAAAAGACAAAGAGGAGAACTTTGCTCCATCTTGTCTCCAGCAAACCGGTTGGGCCACTTAAGTTGTTTACTGTTTGGTGGGGAAACAGTTTGCTGGAACTCCTCTGACTGATGAGGCCCTCCGGATAGAGGGTGAAACGTTTCTATAAAAAAATAAACTGTCCAGATGACCCGACTGAGAATTATTGGATTTGATACCTGGATTATTGAGCATGAACTTTCTTACAAAGAGTATATATATGGATGCAGTCAGAGAGGACATGGAGTTAGTTGGAATGAGGACAGAGGATGCAGAGGACAGAATGAGATGGATGAGGATGTCTCACTGTGACAACTTCTTCATAGGGAAAGCCAAAGAATTAGAGTTTTACACCAATTTTCTACCAATCCAGGTTATTTATTTTTGTTTGAGTAAAGACAGATGGTTGTAGCGGATGGCTCTTTATACATCCAACAAACAAACAAAAAAGCCCTTCAAATTCTTCATTTTTAATATTTTTGTCTTTATTTGTTTTTACATTTGGACGCAGATTGAAAATTTTCTAATTTTTGTTAAAACACTTGCTAGAATAAAAGCACTCAAAAACAATGTGCATGCATTTTTTTTAAATATCTTAAATTATTTTATCTGCTTTGACCCAAACAGAACATGTGCTTGCAATTGTTTATATTTTTTTATTATAATTAGTTTTTTTTTAGAATTTTTGTTGTTTGTGCTGAAAAAACTGGTGTGTTTCCTCTTAAACCAGCTTCTGACAGCTTCATCAAGCAGTAACGAGTTAATTTTCCCCACTGGGTAAACTCATATAGACATTGTTTTGCTCTAAACTGCACTTTTTTAACCATATATGTTTCTTGTCATGTAATAAAACATGTCTTATTTGACTGATTTTGGAGGCACTGCTTCTGAACGTGTTTGACCGCGCTCCATCTTGGCTGAACAGAGCGGCGCTGGACCGAAGCCAAGATGGCAGATGGCAACTTGTCTGCAGGGTTTGGATTCCTGCAGGATTTCTGATCCAACACACAGAGACAACTGGGTGGAAGAAGCTGGTACCGAGACGCAGATGCTGGTATTTGTTGTTGCTTTTCTATTGTTGCGTCTTCATTTCCCTCCCTTGAGCCTATATCCTCTCTGATGAAGTCTCAATTCTCTTCCTCCTTGATGAATTTGCGTCTATGATAAAAAGGATTTACTAAATGTAAATAAATGTTGAAATAATTTTAGAAAAGTACATCATGAGAATAAAACAAAAAAAAAAAAGGATTTTTTTCTGTCATCTCCAGCTGTAGAGGAAACGTTGAAGAAAAAGCATCAATTCTAAATTTTAAACAAAGTATTTGAATTAGTATTAAATAATTTGACTTGTGAATGTAATCCACTGTAATGTATACTTGCAGAATAAATAATATTTATTATAATGTTAACAGTAAGTATCATTTTCAAGTTTGGTTTGGTTTTACAAGATAATTTCATTGAAAACCATCGGAGTGTGTAAAAATACTGTTATTGCAGCAACAAGGACCTCATGACTTTCTTCTGTTTTTTTTTTTTTTCCTTTTCATTCAATTCTTCTTTCATTCATTTTTGTCTCTCACTCCCTCTGTGTAGACCTCTCCATCCATCCCTGCTGATTCTCACCTCTCTGCATCCCATTCTCTCCTCCATCGCTCTCTCTCTCTCAGAGAACCACAATGTGTACACCCGGTTGCCGTGGCAACAGCAGGAGGAGGAGGCTACAAGCGGGTGGACGAACAAAAGACCCAGATATGTTTTTTACTACACTGATGAGAAAAGAAAAAAAAAAAAAAGAGAAAGAGGAGGGAATAGATGTGAATGGAGAGAAAGAAAATGTGATTTCAGTTTCAGGTGAGGGGTTTGGTGTTAATGCGAGAAATCAAGATGGGGTGGGGCAGAGGGGGGGATGGTGGGGGTAAAGATTGGATAATAAAGGTGAGGAGAGTTCATAAATAAAAAAAGAAAAGGATGGGATAAAGAAGAACTGTGTTTTCATCTACATAGAATAGAATGAAAAAGGTGGTTAACATGATTTTTATTGAGAACTTTAGAAAATGGAGGAAAAAACATTTGCTCCTCGTGTCACAGTTCAACAAACATGAGCACAAATCATGGACATGTGAGGACAACTAAACTAAATGACAAAGCATTGTATTTGTTGTATAATACAATGACTGTGCCACATTTGATTTATTGTGTTAATGTACGGGGAATAGCATGTAAAAACATCACAATGCCTATTTTTATTTTGCAGAATAAAAGAATAGTAAGAATTATAGCAAGAAAACATTACTGTCATCCATCAAGTCAATTATTTTATCAGATGAAATTGCTGAAGTTGTATGATTTGGTGGATTATAACATTTTGTTACTTATGTATAGAGCTAAAAAAAAACACTACCATCAAATATACAAATGTATTTTGTGAAAAGATCAAGCTGCTACAATCTCAAAGGGAAAGATGTATTTGTAAAACCGCAATTCAGAACTAGTTTGAAGGGAAGAACCACCTTAATTCAGGGAGTAGAATTATGGAACAACTTAATGAAAACCAAATCAATCCCTGTCTTTAAGAAACTGGTTAAACTTGAATTGTTAAACAAATATAAATTAATGTACTTTAATGAGTAATATGTATAATTGAAAGTTGAATGAGTTATTTACCGGTACTTATTTTATTATTTATAGAAAATTTTGTTTGAATTCTTATTAGATAAATAAGGAGCATATTTTCTTCATCTGCTACCTTTCAGTTTATATTTTTTCTTTTCCAATTACATATATGTTAATTGTTGTATTTCATTATTGTAAAATAAATAAACTAACTAACTAAATAAATAAATAATGACGTCACACTCAACAGTAAACACTTCTTGACATATACACAGGTGAAAACTTCACCTTGGTATTAACTTATCTTCATCTTTTGTCTTGATGATGCCAAACAAAACAAAACAACAACAAGAACAACAAAAATGAATTGCTTGTCAGATAAATTTTAATCTTGAAGGTGTTTTTAATCGATCAACTCAGAAATGTTTTGATTTTAGCTCAAACACAACTCTGTGGTGGCAAAATCTGGACTAAAGTTCACCCTAAAACATTTTAAGCCCAGATGAACATATGAGTGACTACTTGAGAGTAAATTAAAAGGGTTTGATGGGAAATCTTTAAATATCTTGTTTAAAAATATATTTTTGTACATCATGATAACAAGTAAAAATAATAAGGCACCAAGGAAGCAACCAAAAGTTTCACCAACTAAATGGCAATGACTAGTTTTTCAGTTTTTTTGTTTAAACAGTGATGATGTTTTCATCAATGAGGCTCACTGGGAACCAAAAAAAGTCAATTTTTAGAGATTATGTATTTCAATTCAATGCAGTTTATTTATATATAGAGCCAAGTCACAACAGAAGTCGTCTCAGGGCACTGAACAGAAACATTCATATACACAAAAAGTCAATTAGTAAAGTTATCTATCTAAGGATGCATTGACCTCTAACCAAACATTGTTAAGAAGAAAAATCACACTGTAAAAATACAATGTTCATGTTCACTTTAAAGAGATGAAGTGACGAACAGTTCAAACTGGATTTTTATTTTCTTGTTCTAATTTTTTTTTTTTATCTGTAGTTTTATACATGAATATTTGCAAACTAGTTGATTTTAATGTTTTAAATAAACCAAACACTCTTGCTACGCCTTACTTTTAGGTCCAGATCATCATAAAATCGTTCTTTTTTTTTTCATTTGATTTCTCTTGTTCAACTTTAATTTGTGACAAAATGCTCCCATGAAACTGTGACGTCATTTAACTTTTAAAGTTGTGTTAATATTTCTGTGAGAAAAACGTAAATCTCTCGACCCTTCACAACATATACAGACCGGCTCTCAAGGGCACCACTGAAACAACCACATTCAATTATCCTGCCTATTGAAACTTGTCGGGGTTGTGCACGTGTGTGAGTGTGCGCACAGAATAAGGCAGCCGTATGCAAATATAATTACACCAATTAAACCAGGAAGGGGCCTTGGAGGGTGGGGGAGTGTGGCAGTGCTCGTATTGACGTCTGTGGTGGTGGGTTTGGTGATGGCTGTGCTGGTTTTTCCAGTGTGTGTGTGTGTGTGTGTATTAAAATGCATGTGTGTGCGTGGGTGTTGGCATTCTGGTACAACACTGCTCTTCACACCCTTCCCTCCATCAGCACCAGCAACCCATCCCCCAAAAACTGACTTGCTTGTGTGCCAGTCGTCGTGGCGTTGGAGGAGCGATACACAAAAAGAAGAGGACACAGAGAGAAACACTTGAATGGTTCCAAATAATTATATTTATTTAATGAACTGAAGACAAATGGATTATTTATTGTTTGAAGGACTGTGGCTACAACGAAAGGATTACAAATCCATTCTGAGAGCTGATATAAAGTAAATAAACACTTTTATTCCAATAGAACGAGTGTGGACTGATCTGTGTATTTTACTTTATTGCACATTTTGATCACTCCTTAGATTACACCTTTAGCACATTCTTGCCAAAGGCTGGGGGTGTCATAATTACTTTGGTCACATAGGGGGAGGGTATAATCCTTCAGAGAGAGATGCTGTTTCAGGAGCACACCAAATACAATAATATGAGCAGTGCTTGTAAAAAAGACTCATAAATGCATATTTTGGGGGATTTAGATAGAGGGCTGGACGATACGGCCAAAACTTTTATCACGATATATTTCTTAATTTTGGTCAATAACGCTTTAATTCCGATATTGATATAAATAATTTAAAAGCCTCAGAAAAACTACAAACTGTACAAATAAATTAATGTTCACCTTTTATTTGTATTTAGACTTAAAATAAATTTGAAATCACCATCAGATAAACATAAAACTCTTAACTTTTCAAGTATTAATAGTTTTAACTTTAAACAACAACATAACCTAACCCATACAGCATGTGTTTCTCCTTTGACACAGCTGGGGGTGTTGTTTCAAGGACACGTTGGCTCAAACTTTTATCGCGCTTCATCTTCTGGCTCTCAGTATGTTTTATCGAGTGGAACAAGTTCGATGTGTTCCCACCGCTAGTTGGAACGACTCTCCGTCACATTTTGCAGCACACTGACTGAAACCTGCAGTTTATCAAATCTTAGCTAGCCGAACCACTTCCACACTGCCGAGTTAGTCTTTCCTCTCATCATTTATGTCATCTGCTTTCTCTTTGCTTGTGAAAGCTTGTTCAGTCACATTCTGATGGTCATGGGCACTCATTTTGAAGCGAAAACTTACCGCACATGGAGGCTTAGCCTAGCCTAGCCTGCTACCGCCAACTCCTTCTGGACTCGAGCTCTGTGCGTAGTTGTGTTGTGGATTTTTCTGTGGTTGAAACGGCCGCCGGTTCAACCCAACAGAAAAAGAAATGTGCCAGTGAAATACTGTAATCGTAGCGTAATGTATATCGAAATATCGAGAATGTGCTTAAAACTCATATCACCGCTATTGAATAAAAGTATATTGTGATATATATCGATATCGAATTACTGTATCGTCCAGCCTTAGCTTTAGCTTATATTTTATTTTCTCCACAACTGCTATAATACCTACTTTGCTGTGTTCCACAGTAATATGTTTAGTATTGTTGTCCTGAAAGCCAGCATCTCACCGGGCGATTGATTACATGAAGGCTCAGAATTGCAAGAAAATTGTGAGAAAACACACATTTTCAGTTGCAATCTCTGAATTCTGTGCTTTTCACCAAGCGACCAACCAGCTATGTAGCATCAATTTTAGACAACTTGCATTTGAAAATCAAAGTCTGTTTTTGTGTTCATGGTGTACAAATTTGTGCACATTATTTCATAGCTCGCCTTTGCCGACATAGTAGTTCCCGCTGCCCACATTATATTAAATATTGAAGGAAAAAAATTTGTTTTGCCAATTCTTTTTTTATTTAAATCTCCATCCTACTGAGAAGCTTTCTTAACAAGCACACAACATAACATCAAATATATCAGACTGTTGATTTTTTTCCCCTCTCTTTTCATTTTTTTCCCTTTCTCACAATTAGAGTAAAAATTTAAGGCCAATAATAAACAAGCAAGTTTATGAGAACCAATTTAGAGTTGGAAAAATGTGCACATTCATTAGATCAAGTTAAGTACTTTGTTGATGGGTTTCTTTCAACTTCTCTTTTTTTGCAGGGTCGCCACAGTGAATATGAAAGATTTCATTTGTTTTACAGCAGATGCTTTTCCTGACACAACGTGGGCTCAAACCTGCAGCCTCAGGATTTCAAGACTTTAGCACTGTTCACCAAACCTCCATGGCTCACAAGCTATGTACAGTACTAAGTGAGCCCATAACATTTCCCAAAGTCAAACCAAGTTTTCCTGTGTCAGCTTCTTTTACACATTTTGAGAAATACTGTTTGACAGAAGTGTTTAAATCTCCTGGTGTCTGGATGAACTGATGTAATTCTTTCCGACATCTACTGAGAGATTTTGTAGGCTGTTTTCCCAACAATCCTTTTGAATAAATCCGTATTCCTGGTGTTACTCACCCAGTGGGCGACACTGGCAAACAAGCCTGTCAGGTAAAATTTACTCCTGAGAAAATACCTGTTTAGACACTCGGTGGGAAAACAGAAGAGACTAAATTTTATCAGACAGCATCCCAAACAGAACCCCCCCACTTATTTTGAAATTAATACAAGAACTGGTAATGAGGAATACATGTTTTAGATGTATCGTAAATATTTGTATAGATGTATATATCAGTTATTAAAGACACTCATTACAAAGTCAAGAAGACAAGTCAAAAACTAAGTTCTATTAAAAAGTTTAAAGTTATAACATAAAGAAGAGGTGTTGCTTAGAGGTTTAAGATGCTTTAAGACAGATCTTAAAAGCAACCCAGGTACCCCACTCCAGCAGGACCTCCCCACAGAATGCCTCGAGAAGCACAGTCATAAGCCATCTCCAGATCCACAAAGCACATGTAAGCCAGAGAAGCAAACTCCCTTGACACCCCCTTTAGCAACTTTGCAAGGGTAAAGATCTGGTCTACTGTTCCATGACAAGGATGGAAGCCACACTGCTCCTCGTGAATCCGAGAATCAACAATCGGTCTGAGGCTCCCTTCTGGGAACCACCAACCCAGTCTGCCACTCCACATGAATCCCAGTCTGGCATGCAACAATGAAGAGCTGCATCAACCATGACAGTACAACAACATCCAGAACCTTCAGCATCTGCCCCTGGCAACCTGCCACCAAGGAGCTTTTTGACTACTTAGGTGACCATTGCCATGGCAATGGATTACCTCCTCATAGGTGGACATGGTGGGTGGCTTAAGGAGATCCTTGAAGTGGTCCTTCCACCACTCAACAACATCCTCATTTCAGGTGAGCAGTTCCCCACCAAACCAAACATAGCCAGGGATAGGGTCCACTTTCTTTTCCTGAGTCACAAATCCCTTGGCCAAAACTTCCTTGTGTCCGACCAAAAGTCCTTCTCCATGGCCTCCCTAAATTCCTCCCATGCCCAAGTTTTTGCTTCCTCAACCATCAAAGCCACAGTCCTTCTGGCCACCCTGTATCTGTCAGATTCATAAGGAGTCTTCCTGAAAAATCAATCCTGAATGCTTCCTTCTTCTGCTTGACGGCTTCCATCACCACGGGTGTCCACCAGCGGGTCCTTTAATTGCTTCCCTGACAGGCGCCAGTGACCTTCAGGCCACAGCTCCTGAAAGCCACATCTGCAATAGAGGCCCTGAACATGACCCATTCGGATTCCATGTCCCTGACCTCTCCCGAGACGTGAAAAACTCTCCCGGAGGTGTGAGTTGAAAGCTGCACAGACAGAGGGCTCCACCAGACGTTCCCAATTCACCTTGGGTTTACCAGGTCTGTCTGGAAGCTTCCCACTGGATCCAACTCACCATCAGATGGTGATCAGTTGACAGCTTTGCTCCTCTCTTCACCCGAGTGTCTAATACATGGCTGCAGGTCTGACAACACAATTGGCTAAGGTGGCCTAGTACCAAATACACTCATGAACCACCCTATGCTCAAACATGGTGTTTGCTATGGACAACTCATAGCGCAGACGTCCAATAATCAAATACCATTCAGTTCATATCAGAGTTCCTCCCAATCACACCCTTCCAGATAACTCTATCATTGCCCACATGGGTATTAACCTTTTATTTCACCTCCATGTGAGCTCATGACCAGCATAAGCCAGCTAGAATTATGACTGTGTCCTTCCTGTCCTCATGAGAGATTATCCTTTTTCCTTAAAGTGGCTTGTTATTTTGGGTGTTCCCTTCTTCAGGGGACGCCACAGTGAGTAAGTTTTGTAAATTGTTATACGCTGAATGCCCTTTCTGGTACAACCTGGGTTCGAACCTGCAGCCTGAGGACAAGGCGTCAGCACTGACCACTGCCCCACTAAAAGGTGATTATCACTCAATTAGATATTCTCTAATTCCATACAGAATTCAAAGAACATGATTTATTTATCTGTTCCAGTCCTAAAAAGCCTTTATGTTCTCATCTCTTTTTTTCTCTGCTCATCTCTGTTGATCCCCTCCTCCTCAGCTAGTCAGTCAGCAGATGCTTGAGAGGAACAGATGTCACTCTCCTTCTCCTCCCTCCTGTCTCACACTCCCCCTCATGTTGATTCATTCATTTTCCAGTCAGAAAATGTTAAAATTATGGAGCTCTTGTAATCTGAGCAGACACCAATCTGCTTCCTCTCTCTCCACCCACATGAAGGTCTCTACTCTTACACACTTGCTTCTTCCTTTCAACTAGCCAACAATTAGACCATTTCATTATTCTGAACTCACATCTTTAAATCCTCATTTAATTGTTTTGCTCAAATTCATCTTCAGTTCAACTTTGTCGTCCTGATTTAGTCAAGATGTGGGTTCTTCATGGGGCGTGCTGAAAAAAGTGAAATAAAAGAAAAAGAGAGAGCAAAGAGAGGAGGATGTGCTCGGGCTGCACCAAGCTAACAGGAAACAAATGAACTGGAAAGGACAGTTCTGCATAGATGGTTCAGGTCCAGTGGAGTCAAGTGGTGCTGCTGTGTGTCAAGAGAGGACGGACAGTGAACAGGTGCTGAGTGGAGGCATTCGGAATCCTCTAGGAGCCAAGAAATCATCAAACATGGGATACAATCAGACCTGGGTTATTTTGTGAGGGGGTTTGTTGATTTTTTAATTTAATTTGTTTCCTTTTATTTAATTGGGAACCATTCAATTCAGTTTATTTATAAAGCGCCAAATCACACCAAAGTTGTCTCAGGGCACTGAACAGAAACATTCACATACATAAAAAAAAAAAAGCCAATTAGAAAAGTTCTCTATCTAAGGAAGCCAGCAGACTCATTGAATTTTCACTTGGTTGCAGTCTCTCATCCTGAGCCAGCGCAGTGGCAACAGTGGAAAGGAAAAACTCCTTTAGAAAAGGAAGAAACCTCCAGCAGAACGAGGCTCGGCACAAGTGGACAAGAACCATTGAACAAGATGTTTTACGGTGATCACCGCAGCATCATCAGTATTTTGTCCAATATCACAAATAGATGCACTTGAGCAAAGTTTTTAAAGACTTTATGTTTCGTCTGAACAAAGTGTGAATAATTTTGATGTTGTGGTGTGAACCTTTTGGCACTAAGTTGTGGCAACTGTTTGTTGTTGTTGTTGGTGGTGTTCAAAGAGACAGAAAAGGGACACATACCTGTTACTTATTTAGATTACAGTGAAATTGAGAGCTATGCTATAAAGTTGTTCTAATTTAAAGGAATCCTTGAATTTTTTTCAACTTATATTTTTTAATTTTGTTAAATAAAAACATTTGCGGGTCAGATATTGAGTAACTATTGAGACCTGAAAATTGGGGAGTGGTGGTGCAGAGGTTAGAGAAGGTCAGCCTGTGATCCAACGGTCACCAGTTTGACTGCCCGGACTGACAACGTCAAATGTGGGTGGGAATAGTGAAACACCCACATCTGCCGCACTCTGGGCCCTTGAGCAAGGCCCTTAACTCCCACCATCTGCTCCCCCAGGCACCCTAGATGGCAGCTCTCGGCTCCACACAGTGGGCTGTGGTAGCTCGGTGGTCTGTGATTGCGTCAGGAAGGGCATCTGACATAAAAACAGTTGCCAAGTCTTCATGTGAGTTAGTTCACTGTGGCGACCCCTGAAGAAGGGAGCAGCCCAAAAAACAAAAAAAAAGAGACTTGAAAGTTTATACTAAACAGAAAACCCATGGTGCTGTACCTGGTTGTAATTATTGAAAAGCGCTACACTGCTGAAAGTTCCCCCAGAAGAGTTACATCCAGCTGATGCTGCCCCTGTTTGCTTTTGCAAATAAACGTTCTATAAAACCACAGTGGAACAAAAACTGATAGAAAATTAAACATTCATATAAAAGCATTTCCACGAACTGCTACATTTCATGAAATTATCCTGCTCAGCTTAGCCTTTAGCTAGGAAATCCAATCAAAGTTAAACTCTTTTTTTTTTTTCCATAGAGATTTTTCTGAATTGCATTTAGGAATGACGGCAGACAAGATTTTAAGGTGTTCTAGTTATAAGTCAGAACCTCAGAAGGATTTGCTAACTGTTGTGTTCAGTGACTAATCTAACTTCTATTAATAAAAGAACCATGCCGGTTGTGTGCATTCAAACCAACAGCTGATATGTCACCAACAGTGGTTGGAAGGTACCACTGTATAAAACCTACAAAGTGACAATCACAGTTAAGTACAACCAATTCTCCATGTGCGAGTCGGCCATATTGGATAATGAGGTCGAGGATGGTCATGTATCTCAGATGTTTCCAGTCAGAATTTTCACTTTGTGGGGGTGTTCCACATAATTTTTCTGACTCAGAACTCAGAACTTCTGACTTCCCCCCCAAAAAAGTGCAACCTTAACCTTTAACCTTCTTAACCTTTCTATACTTCAAACTATGATCTTTGATGCCCAAGTTAAGGACTCTGCCAAGTCATTTTAACATGTTGGTATGACTCAGTGAGACTAACCACCCGACTTCCTGGTTTGCACACGTCACACGCTTCCTGTTATCACCGAAAATAACGGCAATAACGTACCTTTACACCTGTTAGGAGGTACAGGAGGGACAGTCTGACCGCTACATATGGGGATGATAACAACTAATAACGTCCATTTAATGGACTGATAACATCTGAAGCCGCTGGTCTTGCTCAGAGGCAGCACGACATGTGGGAATGGCTGGGGATCTAACCTGGGACATTCGGATCCTGGGTCGGCTGCCCTACTACTGAGAAAATGGTAAATCCAGACGTTTGCTTTGGAAAAATTAGAGATGTACTGTAATTGAATATTTAACACTAATAGAATTATATGTTTTCACATAAATCATATCAGATATTTAGGTTTTATGTCCTTTGAATGTCATTTCAACTGATCAGTCAAAAACAGCAGTGCTTGTACAGTTTTGGAAACTTGCTGTATTCATCTCACATTGATGGTTCCTAAAAACAGGTCCAGTTCAAAATATGACTAGTTTTGGTAACAAGTTGTCTGTGGTATGTTGCTTGCTTTCATGTAGCAGGTGATGTTTGCATAGTAGACTTACAGAAGCTGAATGGCTTCTTTGGAAGTTACTGATCCTGGAACAGAGAATTTGTCCAACTTTTTAATATTGCTGAACCCAAACAATGATGTATCGCTTGCTCTCAAACAAAATGGTGTCTGTTGGCAAACCTGTGCACACAGTTTAATAAACTGAGTGGACAAATTCTTATGACCTCAATTTTTATATCTACTCTTACCCTTGAGGGGCTCTGTACAAACATGTACAAACTGAGATTGATGTTAGAAAATGTAAAGACAAAGAGGTGTAGTTTGAGCAGCCTGAGACAACGTCTGTCACTGTCATGTGTTTTTACAGAAAATCTTAATGAAGTCAAATTTTACATCATAACATTACAAATGTTTCTTATGCACATTAAATTCTTGACCAAGTTATAATGTTGCAATACATAAACTATAATTCTTTATAGGCTATTTGCTGTATAGCTATGATTTATGTATTTATGTATGTATATTCATGCTGCAGAATACTGAGAGAATTAATTCTCCAAATATGCCATTGCTACAGCATGAAACAATTGCAATTTGAGACAGGCATGTTTGCCTGGGGCCAGCATCAGATGCTTCCACTCAGCAGTCAAGATACACTTTACATCCGTCTCTTCATCTGGTCCTTGGGGTATGTATAATAATTACAACAGTGTGATTTTTCACAGACATAGGCCACCAATTCCCATTTTTATTCTTTTTTTTTTTCTACTCCAGTTATGGGTAAATTTTAGGCTTTGCTGCAGTCGCGGTAACTTTGACATTTTCAAAGATCTAAGTGGCACTAACCGTGTTTGTGGTAAACTTACATCAATGTAAGTCCTGTTAGCTACCACTGCCTCAAAGTGTGATGGATGATTTGAGAACCTGAAAGAATAATTTCTTTGGCCTCCTATGTTGCCATCATAGAGGCATAAAAATCCTTCTCTGAATTTGTCGACTTTAACAAACTGACAGATTCATGAGGCATTGTGACAAAAGAGGCTTGTTGAGGTATTTTAAATTCCTCGACAAAATCTTAGTCCAGTGAAATAAGAAGTCTATAACAGGGCTATCTTAGCAAAGTAGCATCACTGTTGGGGTTAATATGACTGCCAGATTGTTGAGTGTTGTCAAACAAGTGTGGTTTCAATGGACAGTGTATTTATTGCACAGCTATATACGGTTTCATGACTATAACTAAATGAAGTACGCTAACAGTTTTTTCAGATACTTTTTTTAATTTTACTTGATAATTTTAATTTTTCTTTAAGCCAGTAAAAAAGTTGCTATAAAATTACTTGCGTACATGTATGATCTACAGAATAATCTAAAGCCAGTGCGAGCATCAGAATAAAAACTGAATCTGCAAAATTTGCAAAGCACATTTGTGTATACAGCATATGGCAAAACTTTATGGCGTGACTATACATCAATATAACTTTAAGGAGAAAGTTCAGACCTATTCAGAGATGTTATGAACAATATATTTACTGTTATGGATTGTTCCCAGAGTGGCCTCCATGGAGGAAATAAACGTTAATTCTAACCTGAGCTAACGGCTAGTCATTGTATGGCCAGAATTACCGGTAAGATTTCTGCAGTCTATAGCAATTCCAAACTCAAAACTTTTAATCAACTTTCATAGCACTTCAGTTTCATAATTTAACAGCTCTCAGTTTCATATTACACTATGGTTAATATCAAGCTGAGATAGCAGATGCAGCTAGCTATAGCACTTCTGATGCTGAATAGAGTTCTTCTAGGTCAGGGGTCTGCAACCTTTACAATCAAAAGAGCCATTTTACGCCTTTGGTCACTAAGTGTTCAGAGCCGCAACATGCTGCAACTGTGGTTAACAACTGATGGCCCATGGGCCACTTTAGGTTTGTTGGAAG
>JARVLU010000001.1:23518273-23546439 GCA_031762415.1 Simpsonichthys santanae
ATAAAATGCTGCATAAAAAAGACAACGTAAGGTGTGATGACGTCACTGGGGGCGGCGCCGTAAGTCCGAAATGCCGTTAAGTCGATGGCGCCGTAAGTCGGTGACCACCTGTATTTGCGTTCTAACATCGATCAGTTTACAAATTGAACCCTGCACGACCCTAAATGTTCTTCCAAATGAACCAGTTTCTTTTAGGTTTTCATTTAAATGTCAAAGTTTTTGCAAGATCCACATCTACTGCTGACTTTCAGCTGCCAGTGAGCGTCTTTGCAAGGGTGTGTGTTGCTGTGTGTAGCTCTGTGTTTGCTTGAGTGGCATTAAGACTGAAGAAAGCCTCTTACGTAAGACACGTCGGCTGTTTTGGACATTTGGTCAGGTGATGACTCCGCTGAGCTTGGTTAGAATGACAGTTCAAGGAACGTCCTGCTTCCAGTTGTTCTAATGTTATCTATGAAAACATCAATATTCTGTCTCGCATCACAAATATACCTTTTGTTATATATTTTGCTTCAGTTTTTTGCTGGCTCAGACTGTGTGGTTTTCAAGAAATGTAAAGGACTTGTAAATGTTATACTGTGCAAATTTGATAGTAACCCGTATCACACTGTCCATTGTCATATTTAACCCTCCTGCTGTTCTTGTGATCTACAAGGGCCTTGTGAGTCATTTTGACCCAAGGGCAGCAGTAGGGTTAATACAAGCCATATTGTAAGATTCCTGAAAATCCGTACGTCACAAAATGCATTAGATTTTTCAGCCCAACAGAAAATGGAAATTAACATCTGTTGCTGACACTTATTACATTCAGACTCATAAAAAGGGATGGGGAGGCTGATAACAAGGACACAGCTGTGGACACACTTATGGATTCAGAAAGTTGTCGGTCGCAGTAGCTGTCATCCTGTAATATTTTACCAGAACGTTTCTGACAACGTTGTTTTCTTTCGCCATGAAAGTGAAAAATTGACTGTTTGGAACTCTGTCACGCTGAACGACTCAATCTCACCGTGTATTTTCTGATGATTTTGTTACATTAGATGTTTACAGAACATTTACAGTGTGAATCCATGCTAAAGTCCAACTTTGGCAATGGTCAGGAGTAGAAAATAGATTATGATAATACAATATAAAGGATTAAAGTGCGTTTTGTGAGTAAGAGCAGAAATATCATATTATTCAAGTCTTAAGTATGTGTTCACATTGCTTAAACGAATATAATGTTCAGAAATGTTATGTGGCTTAAATTCTCTATTTTTATCCTTTTAGGGCTATATTTTATCTGTAAGGAAATAAATTGTTTGCACTGTTCAGTAACTTGCAAAAGAGTAAAAATTAAAAAGGAAAAAAACTGATTTTTATCGCAAAAAACAACACAATATGCTATTTAGCTATAATCGACCCTTATGTCTAATTATTTGCACTTTGACAGTTTATTGCTGTTGAATTTTGTGGTTAACGTTACTTTTTGTTTAACTTTGTAAAACTGATTCCTGTTCCGTCTTTTTGCGCAATATTTAGAACCAAATTTCCATTCTGTTCATCACCTTAGTTAGTACATAGGTTTTTCAGCTACTGTTAGTCCAGATCTTGATCAGTTCCATATGATTTGAGTCTAGTTTCCTTCTTTTTTTTTGTTCTTAAAACCAAATTAAACAGATGTGGAAAGAGTACTGAAAATTTGTACTCAAGTACAAGTACTGTTGCACTGCTTAAATTGTACTCTGTTACAAATAAAAGCACTGCTGTTATAAAAATACTTAAGTAAAAGTACAAAGTACTCAGAGTATTAATTACTTTAACCAGTTGATGTTTTATTGTGTTGCCAATAGAAGGCATTCAATTAAATTTACTGTATGCAATAACTACATTCAATGCACATTTCTCAGACACAGAAGCTCCGTCTTATTTTAGTACCAGGCAAACTGATGGCAGTGACAATATCCAAGATCTTTGCATACTTAACCAAACTAATAACCCACTCATACGAGCAATAAAAAAGCAATATCATACAGGTTGCTGTAAAACCTCATATATCGCAATATATTTTTTGAGATTAGAAGCTGAAATCTTGTAAGCTGCTATCACCGCAGAAATCAAAGTTTGCATCTGGACTCTTGTCTCCTTTTCACCCTCTGTACATGAAAGTTTTCTCCAGGTACGGCCACGGGTACTCGTCCTCAGCCTTTACCTCGTCATTTTCTCTGTTGAGTGTTGTCCTCTGTCTCCATTTGGCGTCTTTCTCCAAATCTTTTGTCCGTAAATGACTTTCTACTCTACAGAGTTGTCATTTGCTTACGTCATAGCTAATTGACATGCTCGCGATCTGCGAGCCTTATTGGCTACAAAGATCTAGATGAAAGGTTTGAATATTAATTCAAATTGTGGCCGTACTCAGTAGCAAAGTACATGGTCTGAATTGTACTTAAGTATGACTAAAATTACACACTTGAAAGAAATACTTATAAAAGTACAAGTATCCCATCCCCCCAAAATCTACTTAATTACAGTAATGTGAGTATTTGGGGGAGTGGTGGAGCAGTGGCTAGAGACAGTGGGCCTGTGATCGGAAGATCGCCGGTTCAAGCCCCAGTACCGACAAGGTGAAACACCCACACCTGCCTCCACCCTCATTCGCCCCACCCTGGGCCCCTGAGCAAGACCCTTAACCCCCACCATCTGCTCACTAACCAGGTCTCTCTTGAACATGAGTTTTCATGGCTCAATGAGACTACCTGTACAAATAAAGGGTAAATGAAAAAAAAATTGTAATTTGTAACTTCTACCCCTGGTTGAACCTTAATTTACCTTTCTCCATCCTCCGCTGTCTTGCATTTGGGTCCACCGTCCACTCCTGCGTCAGTTTTCCATCAGTCCCTGAAGCTATGACACATTTCTGCACTAATAAGAAGTGTTGGTTAGACAGACGTGGCGATGAACCAGTTCTCTGTTAAGTGTTTGGACTGTGAAACAATCAGGGGAAATTAAATGAGTTTCTCACGAAAGCCTTGCCATTAAAACAAAAGTAAAAGCCACTCCACCCCATACGCAGAACTTTGTATCTGAATGTGAGTGGACTGGATCTATCCAGTTGCACAGGTTTAGGACCAGGTTTTAATGCTTCTCACATGAAACTCATTAGGGAGGCATCACTTGTTGGGGGATGGAGGGGAACAATTTGTTGCCCACCCATGTAGCCACTATATGGATCCGCTGATTTATGATGGGAAAGACCAAAGTTGTTACTTTTAAATTGGCCGGTTGCAGGTATACACCCATGCTCTTGAGGCCACCCAGTGTCCACCTATAGCCCCACCTGCATTGGCCACCAAGACTATATTTAATCTTTGTTTGCAGTCAACAGGAGCTTAACAGAATGTCCTTTCAAACATTTTTCGCTCTAACAGACCATAGATGGAAGATTTATGACCCTCTTGTGACTTTTTGTTTCAGTGCCAACGTTTACACTTGGTCAGTGATGGTTTCTTTGTGGTGCTATAAGCTATCATTTTATCACATGGTGTTTGGGTGTGTGTTGTGGGAAGGCAGTGAGGTAGTGGCCATTAAATCTGGTCTCATGTGCTTCTTGTGAATATAGTGCAAGGTAAAAACTTCTCAATGAATGACAACAAACAGGAACTGATGAGGTGCTCAGCTCTAGCTCAGTGATGTATGAATCCTCTTTTTGACCATGAAGTCATAACCGATTCCACTTCTCAGTTGAATGTTCCTCTTCCTTTCACCCAGTAGTTCCCAAACACCAAAGTTCATGCTCAATAATCCAGGTAGAAATCCAATATTCAGTCAGATCATCTGGACAGTTACTTTCCTTTATTTTTATTTTTATTTATTTATTTATTTTTTTTTTGCTGAGATGTTTTTTCTTCATCTTAAGGACTTCTTCAATCTAAGGAGCCACTAAAACAAGCTGATTCCCACAAACAGCATACTCTATAGCGGGGGAAAAAAAAAACAGAGACTGGAGGCCTCTGCCGTTGTTGGCTGGAGGGCATAAACTTGCCAGTAAAGCAAATAAACAAGGGCCTTAACATCCAGCATGCTATTTTTTGCATTAGTTTATAACAGCTATTTTTAACGTTTTGATCTATGACAAATGTTATTAGCAATCATTTTTAAACATGCTCAGATTTCTGAAGATTATTACAAAACCCTTCACTTGTTTCATGATGAGGTCTTGACCCCAACTTTGAATAACTTTAAATTTGTTTCCTTTGTTTCAAAATGAGTTATTTGATTTGTGAAAATATATTTTCTTGTGACGTTTAATCAACTAAAAATTGGCAAAACAACTATTATGCTATAAAAATTCTAAACTGGTATGTTTATACACTTTTTTTTCAAACTAACATTTTGATTTATTTATATTGTTTGCTGCAAGTACAGCAAGTTACGGTAATCATAATTGAAATTTTACACAATTAAAGTTTTTTAAACTGTTTCATTTAAGCATATGGCAGACAATGTGAATTTTGTGTATTTTATTGTAATAAAAAGTCAACTTGACAAAGATGTACAATATTTGTGACATTGCTTTTGAAATACCCAAGTAAATTCTAAGAGCTGAAGTTCTTGTTTGTGCCTTGTAGATAAACACTTTTCTTTGATATCAAACAGAGTTATTGGTTAAATTAATAAAGGTGCATCTTAAAAAAATAGAATATCGTGAAAACGTTCCATTTTATGGAATTTTAGTTTTTCTTAATTTGTAAGCCATAATCTTCAAAATGACAAGAAATATTTCACTCTGTGTAATGACTAAATAATTTATGAATTTAACTTTCGGAAGTGATTGACAAAATAATTGATCTTTTTCACACTATTTAGATTTTTTAGATGCATCTTTATAACAATTTTTGGACTGAGAGCAGAAAGAAAACCATCTGGAGGAAACAAGTGAGGACATGAAATAACAAACAGGTAAAATTTTTGTTTAGAAGGCTGGCTCATGATGTTTACTGTAAATAATTCTTGCTGCTGCATTTCCATGTCAGATGAAAGTCAAGAGATTAGACCAGGAGTTTGAAGTTGGTTTGGATTGAAGCTGAATCGTTTTCTCCCCCTGGAGAGTAAAACGTAATTATATAAAGACAAAAGCAGCACTTTCTCTTTCTTAACCCCTGCATTTTATCGTCTTCCTCTCTACACATCTGCCTTCTCAAAGTGGAGCTGATGGGGTGCGGTGGAAATAAGTGCTTCCAGGAGAATGAAGAAGGAAAGTTTTAGAAGTGCTTTTAGCATTTTTGGTAACTCCTGACCACGACCACGATTTAAAGGTGTTGGATATTAAAACTGACCTTCCTATCTGTGACTCTGCCTCTCTTGACCAGAAACACCTCAACCTGTTTGTTGTTTTTCTTCCGTTTCTGCTATGAGTCATTTTTCTCTTTTTTTTCCTCTTTAAAACATTTCTTTGTTTCCCCTACAAAACAACTAAGCTGCAGCTCAAACAAAGCTAAATCCTCTAATAACACAAGGCAGCAGTCGTCTGTCAGCAGGTTTTCCTCTGACGAAAAAAACACAAAACAGTGAGCGACTTACTCACATGTAGGGTTTATGTGAAAAAAAAAAAAAATGACTGACGTGTTTCAAGTTTGGCACTCTGAGTAGTAGCCCAAAAAAAATGAGAATAATTTATCATAAAAACAGGAGTTTTTGTGTAAATGTTGGTAATATTTTCTCTGCTTCATTACCTGTTTCCTGCTGGGTGCCACAGGGCTCAAATCTTGGACCCCTTTTGTTTTCACTGTATCTGCTCCCTTTGGGGTCTGTCCTGAGGAAACATGGTCTTTTGTTTCATTGTTATGCTGATGATTGCCAGATTTATCTGCCCTTAAAACCCAAAAGTCCATGCATAATTCACCCTATGTTAAAATGTCTTGATGATCTCAAGGCATGAATGGCTTCAATTTTTTTAAAGAATCAACAATCAGAAAACTAAATTTACTGTGTTTAACCCTAGCTCTACTGCTTTCTCTGTTCCTGTAAACCTTGACTCTCTTGAGCCATATCTTAAGCAGTCTGTTTCAAATCTTGGGATGGTTTTGGACTCTGAATTTAAGTTTAATAAACACATTAACCCTGTTCTACAAAAAAGTTTCTTCCAGTTAAGGCCGATAGCTAAGCTTAAGTCTGTGTTGACCAGATCTGATCTTGAAAAAAATAGTCCATGCCTTCATTACAACTTGGCTAGGCTGCTGTAACTTGCTTTATGTTGGGGTCAGTCAGGTGCCTCTTTCACGTCTCCAGCTTGTCCAAAATGCTACAGCTTGGCTATTAACATGAACATGGTTTGAACACATTTCACCAGTTCTGTCCTCCCTTTACTGGCTCCTTGTACATACTAGAATAGATTTTTGAATTCTCCTGTTGACCTTTAAGTGCATAAATGGCCTTGCACCCTCATATCTCTCTGACCTACGTCAACCATATGTTCCGTCTCAGGTGCTGAGATCATCTGATTAGCTGCTTTTGGTTGTACTAAAAAACAGGCTGAAGCTCAGAGGAGATCGAGCTTTTTCAGTCGTTGACCCTCAAATTTGGAACAATCTGCCCCTCAAACATTAGACAGGTCACTTTAGTCCCTGCTTTTAAATCTTTTAAAATCTGTTTTCACTACCGTTTAACACAACATGATTTGATTTAATATTTCATTGTTAGGTGTTTTTATGTTTTTTTTTCAGATGCTTTTAATTATATCTGTTAGTATTTTTTTCTTTAATTAATGTAATTAATTTTTATTGTTAAGCACGTTGGTAACAGGAAGCTGCTGTTTTTAAATGTGCTTTATAAATAAATTTGACTTGACTTGGCTATCAATTTGAAATCATAATGTTTCAAAAGCCAATAAGAAAATGGAATGAAAGGCCAAAGGATTGGAGGAGGACATTCTCAGCAGTCACAGATCACCTACAGGAAATGCTGCTTCATTCCTCCTTACGTTCATCAGCAAAGTTCATTAACTTCCCATACGCCTGGACTCATAATGCCTCTTCTGTGAAGCCCAGACGTCATCTCAGATACACAGAATTACATTAGCAGTGCACACGCACGTTGTTGCTCATGCACACCCTTATGTGTCGACAGTCAGCCCACAGTGATGACTCCTGTGACTAAACGTCTAACTGAGGCAAAAGTCAAAGGCCACACAATCTGTCGAGCTAATAAGCGTTTTTTTTACTACACAAGAAATTTCACAATTTATTGCATTCTTTTCACAGCCTTGACTTTGCATCTCTTTTTCTCTGTTATGTTTATTAAGCGTGGCTCCAGTGAACTTTTTAAACAGTAAGAGAGGTCACTGGCATGTGTTGCGTTTATTCATTCATTCATTCTGCCTGCCATGTTCTCACTCCCCCGCTCATAGACATCCCAGTAATTACACATGCCTTGCTTTGAAATGCCCCCCCCCCCCCCCACCCCCAAGATCTGGAGTTAAAGAGTTGGAGTACCAATGAGAGGATATCTGTGTCTTATCTTCAGCGTGTTTCAGTAACTCATTGGGATTCACAGCTGCTTTCCCTCCTTGTCTCCCTCCTCTCCAAGCCTCAGTGGCATGAAAATCTCATTGGATGGAAGGCAACTGAACCCAAGTGAAAAGCACGGAAAGTACTTTTCAGCAGGAAGAGGCTGCACTTACGATGCAGATTCAAAAATGTTTTTTACATTTTTTTTAGTACGATAAAACATTGTAGGGGGAGTGGTGGCACAGAAGGTAGGCTTGTGATCAGAAGGTCTCCAGTTTAACTCCCCAGACAGTCAACATACAAAATGTGGCTGGGAAAGGTGAAACAACCACACCTGCCTCCATTTTCATTTGCCCCACTCTGGGCCCTTGAGCAAGGTCCTAAACCCCCACCATCTGTTTCCCTGGGCACCCTAAATGGCAGCTTTCTGCTCCACACAGAGGGCTGTGGTAACTCGATGGTTTGTGGTTGTGACAGGAGTGGCATCCGGTCCAAAATCAATTGCCAAGTCTTTGTCCGAGTTAATTCGCTGTGGCGATCCCTGCAGAAGGAAGGAGCCAAAAGAAGAAGAAAAATAAAGTATGTTAAAATGTTAAAGGGATAGCTCTGATCCTTTGAAGTGCAAAGGTTATGAGCAGTGAAAATCTTACCTGCTGTAGCTTTTTTTGGACAATCACAGCTTAGAGAAATGGAGTTAAATTATCTTCCATTGCCAAGGCAAAGGCGGATCAATAAGGGTTTTATTGGCGTGCTTTGTTGTGTCTGTAATGTTAGCAAAATATCTCATGAACCACTAGATTTTTAAGAAAACTCTCAGAAAGTAACCACTGGATGCACATTTACAACTTTTGAAAGCAACTCAATTTAAGATGGCAGCCACAGCCAACTGACATTAGATAACACAAACAATGGGTATAACTCACTCAAATTTGAAGTAATACTCTGGTCACTACTGTGGTGTTAATAAGTACAATCAACCCCTGTCTATTTGTTAGCAAAATATCCCACGATCCACTGGATTGATTTCAATAAAGCTCACAGAAAGTCATCACTAGCTGTACTTGTGTACCTTAACTAACAGATCACACAAGATGGACTATCACAGGACATCGTGCATTATTTTCAAGCCATAAAGCTGTCATTCCTCAACAGTAGATGATCTTTGTTTAAAACTTTGGAATCAGAGGTGTTTTATACTGATTCAATTGAACAACCTGTCAACTGAAGTCACCCAATGCCAGGAATTAACTCCTTACTGATTGCATGAGAATGGATGAAGTTTGAATTATTGATCTTAGAAAAAATGGAGCAATGAATTGGGAGGTAAAAGGTCAAGTTCACAGAGAACAGATCAGAAAGTTAGAACATTTAAATGCAAACTTTGAGTTTTGAGTCACATAAACTAATAGATATTGATGAAATGATACATTTGACAAACTTGATCCTCTGCACTCAGGAACGGAACAAATCATGCACAAAGCGATGGTCTGATTTGCGTCACAGGTTTAATATGAGGTCAGAGGTCAGATGGAGTCACCTTGCACATTCTGAGACTCTGCATTCATTAATCCTGTTAGTGTTTTTGCAATGTCAAACAAATGAAGACACACTCGCTCAACTGCAGCCATAAACAAACAATCCTCAAGAGAGTCAGTGGCTGCATTCTGATTAGGAGTCTGAAACCAAAAGAAGTAATCCGTTAATCAAATTTTCAATATTTATGTCCCCTTTTCTGTGTGTATGGGCGTGTTTTCTGGTCAGTGAGTGCATCCAGTAATAGGCCTGGATGTGGACGGCACACTCCATAGATTCGTCTCGCTGTACGAGACATTTCTTTGTTCAGATTTCATCCCGTTATGAAGCTTTTTGTCTTGCAACAATGGATGCATCAGTAATTGGCTCACAACGGCCTGAGTTGGTGCTCTGGTGTGATTTGTTTATCCTGAAGGTGACTGCGTGTTTATTGATGTGTGTGTCGCTCTTTGTGTCAGACTTGTGTCAGTGGTAACAGAGGAGGAGGGGAGGAAGGAAAAACATGCAGACTATTTTTTTCTAGATTACCTTCAGCTCTTTCCTGTTATACATACATAAAATCACACTTCATCACACTGCGTCTTTTTATCGACCTTAGAGTCCACCACAGGTGGAACCTGCAAAGACTAGAATCAAATTTAATGCTATATGAACAGTACGCCCCAGTGTTTGAACCCATGGTGGACATGTTAATCTCCCCCATGTCTGTGCCGCAGAGAGCTATGAGATTTTTTTTTTACACCCGTGCCTGCTAACATTTTTTACCCCCAGTGACAGTTGAAATTTTTAAAAAGCTACCATATGCAGACTGCCAAGAGAAATCGTCTTGCAAAATTCAGTTTCATGGCTTCCTCCCTGCACTGATACAGTGCAACATGAATGAAGGCTTTTTCCTAGTGATGGCAAACAGCAACATCACTGAGGACATCAAAGTTCATATTGTAGAAAGTCGTTTCGCCCTCTATCCAGAGGGCTTCACCAGCCTGAGGAGTCCCAAGTAAACTGTTTTCCCCACTAAGCTGTAAATTCCTTTAGTGGAGTGTTTGCTGTGATAAGATGGAAATGTCTTTCCACTAAAAAGAAAAAAAACTGTCCAGGTGACCTGAATGACCATCACTGGATTTTGTACCTAGATGATTGAGCATGAACTTTGATGTCTTGAACCACTTTGGCTGTGGCTGCCTGCCTGGGAGGAGTCGACCGGGGACAAGACAGCCCCCAGAAACCATCTTATCACCAACAAACTGGTTGGTCCACTACAGGAGTGTACTGCTTAGTGGGGAAAACAGTTTACTTGGGACTCCTCAGACGGATAAAGCCCTCCAGATAGAGGGTGAAACATTAAAAAAAAAAAAAAGAAACTGTCCAGATGACCTGATTGACCATTTATTGGATTGTGGATGAGAGTTAACACCTCTTCAGAGAAAGACTCAGTTAATAAGCAATTTATTTCCTAGAAGTTTAGAATGAATGGTACATATATTTAAATTTTGTTTGTTCTCCAACACATTCTTTAGTAGTAATCTGCAATGCATGAACATATTGTACCTTGTAGGGTCAGTGAATACACAGTAGTTTTGTTTAGCGATGAGTATTTTGGGCAAAAACACCGGTTACTATTTGATTTTTCTCAATATTTGACCCAACAGCCCATCAAGTCCCATCTTATTCCCCTGGTTTCCTCCTTCATCTACCAGTTACCACAACAAACACAAGTCCAATTAACAGCCTTACAAGGTTTTCACAAGGATTAGTTTTTTCTCTCTTTACCCAGACAGGGGGTAATTATTATAACACAAGCATCAGTACAGCAACAAACTGTTTGAAAACAGAGGAAGCTTCTTAATGATGGCTAATCTCAGCTGCTGCTTTGATTTAGCAGCTTTCCATGTTTTATGTTTTTGTTAGAATATGACCATGTTCTCATGGTTGGGACTTCTTGTGAATTAAATTTTACTCATCACAAGTCCTGAAACTGGGAAACCTCAATGAGGATTTAAGTATTGAGACGTGTGTTGCTGCTAATTCTGCTTGCCAGAAATATTTATATTCCTTCACTTTCACAGGGCCATTGGATAAATGAACAGGGGGAATACTTGTCTTCTGGCAATAAAGCTGAGCTCATCAGGTTTATTTTTTGACTATACTGTAGTTTCCACTTAATTATCCTTTCAAAACAAAGTACGATGGTAAAAACAGGTTCTGGGATGCTTCAAATTGTTTTTATTTTTCTCTATTTTTAGAAAAAGGTTGGGCTGTAGGTGTGTCCAAAAAAGCAACTCTAATTGGAAAAGCACCATTAGAAAACATTTGTGTCCGTACAAGGTGAAGGTGGCATTGGATTAATTCTTCAAATTATCGTCCTTTTACCTAGACGTCGGATATTTGAAAGTCACAGCTGAGTTTGGTTACAAGATTTACAGATGCTACACAAACCTAACTTTGATCGGTCAGAGACATCTGCTTGTGTGGGCTACTTTCTCTTACAAGCTAGCATTGTTGACAGTAAACACAACGTTAAGGAAGCCAAAGAAATTCCCACTAATCCGCTGATTTTCAACTGCAGTTGTCTTGCAAATACACCTGCAAATACAGCGAATGCTCAGCGGTCTTATTCGCGCACGTAGATTGTTGTGAAGACTCCGAGATTAGAACTGGACTGTCAGGTTAAACTTGACTCCAGCTTATGTCACTATTTCCAGAAAAAACAAAACAAAACAAAAAAAAACATGATGCAATGTGTAGTTTATTTAGAGGACAAGAAGAAAAAAAGAGAAAAAAGGTGCGCATAGCCTTGCAAACGAACACACCATGGGGTGTGTGGTGGGCTGTGCAAATCTAAGCTACCTCTCAAACCAGGATCAAGGAGAGACAGTCTTAAAGTCAGAGCAACTCAAGGTCGACACACTGTTAGTCTTCAAAGAGAGGTGGAGAAATTGAGCTTTTAAATTGAAGGAATAAACCAACAAGGCTTGTGTGTGTGGTGTGTGTGTGTGTGCGCAAATAATGACCCTATATATATTTTCTATCTGAATTGTGACTGGTCTCCCTTCAGCTTCCTAGTAAATCAAAGTACCTTTCTACACTCCTTCTCCCATATTTTTGTACATGTGTGTGTGTGTGTGTGTGTGTGTGTGTGTGTGTGTGTGTGTGTGTGTGTGTGTGTGTGTGTGTGTGTGTGTGTGTGCACACATGCGCATGTGTGTCTTTTGGCAGTTGCAGTTGGCACAGTTCTATGGGGCCCATTTCATCCTCTTTCACACACACAGACTCACACAGATCGTCTCACACAAAGACAGCTTGACAGTAAGGGCTACCTTGCTGCACCTACTTTGTGTTTGTTGATTGATTGAGTCTTCCACTGCAGGGACTTTCTGTAGTGTTATTTTAAAAATGTACGTGTGTGTGTGTGTGTGTTTGTGTTTTTGTGTGTGTGTGCGTTTTTGTTTCAGGTTAGCTTGTAGCATGACTTTTACAAAAACTCATGCATTGTGAGAACCAGCTACTCTTTTTTTTTTTTTTTGGACCAAAGCCAGGTCCCTAGAAGTCTCATTGGGGGTGGGGTTTAGGGGTTAGGTTTAGGACTAAGGTGTGAATTGCAGATGGGTTAGGGTTAGGCATGTACTAGTAATGGTTAGGTTTAGGGTAAGGGTCAGGGTTAAGCCTCCAGTATAGTCAGTCTGGTGTACGGCAGTCTGTGGAGATCTGCGTGTACCGGATTAGAGTCGAAGCGGATGCCCACAGGGCGTGTCCATGCAAAGCTCAATTTCTATGACCGCGTACGCATACTCTTTTTGTTGCACAATAAACTGCCCAGCGACGGACTGTTTTGTATGTGACACCAATGTATTAAATTCCCCCTCTTCATCCTTATCTGGTTTAATGGCCTTTTCTTTTCTTTTTATTTATTTTTCGTCCCGAAAGGTAAGCAATCTCTTCCTCCTCCTCTGTTGACGCCATGACTGAGATTGTGTGAAATGAAGGAATTTGTCACGAGCAAATTAAAATCAGGTCCAGCGTGGCTGCAGGAGGCAACACTCCCTGTTTTTCAAAATTTTTTTGTAGAACTTTTTATTAATAACGTATAAACACAGAACACCACTGCAGCCAGCTCTCTTTTTTTTTTTGGCGACCTGTCAATCAATCCAGTAAGCATGTCAGCAAATGACAAATTGGCTAACTCAGTTTGTCCCAAAGGTAAACGCCCCTTACCTGTGGAGCTGGTCTGCAGCTGCTCAGGGTGGACACTTGAGTATGAAGTCTCAACAGTGCACATTGAGTCCACGTGGAAACAGGTCTGCACAAATATACTGGAGCCTTTAGGCCAGGGGTCTACAACCTTTACAATCAAAAGAGCCATCTATGCCCATTTGTTCACTAAATTAAATGTGTCGGGAGCTACAAAACCTGCTGCAACTGATTCTCAACTGGTGGCCCACAGACCACTTTAAGTTTGTTGGAAGACAATTTTCTGACCAGTAGGATAGTTGGGTAGGGTAGTTTTCTGGCCATTGTAAAGCTGAAAATATCTAATGATTTGTTGATTTTTTTTTTTTTTTTTTTTTAACATTTTAATACAAAAAAAAAAAAAAAAAGACAAGATTTTTGTAAAGAAGGAAAAAAACATGTTCTTTCCCAATAAAAAAAAAAAAAAAATAACAATGAGCTATGCAGGTCTAGGTAAATTATTTTGATTGTGGAAAAATTTAGTATCCTACTTCTAATAAATAAAGTTAAAGTATGTTTTACTCGTATTAGTTCTAGTATTCATATATTTGCAAAGAAGATGACATAAAACTGCTAAAACTAGCCCCTTTTGTTGTTATAAGAACCAGTAAAATTCAGTTTAAAGTTGGGTTTGATCAAAGCTTGAAAGAGCCACATAGAGGGACCAAAGAGCTGCATGTGGCTCCAGAGCCGCAGGTTGCAGACCCCTGCTTTAGGCTATAGAAAATGAAAAGTCAATGCAAAGTCCCAAAAAAGTATGTTTACAAGAACGCGTGTGTGTGTGTTTGTTTGTGCATGTGTGTGTTCATGTATGCCAATGCATTGATCAGCTTTGAAAGCTTGCCTGTGTTGCTCTGTTGACTTGTTGGCATCTTTTCTGTTTAGGTTTTTTTTTTTAATTAACTTTTTGCACATTAACCTGTTCTGTTTTTTAATCTTTTCTACACTGATACATATGTGTGTGTTTTGTGTATCTGCATGTGTGTGTGTATACAGTATATGTGCTGCACAGGCAAGCAGGACAACATTGGGATCCTGATGGGCAGGAAACCAGCTTAAGCAAACAAAGGAAAACTGTCAGTAGTCCTCTCTCACTCACACACACAAATGTGTGCAGGTGTGTATGTTTACACAAAGGTGTGCAAACACATATGAGGATGAGCTGATATTTGACTTTCATATTTTTGTTCTTTTTAAAGGTTTAGATTTCCAGAATCACAAACTATTGTGGGTGCAATTTCTGTAGGTTTGTTTGTACACAGCTGTTCTTGTTTTTGATACCTTATAGGACCTTATATAATAAATTGACCAACCATTCAGGGACCTGTAGCCTTATGGGGACAAAATCCTGGTCCAAACAAATCAAAGCATTTTCAGGTGTCCTGGTTATGGTTAGAGCTGATGTGAACTCAGGTTAAACTGAAGGGTTATGGATAGGATTTACAAAATAAATTGAAGTCAATATCTTAATAAGGATAGCTAGATGAACAAGCTTGCGTGTGCACGTGTACATGTGGACAAACTGCTCATTAAATTTCTCTGTCTCCCTTTACCTCCCCTTGGTCTCCCTCCTCTGCTCTCCTTATTGTGGTTTTGTTTAATTGGAGTCTGAGGTGGTAATTACAGGGATGGAGGGAGGGGGTCTGGGTGAGTAGGAGGAAGGAAGGAAGGAAGGAAGGAAGGAAGCAAGAGGAAAGGAAGGCGAGGAGAAAGAAAGAGACATGCTTGTGATGTAAAGAGAAAATGAAGACTTTTTTTTTCAAGAAGGGCAGCTTGTCAAAAATGACCACTTGGTGCTTTTTTTCTATGAATAGAGCTGGTTTTGCCTTTAACTCAGATGAAAATCAGTCTGTGTCATTGATGTAGACAATCAGTTGGACTTTATATTCACATTCAAAGCTTTTTTTTTAATTTGTAGGCAAATTCTGAATAATTTGGTCATTAAAATGGTCTGAGAACCCAACAATTCTAATGCATATGCTAATTATCTCTGTCAGTTACGATAAATGTCCATAATTTTACATAGTTTGTAAAAATTTGAATTTTGACTCTTTTGTTCACATTGTCTTAATATAATTATAGAAATGTGTACAAAAAGGAAACATACAATAAAGTTTTTCTTTTCAAACCATTGTTTTGTTACTATTTTTGTCTTTCTTGAACATTTTCTGGAGGCTTAGATTTCCATGCTAGTCTATATTCTCCATATCTGCATGTACGTTGAAACTCCATTTTAACAGCATTTAGATTGCGTTCTATGCATAATTTGGAAATGCTGAAGACCTCAGCACATTGCTTTTCTGTGGGGAGTAACCTGCGTTAAATGGGGTACAGCAATGCCCCACCCCCACCCATACACACACCCTTATCTCCTGCTGTCTGGAATACACACACAACACTGAAAGACCACCGTGCTACAAGGATACATCAACAATGATCTACATTATCATAATTGAGGTGTCTGCCGAGCCTGTTTGTGCACTTTGTGTGTATGTGTGCGACTGTACAACCATAGGGAATACAGAACCAGTAAGCAGGGGTCTTTAGTACCAGACAGATACCATACTTTTATCTTTTGGCTTAACATTACAATAGAAGACTGCAATAGACTTCTGTGAAATGTGCGTTCATGTGCATTTTACATCACAGGCTGGGAAAGCCTCCTGAAACCATTTTTACACTGGTCTAGACAACATATCAGTGTTACAAAGCCATACATGTGCAACCCGTAGCTGTAGATGATGGCTACGTAGTAGGAACACATTAACTGGGCTATGTTTTGAAAGTAACAGTGATCAAAACTCAGATAAATCTCAGACAACAACGTTCTTGTTTGGTTATTAGACTAGAGTTGTACTTTTTAGAGTTTAAACTATCAAAAGGATTCATAGATGAATCAACTGCACCATGACACAGCTAAACGTGGATTTAGTTGAAGTTTAAAGCTGTAATTAAAGGCTTTAAGTGACCTCACACCTCACAGTGTCAAGCTGGGCAGCATCATGACAACACAGCAGCCCCCATCTTGGGCAAACTCATCAGCTTAAGTGCTTTTTACATAATGGATCCCTGGTTCACATGGAACATAATGAAAAAACTACAACCCAGCGGATCTTATTTGATTAAAAAATGCTGTCAGATATGTTGCTATGGCTGCATTTATAGAAAGTAGACAGAAACCCAGACTTGTTTACTGGTTGGATGGTTTCATAACCTGTGGTAATCTAAAACAATTCAAACTAGTTTGATTTTTTTCAAATCTAATCTAGGTTTAAAGAATGTTAAAAATGTAAAAATTATAAATTATTGTGGCATAAACAAATTAATTATTAAATCAAGGTATGTTTTAAAGTTGTTTAAAAGGAATTCAGTTTACTACTCAAATGTAGAACCAGTCTGCTAAAAAGTTGATCATTTTAGTCATCAGAACTGGAATGTCCTTGGGTTTTAGGCTTGTCCTTGGACAAACCAAACAATTGTAAGGCATGACCTCTGGAATATTGCTGGTCATTGTCTTTTAAAACAAGTTCATGACAGTCCGACTACTTTATGTCTAACTGGATGACAGTGTTTCCTCTTTTCCTCTTGGAGTTTTCTGATCTGTTCCAGGCTAGATAAGATCAAGCATGAAATCCCTCTCCCCTTGCAAGTTCAGGGTCAATCTCAGTGCTGCTCCCCACCCAACTGTGCCAAGATACTAAGTGACAAACATCAGAAAATTGAAATGCGTAATTTAACTTATTTTAATAGATAGGAACCCTGTCTTTCATTCTTTAACTTTGTTTTAGAGGAAGCAATTTCATTATTTTACACACAATCTTATTGTTTGGTTTAATACCCAATAGTCATAGGAAGGACTTTTTCTACTCTACAGTAATTTATTTCAACATAAGCATTTTTCTTCATATTTTGCACCCATTACACATCTGTTTTATGTTACTTTTAAATTCTAAACAAAGTCATGGAAACGTCAACAAGCATAAGGAACTCACATCCAGTTATAAAACTGAGTTAATAGTTGTAGTTTATATTGTGTTGTTTAATCCTCAAACCAAAATGTTTTATAAGATGCATATTAATTTAACTGTTCTCAATTTATCCAAGATATGACACTTGGCTATCCCTATAAAATTTATTTACTAACCTGATTTCTTTCAGTATTTGTTACAGAGCTTACATACCTTACAAATGTAGTTATTTCCATAAAGATAAGATAAGAACTTTATAGATCCCACAGGAAATTGTTGTGCCAGGGTTTCAATACAAAAGAACATGCCAAAGATGTAAAAATAATAGAGATTATAAAGATAACAGAAAGGTGTAAAAATACCAAAAATTAAGGTCCAAAACAGGTCAGGTGTTTATTGTAGTGCAGGGTTAATTTTTATTGTCCTATGTGTAGAAATGTTAAATAAATATATATGTTGTTATGCATTTGCTTGAATTTCTAGTTGTGTTTAGCAAATGAAAGGCTGTTGTTTGGTGGGATTGTTTGGGTCATTATGCAAAGCTTGGCTTATAAACTAATAGGAAACAAAGATAAAGGCTGGCATTAAAGACACGAAGACACCCAAACATATGGGTGAAGGCTAACTGTGTGTGTGTGTATGTGTGTGTGTGTGTGCACTTAGGAAGTAATGCAAGCGTGTGAAATGCCTAATAAGATTTAACTTCTGAACCTAATGTGCATTACGTTGATAATGAGTTTTCTCAAAGCTCGTGTGTGTTTGTGTGTGTGCTGGTTGTATTATACAGCTGGGAAGTGGTAACTTAATGAAACACCAAGTTTATGTGCTGCGTGTGATTGTCTCAGCCATGTCTGACTTGGACTTTTACAAGCACACGCACACAGAAAGAGTATTAAAGTCAGGATTTGAATTATGGTTGTGTTTAAAAAGTGATTGAGAATGGAGGTTTAACATGTTGCCGCGTTACACACATTTAGCAGTAGCTGCTAAAATCTCAGACACAATATGAATGGTTGTGTTGTTGAACTTTTCAATGTTAAATAAATGATTGTTTTAATGGTTTACACGAAAAGGCAAGGAAGCTGTTATCTGCTAACCAAACATTAAACATTGTAAACATTACTGTTTGCAGCAATTTTTCAGCCACACCATTTGATATATTGAGCTGAAGAAGAAGCAAATCTCCAGACACAATTCAGGTCAAGTAACCCAGGTTACCCCTGCAGCAGCTTGCTGGTATATCCATCTCGGTAACCCAGGTTACTTGACCTGTGCTGTTTTATTTTACAAAACCCTTGTATATTCTTTTTGGAAAAATCAGCCACACATTTATTTTTGTTTGTGCTTTTATTTATTTATTTTGGTGCAGTAAATATTTTTTTTTTCCTGAGAAAACCTAAAAATCATTCTACTTAAAAAATATTTTCAGTTTTTAAAAAATGCTTTCATAACATCACAGTAACTCTACTTATACATTGTAAATACAAATTTTAGTCCAAAATGTATCATAGCATAAAACCATGCATTCCTCTCAGCAATGATTCTTCTTTTTATCTTTGTCACTAAGCTTTTGATTTTTATATTAGCTGACTAGATGGTGCTCTTTTTGGTGGCACGGTGGCTCAGTTGGTAGAGCTGTTGACTCTCAGTGAGGTTTCTGGTCCAAATCCAGGCCTGGGACCTGTCTGGGTGGAGTTTGCATGTTCTCTCTATACATGCGTGGGTTTTCCCTGCATACTCCAGTTTCGTCTCACAGACCAAGAACATACATGTTAGGCTGATTGGTAACTAAATTATCGAGTGAGAGAGTGAATGGTTGTTTGTCTTGTGCATCCCTGTAATGGACTTGCGACCTGTCCAGAGTGTCCCCTACCTCTTGTACAATGACAGCTGGATATGGGCACCGGTGAACCCCCACAGCCTGAAAAGGATGAAGCGGGTAAAAGATAATGGATGGCTGGTACTTTACTTTTATATTTGAGAGGTTCATTGTTCCTGGCCAGAGTCTCTGCGGAGTCACGCCTCTCATCTCGTCCAACAAAATCATTTTAGTTTGGGTGTAAAGAGCAAAACTCAATTGTAATGTGCACAAGTAAACATTTAGAATTAAAAAGCTGTTCCCCATGTATTGTATGCAGGCAGCAGCGCAGAATGTTCTACAGCTGACAGCATCTGACTGATGCTGGATTATCGGACGGAGTAATTAATGGGTGCACCTCTTCCAGCAACTTGCTGGTACATCCATCTCGGTACAAAGGAAAAACAATTTAAAAGCTGGCAATTCTATCACGGCAGAGTAAAAAAAAACAAAGATAGAAAACAATAAAAAACAAAAAAAAATTATTAGAAAAAAAAAAAAAAACACCCTCCATGTCCTAAGAATAAGTGACACGATCAAGTTTGATATAAACCAAGGCTTCATATTCGGCTGCTGATTCTGAAGGGTCCAGTGACCTGAAGGGTCCCCACAAAACTATGAACTGGAATTTTTAAAAAGTACTTAGAAATAATTTTGGGTGTACGGATAGAAAAAAATGCCTTATTTTCAAAAATTGGCTTAAAATAAGTATTTTGTCCATTAAAAAAAATGAATGTAATTTGTAGTTTTTTTAAATAAAAAGACCCTTAAAGAGTTAAAACTCAAAGAAAAAAATTTCAGTTTTGATATTTTAATTTCAAGCTGATACAGCTCTTAATTTTAGCAGTTTTAGTAGATTTTATTTGTAAGCATTTAAATAAGGTGGTCCACTTTCCCCCTAAGGAACATGAAAGTTGAAGGATGATGCAAAGGTTCAAAGGAGCATTGCTAACTATTAAAATGGTTTTCGTAACTGTATAGCAAGTAAAGTTAGAGTGATTTAGTTTTTAAGTTGAAGTTTTAGGGGCTAGTTTAGAGTTGTAGCATCAACCACAACATGCCAACAGCTTGATTGTATGTGCTGGGCGTGCTTCTTTTGTATGCACATATACACAGTGTCACAGTGGATGTCATGGTGTGACATGTTTGTTTTAGGCAGCCTGACTCGTTTGCATCAGGAATGTGCAGCGAGTTTGCATGTCATCATTGCTGTACTAGGAACCGACTCCCTCAGATACTTGAAAAGACTCATCTGAACAAGAAATACAAACTGCTATGACTAAGTGTAATGTTATCTACAGCTGCATACTTCTAAACTTAACTTTAGATCATTAAAATGCCTAAAACTTTGCTAATTGTTTACATTTTATCTCATGTTGATGACGAAAATGACAGAAACAACTTTTTTCAGAAATTTGCGTCGTTATCCATAGGTGAATTAATTAATTAATTAGCAAGTTAATTTAACACATTTTGAACAAACTAATGATCATTTATTTAATCTGTTTTATTTTTGGATCACTTTAAAAACATGTATATCATGTATAAATAGTGTACAGTAATGTTTGCTTTATTATAATATTTAAAGCCTGCCAATTGAAGGTATTAATGAGTTTTAATTATTAAATAGGTTTAATTTGATAAAATATATATATTTACAAGAATAGATTTTCCCCTTAAGAAAAAGCACTCACCTTATGATGACATTTTTGGATTCTTATAGTTTTACTTTTATCTCTTGTGTGTGTCTTCTTGTTTGATTTATGTGTGTTGGCTGCACAGTCAATCCTTGTAAAGCAGCCATGGGCTTCCAAGCTATCAAGCACTGACAAAAATGTAAAAAAAAATACACCATATAAGTTATGAATATAAAAGCAGGAAGCTGTACAGACCGAGTTCACACAGATGTTTTATTTCAAACACAGGAACTGATACTAAGTTACGACCTCCATGCTTAATAAAACACAGAGCACAGAGTGTGTATACATGTTCTCAAAATTAAATTTATTTACAATTTTAATGTGGATCAGAAGTGAAAATTCTTCCCAGGCATGTTGACTTAAGATAAAGCTTTCCTTATAAGGTCCCCCCCCCCCCCACACACACACACACACATGCATGCGTGCACACACAGTATGTCTTTCTGTCTTTACAGAGACTTTGCACTGATTTCCATTCATTTTTCATTCATTTCTATAGCCTAACCCTGACCCTAACCCTAACGGTTACCTGTACATACCTGGGGGGAGTGGTGGCGCAGTGGCTAGACGGTGGGTTTGTGATCGGAAGATCGCCGGTTCAAACCCCGGTACCGACAACATCATTCGCACCACTCTGGGCCCCTGAGCAAGGCCCTTAACCCCCACCATCTGCTCCCTAACAGGTCTCTCTTGAAAATGAGTTCTCATGGCTCAATGAGACTAACCTGTATAAATAAAGGTTAAATGAAAAAAAAATACCTAACCCTAACCCATCCTCAATTTACACCTTCATCCTAAACCTAATCCCTAATCCACTAATGACACCTCTTCTTGTGTATTTTTTCTTCATTCAACCTTTATTTATACAGGTTAGTCTCATTGAGCCACGTGTACTCATTTACAACAGAGGCCTGTTTTAAACAAAGATCAGAAGAGGTACAAACAGTAATACACAGTCATATAAAAAGTATATAAAATGAAAAGTAAATAGAGGAAATTAAAGTAAAAACAAACAGCAAAAAACTAGACAAAAATTGTTTTGGGCCCCATAAGGAGCAGTTTGTCCTCACAGTATGTGTTGGAAAAATGGGCCTTACAAGGTAACAAATACAGACACATACACACACACACTGAATCATGGAAGGAGTTTAGTATTTACCAGGAATCATCTAAGAGTCATTAATCTTGCTTTGGAGCAGACCAGCTGACTTCAACCTTGTGCGGACGCTGAATATTCATGTTTACACACAATCCTAGAAGAACTAAACAGTATTTTTGGTTTGAATTGCCCCCCATCTTGTTTTTATGGGTAAAGAAGCCCCAATTTCTCTCAAGGTTTGTTACTTTTCTGAAAGGAGTTATCATTTAAGTTTCTCCCTCCAGGTGTACGACCACATACAGATGCAACCACACGTTTGCATGTGTTGAAACGCGTGAATTACTACACCAAGGCTGAGTAGTGCAGGTTTTACTAATATTAATTGTTTTCTTCTTGGTCACGTGTAATGTGTCGATCCTTGCAGGTCTGTGTTTCAAAATGTGTGTTTGTTGCGCAAAAATCCCAATGACAAACAAATCATGTCGGGTAGAGAACTGTTCAGTTGGTAAACAGGGATTTTATGGTGTGAAGTTGCTCCAGTTCAGAAGAGGATTTTTGACTTTCTGCAGATTATTGAGGGCATGGGGTGAAGAGGATTAACTAAGCTTCCTCTGATTGTCAGTGTTTGTCAAAACCTTTTATTCTAACCACATTTCAGTGTTTTTGTTTTCAAACTGATTTAATTTTTTAATTTGATGCGGCGATACGATGTACAATTTGTACTTGTTACTACATAACACTCATGAATGGTGGGCAATCATGTACTTGCCTTTTGGTGTGTGTTCATATACCTTTTAACAAAATATCAAATAACAATAGACACATTTTCATAAATCTTTTAAAATATTAATTAATGGTTATCAACAACTTATTAACACTAGATTCAGCCTCATACAAGATGGCTGCATTAGTTTGACAGCTATTGAGCTAATATTTGGTGCATTCGTAGCTGACCGTAAGCTTCACCACATATCCCCAGTGTTAATGGATTGCATGATATAGCGGTTTAAAACTCTGATATGCAAGACAACAGATATGTATTCCTCCATAGAACACTCGGCCTGTCATTTAACATGTTACTTAAACATCCAAACTGGAACTTTTTATTTTTTATTTTTTATTTATTTTATTTTTTAGGCCACTCGATTCACAATGTGAATCTGGCAGATCCTATTCACCCACATGGTGAGTTCAGATTGCTTCCATCTGGATGCAGGTATCTGTTGCCCAGATGTAGAACGACCAGACTGAAAAACTCATTCATCCCTGTAGCGATCGGGCTTCTTAATGAACACTGATGATTTTTGTATATTTGAATGTCTCAATGTCTTGTCTGGTATGGATGTTTTGTGTCTACTGACTGTGAAACAAATTGCCCCTTGGGGATAATAAAGATTCTTGAACTTGAACGTTGACATTAGCAAACCTCTCACTCGCACAATGCCTGCCGTCCGCCCTGTAGAGTGAAAATCAGGATTCATCCATGAAGAGAACACCTCTCCAACAAGCCAAACGCCATCAGATGTGAGCATTTTAGATGATGATGATAAACTGCAGTCAGGTGGAGACCCTGATGAGGATGGTGAACATGAATTGGAGCTTCCTGAGATAGTTTCTGACATTTTGTGCAGAAAGTCATTGGTTATGCAGATTGTTGCAGCAGTTGGTCTCAGATGATCTTGGAGGTGAAGATGCCGGATGTGGAGGTCCTGGGCTGGTGTGGCGACACGTGGTTTGCGGTTGTGAGGCCGTCTTATGGTAAAGAAATCAATATTAAATTCAAGAACAACAGCTTTGGTGGCCGTTTCCACTGTCGGCATGTTAAATTGCTGCTCCCTCAAAACCTGCATCAACTGCGGCATTGTGCTGTTTGATAAAACTGCACATTTAACAATGACCTTTTATTGTGGTCAGCCTAAGGCACACCTGTGCAACAATCATGTAGTTACTACACTATTCTGGGTTGTTTTTGGTTGATTTGTTTGAATGAAGACATTTCTAAAAATGCACAAACACATACAATGCAATTTGTATATAATGAGATAAAGTCATTTTTTATTTGATTTTAATTTAGCTTTAAAACAAACAAGATGATGGTTCCCCAATGTTTGAATTCCTAGGTCTTTAAAAGAGTACAAAGACAAATAGAACTGTAAGTAAATAAATCAACAAACTTGGGTTTTTCTTTTAATTTCTTTGATTTGTAATACAATTTGTATTAAATCAGTGATATGAGTTGGGTTTGTGATCATAGACAAAAGGATCAAAGTTGGTGGAAATATTTTGTTCTAAAAATGAGAATTCCCCTCGTTGAGGGCAGATCTGAGTTCTCCTATAAAAGGAGAAAGATGAGAGAAGAAGCCCGGAAGATGAGACGTCAAATCTCACAGACTAATGTCCTCTTGAGAGGTTTCTTCTCTGTCTCTCCTTCTTTCTGTGTGCAGGCCACTCTGCCTCTCTCCATCCAGGGGGAGCACTATCGTGCATTGACATTAATCTGTCTGACAGGGGCTTATTAGATAAGAGCGACCACCCCTGCTGCATTACTCATTGGATGGAGCCGGTCCTGACAGGGAGAGGCGGCTGAGGTGAAGTCATGCAAATGGGACACAGTGATTTAACTTTACAAAATTAGTTTGTTTTGATGCCAGACAGAGGAAAAAAGTGATAGAACAAAAGAAGAGAGGGATTTATTTCTGTTTGCTCTGACCTGCAGGAAAATTACAGGCAGCAAGGCCAGTTGTCTTTGTTTAGAAGGTCCACAGTGGTTCTGTGTGCAGTCAGAGCTGGGCCAGTCCATCAGTATTATCACACTGCTTTGTGTGTGTGTTTGGTGTCCGTCCCTGTCCTCGCTCGCACACGAATGACTGATCTTCAGTGCTCATTATGTAACGGCACAGCAGCTCTCCAGAGTTTTGTTGTGGCACAATGTCTCCTCAGGCAAAGGGAGGACCTGATAACAAGTCCTCCTTTTAGTTCTTTACTTTAATTCAAGCTGTTTCATTTTTTTTGTCCAGCTGCTTTTAACGACTTCACTTTTATGTTTTGAATGATATTCATGCAGAAAGCAGCTGCTGGGAGCTCTCAGCTGAGTCGCACCTCTTTTTTTCGTGCAACTGTACGGTCATGACAATGAAGCGGCATGCGGTGCGAGCAGTTTTCAGACTTGTCCGTCCACATATGTTCCAGGCAACAATCTATTCTTGTTACAGTACGTCGTGGGCTCACAGAGGGAAGACAATGATGCATAAAGGATGATGCAGCAGCATAATAAATGTTAAAAAGAAAAAACAAGTATCATGTGGTTAATTTTAGCCCAACATTAAATAGTTTACAAATACTTGATCATATCTGCAAGACTGAAAAAAATAGCACAAAAGAATATGCATGCAAGACAAAAAACAAAGCATCAGCAGACTTTTTTTTTTTTTTTTTTTTTTTTTTTTATATTATTTGGACATTAACTTTGCATTAGTTGAGCTGGCAGGGCGAATGAGTTTTTGACAACATTAAAAAACAGTTTGAGTCAGGTCCTCTGGGCATTGACACATTTTCCAGTTTTAGGACTGGGGATAAAGGGTTAGCTTGTTATGCTGCCATAGATCTAGACTATTTGGAGGACAAGTTAACCTCATTTCTTAAAATAAATTGTTGAAATTTAATAGTTTTCATTTGATACTATTTCTGTCTTAACGTGATTCTCGACCTGCCATTGTGTATCTGTTTCTCCTTCTTGTTCCTACCAATCCCAGCTGGTCAAAGCAGATGCCTGCACGTCCTGGGTCTGGTTCTGTTAAAGGTTTCTTCTTCAAGAGGGAGTTTTTCCTTTCCACTGTCGCCTTCATGCTTGTTCAAGATGAGAGTTCCGTGCTAGAGTTAAATTCAAAGCAGTCTGCCCTTCAGAGAAATAGTGGTAACTCATTTTATGTGTACTGTACTGTATATGAATGTTTCTGTGCAGTGCCCTGACATGACTTCTGTTGTGACTTGGTGCTCTATAAACTCAACTGAATTGAATTGAACTAAACCTTAGTCAAAATTGCTATAACTCAGTCAATTCTTTTTTATGAAATTTAGCTAAAATAAGATGTTATAGCAGCTAAGGCATCCTCAACATTGATCTGAGCCTGTGCCTTGTGATATTGCATGAGATTGAATATAACTTTCATGGCTTGACTGTCACTTCTCAACATAAATTAGCCAATCAATTTTTTTTCCTGTAGTTATTATCATACAAGTCAAATGCAATTAAAAGCTTTCAGAAACTTAACACAGCAGAACTGAAGAGATGGCTCCTTAGTCTACGTTTAAAAGTGTTCACATGAAGGATCCTTCGGCAGGCCATTCCATAACCTTGATGCATCACAACTAAAAGCAGAATTTCTGAAATTTCTTGTTTTTGCTGTGTGGAACAGCTAAAAGAAAGAAACCAAAGGATCTGAGGGGCTGTCCTGGTTCATAAATCAAAACAATCTCTTTGATATAATCTGGTGCTCGACCGTGGGTGGCCAAAAACCCTTTTTATGGCTTCTCTCTATTTTAAGAGTTGCTACAGTGAGCAATGTTTGGCAATTGTTTAGTGCTGGATGCCCTTCCTGACACAACCTGGGCTTGAGCCCACGACTTCTGGATTACAAGATTGTGACACTGATCACTAATCTACCACAACCCTTCTCGTAGCTCTCAGGTGCTCCAACCCAGCCGAGGTCTTGACGGCAGAGAGGAAACACTCAACTTACCGCTTCCTCCTCAAAGAGAGATCTGTCTCTCTCTCCTTTGGTCTGAGTCTACAGGTCTGATGTTCAGGTCCAGATCGAAAGTTGCCAGGCTCCAGACCTCCATGCACAGCCCCAGCAGACCAACCCCTATCTGGCCATGGGGAGTGCCGCAGGGACCGAGTGTTTTGGAGTAGAGGTGGTGAGGGACATACGGATCTGGTAAATAGTTGTGGGGTAACCTGTTTTGCTAGTGGAAGTAGGGTGTGGGGGTGGGGATTCAATCCATCCTGAAATAGACTTAAATGAAGAAAATCTTAGTTTAAACTCTGGCAGGAAAGGTGTCAGGTGATGTGCATTCCTTAAAGAAGCGGTTAGCCTTTCGTTATTTACTTGTATTTAGTATTTAAGAGCTAACAACTGACTTAAAAAAACAACTTTATTTCACTTCTCCCTCTCTGGCAGTTTGTTTAGGACGGGTATTCAATTCTGTTGTTTTATCTGCAAGTCGTCCACAGGATACTTTCAGCTTCTGTTTGCTGATTGTCGCCTGCAGCTCAGAGTCCACCTGCTCCTCATATTAACTTCTGTTTCCTCCTACTAACACACCAATTCCTGCAGACTTGGGTTGTTTGTGCATTGTTTATATTTATGACCCTTTTGAGGCATAAAAATCAAGCCCATTAAAAAAAAAAAAACTGTGAAACACACACACCCACAAACACACACATATGTATTTGCACACACAGCATTGAGCCTGAACCCACCGGGGAGCTTTTCCTGTGCTACCTAAACCAGCGTGGCTCCCCATTGTATTGGAGTTTGTGTCAGGAAGGAAAGCCTCGTTTTCCTCTTGTCGCCCAGAGTGACAATGACGTCACAGAGAGCCCTGGAGCTGCAATGCATCGTGGGAAATTGCATTTACACACATGCACATGCAGTAAGCATGCATGCAGGCGCACAATATGTGCATGTAACCAGAGGAGAGCGGTGGAAAAATAGTTGAGTATTTATTAAATCAGGTCTGGGGGACTCTTTCCTCCAGCCATAGAGATGTTTTACATGTCAGCAGTTTTTATGGAAGTGTGTGAAAGAGAGATAGACGAAGGACTGAAGGGATAGATCGCTGGATGGAGGCAGTATCTCTGACATGATTTATTACCAGACATTTTATCTATAAACATTCAGCCTTGAAAATGGGCTACAGTTGTGAATGTAGCTTTAGCATCGTCGGTCCATTAACGTCTGGGTTGGGAAATGATTTTCACTCAAACAGCCGTTACGGTGTAGTTGAACAAGATACGTGGTACGAATCATTTTTAAAGTGGGTTGCATCTTTACCAAGTTTTCATCCCTCTTGGTAATTTTTTTCTATTTTGCAGTTTTATAACTTATAATTTATTTGGATTTTTAAAAAATGTATATAAAACTCAAAAATGCTGAGCGCATGTTTTTTCAGCCCTGTTGCTTTGACGCCCCAACCAGTACCTTCAGAAGCCACACAATCTAAGTATCCATCCATCCATCCATCCATCCATCCATCCATCCATCCATCCATCCATCCATCCATCCATCCATCCATCCA
>JARVLU010000001.1:23600822-23613936 GCA_031762415.1 Simpsonichthys santanae
CCCCCCCCGCCCCCCCCCCCCCCCCCCCCCCCCCCCCCCCCCCCCCCCCCCCCCCCCCCCCCCCCCCCCATCTCGAGTGTCACCAAAAGCTGTGGGGGTTTCACGTTTCCACTCAGAATCTCTGACCAGACTTGCTCTGTTCCCTTCACCTGAGTCTCTATTTCTGCTCATGAACCAAACCACATTGTTTTAGACCCAAAACAAACACCCAGACATAAAAATGGTTGAACTAGATACATGTAGACGTTTGTGTCTTATCACTAAAAAGTAGGGTTTGTAAATCATAACGCGTTTATTTGAGATAACTTTGTTTTTTCACAAAGATATTTATGACTTTGGATTTGAATAATCCTTATATTAAGTGTTTCACCTTGCATTAAACATAACTAACCATAAATTGTTATTGATCAAATGAAAACTATTGCACCAAAATATAAAAATAAATACTTCCTTATTAATAAAAATAAAATACATTTCTTTGTCTGTGTCTCTCCCTGCAGGAGGACTGCAGGAACTACATCCGTCTGCTGGAATTCATTGAAGACGGTCGACTCTACGTGTGTGGGACCTACGCCTTCGACCCCCAGTGTGCATTCCTGGTAAGGCCGTCCATCGTTTCACCAACTGACTGGTGTGATCTATCAAAGCTGTGCACACTGGAAATAAAACACACAACAGCAACAGGACAGGGATTTATTTTGCAGGGATTTTCTACCTGAATGAATGTGCATCTGCAAATGAATTTAAGTCCATGAGACTAAATCTAAAGGAGAAGCAGAAAGTAATGCTCACAATCATGTTATGTAATGTGTTTTATTAACATGAATAGTCCTATTTAGACAATAATGGGTAACTTTTCATCTGAGAAAAGAATTTGTTTATTTTTAGATGTTTTTTTCCAGCACGTTACTAAAGGCTTAGAGCTAAAGGTCACTAATGAACCATCCAACAGTAAGGACATATGTAACCATGCTGAACTTGTCTGGGTTATAATCCAGCTCGGTCCAAATAAATGTCAACCTGTCAGTTTGTCTTTTTTTTCTTCTTCTTATAGTTAGCACTTTGCATTGTGTTTAATGATAATCAGAAGACGAGTGTAGAACTGAGTGTTGTTTAATCTGCATGAAGCAAAACATGTACTGGTCAGAATCATGGGCTCATCACAGTGGGTACAGCACCTTATGCCTGTCTCCTCATAGAATGGGATACAGTACTGCACAATACGCCGATGTTAGCAAAAGAAGTACAGTATAGTATAATAAAATATATACCTGTATGGAACAAGATATGTACTGGTCAGAATCATGGGCTCATCATAGCGAGTACAGCACCTTATGAGGAATAGACTTGTAGGTTAGCATCAAACTAGCAGATATTTTCTGGTGTGTAGTAGTCAAATACAATATCAACTCATAAAATGTACAATATGAATCTCATTATTTTCCTGAGTGACCTAAGTACATCTTACAGTTAGTCAGTGATCGTATGATGGACAATGATCACAATACAGCATATTTTACCACAGTTCTAATATTGCTGAACGCTTGTGCCCATCTTCTCATATAATCTACACTTATTACATCCAGCCGCCAAGAGGGGGTGCTCTTTCACCCTTTTTTAAATAAGAGCCAAATGAAAAGTAATGACAAGTGGGATCATACACTGCATGAACTCCATTACACACAGACTAAGGGCTTGTATAATGCAAATCAAATTTAGTCTGTAAAGTTATTTACAAGCTACTTGATGTTTCTTTTGTAGGTCTTGGTGTTCCTCCAGGGACATCATGACTCTTAGAGTTAGAAAGCCAGATTTGAGCTAACAACCTTCCTGGTTTTCTGAGCCATTAATATTATCACAATATTATATTTCAAGCACAGCTGGTTTATATTTAGACCTTTGACTGGAATCCAAATTTAAAGCAGGAGTGAAACCAACCTTCCCTGGGGGCTGGTTGCAGTAAGCTAGCTCTTATCTTGCTGCTATTTGTTTAAGTATTGCTCCCATAAATCGGGTCCAGCTGACTTTAATTCTTAAGAGAAGGTGGCAACATTTAACCAGTGATGTAAACAGTCTGGTTTTGAGCTGCACCTTTGTTTTGTCCTGCAGGAACCCTCCTCCTTCACTCTGGAGCAAAATGAGGATGGAGGGGTGAAGATGGAGACTGGAAAGGGCAAGTGCCCCTTTGAGCCCAGTCAACATTACACAGCAGTTATGGCAGGCAGGTTCTACTGGATCATCTAACAGTCGTGTTTGGGTTTCAGCTTGACCAGCTCATACAAATGTTTCCAGAGTGTCAAAGTGGTCTCCTGTCTTTTTCTGTTGTCTAGATGGTATTCTGTACACAGCAGCCACCAGTAACTTCCTTGGAACACTGTTTGACATCTCCAGGGCAACAGGACCGGAGCAGGAGCGCATCAGGACTGAGCAATCCATCAACTGGCTCAGTGGTGAGATGCGTAACCACAAAGTCTCACTTTCAGACACACATTTGCAAACCTTCTATTAGTGTCACACCGTACCTTAAAGCTAAGGTTTTGCTTCTGTTTACATTGATGCAGACCCAAAGTTTGTCAGCTCTGCCTTCATAAAGCAGCCTGAGGACAACAACCCAACCGGAGACGACGATAAAATCTATTTCTTTTTCACTGAGACGGCCAAAGAGTATGATCTGTACACCAAAGTCAAAGTGCCGAGAGTGGCACGCGTCTGCAAGGTAAACTTTACTTGTGTGAATGTTTATGAAGCGTTCACACTATTGTGATCCATTTTTCTTCTAGACGTTTTCCGACGAGTTTCTCGTCCTGCAGTTTTCAAGCAATTTCAACAATTCATAGATCAAAATGTTCAAGTCTTTCAGGACATTCCTGCTATGACTTTTGGTATTGGTGCTACTTTAACTTTTTGAAATATTTAGCCTTTTCTGCCATTTTTCATAGAAAATTAATTGAGCTCATTTTACTTCCTTCAAATCTTTAGGTCTGTTTACAACCTTTTACTGCTTATTTCACATTTTGTTCTGCTTCAGCTTCTTGTGCAAATGTAAACTTTCCCCCCAGCTGTTTTCAGCTAATTTCAGCTTTTTTCCAGCTGTGTTCTTTTCAGCTTATTTCTGCAAGTTTCAGCTTTTTTTCTTACTTCTCTTTTTTTTTCAGCTTTTTTTCTTACTATTTCAGCTACTATATACCGATAGCTGTTTTATGCTAATTTAAGCCTTTTCAGCTATTTCCAACGTTTTTGCACTCACTTTTAAACTTTTTTAGCCCAGTTCAGCCAAAATGTGCTCTTTCCACTTCCTTCCTGTAATTTCACCTTTTATTCCCCATTTTTTAAGCTACTTTTTGGCTGTTTTTGTTTAGCTAAATTAATCTTTTTAAAAAAATGTCTGCTTTTTTGTGCTAGTTTCTGCTGCTTTCAGCCTAATTGGGCAAATATGCTTTTTATGTGCCTTTTTTTTCCCTGATACTTTAATCTTTTTCTACCTTTTCATCTACTTCTAGCATTTTCTTTTAGCAAATTTTAGCTGTTTTCAAATAAATAAAAAAATGTTGTGCTAATTTCAGCTTGTTATGCCCCTTTCAGCTTTTTTCTGATGGTTTCAGCTTTTTTCCTGTACTATTTCAGCTACTGTTTAGCTGTTTTATTCAAAATTTAGTTTTTTTTACTAATTCTATATATTTTTTAGCTCATTTCACCTCTTTCCAATTCCTTCCAGTAATTTAAGCTTCTTTTCAGCGTTTTTTTAAACAAATGTAAGCTTTTTAGCTATTTAAATAAAATGTTTTAGTAATTTGTGCTTATCTAACCCTAATTTAGCAAATATGTGTTCTTTCTGCTTTCTTCTGTTGAATTAGGCTTGCTCATCTATGTCAGCTTCATTTCAGCATGTTTGTAAAGCTAATTTCAGCTGTTTTTCAGCAAATTCTTGTGGACTAAGCATGCACACTTCATTTTTGCAGGGAATTCAGTTTCTCTGGTTTACAATGGCTGTGTGATGTGATTGGACTGAAATTTTGTTGACTTCACATTTAGTCTGATGTGGGAGGGATGAAAACTCTGCAGCGACGTTGGACCACTTTTCTCAAAGCCCAGCTGGTGTGTGAGGACAAACCCAGCAACCAACGCTTCAACATCCTGACAGACGTCTTCACCACTCAGCACATTCCAGGAGACCCCAGCAGCACACACTTCTACGGACTCTTCACATCCCAGTGGTGAGCTGAAAAAGCTCTTGGAAGAATCACACCCTTGAGCTTTTTTTTTTTTTTTTTAAATACAGTATTTTTGATGTTTTAATCATAAATTGTCTCAACTGAAATCAAAGAAAATGGAGATTGGGGATCAAAGAATGCTCATTAGAATGATAGGGAAAAGAACAGGACAATAAAAAATAAGAAGTAAAGTCATTTAAGAGACATTTTTGTGATGTTTTACAGGGAGCCTGAAGATGTGTCAGCTGTGTGTGTTTTCAGTCTGTCTGACGTCAGCAAAGTGATGGACGGTCCTTTCAAAGAGCTGAAGAAGCCGTACGAGAACTGGATTAATCCCGATCCTGTTCCGACACCAAGGCCTGGACAGGTACTGAACTTTGCCGTCAAACAGCCTGTTCCCAGCGCCGTAAAAGTTAAAGTTCAAAACAGATCATCCTTTTTTTTTTTAGTGCCTGAACAATGCACTGAAGACTGCAGGAATTGAGTCCTCCCTGAAACTCCCTGACAAGGTGCTGACGTTTGTGCGAGACCACCCCCTGATGGAGAACAGCGTCACTGCAGCCCCCCTGTTGGTCCGGAAGGGAATCAGATACACCAAGCTGGCTGTAAGCCTAAGAGGAAGTGCAGAGGAGCAACAAGCAGCACTGTTACAACTTGGAACAGGTGAGGAGTGACAAAAAATGTACGTATCTGGACTTAAAGTACTGTGCAAAAGTCTTGAACCACCATCCAATTCTTTATTATTGCATAATAGAATCCACAATTTCCCAGAGCTTTTCAAACAAGCTGTAGGCTCTAGGTTTTGTTCTGCCATTTCACTCCAGACCTTGCACAAAGTCAATGTTTAAATTAATGTTTGCGTGATTGGCGTCAGCTCATTTTCCAGATTATAAGTTGTACTTTTTTTCATAGCTTGGCCAGTCCTGCAAGTTATAGTTTGAGACGACTTATATATGTTTTTTTCCCTATTCATGATGCAATTTTTGACTGACGTGTTAAATGTTCAGTCATACTGACATGAACTAAAGAGTAAACATTTCAATTTGCAGCTGCAAGAGGGCCCTCTAGGCTTTTGACAACTACAGTATATGTTGTTCCTCTTCTGCTACCCCCCACCCCCCCAAACCCCCCAAAACATTAACTTAGAGGCAACTGATGTGGAATGAGATTGTCAGAGCCTGTTCAGTAACCCAATAAATGTGACTTATACTCCGAAGCGACTTATAAATGGGTTTTTCCTCTTCATGAACCTTTTTTTTTGACTGCTGCGACCTGTACTCTGGAGCGACATGCAGTCTGAAAAATATGGTAGGTCTGTAATAAGGCCACAAAGACATGCCCATCTTTAAGGTGGCAGTCCACAAATCACTAATGAAGCGTATCACATCTCATGACATCATAATCTGTCATCATCATCATCATGCCTTTGAGCTGCAGTCCCAATTTACGTTGCTTTATATGACAACAGTTATGGCTGCTTCTCTTCGCAGCTCAGAGGTGCAACAGCAGTGGGTTAACTTCATAACTCACACTGATGACCAGAAGGCAGACTCTTGGAGTGTTTTTTGTAAAATAAAACACCTTATGAAATAAAAGAATAATTGAAACATGAAAAAAAAAAAGTTTAAATTAAAGAATGAACTTGTCATCACTAAAAATTTAAGCTGTAGCTGCAGCATCCTGTTGCTAACATGGCAGTAGCCAATAAATGGGCATCAACATGGTGAAGAGCTGTTCGATGAAAACTTGAAACCCGATTGATGAAATGAACAAATGATAATGCATCTCTGCAGGTCTTGTGTCAAATCAAAGTATTTGTTCTGCTGAAGACAGTTTTTCCTTGTACTGACATTCCTGTTTCTACAGATATAAAACAAAGTGCACACCTTGCCAAGAAAATCCAACATCACTTTTTTCTGCTTGAATAATTTATATAACAAGTAGCTTAATGCCCAAAACAAATCATTCCTCACATATATATTTTTTTGTTACAAAGGACCGAAGAACAACTTGAAAAGTTGTCAAAGCCTTGTAAAAAAATGAAGGAAATTTGAGAAATTATTGTTTAAAATCACTCAGAATTACTAGAAATCATCGATTTAAGGAAGCAAGACTTTTGCACACTTTGGTTAAAAAAAACAAGATGTAATAATTATTTTTAACTGTGTTATTTTGTTTGCAAACTGAAATACAAAGCAGTAAAATGTAAACTTATTCTTGTTGCAGATCGTGGGGAGCTCCACCAGGTGGCAGTAGTGGGCCAGAATGCCACTTTACTCCAAGAGATTCCTCTTTTTGCTTCACAAGAGCCTGTTAATTATATAATCCTGCACCAGGTAAAGCACGACCTCCCACACATAACAATCAGCTCTGTATAAAGTTATGTATTTTATTGTTTAGCAGTTCTGTAAAGGTTCTCTGTGCTTCCAGGGTGGCGCTCTGGTCAGCAGCCCTCTGTCGGTGGCTCGAGTCCAGACTCAGGGCTGTGATCTGTATCCAAGCTGTGAGGTTTGTGCCCGAGCCAGAGGACTGGGCTGCGTGTGGAGCGCAGGGAACGAAACCTGCCTGTCGACACAAGCAGAGTGAGTACAAAACCATCAAAATAAGGAGGTGGAAGTTTTAACTAGAAGATTTTTAGACTTAATTAGAAAAAAAAAGAGAAAAGAGCAGTAATCAATTCAAATCAATGTGTTTGAGCTTGTTTCAAACTTATGAAATGACAAATGTACTTATTGGTGTTTCGATATACTGTATTTCAGTTGGGCGGTGGAGACATTAAACACTAGAGAAAAATGGTTGTTTTTTCATTTAATTTTATATTAATTATTACCAGTACCATATTAAGAACGTTGAAATGGAAAAGATGAAAGAAGGAAACCAAGACAAACTTTGAATAATATTTTGAATAAACTTTAAACTCCTCTCAAACTATATGATAATTTAAACTTTAAAACTTAAAATTAAACGAGTTTAAAACTCACTTTACAAACTAAACTAAAGAAAATAATTTAACAAGCTTCTAAACTTAAAAAAAAACTTTTAACAAACTTTTAAATTTTAAACAAACTTTTAACAAACTAAAATATCAAAGGTATTTGACAAACTTCTAAACTTTAAACAAACACTAACCAAACTCTAAATAAAAAAAGTTTAACAAACTAAATTTAAACAAACTTTTATCAAACTTCTAAATTTTAAACAAATTTTAGACAAACTAAAATAAAAAAGGTATTTAACAAACTTCTAAACTTTAAACAAACACTAACCAAACTCTAAATAAAAAAAGTTTAACAAACTAAAATTTTAAACAAACTTTTATCAAACTTCTAAATTTTAAACAAATTTTAGACAAACTAAAATAAAAATGGTATTTAACAAACTTCTAAACTAAATAAAAGTTTAACATACTAAACTTCAAACAAACTTTTAACAAATTGGAAACTTTAAACAGACTTTGAAAAAACTTCTAAACATTAAACAAACTTAAACTAAAATTTAAACAAACTTTCAATAAACGTGTAAATTGTAAACAAACTTTTAACAAACCAAAATTAAAAAACATTTAACAAACTAAAATATAAACAAACTTTTAATAAACCCAACTTTTAAACAAACGTTTAATAAACTCCTAAACTTTAAACAACTTTTTAACAAGCTAAAATTTAAACAAACTTTTAACAAACTAAAATAAAAAAACCTTTAAGAAACTTCTAAACTTTTAACAAAAGTTAACCAAACTAAATATTTTTTAACAAACTAACTTTTAACAAACTTCTAAACTTCAAACTTTATCAACTTTAAACTATGCATGAACTTTTAACAAACTTTTAAAAACTTCACACTATAAACAACTTATCAATTTTTACCAAACTGGGAACAAATTTTATGGAAACGAAACCCTAAATAAACCAGTACTAAACGTTAAACAACGATAAAACCCCTTTTAATAATTTAACAAGTAACAAATGAAAAACAAACAATTTTCTAGCAAACCTTTGATATTTTTTGTCAAACTCTTATCTTAAAAACTCGAACCTTAAACATTTATTTTTGTGTTTCAGCCCCGGTCCAGGCGATATTGTGGATAACGCTTTAAAAATGTGTCATACACACAAAAGTAAGTATATTAAGCTTTTTTATTTATGTGTTACTTTAATTCACTTAAAATAAATGATATAATCAAGTTGCATGTTTATTTTAGAGAGTATATCTTCCAGAACAATTAATTAATCTCTTTGGTTCTTGTTCTGACCTCCAGGCCGTTGCCACCCATCTACCGTGGCGCTGAAGGTCTCCATGGGGCTACGCGTCCTGCTGCCTTGTGTCCAGCTGTCTCCTCGGCCCTGTAGCTGGGCGTATCCTCCCCACAGACACACCAGGCAACACAACTCTGACTTAGAGGTGACTGTCACAGAGGACAGTTTGGGGAAATACGTTTGCACATGCCAGGTATGCACGAACACAAAACTTCACATTTCAAATATTTTTATTTTTTTTCTACACCGTAGACTGTTTTTGACATCCTTTCGTTTGTGTGTCTGGCTGCTTTGCTACAGGAGGGCGGACCGAATGTGAGAGACCCCACCCCCTGCCGCCGAGCAGCCTATCTTCTAATACTCGAGGAACCCAGCGTCGGAGGATGGGCCGGAGCGAGAGAAGGCCGCCACGTTTTAGCCGTCTACATCCTGTTCTTCTTCATGGGCCTTTTGCTCGGCGCTGGCCTTCTCTACTTTGTGAACCAGAGGAAACAAAACGTCCCCCAGAAGCCCAATAATCCACTGTTGTCAGAGAAGGAGCGGGAACTACTCAGCTCCACAGCCACGCCGCAGTTCCCCAGCAGCGCCAGCTTGCTGTCTGACGGTTTCAGGATAGGCGAAAAACGGAACGGAACAACTTCCACAACAACCACGACGACGCTCCTAAGTAACCACGGTAACGGCGGCCAGCATGGAAACAGTTTCAGCGGCACGAACAACATCAACCCCAGCAATGGGCTGTATTCAAACTGCAGCACAAGTAGCAGCAAGCTAAAGCTCAGCTCGGAAAAACTAGCGGCGAACAAGACGGGGGTGGTGGAGTCGGGGCAGGAGGATGAACTAGTTAAAGGGTTGGGAGATGGGTTAGGGGAAGTGTTGGACATAAACGAGATTGAATACAAAAACTTGTTGTCTAGATCTCAAGCGCCACTCGCAAAGTGTGAAGAAAGCTCAATATGAAAATTTAAAAAAGAATTTGACTTTGAAGAGTTTTGCAGGATCCAAATTAAACAGAACCAGTGGGGATAAATGCAAAATGCGGTACTGCCCAATGCCTTTGCATGGGAGCTGTGGCATGAAGAGATTCATGAGAAGACACGTTTATGACGAAGCATGTTTAAAAAAAAAAAAAAAACTTTTATACATGATGAGATGTGCACAGCACAAAACATAACTGTGTGTGATAATAAGACCACTTGTTGTTAGTCACTCAGGAGAGACACGGTTTAAAAATGCTTTGGATGTAAATTTAAAAAATAAACAGTGAAGTGAACTGTGAAAACAAGAAATCAAAGATGAAACGTCTACTTTTGTAGACGTGGAAAAGCCATATTTTGTCGTTGTGCGGTTTCTCGCACTTTTCTTGAAGGAGCTGCAAAGGGAAAGTGTCCGTTTGTGTGACCCTGCCGCTCACGACAAAAAAAAACTGGATCCACCAAAGGACTGGTCAGCGAGGAGCGCCTGGTAACACCGTCAAAAACTGATTCATCAAAAATCCTTTGCAGGAAACGGAGCCTGTTCCTGTGCACGCCGCCGCGGCTCTGAAGAGGCTCAAAGATTAAAGATCAGTAAAACGACTGAAACAGAACAAGTTGAATGTCTTTCACGTGATTTCAGTCGTGGAGAAAGGACCTTTTCTAACTAAAAAAAAAAGCCACCTTCACCTCATTTTTGTGTGGATTTCAACATAAATGTTTTTTTTTTTTTTTGGTCAAGTTGTTTTATAATAAAATAAAGAACAGTTGCTGATGTTCTGCTGCCATTTTGAGTGTCAAAAATATAAAAGCAAATTGTTGTGTTTCTTGGACTGACCACATTCTGAGAGTAAATTCTTCACGCAAAGGTACGTAATGTTCTCTGTTGCTATAATTGAACGTGTGTGTGTGTGTGTTAGTCCACTTGTCTCTAAATTGCGTGACTCTATGACTCAGCATCACTGGTTTAACAACATGACTATGCATTTTTTTTTTCCACCGGATCGAGTTTTTCTAGTACGAAACACGCACATGGTGGTACGTTTTGATTACATCAGGACCAGGGGACAGTTCAAGAATCAGGTGATGTTCTGTGAGAGACGCAGATGATGAGAAGATTAAAAGGATCAAAAGTCACTATGTGAAAATGCCAAACGCATTGAGTAACAAAAACAAATTTACTTCAGTGTGCCCTGTCTGTGCACTTCATTTTTTTATGACACCTGTCATTTATACTATTTAATGTTTTTGAAAATTTCTTGAGGTGGGACAGTGATGCAGTTGGTAGAGTTGTTGCCTCTCAGCAAGAAGGTTGCCAGATTGAATCCTGGCAGGGGACTGTTCTGAGTGGAGTTTTCATGCTCTTTCCTGGCATGTGCGTGTTTTCTTCAGGTGCTCTGGTTTCCTCCCACACGCCATAATTAGTAACTGTTATTTTTCCTAGGTATGGGTGGGAATATGAATGGATATCTGTCTTTTTTGTTTCTGTGACCCTGTGATGGACTTGTGACATGTCCAGAGTGCACCAGCAATTCCCAAAACCTGGAAAGGAAAACTATAATATTACAGTAAGAAGATAATGGATGGATGTTTTAATGCTACATGGGTGAAATGCAACACAATCTGATCAAGATGTGCCTGATGTGCTGATTGATATGAATCACAATGAAGTTATGCAAATGACACATGATCTAGTTTTATTTTTAAATGAATTCACTGGTAGTTTGCTTCTCCAGTACCCCTGAACAGACCTTACCAGGGAGCCTCAACCGTAAAAGGGTGCTCTCTTCAGGTCAATGGTGAGGTTCTGCCTCAAGTGGAAGAGTTCAAGTATCTCTGGGATTTGTTCATGAATGAGGGGCTGGTCTGTTGTGGTGAAGCTGTAAGGCAAAGCGCTCTGTTCACCAGTCGGTCTACATTCCTACCCTCACCTGTGGTCACGAGCTCTGGGTCGTGACCGAATGAATGCGATCACGGATGAAGGCGGTTGAAATGACTTTCCTCTGCAGGCCTGGACTCTCCCTTCGAGACAAAGTGAGAAATTAAGTTATCTGGGAGAGACGCAGAGTAGAACTGCTACTCCTCCTCATCCAGAGGAGCCAGTTGAGGTGGTTTTGGGCATCTGGTAACGATGTTCCCTTGGAAGGTGCTTCGGGCATGTCTGACTGGGAGGAGACCCTGGGGAAGACCCAGGACACTGGAGAGACTATGTTTCTCAGTTGGCCTGGGAACGCCTTGGGGTCCCCCCAGAAGAGCTACTGTGGAAAGTGATGTCTGCATGGGCCTCCCTGCTCAAGCTGCTGCCCCCAACTTTGGAAAAAGCAGAAGATAATGGACGGCTGGATGAATCATTGTTAGGCAGACTGAGTGGTAAATTTCCGGCTTAGATGATCATATAATCACCTCTTTGAAGGAAATATCTGTCATTTCAGATAAAAAAAAAACAAAAAAACAATTCAGTCACAATTTATTTTTTAAAATAAACACTTTGTTAGCTATGTCAGTTTTTATGACGGGCTATACAACGCAGTCTGCCTCACATACATATTCAGTTAAACAAATCAGGGAGATAAACCTTTGAGATAAAAAATCTGAAATGACAAATTTCCATCAGGGAGGTCATCCTGTTCCAAACTGGAGATTTTTGTTTACAACGACTGAACAGGATCCCTTCTCTGACAGATGGTGTAAAATTAGTAAAATTACATTTTACAAACGTTTCTCTCACATATCTATTTTCTGATTACAAATCGAGTATATTTAGATTTAAATAAAAACTTGAACATGTTATAAAATATTAGTATCTTTACAAAATGAATGCACAAACCAATAGACGTCTTCATTTAGTCCAGTTGTTCATCTTTCGACGCCTCATGCAGTGACCTGTCGATCAACTGGGATTGCAGCTGAGGTGGCCAATCAGGTTTCAGGGTTCTTCATTTCATTCTGTTCTGGGATGTGGGAATGTTATTTGCACCAGTGTTGAGAACAGGGGCTATGATAAATGGTCATTGTTGATTATGCAGCACAATGTGGAAAACGTATCACCTTGGCAGAGAGAAAGGATGCACATGAGAATAAAATACAACACCACCAGGGTGCAGATGATGAAAGCAAAGACAATATAGTTCAACGTGTCCATGGCTCTGTCAATTGCTCCATGCGCTCAGCAGATAGTCTGGAGATGACAGTGGGAGCATAGTGGAAGGTGTCAGAACAAAGGACCAGGGGACCGAGACAGCCGCCAAACATTTGATAGAAGGTTGTTAGCATCCACCTGCTGGGCCTCCAAACCAGAATGGTTCTCTCACCATTGCCTTGCAGTTGGACTGAGAGAGCAATAAAAATTTTTGTGATCATGTCACAAACCTGGATTTTCTCCAAAGAACTGCTCGTTAACACTGCACTGGCTCCAAGAATCAAATACAGTATTGAAAAAAAAAGTCTCAGTCTAAAACTAAAGAACCATACACTTTTTGAAATCTTCAGAACAATCAAGATGTCTTGTTCACACTGCAGCCGTTATCAAGAGGCTCAAAGATTCAGGATCAATGATCAGAATAATTACTGAAACAGAACAGAAGGTCTTTCCAACTACGTAAGTTTCAGAGAAAGGACCTTTTCGAACTCAAAGCACCTTCATTCACCTCATGCGTTCAGCGGATTTGAATAC
>JARVLU010000001.1:23677747-23700426 GCA_031762415.1 Simpsonichthys santanae
CTTTTCAGTCATAACTAAGAATTTTTATTAAAGAGCTTATGACAACATTTGAACAACAATGACAACATGCGAGGCCTGAGGGCCAGAGGCAGCTCTTAGATTTGTCACTTTTTGAGATTCTATCTGGTTTTTGCCCGAGTCCATTAGTATATAATCATCCTGCCTGTGTTGGTTTTGCATCGCAATTTATTCATTGAAGTTTCTGTGGTTTCTTCTCATTAAATATTCACAAGTATTCAGGTTTTTGCCTTCTTTGAGATCGCAGAGGGTTTAAAACTTGCTTTGAAGAGACAAAACGCAGGTTCGAGCTGATCAGACTGGTATAAAAAGGGAATTTTTGATAACCTAAAATAATGCTGCAGTGGATGCAGCATAAAGCAGTTTTATAAATTTCTTCAATCTGATGAATACATCGTGATGAAGGCAGGATCACAGCTCAGGTCTATCTGCTTTTTACGCCAGCTCCACTTTGAACGTTCAGGAAAACAGAGAACGACAAGTGAGGTCAAGTCATATCACCATCTGCTGCTAAAACTTAACACAATGTCCAAAAATACCAAGATGTGCACGTGTGAGCTAAGATGTGAGTCATACTATGAGAAACAAAAGAGTGGGAGTGAGTTCATGATTGTTCACAGAAGGACAAACCTGGGGAGGCTGGTGGGGTTCAGAAAATGTGCTCATGTACATCTGTGCTTGAGAAAAGCAGTAATGTGCAGTGTGACATTGTGAGAGCATCAAGAAGAAGCAACCTGCCAGAGAGTTGAAGTTAAATGCATGAGGAGTTCCAAACCTCTGTCCTGCACATCCTTTCCTTTGTCTTCCATCAGTCCCAGCTGTGTGAACATTTATGAAGCGTCCGCACTATTGTGATCCAGTTTTCTTTGGAAAACCCGCAGTTTTCAAGCTGTTTCAACAAATCATAAATTAAAAATGTTCAGCTCTTTCAGGACAATCCTGCTGTGACTTTTGGTGCAACTTTAGCTTTTTGAATTATTTAGCCTTTTCTGTCATTTTATCCTCATTGAAAATGAATTGAGCTCATTTTAAATCTTTAGATGAGTTTATGACCTTTTACTGCTCCTTTTACATTTTGTTCTGGTTCAGCTTCCTTGTGTAAATTTAAGCAGTTTTTCAGCTAATTTTAGCTTCTTTTTTTTTCAGCTGTTTTATGCTCCCTTCAGATTCTTTCTACTAACTAAAATATTTTTGTGTTTCTTCTAACTTCTTTCTGCTAATTTCAGCTTGTTATGCTCCTTTTAGCTTATTTCTGCAAGTTTCAACTTTTTCTGCAATTCCAGCTATGTACCTGATTTATGCTAACTTTTGCTTTTTCAGCTAATTCCACATTTCTTGCAGTCATTTAAACTTTTTCAGGCTAATTCAGCAAATATGTCCTCTCTCTACTTTCTTCTGGTAATTTAAGCTTCTTTCTGATTTTTTTAATAACTTTTCAGCAGGTTTTTTTTATTTTTATTTCAGCTTTGTTCAAATAATTTGCATTTTTTGCGCTCATTTCATCTTCTTTCGGCCTAACTGGGCAAATGCATTATTTTTGCTTTCTTCTGCTAATTTAAGCTTATTCTACTTTCTCAGCTACTAAAAAAAATATTTAGCTAATTTCAGCTGTTTTCTGATTACTTCAAGTTTTGCGTGGTAATTTCTGCTGCTTTCAGCCAAATTAACTTCTCTATGCTAATTTCAGCTTATGCTCTTTTCAGCTTTTTCTGCTAGTTTCATTTTTTCTGCTATTTCAGCTATCATTTAGCTGTTTTGTGCTAAATTTAGCTTTTTCAGCCAATTCCACAATTTTTAGCTCAACTCAGCTCCTTCTACTTCCTTCTGGTAGTTTCAGGTTATTTCTGACTTTTCAGCAACTTTCCAGCTATTTTTGTTGTTGCTAATTTTAGCTTTTGTAGCTTATTTCCTAATTTTTGTGCTAATTTCCGCTTTTTTAAATCTAATTCAGCAAATATGTGTTCCTTCTGCTTACTTCTACTACTAGCTTAAGCTTGTTCTTCAAGTTCAGCTAAATTTCACCATGTTTTAGCTAATTTCAGTTGTTTCTCTCAGCAAGTTTTTCAGCAATAAGCATTCACGCTGCATTTCTGCAGGAAATTAATTTATCTAGTTTATTTTGTTATATTTCATTCTGTTTTGTTGTCACCTTTTGTTTTCTTCTCCTTTAGAGGCCATTCCTCTGGCTCAGGCTAAAATATTAAAAATAAAAAATAAAAAGGTAATTATTGGCTTTTACTGATGTGTAAGAGTCGAGCTACATCTAAAATGTTGGGTTCCTCTTTATCTGATTCTTTCAGAATTGAATCCTAATTGGATATTTAGCAGTCCACTTGATTAGCCATGAGTTAATGGCTTATGATTGAGTAGACTCTTCTTTGGCCATTAATTCATCTGGCAACAGGAAATTAGCAACACATGAGGTCCAGAGGCTGCAGAGGCAATCATGTTTTTTTTTATGTCTGTGTGTATTTGCTTGTCTATTAATAAAATATCTCATTAATCACTGATTATGGTTTTAATGAAACTGATGAAAACAGCTATAAACACATTTTTCAACATTAGGTTTGAAACAGAACAATATGTAACGTTACAAGCTTCCCAAACTTTGCCAGCCAGTTTTTTTTATTGTTAAATATGTAAACATAAACTACTGTATGAATTCAACCTAAACAATTTGTAGATGATTTTGTTCACAGAGTCTGATGTTGCTCTTCTGTTTCTGCAGGGAGTTTCTAAACTAAAAGAAGCAACACTTCATTTTGTATCACCCAGAAAATCACACTTCCCAAGTGGAAGATGTCACGTTTTATATGATTTATAAATAAGATTCCTGTCTCATGACATAAGCACAAGCTCAGTTTGTACAAAAATAGCAGACTATTTTAATCATTTGGTTCTAAATACTGCATGCACTATTTTTACTTTAGTTTAAAAAAGCATCTTTTTATGTCTATGTTTAGTCATTTTGAGCCACGTCTCTGTTGGTTTCAGACAAAAATGTTCTGCGTTGAACTATTTTGTTGTCAAGAACAAAACAAAAATAGAACAAATGTATTATGTTTCTTTCTTGGTCAGAGTTGTGTTTTATCTGTTTTTTTATTAGTGAGGAATCAAAGTGTGTGTGATTCCAGTGTTTTCTGTCCCATTAATCACACCATTGCAGCTCCTGAGAGGCAGAGCAGGGTCATCACTGATCACACCTCTCCTGACACTGAACAACATACACAATACTATTCTGTTTGTGCTGGGGCACTGGATCTTTGGGATGGACCAGTCTTCGCCGTAATGTAACAACTGTTAAGTTCATGGCAAAAACCAACACAGACCTGTTTTTAGTATTTCACATCGATTTATAATGTAGCTGTTTTTGTATTCGTTTTTGTTTAATTTCTTCTATTTACTTTTTATTTTATATGCATTTTATATGACTGACTAATATTGTGTGTACCTCTTTTGTGTTCTTTGTTTAAAACAGGTCTCTCTTGTAAATGAGTCCTTGTGGCTCAATGAGACTAACCTGTATAAATAAAGGTTGAATGAATTTGCCATAGTGTATTTTGGGGTTCGAAAACCACTGGGACGTTGTGTTTAAAAACTAAATGTCTCAGTTTTTCTGAAACCTCCACAACATACGGAATGACCACTGGTCTTGGTTCCTCTTTTTCATCTGATGGCTGGCTGGAGTCCTGTTTGGGTTTCTTCTCTGCTTTCAGGAATGCCCAGTTAGGATATCCACATTTCACTAGAGCAGGGGTGCCCAAAGTGGGGCCCACGGCCCAAAGTTGGCCCGCCAAGTTGTCCTCGTTACTATATTAAAATCTCCTTTGAAGTGTCAATGTGTTTACACTCAGTCATTCTGACTTTAATGTTAATGTTAAATGGAAAGTCAGCCCAGTGACTACCTTAATGGCACTATACAGCTGGAGTAGCTATTTTGTGCATTAAATTATTTATTTTACTAATTTATATTTTATTTTCACAGACTTCCTACAGCTTCCTGCAACTGAAAAAAAAAATTCCTTTGACCCCACACTAATACCTTTACAAACCACACATAAAGTTGTCTTGCTTCAAACTTGTGATGGCTGATTCTGTGGCTGTGATCATCTCCACCAGAGGAATTCTTCTTGGCGCAACCGCACAGTTCACTTCCCTGGCAAGGATCTCCATCTCTGGTTGGGTGAGCAGTCTGTCAGACAAGTTCTTCCCCCGACATCATGGCACATGCACTTGTCTTCCGGTGTGTTGTTGGCCATTGAGTGTGCTGTTGTTACGATTGAGATGGGCTTGACATGATGCCAGTAAATTAATCTTCTGTAGATGGGACTTGGACTTATGTGCTAAGCATGCCTTTTCTGTGAAATCCATCACCTGCTGAAATGTGGTCTGATCTGGACATGCTGATAGATTTGGCCTCTAAAGCCTCAATGATAAAATTGGTCTGTCTCACCCATTCATTGCGAGTAACTATATTAGCATTAGCTTTAGCCCTTAGTATTTTTATAATAAATTAGGAGCCAGAGATTAGCAATTTTGACAAAGAATGAAGATGAGGTTTGGGACCTAAAAACAGGCATTTGGTAAACGTTTAGAGACGTGTGAATGCAGCACATCAAAGGCTAAGTGTATTTCTGTCTATTGGTAAAACTCTCCTGCCTTCTCTGTTTTAATCAGCCAGAGCAGAGTGAGAGAGACAGCCCAGCATGGGTAAGACTGAGAGAAGGGAGACATGGAGCTCACCAGGCCCCAGCAGAGTCTGAGGCCATATTTAGAGCTGTCACTCACAGCACCGTGATAGGAATAACTCCCATGAGGGGGTACCAGAGGAGAAAATCAGGGGCTGAATGTAGGCCAAGTCCTCTCTACCTGCTGTTACCTTCATTTTGTAGAAAAATGCATCAAACTGTGCTTCACAGTTGGATAAGGAACAAGAGAACTGATGACAGGGAGTGACAGAGGACTTAGGTTTGTTGGTTAAATTGTTTTGGGTATTCTGGATGTGAGTGCACATTCAATCTTGTTATTTTGCAGGTGTTTGTATTGTTAGTAAAATATCCCATGAGCCACTAAATGAAACTTCCAGAGAATAACCACTGGATATACTTATATCAGTGGTTCCCAACTCTGGTCCTTGAGAAACGCCACGCTGCATGTTTTACTTGTATCCCTGTTTTGACGCACCTGATTTGAATGAATGGTGATTAACAGGCTTCTGCAGAACTTAAGGAAGAAATTAAATCACTGAATCAGGCACGTTAGAGGAGGAAACAACTGAAACATGCAGGGCGGTGTTCCTCAGGGACCAGAGCTGGGAACCACTGACTTATACAACTGATAATTTATGAGTTCTGAGCAAAAAAGCTCAAACTTTACCCTGAAAGGCAACGGGTGATATGTATTCTTTCAGAAAAGGTTAGATTGTTAAATAAATAAGAATTTCAGCCAACTGAGGATGGCCAAACAGCAAGAGGAAGTCAAAATGTTCAGATCTGTAAAGCAATAATCATGTGATGCACCTCATCTCAACTCAAAACTGAATGGAGCATGATCATCAAAAACCTACGTTTGTGATTTTAGCAGGATTTCTTCTCAAGCGACTCGTGTGTTAGACATTTTGTAGCGTCATATAAAGGCCTCAAGTAAAGCAACTAATCAAGCACAGTTATAAGCATGAATCAAATATTCATTCTGACTAATCTGACCATTAATTGTTAAAAATAGTCATTACTGTATAACTGCATGTCACATACTATCTTAAATTAGGAGTAAATGTTAATATTGCTGGAATATTCTTACTAAACTAAGATGTAGAGCAGCAAACTCAAAACATGTCTGTAATTCCCTCATAGAATATTAATATTTTTTAAATAGATAAATAAATAATTTGCTGGAACACAAACAGAAATGAACCCAGGGCACACTGGAGAGATTGTGCCTCTCAGTTGTTCTGGGAACACCATGAAAAGAGCTGGAAGAGGTGGCTGTGGAAAGAGATGTCTGCACCTCCCTGCTAAAGACGCTGCCCCCTAAACCTGACTCCAGAACAAGCATATGATGGATGGATGGACAAGTAGAAACAAGGCCATTTGTTGCACAGTAATTTGTGAAACCAGGCTAGCTAAGCATGTAATAGATCATAATGCTGCCTGCTTTAACAGTTACTCTATAGCTCATGCAGGTAACACTTCTAGTGTTAACAAATGAACTCATATACAACATCTACAAAAAGCAGATGCATTTCCCTTAAAGGTATCAAATGACACAATGATGGATCCCCCCTCATTAATAACGAGCAACGGTCAAAATGCAACATCCTCCTCACCAGCGCTGAACAAAGAGGACAAAGGATTCTTATTATACTCGTCTCCATCCGTTCCACAGACAGAGGAAAAGCACTGTGCACAATATGATAAAAGCTTCTGACTCGTTCCATTAGAGCAACAACATCTAACTGGGAGACTTGCGCTCACGTGCATTAAAGTAGACTGTAAAGATTTTATCATCCTCTGAAGCTTTCTTCCCACATTGATATTAGTTTTTAATAAAACGCTTTGGATGAGCGGAGCAATGAAGCCAAGGGTTTTTAATGAGAGCACATTTAGAAGAAGAAGAATGATGGAGAAGCTGAGGACTTTTAGCTGGAGTGGAGCGAGCAGGAGGAGGGACAGCGTGGCCTGACAGACTCACACCAGCAGGGGTGTGGTCCGTCTGCTCCAGAACCTGACCGCTAAACTGCTTCTCTCGTTATCCGATATCGGATAACGATATATATACAGTATATATACACACAATCCTGTGGGTTTTTTTCATACAGGATGTCTAATCTGTTTTTTTTTTTAATTTAATTTTTAAATCATCCTTTGTCAGCATGTGAGGTCAAGGTTTTAAAGCTCTTATGGGTTAAGATATTTCCATAAATGAAGGTTTGTAATAACAGAAAACTGCTGATGGCACTGCTGTAAAAAGCCACAAACGTCCAGACCAGCTTACGGAGCACGTGCATGTGAGCTTGTGGATGTTCGACGGTCCCTCTTAGGCAGGCCGTTTAATTTTTAATGAAGTTTCTGTTACTCCAGAGGTCCAAAATGTAGTTTCCACAGCGTTTTTGAAACAGTCGATAGCAGCGGCTGAATGACTGTGAAACTATGACCAATATGGACAAGCGGGTTGACAAGCTAGGCGAAGGCTCCTCCTGATTTACTGGTCTGTCTACGATACAACCCTCACCTGTGGTCATGAGGTTTCAATCATGACCAAAAGAATCAGAGGCAAGCAGCCTGTCCGTGCTCAGACTGGGCGAGGAGCTCCACCATCCAGGAGGAGCTCGATGTAGAGCTGCTGCAACGTAGAAGGGAGTCCGTTGAAGTGGATCAGGTTAGGTTGCCTCATAGATGCCATAGAGGTTTAGTCTGTTTTTCTGTGATAAGTGTTGGAAAATGGAACGTGTGGATCAGTGGTTAGCACTGTTGCCTCACAGCAACAAGGTCCTCGTTCATTGTGTGTGGAGTTTGAATGTTCTCCTTGTGTCTGCGTGCGATTTTCTCCGGTTTCCTCCCACAATCCAAAAACATGCCGCCTCCAGGCCTGGGCCTCCTTTGAAAAAGAGATTTGTGATTTTTTTTTTTTTTTTTTTGTAAATTAAATTATAATAAATAAATGAATCGCCATCTCTAAAGTTTCCTAAGATGAAGGTAGAGCAGGGGTCTGCAACCTTTACATTCAAAAGAGCCACGTCCGCCCTTTCGTTCACCAAATTAAACGTGACCCGAGCCGCAAAACCTGCTACAATTGTTATTACCAACTGGTGGCCCATGGGCCACTTTAAGTTTGTTAGAGGGCACTTTTCTGTCCGGCGTGAATTTATTAAACTAAAAACCTCCAATGATTAACATTTATTGATAAGAATTTATTGATATTTTTACTCATTTTGAGATGGAAAAAATGACTGGATTCAATCCATCCATCCATCCATCATCTTTACCCCCTTATTCCTTTTAGGGTTGCGGGGGGTCACTGGTGCCATTTTGTTTAAAACTAAAACAATAAACTTTGCAGGCATATGGAATTGTTTTAAATTGTGGAATAATCGAGAATCCTCCAGTGAAGAAATGAAGCAAAGTGAGTGTAATTTGTTTTGTGTATTAGTACTAGTATACACGTGTTTGCAAAGAAATGACAGTAAAGCTGATAAAACTATTTTTGGTTGTGGGTGTAACATCCTTTAAGTTTCAGTTTTATGTTACTTTTGGCCAAAGCTTGAAAGAGCCACGTGGCTCCAGAGCCGCAGGTTGCAGACCCCCGGTATAGAGAAAGGAATATGTCTCACTCATTTAAAAAAGCTAAAGTATTTTGGGGCTATGTTTGGCCTTACGTTTTATTTATGTGAAATAAATTGGCCCCTGAACTCCGTGGCCAAACGCTCGCCGACAGCATTGTGTTTGTAATATTTTCTGTCAGCTGTGGACTGAGAGACACAATGCAGTCGGTGCTGGAGGCCATGAGGGAAAATGTCAGTGCTGAGCTCGATCTGTGTTAACGTGCACACAACCCCCACCCCCCCTCAGAGGTGAGGAACAGTCATGATGCTCACCTGCATCAGAAACCTGCAGCAGCATCACTCAGTGATACTTTCATTGCTAATACACTGTGAACATAAAAGTCCTTACGTTCCTTTAGCTTGCAGAAAGGGCAGCTTCTCCATGACAGTCTGAATACAGATGTGCAGTTAGCAGCTGTTTCTGAAGTGATCATCACATTGTTTGAACTCTTTCACGTCACAGAATTTTCAACACGTGATTCGTTGAGCAGCCAATCAAATTCTTGATCGTCCTTTTATCTGTGCTGATGTGAAGATCGAATATTTCATTAGTTTACACGGGAATTGTGCTGCGCAACGGTTTGTGTCCAGCGCCCCCGCATGGAGAGATGTAGTACTGCATGCAAATGATAATACAGTAATAATGATTTAAAAAAAAAAGGCAAATCTGCATTTCAAATGATCTCATCTTCTTGCAGCTGGGTCTCACTGATGCACACAGATTTTTTTTTTCTTTTTGTGACTGTGTGTGCGTCACAGGTTTATCCGTGGTGGTGCGTCACGAGTCGCTGTACTCGGGTCTGTCAGGGTTTAACGGGGCTCTGGCCTGCATGTCTGTTGGAGGACTCTTCTTCACCTTCAGCTGGAGGACGCACCTCTTTGCTGTTGCAAGCGGTGACACGAATACACAAACACTTGTACACGCACTCTCTTTCATTCTGTCCCCGCTCTGTTGTAACATGATGTCAGGCCCAGTTAATAATCAGAGAAATGGTTTGATTGGGAAACAAGATGCAGCCAGTGTTGAATGACTGTCGACGTTTAATGAAGAATGAGTTGCTCGAGGATTTTTAAAAAGCAGAATGGAAGGTGCACGGAGAAAAACTGTGGCTAAAAGAAAAGGAAACAATCAAACTAAAACAGAATGCAGTAACTAAATGAGCAAAATTGTTGCTAAAAGCTCAAATGAGCAAAACGAAAAAGTTAAACTATATGTAGCTAAAATAAGTAAACTATGACCAAAGATAGCCTGAACAAAATGGTAAAAAGGCTAAAATAAATAATGCCTGAAAGCTAAAATTAACAACAGTGCAGCTAAAATGAGCAAAATGGTGTATAAAACCTCAAATTTGAATAAATAGCTAAAGGTTGACTGTTGCAAAATTACAGCTAAAATATAAAATTAATCAAACCATAGCAAAACTAAACTTGGTCAAATTGCTAGCAAAAGCTAAATTGACCTAAACTATAACCAAAAAACAAAACTAGATTAGGAGTAGCTAAAACTTAACATTTGCTAAGCATCAGCTAAAGATTAAATTTAGCAACCAGTGGCTGAAAGCTAAAATGACCAAAACTGTGACTAAAACTTAAATTTAGCACAAAAAGTTAAAAATTAAATGTAGCAAACTACAGCTAAACCCAAATTTAACCAAACCATAGTAAAGATAAAATTGATCAAATTGTAGGCAAAAGCTACATTTATTTAAACTAGAACCAAAAGCCAAAATTAGGTAAGCAGTAACTAAAAGCTAAAATCTGCTAAACAACAGCTAAAGATTAAATTTAGCTACCAGTGGCTGAAAGCTAAAATGTGCAAAACCATAGCTAAAAGCTAAACTAACAAGACTAGCTGAAATAAGCAAACTATGACAAAAGATAGGATGAACAAAATGAAATAAAAGGCTAAAATGAATAATACCTGAACACTAAATTGAACAAAAGTGCAGTAAAAGTTAAAATGAGCAAAACTGTGATAAAACTTAAATTTTGCACGAATGGCTAAAAGTTAAATTTAGCAAAACTACAGCTAAAACCTAAATTTAACCAAAAATGTGTCAAATTACAACTAAAAGCTAAATTTATCTAATCTAAAACCAAAAGACAAAACTAGGTAAGCAGTAGCTAAAATCTAAAATTTGCTAAATAAAAGCTAAAGATTAAATTTAGCAACGAGTGGTTGAACACTATAATGAGCATAAGACAATATGGATAATAATGGTTATAATAATGGTAATAATAATGGTTGTTTGTTGGACTGGAGACCTGTCCAGTGATGGCTGGACATGGGCACCAGTGACCCCCCGTGATCCAAAAAGGAATAAGCAGTTAAGATAATGGGTGGATGGATGGTTTATAAGTAAAAGTTTAACTTCGCTCATGAACAATCATAACACTTCTTTTGGTAGTTTTATTCATAGTGCAATGTTTCCGTTGTCTCTGTCCATGGTGCTGAAACCTTCAAACTGCAGTTTGCATCAAACAGAAAGCTTAAATCCACATTTCTTTATAGGCCTGTAGTTCATGTTTCTGGTTTGTGGCTTTAAAACTTAATGTGCATTTGGGATTGAGATAATTTCACTTTCATGTTCAGACTCCATAATGGGACCAGGCTCTTCCAAACGACAGGCTGTGCCTTTGCTCCTGTGAAACTTCAGTATTACACTGGTGAAAAATAAGACAAGCGTTCTTCTCGGCCCAGACAGTTTATGAGCCCACGGTCAGCTGCTTTATATAGAAGGCCTCGTGTTTGTCTGAGCCCGGCGGTCGTTAAAACGTCCCCTCGCCTCGGTTCACCACGGTGAATCATGAACTCGCCCTTCAGCTGAATTAACCAGACAGCTGAATCGAACCCTATAAAGGTGGAAACATGGCTCAGGTTCTTTTTAAACCATGTGATGTCATAGATGTTTATAGTCGCAATTAAAAGTTGTGAATTGAATTAAACATGAAAGGATTTAGACACAAAGCCAACTTATTCAACTTAGTTGTGTTTCTAGGCTTATTTCCTCGTTTTTCTAATAAATCTTTTGATTCCTTATTTCCCTGTTCTTCTCCTCCTTTGTTGTAATTAAATATAAGACAGTTGTCGTTTCGTCAGTTTAATGCTTCATGCAAATGATAATTGGCCACTGTCCCGTCCCTCCTCAGCTTTTAGTTGTGAAGACAGAAACAAATTGCAGCTGGACCATCGTGGACATGAACGCTGACCGGGTTGACATGGAGCTAATTTGCTCACATTAAATAAATTGACAATAATTGTGGCTCTAATCAGGAAAACAAAAGAGCAGCCGGCTGTCACTGTTCACTGAGGACCCAGAAGGGCGGACGTAATTCATCTTTTCTGTTTGCAGCTTTTCTCTCCGCGTACGTTGACATCGCTCTGAGCAACTTGATGGGAACCGTAAGGGCACACACTTTTAATTTCCTATTTTCAAGCCTTTTCGATGTTCATGTTTATTTTTAAAAGGTTTTGTAGAATGGTGGTGTTGATGTAAGAGTTTGACTAAACTTCAGCAGCTTCAAAGCAAGTTGTGATTGGACGAGGGCTAACTGAAGGCAGGCAGGGATCTGAGAGTGGGAAGTGAAGAGAGAAATGTGAACAGAGAGGTTTGTACAAAACTAGATGTCAGAGCTGATTGTTGACCAAGACCAGGTGGAAGCAGAATAAACATCTTCAAAATAAAACAGTAAGGGGTAAAACTGACTTTTCTAATCAAAACTATATGAATTAAATAAATATATTATTATTATTATTATTATTATATAGGTTATGACTGTCAGAGTCCTGCAGAACATTACAGTGATGCTGTTTAACTGTTGTGTTCATTTTTTATGACAGTAATTGTAACTAAAGTATTTTTAAATTCTCCACAAATGGAGCTTTTTGTTTTTTCCACTTGAAAACATGCTTTAGATAAAATGTTTAAAGCTTTGCACCCCTCCACCCACACTCCACTACAATTTAAATAATGTTTCTTTTTGCTCTCTCTCTCTTTTCGTTTTCATCCTTTTTCATCTTTCTTCATCCTTTCTCGTCCTTTTTCATCCTTTTTTGTCCTTTTTCGTCCCTTTTCATCATTTTTTGTCCTTTTTCATCATTTTTTGTCCTTTTTCACTATTTTTGGTCCTTTTTCATCATTTTTTGTCCTTTTTCATCATTTTGGTCCTTTTTCATCCTTTTTCTGTCCCTTTTCATCCTTTTTTCGTCCTTTTCCATCCTTTTTATTGTCTTTTTTCGTCCTTTTTATCGTCTTTTTTCGTCCTTTTTCATCTTTTTGACCTTTTTTCATCCTTTTTTGTCCCTTTTCATCCTTTTTCCGTCTTTTTTTGTCCTTTTTCCATCCTTTTCTCGTCCTTTTTCATCTTTTTTGTATTTTTTGTTTTTGTCTTTTTTCATCTTTTTGGTCCTTTTCCATCCTTTTTGCCGTCTTTTTCCGTCCTTTTTATCGTCCTTTTTCATCTTTTTTGTCCTTTTTCATCCTTTTTTGTCCTTTTCTCGTCCTTTTTTCTTTTTTTGTCTTTCGTCTTTTTTTGTCTTTGTCTTTTTTCATCTTTTTTTCCTTTGTTTTTCCTTCTTGTTTCTTTCCCCCCCTTTTTCCCCCTCCCTCTCTCTTTTTTCTTTTTCCCCCTTCTCCCCCCCCCCCCCCCTGCTCTTTTTCCTCTTTGTTGTTGGGGAAAAAGAAAAAAAAAAGGAAAAAAAAAAAAAAGGAAAAAAGAAAGAAAAAAGGGTAAAATAAACAAATAAATAATATGTTTCAAGCTATGACAGCAAACAACGCAAACTATTATTTCACCCTTTTAATCCCTTTTCTCCATAACTTCTCCAAATAATTTAGGCAGTTAGTATAATCTGGTCATTAAGCCCACACACTGAACTGTCCTTTGTTTTACTACTTATAATGTTGTGTTTGGACAAATTGTAAATTTAATATGAGCATTTAAAATACAGCAAACAAAATGATAAATCTGCAACCAACCACCTCACGCTCATTCGTTACTAAATGTCCTCTGTCCCTGCCTAGGTGGGTCTCCCAGCATGCAGTTGGGCAGCGACTCTAGTAGCCTCACTGATGCTGCTGCTGAGCGGCAGCTTATCAGCGTACCGCATCCGCATTGATCAAGTGAAGGTCCCGGAATGCAACCTGCGCTCCTGCAGCCGATGGGAGGCCGGGAACATGGAGGAGAGGGAGAGCACCGATGTGTAGATGGAGATACACAAATATACAGTATTTTACCTAACATGAACTCTTTTTATATAAATATGGTAAGTATTAAAGTATAGGTTTTAAAATGTGGCTTCTTTATCTATCTATATTTATATATGTGATTAAGTTAAAACAGTTTGAAGCTGCCAATCTTTAAATTGCCCACAAGATGGCAGTGTGGGTTCAGTACATTTCTTCTTCTTTTGGTTGCTCTGTTCTTCAGGGGTCACCACAGCAAACACACAAAGACCACCAAGCTACCACAGCCCTATGCGTGGAGCAGAGATCTGCCGTCTAGGGCACCCGGGGGAGCAGATGGTGGGGGTTAAGAGCCTTGCTCAAGGGCCTTGAATAGGGCAAATGAGGATAGAGGCAGGTGTTTCACCTTTTTCACCTACATTTTTTTGTCGTCGGTTTGGGGAGTTAAACCTGCAACCTTCAGGCCCTTGCACCACCACTCCCTAGGTTAATTAAACGCTGAATTATTTAATCATGAATTGTCGCTATTTTTGACAGATTGAAACCAAAAAATAAGAAACAGACATCTTAAAGGGGAAATAAAAGTTGTTTTATTAAGGATGAAAGTCAACGAGTTAGTTCAAAAACATTGCTTTAAGATGACAGTTTGGATTCGTCAGTTACATCTTAATTGTCGTTGCCCTGCATAGATGTGCTGCACTGCACTGAGATTCACTGAAAACTCAAAGCTGACGTAGCTGTATGCAGGCAGACTGTTAGAACATGACACTGTTTTCACAAAACAATTATCAGCTGCTTCAGCCTTAAAAAAAGTTTTTTTTATTCATGATAATAAACAATATGTCACGATTATTGTTAAAATTAAATCTAAATTAAAAGCTTTTGTTCTTTATGTCTACTTTTGTCACAGTGGTTCATGTTAACTGTGTGAATCCCCCTTTTCTAATACACACCTGCCTAAAATTACACACACATCTTTAATCACAACACAGAGTAAAAATAAAATTAAAATAAATACAATCCTGCACCCCTCCACCAAAACATTGTTTTTTCTTTAAAAGTGCTTTTTGCATCAAACAAGTTTGGATTTTGCTTCACTTCATGCATTTCTATTTAAGTGTTTTTGCCCAAGTCAATGGTTCCCAACATTGGCCCCTGAGGAACACCATCCTGCATGTTTCAGTTGTTTCCTGCTCCATCATGCCTGCCTCAGTGATTTAATTACTTCCTTAAGTTCTGCAGAAGCCTGTTATTCACCCATTCACTCAAATCATGTGCCTCAAAGCAGGGAAACAAGTAAAACATGCAGGATGGCGTTCCTCAAGGACCTGGGTTGGGAACCACTGATTTAAGTGAGCTCCATGTTTGAGATTCATCATTATTTATATCAACCTAAAACATCATTGAGGCTTTTAAAAATGAACTGTATAAAAGTGCCTTTCAGTCAAATCAAGAATATTTACAGTATTTAAAATAAAAAATAAAAATACTTGAACAAACTGTACTTGTTTTTGAAGTGAAATAAAAATAAATGAACATTCGTGGTCCTAAATACTTTCAGTGAAAAAGTTTGATTGTGAGTGCTATTGTGCTTCATTTGATCAAGTTTGTGTGTGTGTGTATGTGTATATATGTGTGTGTGTTTTTTAATTTCAGTTTACCTTGTAGGGACCAATTTTACAAAAAACCCTACATTGTGGGGACCAACTGCTCCTTATGGGGACCAAAGCATGGTCCCCATAAGGATACGTCTTGTTGGGGGGTTAGGGACAGGCATGTGCTAGTAATGGTCAGGTTTAGGGAAAGGGTCAAAGCAAAGTCCCCACAAAGTACGTTTACAAGAACGTGTGTGTGTGTGTGTGTCAGGTGTGTTTTAAACTCCATTCAAGTTCGGAATAAAGGCAGAATGAAACAGCTGTTTGGGGTTTTATCTCACACTCGGTCCAGTGTTCACCTCAAATAAACTGTTTTCATACGAAATTGTTTCTGTTCGGATCAACAGAACAAAATGTAAACTTTGATGCACTGAGCGTTTGTACATCTGCTCCAGCTTTGTTGGATTCTTGGTCTCTATTGATTATTGGCATGCAAAAATTAAATGTTTCTTCTTGTTCTTAAGTTTTTTACAGCCATGTTGGGTGATAAATATCCAATGACAAATTGTGTTTCTAAGCGCATGCCTTTGAAATTCTAGCTTGAGTCACTTTGGACAGATTCTTATTTGCCGAAACGTCTGGCCTTTGATCCACTATGAGAAAGAGCTGTTTATAAGACTGAGTTTATTGCAGCTCCTCAGACAGAAGAAGCATTTTGGATAAAAAGACTAAACTTTTCAGAAAAGAAGAATCCGTCCAGATGACCTGACTCAACCTTATAAGATGAATCTACCTGGATTATTGAGCATGCATCAGGACATCTAGTCGTTTGTGTTTACATCACTGTCCTTGTAGCAACTGCTCTGAAAAATGACCACACGCACAATGTTCATGCATGTAAACAATCACTGGTTCTAAAAGAGTGTAAACATTGATGCGAGGCCTGGGTTTGGTTCTAACACCGCCCTGGATGACGCAACAAACTCGGAAAAACATATTTATTGTGAAAGCTCTCATAACACTGCTGCACCTTTAGTCCTCAAGGTGTTTTCTACTGTCCTTGATTCACTCCTTGTCACCACCTTGTGTACATGAGGACAGAGTATCTCACTGGGCAACAGCAGCTGATGACTGGCAGGTGAAGACAAGAGAATCTTCAAAATGTTTTAAAACATTCATGCAGTTTATTTGCTCGATTCACAAAAGTGTAGTCTTTTTGCCTCAGCACGTTTTAGAACATGCTGTCCTGTGGACATCAACCCATCTCGAATCCTTAGTTTAGTTTCTGTATTTGAACACCTGCTCAGGAGATCTCTGAAAATTTGCCTATTTTCTTGCCACCTAGTCAAAAGTCGCAGTCCAGTATGATAGCACTGGTAGATTAAGCAGCACAGATCATGTCCACGCACCATGCCCTGGGCGCCGCTGTGCATCAAGATGTGCTAGAAGATTATGGAATAATCTGGAGAGTGATGTTAAAAATGCCACATCGACGTCCATGTTTAAGAGAATGATCAAAGTTGGTTTGTTAAGAAAATATGAAATAGCTTTGTGTGCATTTGTATGAATTGTTGCTTGAGAAGGAGCTATTTTGTTTTTATTTAAAGATTATTATTGTTTGAGTTAATTTTTTGGTAAAAAAAAAAAGGGGGCAGATAATGTTTTTTTTCTGCTGCCTTTCATTGTATTTGTGATTGTATTTCTTATATTAAATTGTTTTGTTAAAAAAAAACATATAAATAAAAATAAAAATGAAGATCATGCCACATTAGCACAACGCTACTGAGCCAGGCCTGAACATGATGGGAACAAGTGCTTCTAGTTTTGTGCTCAATGAACAATGATTGGCTAAGGAGTTATTAGATGGATTGGTCGTTGCAGCCACATGGTAAGACTGTGGTGTGATCTTATTGGTCTTAGGGAGTGATACGAGACGTGATGCCTGCAGCAGCCATCCCTCCCAGTGTTACACTGATAAACATAGAGGGCCTCAGCTTGGTGTGGACATGGTTGGGTAGTAGTTTAGGCACGAGGCCATGCTAGTTACAAATTCTGGAAGACCAAATCAAGACACTGTACCCAGGCCCCACAGGTGTCACCACACACCCCCACGCTCCACCCAGGAACCCAAAACCCTGCTAACACAACGACAAATCACCACAGCCTCACTGCACAGCCATCATGATACATGACCATCCACCTTCTGATTATTTTTTACGTCATTGTTCAGTGTGAAAGGCAAAACAAACAAATTCAGCACCAGAAACGATCAGTGTCAGTTTTTTTTTACGAGAAAATATATGTATATAAAACAAAGCAAAGAGAGCAAAGCACAAGATCAACCAAAGAGGATTATTTATTCCCTCTTTAAGCCAAAAACGAAACTATTGCTTGCATCGTGAAAACAATGAGCTCATCAGACTTTTAAATAAAAAGACCCCAGATTGTCTTTACCTACACAAAGATAAGGAAATAACAACAGCACTAAACTCAGTAATTAAGACTTTCTATAAACAGTCCATTTTCAGTTTTGCCTGTAAACTGACCAGAATTCCATGAACTTACTGTGCCTAAACATTAAGTAGTAAATTCAGCCATCACTTCTTTAAACTAGTGGTTCCCCAACCATGGTCCTTGAGGAACACCATCCTGCATGTTTTAGTTGTTTCTCTGCTCCAACTCACCAGATTCAGTGGTTTAATTACTTATTTAAGTTCAGCAGAAGCCCGTTTATCACTTTTTCATTGAAATCAGGTGTGTTGGAGCAGAGGAACAACTAAAACATGCAGGATGGCGTTCCTCAGGGACCATGGTTGGGAACCATTGCTTTTATTGATTTAATGACTGCAGATCAAAGAGGAGCAGTGCTGCTGCTTTTTGTAAAATTAATATTCAACCAACTCATGAAGAACGTCTGGGCTGAGCACAAATGTCTTTCCATCTGTTGCTTAGGTCCAGAAATAAAACCAACGGGGGTTGTGAGACTGTAACAGACCAGAAAGTCGTTATGGTTGAATGGTGCTGTGATTCTGGCTCTGGGTTATATTGCAAATTTTAAAAAAAATCCTATTCTCCCACAGAGGTGTATAATAATCCAGCTTCTTGGATCTAGTGCTCTGCTCCCAGTTCAAGCATCTCTGTCGTTTTCTTTAAAGCTTAAAGAAATCTTGTAAACCAGGTCACTAATCTAAAAAGAGATGAGTGCGTTCCCTCTCTAAACGACTGAAATGTAACATTTCATATTTTGAAAATTGCTCTGAGGCTCGTCTTGATTTGTCCCTGAAAACCCTCAAACCTGCACATTTTCCCAGCTCACTTATCTCTGCTCCACTCTGGTCAGAACGTTGTGTTTGTAGAAGCGCCTCAGTGTTTCAGCTCTTCAGGGGCAACCTGATTTTAACGACTTCTCTCGTACATGTATGTACCGGTACTTGTTTTGTTACGATAGTTTTTTCTCCAACTGATAACTATGCTCTGTTTGTAATAAACGCGTGTAAGAAGCCAATCATTCTTCTATATAAACACCAACTATTCAATTTTAGCTTATAGGAGCTTCAGTAAGGACTGGGATTTTATACCTCACCACCTTTGGTTGCCTCCTCCCTGACGAAAAAGAGACACTGAGAACTTTAATGGAACCGGCACCAGTCGTTGGACGTCTGAAGGGAGCTGCAGATCTGTGAAGGCGTGTTGAACACGTTCAGAGCAGCCTCCCCAGCACCACCCCCTCTCTGCTTCGGGCTTCTCCTCTCAGGATTTCCAGGAAGCCCAGCTTGGTTAGAAACTCCAACCTCTGATGGTCCGTGGGCTGCACCTCACAGAACACGCCCTGAGAACCTGCAGAACGACACACACGCGGCAGCAACAAACGCCCGCGGCAGCAGGTTTCAGTGACGGGGAGAAAAACAAAACGTAAAAATGAACATATTCCATATTGTTCTCCTAAACAAAACCAATGAGAAGAATTTCATAACATCCAACAACAAAAGAAAGGGCCATTAATTTTCTCATGACAGTGTGAGGGCCAGTCTTTGAGATTCATGATAATTATGGTATGTTTAATTATTTTCTGTTATAAAACCGTGTTGGCAACGCCACAGACTTAAGATCTAGTTGAAAAATCTGAATTGTCTATAGACGTCCAAGCTTAAATTTGGTATAAATGTTAATGTTTTGCAGGCATTTAAACCCAGAGATTGATGTAAAAAAAAAAGGGGGATTACTGTGTATTTTGTCAAGATTGGCAAGAAAATAATTATCAAGGATCTTTGTGTTCCCAAGGCACCAATTCTTTTAGTGTTTAAAAAGACTGCTAATGGCATATATTCATGTTACATGAACTACAAAAGCTAAAACTGCAGCCGAATAAGAATAAAATTGTACAAATGTAATTTTTGCTCTTGTTAAATTGGCTTAATTCTAATGTTTGTAAGTTATTTCAACCAGCAGTATCCTGTGATACAAGTCTTTGCCATTGCTATTTATCATAGCAAATAAAAACAGATTAATATGTTGAATTGTGTATAACTCAATTAGGGCTGTCGCAATAAACAATAAATCAATTAATCGCATGATAAATTATTATCATCAGCCTCATGTTCATTTATCGGCTTTATCATTTCTTCGTGTCTCTCTTTCTACTGAAGACACTGAACGACAAAATCTAAACTCCAGTGCTCTTCACTGACCCCTCCCTTTTTCTTTTCTTTTTAAAATCTGTTTTAATGATCCAAAACTGCACTTTTGGATCATTAAAAGCAGCTAAGTTGAGACGCTAAGCTACGAGCTAAGCAAACAGGATGACCCCGGTTAAAAAAAAAAACTCTTGTCTTGCCGAAGCTCCAAAATTCACAGTTGGAACCCGTGCCTTCGTGAAAAGTTGTTTTTCTCTGCAAAAAGAAGCTGAGAACTTGTTTACTGATTTTTTTATTATAAGCTTTGTGTGAAAAATGCTAAAGAGCTCAAACTACACCGAGCGTCCGCCATTTTGAAAACCAAAAAAAAAAGGAAGGAGACAGCCCATGTCATGTCAAGGGGCCTCCCTCCCATTTTTCTTAAAGAGACACGCTGCTCGCTCCCTCACTATCCATCCTTTGGCTCAAACAGTATTACACTGCCATCTGGTGGTCAAAAAAGGTACTACATGCAAAACAAATTAAACATTTCTTCTTAAACTTGACAATTACTAATTACTGTCAAATTTCAAACAATATTATCGTTGATCACAATAATTTCTGAGAATTAATCGCCCAGAAAATGTGCTAACGTGACAGGCCTACCTCCAGTAATACACACTGGTGGGACAGTAACCAGCTTTGATCGTAATCCTTGTATGCACAAAATGATGAAGAACCTTGTACATCGTTTACAGCATCCGACTGATTCAGAGCGTCTGTATTTACCTGGTAATGTCTGAGCCAAGTGTCGGTGAGTTTGAGGTTCACGGTGCCGCCTTGTTCTTTAAGTTTCGTGTAGCACTCGATAAGAGGCTGCAGAAATTTAATAAGTGAAAAAAAGGGGAGAACAAACAAGTATTAAAGAACTGCCTTTGCCTTAATGTTCACACACACAGAGAACCTAATAAAAGTACAGGTAGAAACAAGAAATATAAGTGAGCTCCATCCAAAACCCCAACGAGTCTCTTACCTCTTTGTATTGTGAATAAACTACGAAAGGCCGAGAGGGGGAGAGGAATTTAATCAGGCCCAAAAGGACGGGACACGGGTGGAATCGACTTGCTATGACCAACCTGCAGGTGGAGAAACAAAACGATGATCAGGCAAACATGGCCAACATAAAAAAAAGCACAGTCAATAGTACATTTTGTAATTGGAAATGTTCAGCTGGGCAGCATTGTAATTCAGCTGATCAGAGCTGCATGTGGCACAGCAACACAAGACTTACTGCCGCTCTGGACCGAGAGCAAGTCAATACTTTATCCACCTGGACGAGATTCAGAACATAAGTTTGATTTAGGACAATGTGGGAACTCGCTTGGTGGTTTCTGTATTTTACAGCTTGTAGAATTTAAAGATTTCTACAAGCTAACAGGATGAATTCTTGTAGTCCAGGCAGAGGTCACCTTCCTGTCAGCACATCCATCAATCATAAAAAACTGTAAGGTTCTTTATATCCTACAAGCAAAGCAATCAATCTGTTCACCTTGTAGGAATGCTTCACTCATCATTTTGTGTGAGGCCAGAAGACGACAAATCATTGTTTATGATGATTATGGATGAAGTTAGCAACGCTTTATTCATTCTTATTCATTGTCTCTGGAAATCTATTTTAATCATCTTTATTGACTGCGAGGTTTAATTGTGAATTGATGAAAGCAGAGAGGTGCAGGGAAAGATAAATGTGAACGCAGGAGCTAATCTGACACGGACCCGTCAGCATCCCTGCCTTCCAGCAGAGCAGCAGCAGCTGCCAGCTTCCGCCGCTTCTCCTCCAACTTCACTTTTTTTTCTTGAACCTTTAAAACAAAACAAAACAAACAAAAAAAAAACAGGCATAAACTGTCATCTGCTCTTCCACAAATCAAACACAAGCTTGCTGCTGTTCTTGTTGCATGCAGACTACAGAGAATAATCAAAGACTTCTCAAACTCTGAACAGACTTTCGCTTCTTTTCGTTTCTCCTTCTCCAGTTCCTCCTGGTCCGGAGCAGCATCTTCGGCAGCATTTGTCTCCATACTCTGCTCCTCTGGACTGACTTCCTGCTGCTCTGCCTCAGGCTGGTTTTGTTCTTCCTCTGCAGAAACATCAAAAAGTTTTTCATTTGTAACCCTAGAAAAGACAAGTACAGTATCTGTAAGACGACTGTTCTAAAATTAAAAACTGAACAACAACAATTTACTTTGACTTTAACAATGAATGGTTCAGTCCAAATAAGTCTAATAAAGTGGAAAAAAACAAATACGTTGCTTCACCGTACAGTATATGTCGCATCTATTATGCGTCACCGCTGACAACTCAAAAATGTGGGCCGGTGTTGTGCCAAAAATCGATGGGCTGCAAAACGGTGGCCGTGGGAGCATGCACGGGAGGATTTGAACAAGAATTCAACAAGATTAACACTTAAAAACAATTATTTGTTTGCTCAAAATTATAGCAAAGGTATGTCTCAGTTTAACTTTTTCTTAATAAATGCACTTTGATGGCCAAATCAGCTGCATTTCAAAAGCCAATTCGCAGAAGTAGGAGCACGCAGAGGGATGACTCGCTGATCATTTCTTCAAAATTTAACTAGATAAGCACCTAAAACAATTATTTGTTTAATTGAAATTATAGCAAAGGTGTGTCTCAGTTGAACCTAAATGCACCCTAAACCCTAAATGCACTTTGATGGTCAAATCTGCTGCATTTGAAGCTGATTTGACGGTTTCTCCACGTGAGCTGGACAAAGGTGACAGTCTATGGCAAGTCGATTGTGTCATTAATAGCCACATTTACCCATTACATGACACAACGGCATGCCGTACTACAAACTGGATTCCAAAAAAGTTGGGACACTAAACAAATTGTGAATAAAAACTGAATGCAATGATGTGGAGATGGC
>JARVLU010000001.1:23712940-23727981 GCA_031762415.1 Simpsonichthys santanae
CTCCGAGTTACGGCAGAATCGACCTACGAACGGTTCTTAGGTCCGGAACCCGTTCGTAGGTCGAGGATTACCTGTATTTGAATTCAGAATAGAAATCAAAATCCTACTTCCCTACAAAGCTCTCAACAACCTAGCTCCATCTTATACCACAGCTCTTATTGTTCCATGCATTCCTAACAGAACACTTTGTTCTCTGACTGCAGGTTTACTTGTGGTTCCTGGAGTTACCAAAAGCAGCCCAGTTCAGAGCCTGGTTCTGTTGGAGGTTTCTTCCTGTCAAAAAGGAGTTTTTTCTTTCCACTGTCGCCATTGTGCTTGCTCAGGATGGAAGACTGCGACGAAGTGAAGATTCAACGCGTCTGCTAATTCCATAGATAGCGACCTTTACTAATTGACTTTTGTATGCATGTGCATGTTTTTGTACAGTACCCCGAGACAACTTCTGTTGAGATTTGGTGCTATACAAATAAACTGAATTGAACTGAACTGCCTGTGCACATTACCTGTTTCAACTTGCGTTTCAGCAGCGTCAGGTCACAGGAAGAAGAGAAGACGATGTCCTGACCAGGAGACAGAGCGTAAACAAACCTCAGGCCTCTGAACTGGGCCTCTGCTATGAGCGTGCGCAGTTGAGCTGAGAAGAAGGAAGGTGGAAAAGGAAAAAGTTGAAACTATAGGCTGAAATTGGGTTTTATATAAGAACTAGCCAAAACTGGCACATAAAATGGTTTATCATGAAGGAAAGATGATTTTAAATGATTATTTGTTAGTGGATGGCAACAGCTTGGAGAGCCCTATAAATAACAAAGTATCGTTCTGATGGACAGATGTATTTACCTTCCTCTTCGGGAGAATAGACTTCTCTCCACAGCAGTCTGTGTTTAAGGTCGTCCTTTGGACCGTACAGGTAAGTGTTCAACCCCCAGCTCTGCATCCTACAGGAGAGGAGGGAAAATTATTAGAATACTGCTTTCTTTGTGTTTCTCTTGTCTGTATTTCCTTTTCTGGTCCGTGTACTTGACTCTATTCCAAATGGTGTCTCCCTCTTGTGGTCTGTCCCAGATATTGCTCCCTCATGTAATTAGCTTCTGCTACCACCTGTTGTCTCTTCCAGCTGTTGTCGTTTGTCTGCCGTTAGCAGTTGGTTAATTTGAGCCAGATCCTGCCGGAACAAGATCCGGGAGCTCCCTCATTTTCACCGTGTGCGTTCCGGCAACTGTTCTCTCGGATCCGGCTGCTCATATTTCCGCCTGTTAAAGTCCAAAGTCCATCCGTCCATCCATTATCTTTTACCCGCTTCTTCCATTTTGGGTCACGGGGGTCGCTGGTGCCCGTGTCCAGCAATCACTGTGCGAGGGGCGGGGAAAGTCCAAAGTCATTGCGCATTTTTATTTTGATTATTTATTAAAAATACAACGAGAGGAGACATTGTCCATGTCTGTGGAGTGGATTTTACTGCTGCAGCAGGCGCAGCAGCTCGCGCACAGAGACGCTGACCCGCGGGGGACGAAGCATCTTCATCCACCTTCAGCTGTGTCTCAGAACCCAAAGCAGCACAAATGTAGCACTAACCACTCATTGTATTTACTGGAGTTTTTGACATGAGTGGGGTATCAGCTTCACCTAGCGCAGCTGTGCGCCCTGCAGACAGTGCACGTTTTACGCACAGGAGCATCTCCAGACAGCTCTGCAGAGCATGCGCACAACTGCTGATGTGTCGGAACTCCTGCATACAATTCAAAGATAATACTTTTTTTTTAAAGCTTACAATTGAAAAAAAATTGGGTGAAATGTTTGATGTGTTTTATTCACATTACATCATGTTTCAAAATTAGTCATAATAGCATCGATCAAAATGTTGAAACGACATTAAATGGATGGATGGATTGTCCTTAGCTGGACAACAGAGAATTAAAGACAGTGGTGACAGAGACTGAAGCAGAACAACACGCAGGACTGAATTCAGCTGAGAAGAGTTTGGGTCAGACATTGATGTGTGTGTGTGTGTGGGGGGGGGGGGGGGGGGGTAGGACACTTGACAGAATCGGAGCTGCTCTATTCACTGCTCTCTAAAATAGTAATTTTGATTCAACCTTTATTTCTACAGGTTGTTAGTCTCATTGAGCCTCGAGGGCTCATTTACAAGAGAGACCTGTTTTTAATCAGTTTAATCAAATGTATACAGATGTTTAACAACCTGTTAAAATTAAATAAAATGTAATTAATGAATCCATTCTTGGTTTACGTGAAGTGGTCAGGATGAATTTGGTGAGTGGATCATCAGTTTTGACTTTCAAGGCAACGGCTGTTTTGTTAAAAATATATATTTAACCCTCGCTGACTTGGCTGTGCTTCATCCATTAGTTTCTGTTCCACGTTTTACAGCTTGAATTTGTCAGGTAGGATTGCGTCCAGAGACAGGTGAGGAGCTGATGGTGAGGAAAGAACAGGAAGAAGAATAAAAACAGTAACAAACTGGAAGAAAACAGATCCGCTGTATTGATCGCGATGAAACAAGGCTGCGTCAGTTACAGGAAACAAGCTTCTGAATTATAAATAGAGCATAGTACTAGGAGTGAAGGGATGTCTGAACCAGAAACCATTCACGTGCACATCCACAGACATGAATGTTTCTGTCTTCTGACTTGTTTTCTTCTTTTCTGCTCATTTTGTAGGAGGACCATATTCCCACCTTGTCACTGTTTCACTTCCTGGACAGATGGCGTGTGAGTTATCTCCACAAAGCAGCAGCCCACACACCCAAAACCCACAACCGTGCACACACAGACTTGGACGCCGTGGACAGTTCTACAGCGTTATTCATGCCAAACTTATGCAACGCTCAGCTATTGTGCTGCACCCCACACTAGAGTCCAAAAACAAACGTTCCAATAATAAATCTGGAGCCCACACACTCAGCCGATGCTCATATTTTAAGTTTTTTTGTTGTTGTGTGTCTGTTTAAACCAGATTCCTGATCATGTAAAGAATACAGCACAGATTATTAAAAACAATGGCTGTTTCATGCAATATTTAAACTACCATATTTTTTAGCAGTGAGTCACATCTTTTTGCATAAATTTGCAAGTCCTGCGACTTATACACCGAAACTTATTGTTTCCCATAGTTATAACCCAATTTTTGGCTGAGATCTGTCGAGCTCATTCATTCTGACATGGAAAATATTGAACACTACCATTTTCAGCCACTAGAGGGCCCTCGACAGATATGTCAAGCCAAGCATCTCATTAATAGGTAAAAGTAGCTATTAATGAGACACTTGGCTTGCCATACCAAGCCACCTTCGTCTTGCTCCGGAACTCCTGGAGCAAACGTCAAATCATCTACATTTCGCTGCCCAGGTGAGATACAGATGATTTGACCATTAAAGTGCATTTGTTAAGAACAAGTTCAATTGAGACACACCTTTGCTATAATGTCGAACAAACAAATAATTGTTTTAGGTGGTTATCTTGGTACATTTCAAAGAAATGCACAGCAAGTCCTCCCTCTGCACGCTTTCGCAGCCGTGAATCGGCTTTTGAAATGCAGCTGATTCGACTGTCAAAGTGCATTTATTAAGGAAAATTTAAACCGAGACACACGTTTGCTATAATTTCGAGCAAATAAATAATTATTTTCAAGTGTTCATCTTGTTAAACTCTTGTTAAAGTCCTCCCGTGCACGCTCCCACGGCTGCAATCAACCTTTTTGCACACCAGCCCACATTTCCAGGTTGTCAGCAGAGACACGTAATTGATGAGACTTATAAGGCGAAGTGATGTATTTATGCTTTTTTCCCACTTTATTACACATATTTCGCCTGATGCGACTTATATGGCAGTGCGACGTGTATGGCGCAAAGTACGGTACTTAAACCAAGTTTCTTTTTGTGTGCCATAATTGAAAATTAATTTAATTTTTTTAAAATGTGCTAGAACGGTTGGGTTGGATTTGCACAGTTTATCAAGAAGCAGAATAAAGCAGAGGTACACACGCTGTATTAAAAATTTGTCCCAGCTTTAAAACAAAGATTTAAGTTTTAATCCTTCTAGATAAGTGTGTGGCATTAAGAATTAATTAGTTCACTTCCCACTATGAAGAACTTGAGTGTGCATGAAAAAGGAATTCATTTAAAGTATGTTTGAGCCATTTCTTCCTTTATTTTGTGCTTGTTTTTTTTTTTTTTTAATAAAATAAGACTAAAGATGCTTTTCAAAATGCACGTGTGCGTTGAGCTGAGTCATAAAGAGCGAGACAGTTTTTATGGGTTGAAGAAGATTTTTTTTTTGGCACATGCAGGAAGGCGTGAGATTTTGGCCACGACTCAAAATAGCCTGCAGGCTTGTTTAAAGTTCCTCTAGAGCAACAATGCTCTCTTTATTACCTGTTGAACTTTAAAAAAATAATCTTATCTTCGTAATTTTTTCATCATTTCTATATTGTTGTGATAGTTTTGAATGGTACTGATCAACACTTGAACAGAGTAGTGATGTAATTTACATGTAAAAATAAAATAAGCCAACTAAAACCTTCAGGCTCATAAATCTTGATTAAATGTGATCAAATAATGAATTATTCTAGACTATTAGAGCTAAACTTGGGTCAGTGGTTTAAATACTTCTGTGTTTCACTCCCTGCACTTCAGATATGTGAATGTGTTCAACTCCTTTCCCAAAGCAGCTATTCATATCTGAAACTGCTCTGAGGATGAGCCTGCCCTTTAAAGTCTTAATTAAATAATTTTAAACAGACTTTATTGGAAAACAAATGCCTGTGTGTTTAGCCATTTTTAAAGTGGTCAAAATTACCGCCCAAAAGTTGAAAAATACAAAGAAAATCTATTTTGCTTACAACCATGTTTATATCCAGTAGTCTCTCGCTACTTCACAGTTTGTTTATCACGGACTCGCTCTATCGCGGTTTTTCAAAATAAGATCGAACATGACACACAATTGGCTGCTTGATGGATGAGCTGCACTATCGGCATGGAATTTTTATTTAAAATAAATTATTTTAAATTATTTAGCACCTGCTGCATGTTTGTGCAGCTGACAGCTTCAGAAAACGCTTCCTCCTGCAACTCTATGCAGCCCACACTGCAGGATAAGCTTCCTCCTGCAGCTGATCAGCTGTTCTCCATGGTCGAGACTGCTTGCAGGTGGCAGAGTGCAGCCGGAGGCAAAGAGCTGAAGTCATGACATTCTGTGCTCTTTTAGAGTGTTTAGAAACTTTGTTTATATACTAAAATGAACTACTGCTTACTACTTGTACTACTATTCCTACTTTTCGGTTTTTCACTTATCGCGGGGCTTCAGAGTACGGATCTCCCACAATAAACGAGGAACTACTGTATCCTAAAAGAATTTAACAAGGCTTGAATGGAAGGAAGCTTGCGATAAAAGATCAATTTAATAATGCAACAGTAAAAAAAGTGATATGCTTTTGATAAGGAACCCCAAGAGAAGCGTGTATAATGAGAAGTTGAGGGGGGCCTAAAATAGAACCTTGAGGTACCTCACAACTAATTTGGGGCACACTTTTCTAAACGGAAACTGATCTCACGGGTCAACTTGAACCCATTCAAGGGCTGCACGGTTTGGAGCGAACACTTCAAATTCAATAGACTGCTGGAGCAAGAAGCAAGCGAGAGGAATCCTTGTGAGGATCTAATTCACTCACTTACCAGCTTGTGTCTAAACATCAGTGAATCATCAGCTCACACTGGTCATGCATTACAGAAACAGAAACAAGTGGCCTATGACGAGGTTTACAGTAGAATACACACAATCACATCTATATGCACACTTTACATAGTCAGATGTACATACGGGTTAGCAAACACTACAAATACTCGATTTGAAGTAATTTTTTTAGTCCAAGACATATGTTTTATACAGAAAACAACTATGTAGTGAAAAAGTGAGCATGTGAAGTTGAAGTGGAATGCCAAGGGAAAAGTTTGCGTACAGGACTTCTTGCTAACAAATATGGAAAGGGCGTCTTTGGAATGATAACATTGTGGTCCTGGTTTTATTGATGGGAAATGTGTATCTGTGAGCCAAAGTTCTGAACATGAAACTACATCGTCAGGGACAGCCAAACCCAGAACATTCCTTTTAATTGAATGTAACATGAGCTGAGAACAGAAAAACTGATTTTTTTTTTTTTTACACATGAAGAAGATATAAAAGTAACCAGGAAATTGTATGGTTGAGTTCTCTGAGATCTACAAGACTGTTCGGGTCGGTATTTCTTGCTTCAATAAAACCCCAGTTTGCTGTCACATCAAAATCCAGTCTATTTTTTTGTTTGATGATTATTTGTTGTCAGAAGTATAAGCCACTTCAGTTTCTGTGATGGGAGACGGCAGGCTCACCATTGGAAGAGAACTTTCCTCTGATCCATGGACCAGGGCCGACCATAGAAACCTGGAGGAAAAACACATTTAAATAAGTGCAATTAAGCAACATCACCAAAACACTGAAAATAAAAAAAATTCACACCTTTCTGGCAACAAACAGGTTTATAAACTCTAACAGGAAGTATTGACCATGTTATTAAAGTTTACTGTTTAATGTTTCATGGCTGACTTAAGTATAAAATCATTGTTAATAAGTCATTTAACGAAGCCTCATCAACCATCAGGAAGGAGGAACGGATACACAATGGCAGGTAGAGAACAACATGTTAAGATAGAAATAGTATCAAATGAAAACTATTCAATTTTAACAATTAATTTTAAGAAGTGAGCTCAATTTGTCCTCCGGTAGTCTAAACTTAACGCAGCATAACAAGCCAGCCCTAACTGTTCAGAAATACTTTATTAATCCCAAAGAGCAATTAAGTGTTGCTGTAGCTCATCATCCTGGTTTCATTCAAGAGTTGTTAAAGATGCTGATAGCTGTGGGCAGGAAGGATCTCCTGTGGCAAATCCACATAATCTGGCCACAGATACTGATCAGTCCACCCGGATCCAGCTTGCCGTCAGATCCAGCGGCCTCTTGGTCCTCCTGGGCAGCGGGACTGCCCGAATGCCGGGCAGAATTCCTCCCCGAGTTTATGAATTTCTTAATCATAATTTGGCACATTCATTCTGACATGGAAAATATTGAACACTACCATTTTCAGCCACTAGAGGGACCTCGACTAATATGTCAAGCCAAGCATCTCGTTAATAGGTAAAAATGGCTATTAATGAGACGCTTGGCTTGCCATACAGGCCATCCAGCAGTAGCTGAGATCTTTCAGTGGCTCCTTGGCCACATCTCACTGCATTTTCAGGCTCAACTCATCTGCATGCACTCTCTCCCAACATATTTTCTATTTTTAGAAATGGGAGCATCTCCAGTGTTCCTCTGGGTCCTTTGTGTTTTTGAGTAAGCCTGCAGTTTGTGTGTGCAAGTATCCGAATCCGAGTACAGTCAGCGGGCCAGGCTGAGGAGTGAATTAAACACCAACAGACCAAGCACTTTTTTGTGCAAGTAAGAATTTTATGTTTTATAATTGTATTACTTTTGTGCGCGCATGTGTGTGTGTGTATGTTGTGTCTCCAGCTCAGTGCTAAGCCATAAAAAATGACCCCCTCTGTAGATGACTCTGAGAAACCAACATGTTGGAGAAAATATAGCATCTAGGGATAAATAGTGAAAACTATTTCACTGAGATTTTAAGAGTTTGAAAGGTTAAACCATTTAAACAAGTGGCAAAATTAGCAACAAAGTTCATATTTAATCATAATGTTGTTAAAAATAGAAAATAAAACATCTATGATACAGTATTTCTTCAACAATATCATCATTAGCTCTTTGTCATCTCTTAGGAACACAACAAAGTTTGAGATTATGAGTGTTAAAAATCATCAGTAGCACATTTAGTAAAATATTTTCCGGCAAAGAACAGAAAAATAATGAATTAAACAAAACAATAGCAATTATAAGAGCCCACAGCATCAAAGGCTTATACGTTTTAAATATATTAACTTTAGTATTCTGGTGAAAATATTTGATTAGATTTGGAAAACCAAAGTCAAGGTTTGAGTTTTATTATCTAATCTTGAATCTTGTTTTATGTCAGTAATTAAAAAAGTGCCTTTTTTTTTTCATGAACAATGTTGGATCACTGGAAAATTAAAAAGCACAATTAAATCAAATAATAACGTTATCAAAATGTAGATATTGGAAAAAGGTAAATTCTATAAATGATGATGTACTCAAGCTATGATTGTAGTACAAATATTATTTTTTTGCTTTAATTTACTTAAAATAAATTTGTTACATAGATTTCTTTGACCTGCTCCTCAATGTTGATGTAAGACACAAACTGTTTCTGTTTTTTTTAAACAAATATCAGATTCTCAATAAATAAGCAATTAATTAAAACAAATGAATAAACTAAACTAATCAAATCCTTCTGGATGGAGGGTGAAACATCTCAGCACAAAAAAAAATGTTTTTTTAAATAAACCATCCAGATGACCTGAGTGAACATTGTTGGAATTAGTTTTAATGTTTTTGTAGAAAGACCTTAGTTTTATTATAACAACTCGATAAAACCTGAAGAATTTTCAAAACTTAAGTTGTATAAAATAAAACGCAAACTAATATTTAAGATTTGCTTGAATGCAGGAGGATTAGGTGAAAACTAATAAGAAATGTTTAATTTAAAGTTGCTCAGTTTATATAACTTCTGCATTCATATTATTCAAATCACTTGATGATTTTACTCAACTTAAAAGTTTGTTAACTTTCTAGAAATGGGATTTATGGCTCATTGAAGGGAGACGGATCTTGTGGATCCATTCCTTTCCGTTCAATTCAGTTTATAAAGCGCCAAGTCACAACAGAAGTCGTCTCAGGGCACTGAACAGAAACATTCATATATAAAAATAATAATTTAATATTACAGTATTTATGTGAGGAGCAGACTGCTTTGAGTTTAACTCCATCACAGAACCCTCATCTTGAGCAAGCATGAAGGCGACAGTAGAAAGGAAAAACTCCCTCATGAGGAAGAAACCTTTAGCAGAACCAGGCTCAGGACAAGCGGCCATCTGCTTCGACCGGCTGGGTTTGGTAGGAACAGATACACAATGGCAGGTCAAGAATCACATGTTAAGATAGAAATAGTATCAAATGAAAACTATTTAATTTTAACAAAAACAGTCCAAAAATAAATCATGTTCTAGTGACATTTTTAGAGTTGTCTCATCTGACACGGAGCCAGAGGCTATAGTAGGAATGTTGGTTTGAATTTTACAATTGAATACAGGCAGTCCTCGAGTTACGGCATTTCGGACTTACGGCGCCTCCCCCAGTGATGTCATCACACCTCCCATTGACTTTTTATGCAGTATTTTATGTGTTTTTTTAGTTTTTTGAGGGTACTGTGTAAGCTAACTGCTTGGAAATACAGCAAAACGGCATTTTAAGTACGCTGGTGTTGTGTTACATTGAAAAAAACATGTTTAAAACACCGTTTACCTTTCTTTTTCCGACTTATGGCAAAAATCCGGCGTTATGGACGCCACGTGGGTTGCGCTCCAACTTACGCCAAAATTGGGTTACGAACGGGGCGTAGGAACGGAACTCATTCATAAGTCGGGGACTACCTGTATTACTTTTCCCGACCACTGGTACACATGTCTTCATGCATTTAGCTCACAATTCAGTAATCAAAGACACACATTGGCTTTTAGGATTCATTCAAAGGCAAACAGGAATTAAATATACCGGTAAAATCTTCTCTACATTCTGAGCAACTTTCATGAAAATCTGTTGACCCAAAAGTGGTTTCGAAGCCCTGGGATTGGGATGATCGATCATTGGGATAAATTTGCTTTTTTTTTTATTCCTCTAAAATTGGCATAACTTCCTTAGTTCTCAACAAATTGTGAACAAAATCGGTTTTATTTTCTTTGGCATTTTTAGCTGCATCCATTGAAATTAGTTTTAATCCAATCTGGGAACTTATTTGCAACATTGCTAGCTACACTTAATTAGCTTTTGGAATCAAATTGATCCAAAGTGGATGTCACCGTTAATCTAACTTAGCAAACAAACCCAGTCCGTCTTACAGTTATTAGACTCATAGGTGTCACTACAATTTTATGTGAAGGGGATGTGTCTCCCTCACATTTAAAAAAAATATTCATTTGGACCCCCACATGTACCATGAAATATTACTTGACCCAGCACTGTTTCTATTTCTTCGTGAACAAATGTTCACTTAATTAATAGAAGAATACTCAAACCTGGCCTAAAATATTGATCGTTATACATGAAGATTGATTTTCTTGGATGGATGGGTCCTTTTGCATGTGTTAAATGCCTGCTTCTGAGATTCCAACTGGAGGTTGCCTTGAAACACAGCAATGAAGGCTACTTATGGGATAGAACTGGTTGGATGGTCGCAGACTGATGAAGTCTTCCGGATGGAAGATGAAATGTTTCTCCCTTAAAGAAGATGGTTCAGATTAAATTATGTAACCTTTTTTTGTTTGTTTGTTTGTTTGTTTGTTATCTTCTTGGATGATTGAGCCTACAAACTTTTTTTTTGTTTTTTTTTCAAACCACTAAAATTCCACTCTGGGTTTTCCTGGTTACCTACAACAACTCACCAGACAACATGCCATGTTTCTCCTAGATCACTTGACGGGGTGGGGGGAGGAAGGGGAGACACCTCTGTGTTGTGTGGTAGCTTAGCAGCAGTCGACGGGAGGTGGGGCGGTTAGGATGCATGAGAGAAGCAGAATGCTACATCTGTAGTATCTTAGCTAGCACGTCTGTATTGCACACCCCTTGCTTAATGCTACATTAGTGCCGGGAGTTGTCAACCAGGGAGGTAGGATGCGTGAGAGAAGCAGAATGTTACATCTGTAGTATCTTAGCTAGCACATCTGTATTGCGCACCCCTTGTTTAATGCTACATTAGTGCCGGGAGTTGTCAACCAGGGAGGTAGGATGCATGAGAGAAGCTCTATTCACACAAGGAGAGCTGTTGGTCAGGCATCGGCAGCAGTTTCAGCCATGACAAAATGTTAAGTATGTGTGAAGGTTTGGTTTATGCTACAAGTACTCAAAATCAGCTGATTTATGAGCTAAACTGTAAGATAGAAGCATTTGTGAGAATCGCAGGCCACCTGTGGCCTCTAGGACTTGCCAGCATGTCAGAGTAGACCTTGAATGAGGCTCATAGCACAGATCAGTGGAATGCCCACAAATCCGACCATTTTGGATCTTGAAAGTATCAGCAGGACACAAGGCTGACAAGAAAAAAAAACATTGTTTGAAGAAATCAACAATTGCAGCTTATCTGAATCTGACTCCCCTGTTTGGCCTCGAAAGCAGGCCAACTATCAAATTTCTCCTGGGACATGGGTAAACTAAGGAAAAGCTTCCCCACCCCCCCACCCGAGAACTTCTGTGCAGGCTTATCAGAACGGCCGGCTGACCAAAATCTTATCAGGGCTATGGCCTATCTGGAAGTGCCTCATGGACAAATCTCACCATCTTGACGTCAGATATGTAGTGTGTTTATAAGTTTGCTTGCTGTTAGAGTTTTTGATGTCTTCAATCATGTCTTGACAGGACAAGATGTGAAGAGATATTTTTGTAATACCACTATCCATCCTCATGGCCTTTTATCTTTTTCCATCTAAAAACCTATTCTGATAAAGAATAAGAGGTCTCGCTCCTGTAGCAGCAGCAACACGCACTCCGCCCATCTTTCATACGTACGAACATAATCTCAATGTATCTTGGTACAATGATAATAAAGCTTATTCTGATTCTGATACTTGTGCCGTGAATCAAATGTTTACCTGTGTAAGTAAACATAGATGTTTAAAAACCTGTTAAAATACACCAGAATGCAGGAAATGGCATCTACCAGTACTTTATTCCAAATTTTTTGGGGGAGGACCCCCAGGACTCTGCGTCCCCCCTCCCACACAAACACACACACATATTACAAATGCTTCTGACACCAATGATTAGGCTAAAGTTTGGTGTGGTGGTAACGTAGAATCATCCTCAACTCATACTTGGAGCATTAATGAATCAAGCTTTTTTTTTTATTTATTTATTTTTTTTTTTACTTAAAGCTGCATTATGCGTTCCTTCAGGAAATATAGTTTCATTTGAACAAAACTGAACCAGTCAGGATGTTTTTGAGTGGAATTAGTTGAACATGTTTGATGTAAAAGTGCATTTGATTGTTTTCATGTTCCAGCATGTGATTATCTTGGGGAAAGGATGGCCTCTCTCTTTGGGATAACATCTGCCAAGTACCAATATGCCATTGATGAATACTACAGGATCAAGAAAGAGGTACGACTGAAGACGTTTGATGATTTCTGTCCACATTCTCCTGCCAACTTAATTTCCTCTCTTCTTCTTGTTTTAGAAAGAGGAAGAGAGGGAGGAAAACCGTCTGTCAGAAGAAGCAGAACGTTCTTTTGACCAGCTCCAATCTCAGGAACAGAGGTCCGAGCCCATCGCAGCAAGAGATGGACAGGATTCAGAAGCAGCTCACCCTGACGTCACCTATCAGGTGGAGAATGAGAGTCGGGCAAACCCGAACACGTTTACCGTCCCCGTTATTGTGACGGCAACCTAACGCTCTCTGGGAAGGTCCATTTAAATGTCTGTGTGTCTGTGAACAAAAGAACACTGTCTTATTTGGACAAACCCTTTGGTTCGTGTAGAACAGCTTTCGACGGGCAGCGCTGCTGGATTTTGGCTAAATGGTGAGGACGCTGGGGGTTAACTGTAGAAACTGGAGGGTAATGTGGCATGTTCAACCTTAGAATAAATATAAATGAACAAGCATGTGTTGAAAAGTTGAGGACATCTAAAGGTTAATTGACCCTTTTCAGTCTTCCCGACATTTGTTGATCATGATTTTACGTTAATCAGCATCGTCGGTTTGTACAGCGTCGTCCTCCAAACTTTGCTATGCAGCAGGGGATGAATGTTGCTCCCCTGTTCGTCCGATGGACCAGCCACTGTGCCTCAACCGCCAACGCAACCAAACCAGTGCCACATGTAGATCTATGTACAAAAAAAAAACAGCTGTTCTGTCTAAATCTGGTCCTGCTGGTGCGCTCTTGGTCGGCTGCACCGTTTTAACACGCCCTCACATGTAGATTTGACATGCATGTTGTATGTTCAAGTGTGTATGGATGCATATGAGACGCGTGGCACTTAACGTCTGTGGAACTCTTACTGATCACAAGACGGACTAACTTTTAAGCGTTAAAAAAACCAAGGAAACGGGTTTAGATGTTCTGTGTGGCTCTTTTTACCTGCCTTACTTACGTGAACTTCAACGTGAATGTGTTGTGTAACCCTCCGATACTGGGGGAATAATTGTGACACTTATGAGAAACTTACAATTCTTACAGTTTTTAAGCACAATTTTTTATATTTAGGTATTTATTTTAATGAACTTACGTTTATTTAAGCATTTTATATTGTTTTAGTAATATTTAAATAAACAGTTAAGTTGAAGTCTGATTTTATTGTTTTACTTATTGCCCCTGTGTTCTTTATTTATCAAGAGATAGTTGAAGGGATGGATGGGTCCAAAATGAAAACCCAGCTTTTACTTTCCAGTGTCAGAGTTGTGAGCTGTGCTGGCTCGCTGAGAGACCCGGAGTCTTGCTCCAGCGTGGAACAAAGAGCCCGTGTCCTGGTCTGAGCAGACCACCCTGAGGTCAGGGTGTCCGCTCACGGCACAACGCTTCCTTTCAGAGGCCGGCGTGGATTTCTGTGGTCCAAAGTGACCTCAGCAGACAAAATGACCTCAGTGCTGCAGGCTTGCACAAGTGCCTCAGCTGGGTTCAGAAATGAAAGTGACGAAATAATAAATTTGCGTTTTTAAAGTTGACGTTTTAAACTGAATTTCTTAGACCAGGGCTCTTCAACCTTTAGGATCAAAAGAGCCATTTCTGCCCTTTCGTTCACTAAATTAAACATGTCCAGGGCCGTAAAACCTGCTACAATTGTCATTATCAACTGATGGCCCATAGTCCATTTTAAGGTTGTTAGAGCAGTGGTTCCCAACCTGGGGGGGCCGACCCCCACGTGGGGGTGCATAATTTGTCTGCTCAGAGGTTAGAGGTTAAATATCCATTTGTCCGTGTAACAACTTTAGAAAATATGCTTTTGTTTTTAATTATGCTTGAAATGTCACCAAATCCTGATCAACACTGAAGAACCCTCCTTTTTGATTGTGTTTTAAAAGTTTTCTTTAACTATTATGTTAAAAACTAAAATCTGTACTGTCACTTTAAGGACGTCAGTCCTGCTCTCAGCTTTTGCTGCCTGAGAGAGAAGAGGTAGGACATTTTTGTTGCTCATGGTTAAGCTCACATTTTATTAAATATACAACATAAACATAACCACATAGAGCTGTCACTTCTAACCCAGAGACAACCCGAATCCGAGCTGGGTCATGTGCTTAGTGTGGGCCTGGCCGGTCACAGGCTTTAATGTGGTTTTATGAATCATAGCACAAAGAAAACTAAATAAAAATGCACAATGTAAAATTGTATTATTCTTTTTGAGGAGGAGTCAGGTCTGACCGGCCGGTTATTAAAAAAATATCATTAAGCTCAGATGGACCTGTCACTGACTGCGCCTGAACCACCAGTTAGAAACAGACTTGTGACCTGTCCAGGGTTTCTCCCACCTCTCGCACTGTGACTGCTGGACATGGACACCAGTGACCCCTGAACCAAAAAGGAAGAAGCGAGTGAAGATGGATGGATGGATGGATGGATGGATTTATTTGCTAATCACCGGCCGCGTGCGTCCCCTTGGCTGTGAAGATGAACTTTGTGACATCTAAGCTGATTCTGTATTTCCTAGAAAATGGATACTAAAAAGTTTTGGACAGCCAAAGGACAAGTCCTTGCAGCCAGACTGTCCAAACACAACTGATGAGGGTTCTTCTTCCATGCAGCACTACTTCCTGTCTGAGGCAGCTTCAGCCTCTTGTGTCAGTAAAAACAAAAGCTGCAACAGACTTGATGTCCA
>JARVLU010000001.1:23756559-23778461 GCA_031762415.1 Simpsonichthys santanae
CAACAATAATTTTTTATTTTTTTTATTTCTTTTTTGGTTCCCCCCCCCCCCCCCCTCCACCCCTCCGCCAGTCCTTCCTGTTATTTTCATAGTCAAGCATTGGAAAACACAAATTTTATCAGACTTCCTTCCCTTCATTTCCTCAACAAACAAACTAATTAATGAGGCAGCCTTTTTAAATTAACAATTATTTTCTGTCTCTGAAGCAGAATAATTTCATTTTGGCTACATATTTAACATCTTAACTAGGATTTTTATTTATTTATATAGCTTTTTTTTAAACAATTATTTTCACTAAGGAGTATGTTGTTGCTGAACTAGGACAAAAATCTTTCAATATACAGTACTTTGTAGAGAATAAAAAAGAAATAATGAAAAAAAAGTTGCCAGATAGACTATTTTAGGTTTTTAAAAAAATGCCGGTAAAAATACACAATGACTCATTTGACCCTTATTTATTCTGATAATAAAAATAATGCAGTATCTTTTTCTTTAAATCAGCTGGCATTATTATTACAATTTATTTCTGCTAAAGGTTTGTAATAACAATTTTTATTCTAAATTATACAAAATTTGACACAAAATAATGAACAGCGTAAGAACTCATTTACAACACAAATTAACTTTGAGAACATTTAACAACAATTACACATAAAATTATACATATACCATTTCTTATATGCAACCTAAAGGACAATATTTTAAAATGAGCTTTATCTTCTGACTTTTAATGCCACATGAGTTGTGTTAAAGCAGGTAAGACAACGTAAAGGTCGGTCAGTGTTTAAGCCATTTCTTGGCTGTGTGCACAATTGCAAAAACACCAAACAATTCTGGGCCTTTAACTGTGTACCTCCAGTGATAATGTGCTTGATTTCTAAAACACTCATTTCGATGAAAACAAAGGTGCAAGCCCAGAGCTCACTGGTTTAACTCCCTCTGCTCTGATACTTGGGGTGCTCGTGTGATTTTGCAGGCTGATAGTGACCCTGGCAGGGATGGGGTAGGACCTTTCTTGTTCCCTCCTCTCTAGAAATGTCCAGAGGGTCTGTGTGTGTCTGTTGGAAAGGAGGAGGGGTGGTTGTTTAGGAGAAGGTGCTAGCTGGGAGTCAGTTTATATTGTGCCTTCCTATGCCCCATTCAGCTCTGTGGTGACCTTGCTGGGCCGCTTTGCCCACTGGGGAGAACAAGGGAAGAGGAAGTGGAGGGTCACGATCCCTGCGGTGCACGTGTTGTACATAGATGCTAACACAGCCTGACGAGGGTCTATTGGAAACATATTCTTTGGGCCCTCACCACTTTATCCCGCTCCCTCCGTCTCTTTCTGTGTTTCTCTTTGACCCCCACAGTGCTCAACAGTGATAGCTGACCTTTTCTTTGACACTGAATTATTCCACACAGTACCATAGGATCACTGTTTACTCACCCCTGGCTATGCCTTTAGAGGAGAAAAAAAAAATGTTCCTACACCACAGCCCATGCAGTCCCCACTCCACCTCCCACTCCAACCCCACCATGCACACACGTATCTGTAAGTCTTTTGTGTTCATAAAGTGTTATTGTGCAAGTTCACTCAGGAGACAACTGCAAAGAGTTGTCTGAATGCATCATCAACAAAGCCTTATTGTTCTAAACCAAATGGGAATCTTCATATAGTCAAAGTCTCACACATGCTCCCGCTTTCATGAGCTGGAAATGTCTCCTACAAGCTCATAAAACAGTATCCAGCCTAAACAGTACAGATGTGTTTCATTCTTAGCATGCACCTCCCCAAAACTCTATGTCTAAGTTTCTTTGGTCCTTTTGTTTGTTTGTTATTGGGAGATCATAATGTTCCCCACCAAAGCAGGAGGGATCACCATCAAAGGGGACCACGGCTGTGGATGGAGTAGGGCGTGTGTGATGCTCCAGTCTTTTTTCACAGTTTAATCTTGCATCTGGAAAGTGTAAATCAAGACTCTGTATATGCTCAACTCTGCAGCCCTGACAGATTTATACAGCACAAGCTTGTGTTTCTAAGGCTCCAGAGGCAAAAAAAAAAAAAAAAATTGTAAACTTTCTGAAACAGTTTATCACACTTACCAGTGTTGTTTCAAAGGCTGACGAACAGAACTGCTACGGGTGAGAAAGTGATGTTTCGACAATTTCCGGTTCATCTCAATGAGCCAATGTAATCTTGGCGCGCACCAAATTAAAGGTTGCTCAGTAATTTAATAAGAAATGAATGGAAAGGTTCATTTTTAGTAATTATTGTGTTTTATCAGCCTTAGTTCTTTGGCTCATAGCTTTTACACAACATCAATTAGCTAAGTTTAAACTTGATTAGGTTGAACGGTTGAGGAAATCCTTCCAAATTCTATGACTAATGATTACAAGAGAACATTGCAATGACTTTTTGGCTGTTCTTCGACTGTTTCTCTTCACATACTCAAGTTTGAAGTTGTACATTTAAAACAGTGCATCATGTTTGGCATCAGTGTTGGGGCGACTGAGCAGCAGTGGCAGGGGAACTGACATCTAACATAAAAGTTAAGTGACAGGTGGGGCACAATAAGGTCAGCATCGGCGTGTCACCCTTCCAGACCCCTCAGAAACAGAGCGGCAGGAAAAGGCACGGTCAACTGCTTGCAGATGTGTCTGAATGTATGTTTCGCTGGCAAACACGTGGCAGGCACCGTGCTCTGATGGTACCGCTGGTCACTTTTAATCTGCATCTTGCCGCCAGAAAGAGTTGCAACACTTCAGTCAGGACTTGTGTTTTTAATCTCAAGCACACATCTCAAGTGTCTCTGACTCTAGACAAAATATTGTGACTAGGCTCCAGATAGCCCACGTATTTAGTTCGAGTCAGCTTTGATGATGAACGAAAATTTTGTTGCCATGTTTTCAATTAATTTACAACCTCAAGCAAAAATTATACAGCGGCAACTGATGTGTGAAATAGACACTGGATTTTTTCATACATTAGCTCTTGTTCCAGCCAAAAGTTTTGCTCTGTGATGAACTGTGAAAGCAGTACAGCTGGTAATAAAATTTAAATGTTTCTATTTAGTTCATATTTGTAATTCACAACGATGAGAAAGCTTCAGACTTGTTGGAAATTTGCTTTGTTTGCTTACTGTGGATTACTTTGAATCTGTCACTGAAACGACTACCAAAAAATAAAACAGTAATAGTAATAAAATAAAAACTAGTCATATAAAATGACTTCTGATTGGAAGTAGTGAGCGGCACAGCTGGTAGATCTTCAGACTCTCATCAAAAAAAGTTACAAGATCAAATCCTGATCCTTTTTGGGTTCTCTCTGTGCATGTGTTGGTTTTCTCCTGTTAATGCCAGTTTCTTCCCAAAGACTAAAAACATGCATGTTGGGCTGATTGACACTGTAACTGAGTGAGAGAGTGAATGGTTGTTTGTCTCATGGTCAAGGTCAAGGTTTCTTTATTGTCATCATATGTGGTACATGTGATGGAACAAAACTGTACACAGGGTTCCAGTTACATCCAGCAAAAAGTATAAATTGTAAAAGAAAAACCGTAATAAGATCTAAGATGTGAACTAAGAAATACGCTAAGCACCAATAGTAAAACAAAAAAAAAAAATCATATGCAGCATGATATGTGTCCCTGTGATGGACTGGAGGCATGTCCAGGATGTCCCCAGCCTCTCACACAGTGACAGCTGGACATGGGCACCAGTAACCCCTGCAACCCCAAAAGGACAAAATGGGTAAAGAAAATGAATGGATACATGACGTACAACTAAATATAAATGTATTTTTCATTTGTTTTTATTCAACCCTCCTGAACGAGTTGTTCTAGCTCAAGGAGAATTTTCTTTTAGGTTCAAAATAAAGCCAATTAAAACATGGAATGTCCAAAGTGCACACTGATCATTACATTCTTTAAAAAAAAAATGGGGCTGCACTCTGCTGCTCTTGAAGAACAAACTGAGGGCATCTGGTGGACAGGTAGGACAGCACATTGATCAACAGGAGGAGCAGATAAGAGTGATGAATATCAGAGAGACATGCAGGGCATGGAAAGCTTCTGTGTCTCACACTTTGATGCACAAATGTAATAGATCCTTTAAATGTGTTATTAATGCGTCTCTGTTACAATGCGAGGTTTCCTTGGTTATTTTTCTCACTTTAACATTTAGTTTTTCTGGTTCTTCAGTTCATTCTTCCTGCCTGTTGTCATCCTCTGTGTAATTTCCTTCTCTTGCGTTTTTGCCTCCCTCTTTCCAGGTGTTCCCTGTTCCCCTGATTAGTTGTGTCTGTATACATTCATGCTCTGTCCTTCACTCCTGGTCCAAAAATGGTACTTGTAATTATTGTACTAGCAAGGAAACAGTAGAACATGTGTTGTTACCGTGTGTGAAATATTAAGAGGAACGCCAACTTTTAAAATCATCACTGAACAAAAAGAATATAGAAATGTCCTTGTTCAATCTATTGGGATATGGATCAAGATATGTTACGACTCACTTGTTTAGATTTTTGAATAGCACGGGAATAATACATTTTGTCTAATATTGAGTATATAGATATGAGTCTGCCGCTGCATATTCATACAAGTAATAAGTAAGGGTCAGGGTGGGAATATATACATCATACACATCGTTTGATGTGTTGAATCCCCTCTGACATCACTGAAGACCACACTCCAGTTTGGTAGGTGGCGGTAAATGCTCCTTAAGTTGGTTGCCAACTGCCAATAAAGACCAAAAGAAGAAGATGAAGAACACTCCTGGTCCATGCATTGTTTGGGACGTGTCATCCTTGTGGGTTTCTTCTGTCTCCTTCGTGTTCACCATTCCTTGTGAGTAATTTGCCAGACCAGAAGTAAGCCTTGAAGAGTTTAGATTCAATTTTTATATTTTTTTTGTTCTCTCACCATTTCATCTAAGTCTGCACTTTCACCTTTTAAGCCCAAACCTTTCACCATCTTTCATTGCTGATTTCCTACCTTGGAGGTAGCATCACCATCATTTTCATACCCACGTGAAAGTCAGCACGTTGACAGAGGAGAGAAAAGATGTTGTTTTTTTTTTGCGCTGACAAATTGATGCAAGTGATTGTGAGGGATTTCCTCCACCCACCTATTTTGTGACACTTGACAGTGAAAAAAAAAACAAAAAACAAAGGAGCAACCGATGAATGAAATAAGGAGCAACATTTGTATGCGTGCCATTTTGTGACAGTAAAGCCCCAAATCACTAAATAAAGAGGGAAAAAAAACTTTTAGTCAATATCTTCTGCCCTCCCTCAAATCTCTGTTTTCCACTAAGACAAGTTTTGTTTCTTCCTGACTGTGTGCCTATTGATTGACAACTGGCTCCAGAGCCACTCAGGCCTCTTAAAATACCAGGCCAAGGCTTCAAGTTACAGGCCCCGGCCTCGGGCCCCGCTATTGTGTGCGTCTGGAGGGCTGGCTCCATTAGAGCTGAGCCCAGTCAGTCCCATTTAGGCTGCTTTGTGTACCTCCACCTTAGTCGCCTGCCTAGTACCCACAGGGCCCCAGCTAGGTGGGGCTGACAGGGTGTCAACACTGACAAGAACATGGCATTTAAGAAGAGAGACAGGTAGACGGCACACAAGCCCAGACGCCTGCTGTGGCAGCAGCTCTCAAAAGTCTTTCCTTTCTTGCACATCTCACTCATCCTTTGTCTCTCATGGTGTTGGCATTGGTCTTTTTTAGTTCCTCAGCTGAGTTGTTTGTGTCTGTTAGGAGCTATAGCGCTCATATCACACAAGTGTGACACAGCTTAGCAAATGCGCACCAGTTGTATTTATTTCTCCATAAATATGACTCGTTTTTCTTATTTTCCAAAGCCAATGTGAAGGTCTGCCAACTGTTCTTACCGTTTGCCTGTCATTTGAACAATATACTGACAATAGTAAGCTCAAACGCATGCTTTTCATTCATGTGAGCTGAATGTGTCATCTCCACCGTCTGCCCTACCTGACATTTTAATCAAGCTGAGTTGTTGCTTTGCCACATCCTCTTAGCCAACAGTCTCATCCGGAGAATGCGTGTAATGAAATTTGCCCTAAATCATGGACATCAGGCCGGAGGTCTAAAAGGTTAAGAGGAGCAAAGGGTCAGGCCCCATATAACGCTCCATGGGCAGAATTAAAAGGGAAAGGCTTCCTTTGTCCGAGCCACCTCAGAGGTCAAGAAGGTCAGGAGGTCAGTGTCAGAGGAAGGCCCGACTATGCTATTGCAGCACACTATCAACACAGCCCATAGAAAAAAATTGAAACTCACCTAATCAAAATTAGTGTTGTTTTTATTGGTCAGGGTTCAGCTGGGGGCAGACTGACATGTCTCACCATGCTTTAATTAGGAGAAGAATAAGTCCACCTTTGCAAATACATGTACATTTGAGGTCAGAGGACACAGGGACCTGAGACATTATCGTCGGTGACCGCATCGTGTCTGAATCCAGATGACAAAGGGACAAGAGGTTTTGGGGAGCAAATTGGATTCCCGTCAGACCCTCAGCTTATTGATAAAGATGACAGATGCTCGCATAAGCACGGTGAACCAGATTCAGACGTTAACACAGTTAACTGCTATTTGCTCGCAGAGCTATTATTCTAAATGGTATTATAGTGGGATGTGTGGCTGCGAGACATGCTGGTGGGTTCCTCGTTGGCCCTGTTTGCATGTGTGTACAAGTTCTAATGCCTGAGCTAGAAGCTGCTGGTTTCAATATTGAATGGGCGCACAGGCCAAATGGAAACAGTGGCAGCTGATTGAGACAAATGGTGCAGAGGTCTGACATCTCAACTGGGAGGGAGAAAGTGCAAAAGATGGACACACTCGGTATAATGATATCATGCTAGATAAATGCCACATTAGTGCCATTGTTGCCTGCAAAAGCACACTGAAACATGTTACATAAAAAGCTAATATTGCATTATTTAAAAAAAAAAACACACACATTCTTTGGGAAAGTCAAATATTAACTTGCACATTCACTAAATCAAACCAGAATAAACAACAAGCATCATCAGATAAAATAGTTTGAGGCTGCTCCTTTGTCTTCAGGGCAGATCAAGAGATGTCTACCGTGTTTACTTGAAGTGACCCTCATTCTTCTTGTGCATCCCAAGAGCTTGCTGTCTCTGTGTCTGTCTTGTCTTATCTGACTGTCTGAGCTTGTTGACCCTACCTGAGTCGGTTAGTCATCCTTTTCAGGCGTCAGTAAGGCAATTTCAGGGATGACCATAAATCAGCTGACAGGCTCCGCTATCAGCGAGTGACACATCCAACATCTAAGCAAAGTTTAATGGTGAGCTATAAACATTTATGAGTATACCTTTTGTGTGCAACCCTCCTCTCAAGTATCCCTCTGGACCTTTATCAGTGTCTCCTTATCAGGCACATGTTATTACAGATACAGTGAATAGAGACGAACTGGTTTCTTTTATTTCCCTGAATGGTTGGACCCACCTAACTTGTTGGTTAGGGCTATAGTCTGTCCTGTGACTATTGATTTTGTCTACTCGTGTGATTTAATTGCTGTAGGTCAGAGGCTCTGATAAGAGCAAAGAAAGGTGTGAAAAAGCAGCTTTGACATACACGAGACACTTGTTCTCGGGAATATAAAATTGTCCTAGAGACCTGTTTTTACAGCACTCCTACTTTGTAAACACTTAAATCAGATAAGGTTATAGAAAAATTGTAGAGTGGTGTGAACTGCACTTCTGTGATTGCTCACTCCAACTGAATGACAACAAATCCTGGGATAAGCAATGTGCTAGGGTCTGAAAAGTAACAGTAAAACACAACCTGTTACTGTTTATAGTGTTAACAATCCCAAAGATTTTAATATAACTCACCCTTGAGGCACAAAAAAAAATGTTTATTACATTTTTTTTTCCACATTACAGTAAATACCTCCTTCCAGACAAAAATGAAACTTGAGATTTGTCATCTCAAGTTTCATTTTTGAAACGGTAAACGTCAGTCGATGCATGGTTGGTTCATGTTTATATAAATACTGTATATATGCAACAACTCTATTATTCAAATATAGCTAACTTTTTGAAACACATAATTCATGTGCAGCTTTAAATGATTTTCACAAATGTATCCCTGCAAATTGTTAGGTTTTCTTTTTGTGAATATGAGCTAAATATGACATGAGCCATATGAGACTCTGCATCTGTTTTTAATCCCAACCAGTTAAAAGCAGTTTAATTGCCTTGTAAAGAAATGCAAGTTATTCTTAAAAATTGTACAGTAATCAGCAAAAGTAAAAATAAAAAAAAATTCCCCATTCGGTTTCATTTAGCCTAATTTTCAAATTGCTTCATTTAAAAAAAAAATATAGTTATTATTCTTGTTACATAACAAACTACTTAGTTTAAGAAATCATGATTTTTAGTATCATTGTGCTAAAAGCCAATGATGTCATCCATAGCGAAGTTGCCTCCATTTTTGCTGTTATGTGAAAAGGCTTTTTGACAATGCTTTTATTTTATTTATTTATTTATTATTATTTTTTTGGAGGGGGGGTTCTTGTAAAGTTAGGTACTATTTTTTAGGGTTAGGAAGTAAATATTGTGGGAAAGATATTTCAAATAACACAAAAAGTCATTAAAATGTTTTTTTTTTTTTTACTCATACGATAATGCACAAAAGAAAAATGGGCATTCAACGTCAAATCAAGTTAGCATACAATCATGTTTAAATATTGTCAAAAGCTTTTATTTTCTTACCAGTTTATAGTTAGCTAAGCATTCGGCTGATTGTGTCATGCGTTTTCATTAAAAAAGCAGAATTGACATGTCTTTTATATAAAACTTAATGTTTCATTGACAGTTTAAATGAAAATTTTCAAGTGCAAGACAAAAATTACTCGAGGATTTTCTGAATGGTTTGGATCAAAGATAATGGTGTATTGGGGGGGCAAGTGAGAAAGCATGGGTTTAATTAGAGTGTCAACACCACCATTCTGCACAGTCCAGCTGATAAGGAGACGAGACAGATGACAGGAGGTGCACGAGGCTGGCTGGAGTCAGTCTTATCTCAGGGTGGAGAGAGACTGCAGCCGCCCTGGCTTCCTCACGCAATGAAAGAAGGGGTTGTTGAGGAAGATACAGGGAAAAGCTGTGATAGTACGTTTACGCACAGTCATCGTTCTACTCTTCTCATGATTTTCAGATAGTCAGCACAAACTCACACATGTCACATCGGAGTCAAAGGTCAGTTACAATATCTCAGTGCCACCTTGTGTTGCAGTGTCTTCATGTGTTGATTGAAGATCATTTTGAACCTATTCAAGGATCAAATAACCTGGAAATTTTGGTAAAAGTAGTCCATCATAAACCGAACTCTGCTTTACAAAGTTAAAATACTGCTGAATTACTAAGCCGACTGCTTCCTTGACAATGAACGTATGGACTTTAAGATGTATTAACGGTTTATTCTTTATATAATTGCAGTTTATTAGACAGTTTAAGGATGAGGATAAGATAATTTAATATTAGGTAGTTCGTTGGGATGAAAATTACGACTCAGTCTGTTTTACTACTCTGGATGAGAGGAATCCAATAAAGTGAGTGTAAGTTGATGAACATTTCTTTTTGTTTGCGTATCAACATTTATGATTATATTTAGTCTGCAAGTAAGACATCCATAAAAGAAGAAAAGCATATAGTACGTTTTGTGTGCGTGTGTGTGTGTAGGAGCTGTGTGTGTGTGTGACGCGCTGGCTCCTTGCTGTCTGCGCCTTGCTCCCCGCCGCTCATTGCACACCACATTATTTTTAACCCGCTGCCTCCAAGAGGAAGTAGGAGACGCTTGGGCCTCTGAAGTCCAGCACAATGCGGAGTAAGCTCACACAGCACACAGCCACCGAGTCGCACACGTGCGCATAAACACTCACACACGCACACCAGCTTTTGTCACTTGCCGACAGACACTGCTAGGCGAAAACACTCTCAAGTAGGAGACATCCATCCCCCACCCCTGACTGACGCACACGACAATGCTCTCTCAGACATACCGCCTACCTTACCTTGAGACCCACCCATCTCCACTGTGGCGCTGCTTGTCCCCGATGGCAGGTCATTCTGGGTCAGCGGGCTGTAAATGAACTGATACTAATGACAGTAAACAGTACCACATTATTGAATGTTTGTCTGAACGTGTGTTGCCTTACATGCATGCAAGTGTTGAAACTGGACAGAGCTAATTTAAACAAAAAGTAAATTCTGAGGCATCCAAGTGACAATCGTTCTTGTCTTCAGCTTTTCTGAGTTGTTCGTTTGGTCTCATCGTTTTTTTTCCTCACATATTCTAAATATTTACATTCTAACCTGAACATTTCGTCATTTGTGACTACTAGCAAGAAAGGTGGGAAATCATAGTTACCTTTGAGTGCCTTTGTTTGATTGTTAGCAAAATGTCTTGTGAATCTGTGGATGAATTTTACTGAAACATTAAAAGAGTAATTACAGTACAGGTAGTCCTCGAGTTAAGGCGCAGATCCGTTCCTACGCACCGTTCGTAACCCGATTTTGCCGTAAGTCGGAAAATACACGGTAAACGGCGTTTTAAACACGTTTTTTTTTTTCAACGTAACACAACACCAGCATACATTCTGTACCTTATCCATGTACAGTACTGTATTTCCAAGCAGTTACAGTACCCTCAAAAAACACATAAAATACTGCACAGTACGTTTCATAATGAAATAAAACAGTAAAAAAAAACTGTACCGGTATCCCTCGCCGTCACTCTTTCTCTTTTGACACTGTGACAGCCTCTGACTGCCACAGTGAGGTCACGTGACCAAGAGTGAAGAGGTCTCTGAACAAACTGCTTAACCTTTGGAGCCATTTTGATTCAAGATGGCTGCCACGGCTACCTCAGAAGACTCCAAATTGTCTGTAACTCGGTCATTCTTGGATATATTGAGCTGAAATTTGACGCGGTTGTAGCTGAGAGCGAGTTGTTATGCATTCTTGATAAAAATTAAAAATCCAATATGGCCACCTTTGCTTTAAGGGAAAAATATATGATAATTCAGCTATTTCAAAATATATTTAGCTGGACTTTGGTGTGCTGGTACCTAACAGGGATGCAAAGCTAATTTCAAATGGATATAATGCAGAGGATTTTAGAGCTATTGACTGAAATTTGGTGTGTTGGCAGCTGAGAGCAATTCAAATAAAAAAAAAATCCAAGATGGCCACCAAATCTACATTTAAACGGCTTTAACTCGGCTATTTTTACGCATACAGAGCTGAAATTTGGTGTGGTGGTAGCTGAGAACATTCTCCATCACATACTGAATCCAAATCAAAAATCCAAGATGGCCGCCATGGTTTATAAGAATAACGACTGTAACTCGTTCGTTTGTCACCACATTGAGCTGAAATTTGGTGTGGTGGTATCTGAGAACAAATCCCAACACTTAGTACTGTCAAATCAAAAATTTAAAAAATGGCCGCAATGCGCCCGTCCCTGTCATAGTTTCCCCGGGATCTTTCTAGTTAAATCTACTGTTGCAACAATGGAATCCACACATTTCTCCCTTTTTGACCTTGGAGATCACATCTTTTAACGACGCAGCAACGCTCCCAGCATTTTGACATGCTTTTGCTGTTGGATGCCCACAGGAAAGCTCGGCAAAGGACATAGAAAAAAGCGCTGAGGTTTTTTCGGAGCTGTTCCGCAGCGTGGAGAAAGTTCGAGCCGAGCTGGTGGAGACGATACGGAGAAAGCAGGCGGCGGCGGAGCAGAGGGCGGAGAGGCTCATCGACGAGCTGGAGCTGGAAATCGCTGAGCTGCAGAGGAGAAGACGTGAGCTGGAGCAGCTTTTTCACACAGAGGACCACCTGCGTGTGGTGCAGGTAAGACACTTACTGTACTCACACTAATATAAGTTGTTGCGTTAGATTACAACAAAAATAGAAGTCCAAAAGCAACATAAAGACCTGATCTGTCGTTGGATTTAAAATCCTGTTTCTTCTCTTCGGCTTCTCGGTGTCAGAGGTTTCCAGCTGTGAGCTCGCCTCCGTCTGTTGAAGCCTGCTCAGATGTCTTCGTCCATACAGACACGTGTTTGGGGGCTTTAAGGAGAGCGATGGCCGACATCCGAGAGCTGCTTCAGTCGGAGCTGCAAAAACTGTCCGTTCGAGGTCGGCGTCCGGAAACAAATTACCTTTTCTGAGTCACAACAATAAATAACTCCACTACTTTTTTAATGATCTCCTGATCTCTATGTGTTTTATGTAATTTAATTGTGTCTGTAACCTTCCAGAGCATGAGAAGATCCAGCAGTATGCAGGTACAATTAAACTTCTTTTACATATCTCAGTGTTGTTCCTCTTTTTATTTAGACTTTTTTTGGTTAATTATAGTTAAAAAAATGAATTTTTAAACTTTGTAATACTGTAAGGATAGTGATATGAAAATAATACTGCCCTAAATGTGGGTGCAAGGGGTGCTACAGTACCCCCTGCTGGATGTCTAAAATACCAAACATTTAAAATATGAATAAAACTAGTTAATCAGCATGTTAATATTTTTTTATAATTGAGTTTGGAACCCTGTTATTATCTTTTGTTTAAAACCATTTTTTTAAAAGTGAGCAGGAAAGCATTAGGTCATGACTGCAATTTTATACATATTGTTTTAAAATAATTAACATCATATTTTAATTTATATTATTTGATAGCAACATACACTGTTGGTACGATTCATGACAAACAATTAGCATTGTTCTATTTTTTTTTTATTTAGCACCCTGCAACTGAAACACATTCCCAGAGCTATGCTGGCATTTTAATGTTCATTCTTAATAAAACGTTAAACTTATTGCTGTTTATGAAGCATTCACACTATTGTAATCCATTTTTCTTTCGTACATTTTTTTTTAAAAAGTGATACTCATCCAACAGTTTTTGTGTCATTTCACTAAATAATAAATCAAAACGTTCAGGAGAAGGGTGATATGACTTTTGGGATTGGTGCAACTTTAGCTTTTTGCAATATTTAGCCTATTTTTGTCTTATTTTTTTCCCCCTCATAGAAAATGAAATGAGCTCATTTTGCATCCTTCAAATCTTTAGCTCTTTTCACAACCTTTTACTGCTCCTTTCACATTTTGTTCTGGTTCGGCTTCTTTCAGCTTCCTTGTGCAAATTTAAACTTTTTTCAGCTAATTTCAGCTAATTTCAGCTGTTTTGTGCACATTTCAGATTCTTTCTGCTAACTACAACGTTTTTGTGCTTCTTCTAACATCTTTCTGCCCATTTCAGCTTGTTAAGCTTCTTTCAGCTTCTTTCTGCTTTTTTAACTACTTTTCAGCTGTTTTATTTTTCTAATTTTAGTTTATTTCTTTAGATAATTTCCACTTTGTTGCGCTCATTGTTGCTTCTTTCAGCCTAATTAGGCAAATATGTTCTTTCTGCTTTCTTCTGCTAATTTAAGCTTGTTGCATCTTTTCAGTTACACTTTTTTTTAGCTTTTTTTTTCCAGATAAATTCAGGTTCTTTGTGACTTATGTTACTTTCAGCTTAATTAACTTTTTCTGCTAATTTCAGCTTGTTATGGTCCTTTCAGCTTTTTTCCTGCTATTTCAGCTACTTTTTAGCTGTTTTGTGCTCATTTTTTTCAGCTAATTCCACATTTTTTAGCTCATTTCAGCTATTTCCTCTTCCTTCTGGACGTTTAAGCTTCTTTCTGTCTTTTCAGCTGATTTTCAGCTTTTTTTTCCTTCTTCTTCTTTCAGCCTTTTTAGCTAATTTTCCAATTTCCGTGCTCATTTCTGCCTATTTAAACCTAATTCAGCAACTGTGTGTTCTTTCTGCTTTCTTCTTCTATTTTAGGCTTGTTCTTTCATTTCAGCTACATTTCAGCATGTTTTTAGCTAATTCAGCTGTTTCTCAGCAAGTTCTTCAGCAATAAGCATTCACGCTGCATTTTCGCAGGAAATAAAATTTCTCTAGTTTTGTTTGTTGCTCCTGGTTTGACTTTATTGGAATAAAGTTTTTAACGTGCAAAGACATTATTGGTGTTTTTTTCAGAAGCTATAAATTAAAAAAATGAAAGGATACAATAAACTGAAACTGCTTTTCTGTAAAGATGATGTTCGTCTGGACCCCAGGACCGCCAACCCGTGGCTCTTCCTGTCAGAGGACGGGAGGCAGGTGAGGGACGGGGATTTTGAACAACGGGTGGAGGACGTGCCAGAGCGTTTTGACAAAGCTCCGTGTGTCCTCGCTCTCGCAGTAAGAAACCCTCCTTTGACATACGCTACTCGACGTTGTGTCTCTGTTTCAATACTTTGAAAACTAAATGATCCCCGTGATCTTTGCAGGGTTTCACCACCGGCAGACACTACTGGGAAGTGCACGTTGGAGACAAGACGGCGTGGGACCTGGGCGTGGCTCGAGAGTCCATCAGCAGGAAGGGTCTGGTCACGCTGAGCCCGGAGGACGGCTACTGGGCCGTCTGCTTGAGGAAGGGCATGGAGTACCGGGCGTGCGCGGGCCAGGCGGAGCTGCTGTGTCTGCCTCGGAGGCCGCAGGTCATCGGAGTGTTTCTGGATTACGAGGACGGGACAGTGTCCTTTTACGATGCAGAGGCCGAAGCGCACATCTACTCCTACACAGAGTTCAGCTTCACCGAGGCCCTGTTTCCCTTTTTCAACCCGGACACCAACGAAAACGGAAACAACAAGTCACCGCTGACGCTCCGCCCCCTTAGTGACGTCTACAGAGGCCGGGATTTAGATGACATCACCATATGATGTCATGTATCCCAGGACCGTTCATTTATTTATCACTTTTGTTCCAATCTCAAAGTTATTATGTCCAACAGAAACTTCTGCAAATCAGTTTATTTTGAAAACAATTACTACTTTGTGAAATAAATTATGTTTGAAGCACTGCACTGTTGTGGCCAAGCTTGATAGAGATTGTATAATTTGTAAAAAAATAAAACTTATTCATGTTGCGGCTGATGGAGAGATCTGCACAGCAGCAAAGAGACAACACAGTAAATAATCCTAAATGTAAAGTAAGATTGTGACTAAAACACTCAAAAACTGACAGCGTCATGGTTCCGTGAGGCAACAAATAAACAAAAATATTAATATTTCTGCAGAGAACGTGTAAATATACAAACATAACTGTAGTATGAACCAATAAAACTTACACCAAAACACAAGTATTGATGAGTGACCACCAAACAAACAGTGGAAGTCCAAACTGACATTAATTGATCAAATTCTGACAGATATTGAACATTATCCAAATAACCATATCGCACCAAATATTCATGGATATTGCACGTTTTTAAATGTAACATATATTTCTGTTAACTAGAACATGTTTGTGCTTCTTCTAACTTCTTTCTACTAATTTCAGCTTGTTCTGCTCCTTTCATGCAAGCTTCAGTTTTTTCTGCTATTTTAGTTTTTGTCGACTAATTGCACATTGTTGGCACTCTTTTCAACTTTTTTCAGCTTCACGCAGCAAAAAATGTGCTCTTTCCACTTGCGTCTGCAGATTTAAGCTTCTTTCTGCCTTTTTAGCTACTTTTCAGCTGTTTTTTATTTTTATTTTTTTATAATTTCACCTTTTTTCAGATAATTTCCACTTTTTTGTTCTAATTTCTGCTTTTTTCAGTCTGACAGTGCAAATGTGTTCTTTCTGCTTTTGTCTGCTGATTTAAGCTTGTTATACCCTTTCAGCTACAAGTAGTTTGTTTGTTTTTTAGCATTTTTTTTACTAATTTCAGCTGTTTTCAGATAAATTCAAGTTTTTAATTTTAATTTCTGCTACTTTCAGCCTAAGTAACTTCTTTTTGATCATTTCAGTTTTTTATGCTCCTTTCAGCTTTTTTCTGCTAGTTTCAGATTTTTCTTCTCTTTCAGCTATTGTTTAGCTCCCTTGATATTAATTTTAGCTTTATCAACTAATTCCACTTTTTTTTTTTTAGCTCATTTCAGCTTGGTCTGCTTCCAAGTAGTTTACCCATACTTTTCAGATATTTTTGTAGCTAATTTCAGCTTTATTCTTTGTTTGTTTGCATAATTCCTAATTATTTTGCTCATTTCAGCTTATTTAAACCTAATTCAGCAAATATGTGTTTTCTGCTAATGCAGGCTTGTTCTTCCATTTCAGCTGTTTTTCAGCAGGTTCTTCTGCAGTAAGCATTCACACTGCATTTTTGCAGGAAATGTAATTTCTTTAGTTTTCTGTGAAATGTGTTGCATCTATTGTAATGTGGTTACTCACAGCAGCACCTCCCCCCACCACACACACACATACACACACACACACACACACCTGCTCTCTTGAAATGCTGCACAGTTCTCAAGTGTGCGTCTGTCCGAGGACATGTCGTCAGAGACAGCAGCTTATAGAGAACTGTCATCAGAGCACATCTTCACGTTTAACAACCTGAAGCAGATTAGCACTGAAATAGGATTAGCCTTGAGGCAGATGGAGCTCAGGGACGGACTTCACTTTATTCTGTTTGCAGTCAAACCCTGTACGCTCATACATATCACTGCATGAACGCATGCACACAAACCTTTCTGCAGACGGTGATTTCAGTGATTTTAGTTCAGTCTCTGTCAAGACTTTTCTGACAGGAGGATCAAACTTCTCGCCCGGGCCTCATGGGCAGGGCCACAAACATCTCACATCTTCTATGGAAGGTAAACAAACAAAGGTGAGTCAAATATACTTTCTAAAAGTTGTGGCAGATACATTTTACATTTTGTTCTGGTTGGTTTTTATGATTTTACGTCTGATAAGTTGCAGAGTGATGGGAGCTAAAGTTAGAGAGAACAGACAGAGATGGACATGACCAGAGGAGGGACAGTGGGTGTACTGGTAGAAGGGTGTTAGAAAATGGAAAAAGAGGAGATACAGTATATGGATGCAGTTAGAGAGGAGATGGAGTTGGTTGGTGTGAGGACAGAGGATGCAGAGGACAGAGATGGAGGAGGATGACTCTGTGTGTGGAGACCCCTGAAGAGGGAAAAGCAAAAAGAAGAAGATGCAGAGTGATGTGGACTGTGAAATGACTAAAATGTGTCAAACTGCTTCATCAGGTCTAAGTTTCAGACCCTGAGTTGAAATTAAATCTGTTTCACTAACAATCTGATGCACAATAGATTTTTTTTGTGACTTTTAAAATGTCTTTGTCAAAGTGGCCCTGCAGGTGTTAAATTAACATTTTAAAAAACGGAATTACATTAAAAAAATAAAAAGAAAGAAATTACATTTGAAAATAACACAACAAAAACAATAGAAACACAACATTTGAAAAAATAAATAAAACAGAAATACATTAAACCAAAGCAGAAGTAGCCAAAGTGGAATTGGCCGAAGTGGAATTGGCCGAAGTGGAAGTGGCCAAAGTGGAAGTGGCCAAAGTGGAAGTGGCCAAAGCAGAAGTAGCCAAAGCAGAAGTAGCCAAAGTGGAAGTAGCCAAAGTGGGAGTAGCCAAAATGGAAGTGGCCAAACCGGAAGTAGCCAAAGTGGATGTGGCCAAAGTGGAAATGGTGTAAAAGCAAAATTACATTAAGCCAAAGCAGAAGTGGCCAAAGTGGAAGTGGCCAAACCGGAAGTAGCTAAAGTGGAAATGGTGAAAAAGCAAAATTACATTAAGCCAAAGCAGAAGTGGTGATCCTGCCGAGTTTTTCAGCATCATATCTTCATCTATAAGCTTGAAAAAAGCATAGTTTCCACTTGAAATATAAAAATCAAGATCAAATGAGGTTGTGGGGCATTTTACAAATCTTTGGTTTTTGATGTAGGATAAAGTAAAAAATACAAAAAGCATGGCTGTATTGTGTTTTTTAACCTCTTGTGAAAATGAATAAGGAAATAACTTGTTTATTTATTTTTAATTCTCAATTTAAAAACAACTGAACGAATGGTACATGGACCCCACACCCTTCAAGAGAGTTTATTTGTATCTTTATTGTTCTGTTTTATGATGTTAAAGTAAAACACACACACACACAAAAAAACAACCATTAATTCCGTTTTGTCTTTAATATATTTTTGTTTTATTTATTTTTTTCACCACTTCTGCTTTGGCCACTTAATGTAATTTCAAATGTTGTTCATTTATATTTCAGGGCCACCATACTTTGTAGCACTTTTTATCATCCACGGTTCAGTTGCAGCACTCTGATTGGCTGAATCCATCATAGAGACGTGGGATGTCCCCAGTTGTGGACGAGACAGCGGGGGACCTCCCAGTCAGAGATGTGGGTCTGATGAAAAGAGGCCTGATGCCGGCTGCTCCAGGTATGACTCTGCCGATAAATGTCACTTCCTGAACTGCATTAGCGTAAATGCTTTTGAAATTCTGACTCCAAAAAAGTTCAAGAAAAAAACAACTGGACTTTATTTTGTAACAGAAGACGTTTCGCTTCTCATCAGAGGAGCTTTCTCAGAGAGTGTGGGGTTCGAGTTATAAAGCTGAGCTGAGTTATGCTGATTGGCCTATCACTCCACACAGTAGCAGTTAATCATGGTCTTTGTTAGTCTGATTTAAAGTGGAGTCACTCTGGTCACATGGATGAAATTCCTGATAAGTGTGAAAATGACTGGATCGGGACTAAAACTGCATTATAAGTTTTTGAAAGTTAAAATCTGAGACCTCCTCCTCTGTTTGAATATGGTTTGTTTCATTTTACATAAATAGCTTCTGAACTTTTTTGAATTTACCGTGACTTGGATGACTGAGACAGCATTTTGAAATTCTGGTCACCGTACTTTTCGGACTATAAGGCGCACCTAAAATCCTTTAATTTTTTTCAAAAATCGATAGTAAGTCTTAGAATAAGGTGCGCCTTATGTATTAATTCTGGTTGTGCTTACTGACCTCAAACCGATTTGATGTGGTGCATAAAAATCTGTCAAAATCAACTTGTTTCGCTTAACACACCTTATAGTCCCGTGCGCCTTATAGTCCAAAAAATATGTTAGTTGTCTCGTCTATTTAATGCTTTTCTTATTGTTAAAAGCAATGCAACCATTTTAACTTACATCTAAAATGTGTCAATTGTCAATGTTTTTATTGCATCCTATTCTAAATCCTAGAGAAATATACTGTACAGTATATAGATTTTTTTTATGTAATCTAAAATAAAAAATAAAACAATCTTCGGTAGCACTTTGCAACAAGGCTCCCCCTTATAGATGGCTAATAAATGGTAAATAGTTTATAGATATGTTATTAATTCCTCTATAAACACTTTATAAATTATTAACTGCTTATTATGCATTACTTAAGGGTGACAGAGACTATATATATAATTTTTTTTACTGTTTTTCAGATACACGTGATGTCAAGGCGTGGAAGAAGCATCACATCATGAAAACTAAAGGTCGAAATATTATCAACAGACATTCTTGGCATATTTTATTTTTGACTTTTATGTTTGTAATTCAAGATAAAATCCCGGCAGAGATTTTACGAGCTCGTTGGTTTTAATCTTTTTGCGCCTTGCTGTCTTTGGCAGACCCTCAGCGGTTGTTTCGGTTTCCCAGGGCGCAGCTGGAGGACCTGTGCCTCCGGCTGCAGGAGGAGAACAGCGTGCTCAGACAGCACGCACGTGCACAGGAACAGAGGCTGCGCAGGTAAACACATGCCTGAGGCAAAATCATTAAACCTGACACCAAACGTTTGAACAAAGACAGGTGCAGTTAAGCAATAAAACACATTTTGTCCCCATTAATTATTTCGATGATCTTACAAATCTTTTAGGGACATTAAGAAAATAAAATGTTAATTCAAAACACCACTAAGATCTATAGCACCACAGCTCCAAACTTCAACACAATAAACTAAATGTGGAACAATGATTGTATTATACAACAAATACAGAGCTTTATCATCTAATAGGTCTTTGGCTTTGTATAGTACTGCAATAGATTTAGATATTTTCAATTTTACTGAATTTATTTGTTGTTTCCATATCAGTCTATCATCAATGACAACACCCAAGAACTTCACCTCATTCACTCTACAGATCTCACCACCTTCAATTTTAAATGAAATATCTGCCGTTTTATTTTTATTACTAAATACTGTATCATATAATAAGTTTTATCTAAATTTAATGATGATTTATTTAGTTTAAACCAAGTTTGTATTTTGTCAAACTCTGTCTTTATCAACTCTAGCATCTGTTTCATATCTTTACCAAAACAAAAGAAAGTAGTATCATCAGCAAAGAGGAGATTGTTGAGGAGTCCTGACACTTTTACCAAATCATTAACATATAGAATAAATAACTTAGGTCCAAGTACAGAGCCTTGTGGAACTCCACATGTAATATTGCAAAAATTAGACCTTTGAAATTTGAAAGCAATGTCAGATGATGGCTCCTCAGTGATCTGTTCAAAACTTCTGCTTCATCCCAGGATGTCCACACGGCTGATGCGTCTTCGTCAGACCCGCCCTGGGTCCGGTGCTGTCAAGGACAGGGACATGGAGGACACTGTGCAGGAGCTGGAGGCTCGAGTGGCGATGCTGGAGAGTCAGAAAGAAGTTCTGCAGGACAAGCTCAGCTTAGCCAAGCAGCACATTGTGGACTTGGGAGCTCGCACACCTTACAAACTCAGCAGAGGTGAGTTCTGGGCCAAGTGGTGCCAAAAAAAAAAAAAAGCACATGGGTTTTTATCCATGTTCTTCACGGTTTCAGGTAAACATGTGGAGGGGGAGTCAGGAGTCAGGAGGGCAGCACAGACTGCTCCACCGCGATGCGGCGTCACACTGGAGGACACCAGGGCAGAGATGGAGAGATTGTATGTGGAAATCACACAAACAGACTTCTTTTCACACATTTCCATTCTTTATCCAGCGCAGTTAGAAAAACACGCCGGTCATTGTCCCTGCAGGCGCGCTCCTACACCAAATCCACTTTTTTTTCTCGTCTGTTGTGTAAATTCTACAATCAAATCTCGTCTGTCCCGAACTCGTTTACGTCCTCTCCTTGTTCAGCAGGTCCAGCTTGACGGACCAGGTGAGGATGGCGGAACTGGAGCTGACGGCTCAGGCGCTGAAAAGCACGCTGAGAGAAAAAGAGAAGGAGGTGGAGGGAACGGTTAGAGAGCTGAGGAAGCAGCAGGCCGACAAACACAGGTAGCTGCAGAATGGACGGTTCTCATGTTTCTCATGTGACCTCTGCAACAGCCAGGTCAGCTCGTTTGTATGACTCCGATCAAATAACACTCCGTTTGCTTTGTGCAGTTTTCACTTGTCAAAGTAGAACAACTTTTACTCATCAACAGGTTTCCATCAGCACAGTGGTTGTGCAACAGCTCAAATGTCCAACAACCAAAGTTCATGCTCAATAATCCAGGTAGAAAACCCAACAAAGTTCAGTCAGGTCATCTGGACGGGTTATGTTTTTGTTGAGACGTTTCATCCTTCATCAGTCCAAGGAGCCACAACAAACTTAGTCCCATAAGCAGCACACTCTCATAGTGGACCAACCAGTTTGATGGTGATAAGATGGTTTCTGGGGCCCACCCTCTCCCCTGTCTACTCCTCTGAGGCAGCCATAGCCAAAGGGGTTCAAAACATCAAAGTTCATGCTCAATAATCCAGGTAGAAAACCCAACAAGTTCAGTCAGGTCATCTGGACGGGTTATGTTTTTGTTGAGACGTTTCATTCTTTATCCAAAGAACTTCATCAGTCCAAGGAGCCACAACAAACTTAGTCCCATAAGCAGCACACTCTCATAGTGAACCAACCAGTTTGACGGTGATAAGATGGTTTGTGGGACCCACCCTCTCTCCTGTCTACTCCTCTGAGGCAGCCATAGCCAAAGTGGTTCAAAACATCAAAGTTCATGCTCAATAATCCAGGTAAAACAATCCAACAAAGTTAAGTCA
>JARVLU010000001.1:23783582-23821978 GCA_031762415.1 Simpsonichthys santanae
TTTCCACTGTCGCCTTCATGCTTGCTCAAGATGAGAGTCTGCGATGGAGTTAAATTCAAAGCAGTCTGCTCCTCAGATAATTAATGTTAACTTACTTTTATATATATGAACGTTTCTTTTCAGTGCCCTAAGATGACTTCTGTTGTGAATTGGCGCTATATAAAAAAAAAACTGAATTGAATTGAACTGAATCACATGTTTTTGATGTTTTGTGTTGTGGCAGGAGTTGCACGACTACGGTGGCGGGATTCCCAACGAACTGGTGGTGATGCTGGAGCGATGCGACGGCCTGAACACTCGCTGGCCGGGACTACTTCCTGACGCCTACCTGACGTACAGGTTGTACGACCTGCCGCCTCACACATCCCAAACTGTCCAGTGTGCAGCCGATCCGGTGTTCAACGACGTCACCAGCTTCCCTCTGGCTGTCACAGCTGATGTGCTGAACTACCTCAGGTTAGCTAGCTAGAAATCTTATTTAAAGGCTGATCCTGTGGAGTTTCCAGTTCTTGATACCTTTCAGGTATGTTTCCCTCAGGTCCAGCAGTCTGTGGGTGTACATTTATGATGAAAGTGATGATCAGATGCCACCAGCCTACCTGGCCAAGACTCCGATCCCTCTGCGAGCTTTGGCTACAGGCAGAGAGATCAGAGGTGAGACGAAACTAAAGCAGATTTTTTTTAAATAAGTGCATTTAACAGATTCAAGCGTTTGACTATAATTATTATTTTCTGTGTCTCTTCAGGCGACTATGTCCTGAGAGATCCAGCTGGTGGCCCTCGGGGGACTGTCAGAGTCATGTTGAAATGGAAGTACCCCTTTCAGCTGCCGGTGGACGCTCTGCGGGCTGGACAGGAGAGGGGGGAGGAGGAGCAGGGCAGAGCGATGAGGAGCACTCAGAGGGATGAGAGAAGAAGAGAAGAAGACTCACCGAGACCCATAGCAAAGCCAAGAGTGAAGGTGATGCCGGATCAAAATATTTGACTCACTGTATGTAGAGTAAATTATACCTGCACGTTCAAATCCACTTCCTGTTTCCTGAACAGACCAGACATCCTGAACCCAGAGACACTAAATCTGTGCAGAAAGAGACAAAAGACTGGGTAAGGTTTCACACGTACGGTAGTTTGCATCCCATTAAAGGCATTTGGCACACAGCAATTATTTACAGCCATGTTTTTGTCTGCTCACAGCCTCAGCCTCTGCTTGTAAAACAGAAAAGCTCACAGGACATGCGATCGGAGCAAATCACCTCTGTGAAACCTCTGGATACTCGTCCGTCAGCAGACAGGAGGAGATCGAGCAGGAGGTCAGCAGAAGTGTGCCAGAAAACATCTGATCTGACGCCGGAGCCAAGATCAAAAGTGCACAGACAGAAGTAAGATGTACAATACATATATGTCTATATGTCTGTTTAAAATATGTAAATAGATTTTGCATAACAGTATAGAAAATCTGTTTGTTTTCAGGGTTAACTACTGCAGAAATGTTAGAAATCGCTCCAAAAATATCTTAATTACTTGGCAAAATTTAAAAAGTTTGCATTATACTATCTGTTCTTTTTAAGTATCATAATCAGAATCAGCTTTATTGTTACATTTCATTACAGCCCGTCCAAGTAAAACACAAACAAACGGACATGGGGAGACGGAGGTGTCTGAGGCTGTGGCCTCATGGGAGGCGCTGCCCTTTTCGTTTAGATAAGAAAAGAGAAACACGGGGGAAGAGGAGGTGTAAAAAAATCCTATCTCACACTATGCCCTAGATGGGACACAGTGTGAAAGTTGAAAAAAAAAAAACTTAGCACAGAAATTGCAACATATTGATGACATTATAATACATAAGGTTCACAGGACAAAAAGGCGCAAGAGGGAAAAGCGTCCACCTTCGTCAAGAGCAAGCAGGAAAAAGGATCAGAAAAAAAAAGATCCATAATTTTCATACCAGCTGCAAGGTTTTGTCAACATACTTGAAGACAGAGCTTAAAAAAATAACACTTACTTCAATTTAAGGTCTTCAGTGGGGTCAGATTCCAGACAATCACTCGCCACATCTTCAAGAGGAAATTCTGTCTGTGGTGCTGGGATTCAGGTCAGATCACTCACTCTCTGAAAACGTCATCTTTTGCAGTTGAATAAAAGGCTGTTCACAAATATTCTGTGTAATTTAGACTAAAAAAGGCACTGACCTTGGGCTTGCATGTCTTTATTCTGCAGGACGTCCCTTCTGTGGATCAAGTGTCAGTTTTAGAAGAAGAGGAAGAAAAGAAGAGTGAGAGTGGTAACTGTTCACACATTTCACTGATTTACCTTCAGTTTCTTTAATTTAAAGTCATAGTCAACATCTCTTTAAAGAATGAATGTCAAAGTTTTTCCAACTTAAAGCAATTAAATTGTCCAAAAATGGTTTGTTCAGACATTTTGAAGTGTGGTTTTGTGGAAATGTTATGAACGATTAACATCTTACCTGTTCAGCAATGTTCAGTCAGGTCATCTGGACAGTTTCTAATTTTTGCTGAGATGTTTTTGTCCTTCATCCAAAGAACTTCTTCAGTCGGAGGAGCCACCAAAACAAACTGATTATCGCAAACAGCATACTCCATAGTGGACAAAACCAGTTTGCTGGTGCTAAGATGGCCTCTGGGGCCCGCCCTCTCCCTTGTCAACTCCTCTGAGACAGTCATGCCAAAGTGGTTCACAACATCAAAGTTCAGGCTCAATAATACGGTAAAGGTATAAATCCAGTAATTTATTGTTGTCAGGTCATCTGGACAGTTTTTTTTTTTTTTTTTTTTTGCTGAGACGTTTTGTCCTACATCCAAAGGACTTATTCAATCTGAGGAGCCACCAAAGCAAACCAGGCCATCTTAGCGCCAGCAAATTGGTTTTGTCCACTATGGAGTATGCTGTTTGTGCAAATCAGTTTGTTTTGGTGGCTCCCCAGATTGAAGAAGTCCTTTGGATGAAGGACGAAACGTCTCAGAAAAAAAAAAAAAAAAACTATCCAGATGACCTGACCGAACGTCGTTGGATTTACACCTTGATTATTGAGCATGAACTTTGGTATCTTACCTGTTGTAGACAGCTCTGAACACTTTCAGTTTTGATGGATTAAGGTGCCTGATCTAGTTCTAGTGGGGCAAACCAACTCTAATCTCAAAGACTTTAAAGTCATTCTTGTAAAGTCTACTTTAGAAACATTTAAATAATTGTCATGTTTGCTTTACATGGTTCATTAGCAAGAATATATTGACACTACTGCTCAAAACACCCCAGGCTACAATGGAAATGCTAAAGTTCCTGTTGCAATTTGATCTAGCATGAATCCAAAAATTGATATCACCATAAGCACGTAATACGAAGTAGGTGTAAAGGTTTTGGTAAATTGGAATTGTTTAAGGTTGACAAGAATCTATTATAGTGTTAGCCTCATCTTATAGTCATTAGCTCATCAGTCTGTTTTTCTCTAAACTGAGGCCACCTCAACATATCTACAACAGATAAGATATTAATTACTCACAACTTTCCCACACATCCCACTTTGAAAGATTTGAACCTTTCTTTTCTTTTTCCCAGTTCTCACTTATTTTATTTTTTTTTTACTTTTTCAGGAGACAGTGAAGCCCCTGATTCTTCAGAGTCCACTCTAAGCGACGTTATAATCATAACTCCAAAACAAAGAATTAAGAAAGTACAGACAAATTATAAACTCATTATAAACTTTGAGCTGAAATCATGATATCATGCTTTTTATTTATTTTATTATGTTTTTGGCTTTTTGTTAAAGGGAGACAAGCTGAAAGTTGAGATTCTGTCCCTGACGTTTGAACCGTCGTCTCACGTGGCGTTGGACCAGTCGGTGCAGCGTGTATATGTCGAATATCGGCTGCTGGGTGTCCCCATGGAGACGACAGAAACACCCATGTCCCTCCGCAAGCCACGAGAAGGAGAGGAGATTCACTACAACTTCACACGAGGTGAGACTTGGGAAATTATGTTGTTGGCAGCACAACGGCTAGCTGGTTAGCACTGATGCGTCATAGCAAGGAGGTCCTGGGTACAGTTTGGACCTGGGGTCTTTCTGTGTGGAGTTTGCATGTTCTCCTTGTGTTTGTGTGGGTTTTTCCCCGGGTGCTCCAGTTTCCTCCTATAATCTAAAAACATGAAGGTTGGGCTGCCTTCAAGCCCAGGCCTCCTGTGCAAAAGAGATCTGTGGTCTAATTTAATTTAATAAAACAACAACAACAATAAAAGTTGTGTTAATGAAGTGTATTATTCATAGATCTTGTCTTGTCCTCTTCAGTGATTTATGTGGACGGCTCCCAGTCAGCTCCACTCAGGCAGTATCTTTACACCATGCTGGAGGGGACGGACTCCAACCAGGGCAGGTAGGGTCATTTACAACCCCGACAACTCATATCACGCAGAATATCTGAGTTTATATATTATTATGTCTCGTTCATAAACTGTGTCTTGGCTCGTTTGCTGGTTCAGGTTGAAGTTCACAGTGGTCAGTGAGCCGATGGACCGCGACAGAGAGTGTGTGGACGTCGGACACGCTTTCCTGGACCTACAGGAGCTGCTGCTAACGGGAAATGATGTCATTGAACAACAAATTGATAGTAGGTGTTGCATTTGGGAACAATTGTCGGGGAAAATCTTGATGTCGTGTTTTGTTTTGTGATATTTTTGCAGCTGCGGCTGAGTGGTTAGAGCAGTCGTCCTCCATTGGGAGAGTTGGGGGTTCGATTCCACCAGTAGTCACATGCTGAAGTGTCCCTAGGCAAGGCACTGAACCTCTCATTGCCTCCGATGTGTGTCCCATCGGTGTATTAATGTGATAAAGCTCTGATTATTCTTTGTATATAAATAATAGAGTGCTGTATGAATGGGTAAATGATCCACAGATTGTGTTGCAAAGAACTTGAGTGTCTTGATAAGATAGAACGGTATACTGTAATATAAGTACAGTCCATTTACCATTTTATAAAAAAATATAAATAATGATTAAGCACTAGCATCTCTTGTAGCGATCAACAGTGTTTTCTTCAGATCCGCTGTAAAACAGATCGCTACAAGAGATTCTTCCTGCCATCAGCATCCAGAACAACTCTTTAATGAATTCAGGATGATGAGCTACAACATTTAATTTCCCTCTGGGATTAATAAAGTATTTTTGAATTTGAATTGAATTTTTTGAAGTGATGCACATCGCCAGCCGCCTTTCACGCCAGACTTTGAAACTAACGGTTTTACTATGAAACATGATTGAGTTTTGGCCAGTTTTGGTCAAACTTTGACAATAAAATAATGTGCAAATGCATGATTATGAGCTTTTATGCTATCTGTTGTGTTTGAAGAATATGTTGGGAATGAATCTCAACTACTACCCCACCAAATAGTACCACCATATCTGTAAAACTGAAAGTGTTATACATATTTTTTTTTTTTTTTTTTTTAAGACTGCTGTGGCAGTCACCTTGAATTGGGGGTGACTGCAAAGTTTTATGGGTTATAAATATACATTAAGTGATCATATTTGATTAAAACCTGTTGACTGCTATCAACTATGAGTCTGATCTTTGAAAAAAGATCTTGCGCAATGTGTAGCACTCAGAAAATGTGTTGGGGATGAGTCTTAGCTACTACCACATCAAATATTAGCTCAATATCCTAGATAAATCAACTTGTGCTTGCTAAGGTCAGTTGGCTTTGATGGACATCAAAGTTTATTAGACGTTAGACAAATGTTTTACAAAGTTATCTTGTATTTTTTTTCCCCAGTTCTAAGTGTGGACGAGGACAAAGAGGTGATAGGACATCTGAAAGTGTCACTGGAGGCAGCAAAAGCCCTGACTGGGATATACCAGGAGTTTCACCAGAAAGATGGTGGCAACACGGAGGAAGGTACAGAAGAGGAAGAGGAAGAAGCAAAGCATTGAAAAAAGAAGAAAACAGATCATATACAATATATAAGTGCTGGCAATTGCTGATGATCCTGTTCTTCATCTTTAAACAAACTGTCAGTCTACATACAGTATTATGAAAAACCAATAAATAGCTGTTTTAAAAGTAAAATGTGACATTTTATCATTTTCTTTTTCTGTATATTGATGTAATGATATATTGATTCTTTTTGTGTATATGTATTAGTTTATCCAAAATTAATCTAATTAGAAATTATTCAAAAGTCTATTATTACCGGGGAGTGGAGGCACTCGAAGGCGAGCTTGTGATCAGGACGCCTGAAGCCAACCTCCCACAAGAGGTTGGCTTGAAACACAGCAATGAAGGCTACCTAGATCTTGTTGGCATGCCGTAGACTGAGGAAGTCCTCTGGATGGGGTACGAAAAGTTTCTCACTTAAAGAAACTGGTCCAGAAGACACGAGTCAACCGTTTGTGTTGATCTGCTTGGATGATTGAGCTTACAACACTTTTTCTTTCCCTAGTCCATTTAAAATGGGCACCTAAGTTGTCCTGACACCGCTTTATTGGTATTAAAGTGTTTTTTGGGATTTGCAGACAACTGGTCACTGACTCTTATTTCTCTCTTTTTTTAATTTGTATTTATTAATATGAAACAACAGGGGCAATTCTAGAATCTGCTCCGCAGGGGGTGCTTAGCCCCCAGTGTTGACAACAATGCGGTGGCCATTGGCGTCAGAAGCATTTGTAATAACACTCAAGTACTGGAGACCACTTTCACTGCAGATCCTCCTATGTTGGTGGTGGGGTGGGGTGGGGGGTCCATCTGAAATCCAAAACCATCGCCTTTGTCCTCCACATTGATGTGGAGGTTCTTCCTGCAGAGTGAACAGCAGGGGACTCAACACACAGCCCTGAGGGGAACCAGTGCTGACGTTTATGATGGAGGAGGAGGAGTTGCAAAATTCTAATAATGGAATGATGGTTTCTTTTATTTTAGGGGTGCTGGGTTAAAATTTAAGCACCCCCCAAAACTAGGCTAAAATCGCCCCTGTGAAACAATAATATACAGCATACAACAGCAACTTCTGTCAGGCGCCATTGCCCTCACATACACGTGGTTCACCGAATAGAATAGAATAAAATAGAATAGAATTCAACTTTACGTGTCACAAGTACAAAATGCAGTTTGCATCCATCCAGGAGTGCTTAGGAAAAAACAAAATTGGTATATATATTACAATAAACAGTAAGTTGCTTTGGATGTGCTATAAGTAACAGGACCGTTACATTAAAGGTCAGCGTTAGCCAGTTGTCATGGTTACCAAACGGATGAATTTATAGCGTATTCAATGTACCCAGTAAATATCTGCGTTACATCAACTGAACAATCTTCTGAGTTTAGTGGCGCTTCACAGAACAAAGACGAGCATGTCTGTTGGAATATATTTATTTTACAACTCCCACGACACAGACAAATAAAACATATACGTAACAACTGGATTTAAAACTGAACGTGTGGAGGGAAAATTCGTTTTGAAGCGTTCTGTCAGAGAGTGTGCGAATTTTCCGACACCCTTTAAACGCCTCATAAAATCAACGTCACCTGCGTCTTCGAAGCTAAAAACCGCGGAGTTGAGTTTAGCTTTTATCCTAACTGGTTAAACAACGGCCTTTGCATTTTTTTTTTAAAATTGTGATATTTTTGCACCCAACAACGAACAAAGTGAAACAATTAACATTTATTTGTTTCACTATTTGTTTTTGGGTTTTAGTTGACAAGTTAAAACTTTTAATACGCTTTCCTGAAGCTAGCTAGCTGAAGGCGTTAAACATTGAAAGTACTAGCTGACTTCTTTCAAATAAAGCAATGGTAAGTTTATTTCTCTTATACAAGCAACCACAAAGTTTTAAATTTGACAAATGCAATCTTCACCTACCGACCTAAAGTTGGTTTTTATCATTAAAAAACTCCCAACAATGGTTGACTTGCTACATGTAATGTGAATTTTGCATTAACTTATGACGACTTAACAAAATTAAAAGCCGACCACTGTATTTTATAGAAAGATATAAAGACCGTGGACCACCTTCAGGTCTCACAGCTGCTCCATAACAAGTTTGTGTTGGTGTTGGGCGACTCAAGTGAGTGAAGTTCAATTTTACATCTTTAAAAAATTATGATTAAAATTGTGTTTAATCTGTTGTAACTAAATCTGACTCTTGTTTTTCTTCAGTTCAGCGGTCTGTATACAAGGATCTTGTTACGCTGCTACAAAAGGACAAGTACCTCTCCCTAAAACAACTAAAGAGCAAGGTACAAGGATAAAACTTTATAAATAGGCTGATAATTACAGATTCATGAGGGGTTTTCAGTTTATCAGGACTAATATCCTGATGCATGCTCAATAATCCAGGTAGAAAAATCTAACAAAGTTAAGTCAGGTCCTCTGGATGGATCCAAAGAGTAAAATAAAAATAAAAAGTTGTTAAAGTTTTGTCTTTAAGCCAAAAGACTTTGTCAGCCTGAGGAGCTGCAACAAGCTCAGTTTTATAAATGGCAACTTCTCATAGTGGATCAACCAGTTTGTTGTTCAACTGGTCGCATGATAAAGGAGGACCATCAGCCTAACAACTGATCGTTAGTGCCCTGATGGCTGCTTGTTGAAAGTTGAGTCGCTTTTTTTGGGCTTGTTTTTCTGTCCGAGTGAAAGCAACATACAAGTGGTAGGTAGTTTGTCTCTTCACGCACCCCTTCCACGGATGTTGCGTCCAGGCGGATGTTACGTTCAGGTGCAGTTGCATATCGTGTAAAAGCTAGATCCCGCATTGCCCGGTCGCCTGCTCTACTCAGTGTAACCTGTTTGACAGGTGCAATGATGTATCCGCGCGTTTAATCAGTCATAGCTCGATGAAAACTAAACTTATTCTCAAGATTTTTCCCTCTTTAAATAATAAATAAAATCTTATTCCTTTAGGGCGAGATGAGCTTTGAGCAGGACTGCCTGGTGGAAGGTGGTTGTTTCAGTAAAATGACCAATGGGACTGAGTACAGAGAGGTCCGGCAGTTTCAGTCTGATCACCACCTGGTCCGCTTTTACTTTGTGACACGCGTCTTCTCCAAGTACATGCAGAACATCATGGACGACATCCGCCACGGCTTGAAACCCGATGTAGTCATCGTCAACTCCTGCATCTGGGATATTTCAAGGTGGGTTTCATTAGACAGTTGGGGAGGGTGTCAAAAAGGCCACAGCATTCAATGGCAATCATTTATTTCACTTCTGTAGTCTTAAACGCATTAAGTCGTTACATGTATTTAGCCAAATTTAAGGTCTTAAATCTCTGCAGCATTAAATATTTTTAATTTGTTTTCAAGAAATATTTGATTTTTGAAACTGCTCACTTATCAGGTGATATATTCAATATGTTGGTGCTACATTAGAGTAACACACAAACCCATTAATAGTTTCTGGCCGGTCAGTTGTCAGAAAGTTGCATGTCGGGGGGCAAACAGGACAACTTAAGGAGCTGAAAGAAACTGGGTTGACACAGACTCCAGCTAAAGTGGTTGGAAAACGATAATTTAAAACATGGCTGCAGCGCACCAATGGACAGAATGGTGAAGGATTTTGCAGCGTTTGAAAAATTAAATTAAAAAGCAAAAAAAGTCTAAGGTAATTTAATTTCTATGTTGTGCCAAAAAAAAAATTTAGCCTCCGCGGCAGCACTCACTGCCCGTTTGTCCCAATTTGAGTTGCTGTTTTTTTGCAGTTCTTGAATTAAACTCAAATAGTTTTATTTGTATGCCAAGATTGAAGCAGTTTTAAATGTTAACCACAAAAAAGAACCAATAAACTATGGAGCCCCGTGAGGGCCATATCGAGAAAAACGACATGTTGCATAGTCTTGATTCGTTCATTTACCGCTGACTAAATACTTTTTTGCTCCACTGTAGAGGTTGTTTACAATTTCTTTGCAGTGCTTTTCACTGGTTGATGAATGGTTTGACCATCTTCATTCTCTAAATTGTTGCTTTGGTCTGTAAATGCATGTTATATACATTCTTAAAAAATATCCGTATGTCTGTTGTCTAGCCCGAAGCCAAGTTCTTGAACTTGACCATGGACCTTTTCTTGATGAAATGTTAATGTTATCAAAACAAAGCTTGGTGACGTGTATGAATAATCAGCGTTTTACTTGTGGGGTTCTGTAGATACAGATTGAGTTGGACTGAAGACTACAAGGATGACCTCCACAAGTTCTTTAATGAGCTGAGGATGGTTCTGCCGGAGAAGACCCTGATCATATGGAACCTCACCATGCCCTTAGGAGAGCGCATCAGAGGTGGCTTTCTGGTGCCTGAGGTAAATCACCCAGAGTTAACAGTGTCAAGACTGGACGCAGTTTCTGTAACCCAGAAAATCAGCCATTATTTTCTCCAGCCATCGATTTATTTTTTACTTCTTTGCTGGTTCTCCTGTCTGCTTTGAGCTTCCAAACGTTCTCTTCTTTGCCCGATCGACCACAGATTGAGCACAAAGTTCCCCAGCTGCGTTTTGACGTGATTGAAGCCAACTTCTTCAGCGGGACTCTGGCTGATGTCTATGACATGGACGTGTTGGACCTCCACTACCAGTTCCGGTTCTCTCTGCAGCATCGCACAAAAGATGGAGTCCACTGGAACGCCATTGCCCACCGCAGAATAACCTCTCTTCTGATGCAGCACATCGCGCAGGCCTGGGGAGTGACACTGCACTGTCCACTGACTGCTGATGGTGAGAGAGGGTCCAAACTTAGATCAAATCAGTAACGTGACTTGATTTCCCTTTAGCACGTTGTCTTCCAACAGCAGTAAATTCCACCTGCCATGGAGATGAGTTCTCTAGCGACTCTCTTCCCGTTGGCTACTTGAGCTTTGACGAAAACGCAGAGAATTTCAGACCTGCTGTCCAACCGCTGCCTCACCGGCCACCTTGCCAGTACGAACAAAACCCGTCGAGGAACGGTAAGAGCACAGATCGTTTTTAAATTTGTCCCAGTCATCACCAGTTAGTTTTAAAAATTGTATTCATGTTTAAAAATTAAAAGCTCCAGCACCAAATCATTAAACATGTAGGTTTACAGTAGTCTCTCGCTACTTTGCAGTTCGACTTTTACAGACTCATTCTTTCGTGGTTTTTCAAAGTAAGATTGTACACGACACACACTTGTCAACTTTAATATTACTCGTGGTTGGGACAGTACGGGATACAGTAAAAAGTTAACGGAAAAAAAACTTGGGACACACGCTGCCATTTTGTAGTTTTTCTCTCAGTAAGCCTTCACTGGACTACATTTCCCAGAAGCTAACAGTGCTTCCAGCTGTTGCTTTCTGCTGAAATGCAGGGAAAGTTTTGATCTGATCCAAATAAAAGTTTGGTCTTTATTCATAGTGACTGTGGCACTCAGTGGATGCAGGGAGCTGTATGGAACCAACTGGGAATTGGACCAGAACCGGACTTCTAGTCTCATTATTCAGTCTGAGTGCTGCTTGCCGGCCCACAAGGCCTCTCGAGTGGGGAAACGTTACTTGGAGGTCCGGTGTTTATCCAGAGCTCATCAGGACTTTTCTTCATCCAGAACCTTCTGAATTATTTGGACTCTGTGTGGACCATTGTGTGGTTTTGTGCTGGCTCTCTCTTAAGTGTCTGGTGCTCAATGAGAGCTGATCGGAACCGGACCAAGGCTGATTAGTGCCCATATAAATTTTGCAGTGTGCAGTGCGTAGGGCTGGGCCACATGTCATTCACGATACCAGTAAAAAAAAAAAAAAAAAACTTGCCCAGGAAAATAAATGCTGTCATGTGCTAATTTCATGACGTAAATGCATCATCCCACCATGAGTACGCTGCGATATTCAAGTTGTAAAGGTGAAGGCACGAACGGACACATCTGAGCTGAGCGCTGTTTGTCCTGACAGTTTTTGAACCAATCGGCGTGAGGGAAGACGTTGCTTTTAGCTTTTTAGCTAGCGCGCTGCTAACATGGGAGTTACGTCAGTGCAGGCGGGTGGGGCGGGGGTGCGCTCGGTTCTGATGACACGGCGGGGTACCCCGCTTGTATAGGGGAAACACTGACTGCATCGACCACCGATTCATGGTCAAATCGGAGCGCGGAGCCTTACGTGAGTGTGACTGTGCACTAACAGCAGCTGTGCAGCTCAAACCTCGAGCAGCTGCTTCCTGAGGGTCAGGAACTTGGCTGATTGTTCTGATCAGTGGTCCTTTCAGGCAGCGTTTCATTAGTTTTCAGCATTTGTCACAAGTTTAGGAAGTTACAGCTCATTTGAAGGCAACATAGTTTTTGTTGTATGTTACATTTATGCTCAACAGATTTCAAGCTTGAATTTTATTTACCGGTAGGTTTTTTTTGGTGGATTTTGTTGATCAATATTTTGTGCAGACTTTTTCAATCTAAATAACAGAAGGATCATTTTTATGTTTTTCTTTTTATGCTTTGAGACTTTAATAAATAAATTGCAGTAAAAAAATATATATATTTTTTTACAATACTGCAAAGCAACAAGTTCATTTTTTTGTTTTCACGAAATTTATCGTTATCAGAATGCTCTGAAATATCACATTATATGTGAGCCGTATCGCCCACCCCTAGCAGTACATCTACATACGCATAAATAAAATATGTCATCCCTACTTCGCGGATTTTCACTTATCCTGAACGTAATCCTGCGATAATCGAGGGACTACTGTAAAACTATAAAATACAGTTCAGTACCTGTGACTACAGGGACCAGGCTGTATTAAGTGACTGTTACCCTGTACTTGAACTATATACTTGTTAAAGTAACACAGGCATGTAGTTCTTTTGCTACTGTAATCTCATCAGACGTTCATAGTCCAGCCCTCCTGATCTAAATATCCTCACAGGTTTTGGCAACCAACCTTCCCACTACTTGGAGCGCCATGAGGAAAATCCTCATCACCACTATGATCAATTTGTGATGCGGAACCGTCACAGCCGACGCCACTACGCCCCGTACACTCACCACAAACCAGCCCGCTGCCCCCGCCGTGACTTTTACTGACGAGGATGTTCACATCTCAGATACTGTGTCCTTCCTCCAGTTACTCTCATCCCTGCTCGAGAGTACATTTTAGTTTAGAAAAGTTTTGATCAGCACCTCAATACAAATGTAAATGGTTTTATTTGGGATGTTTTCAGGTTCGGCTTTTAAAAAAAAACTTAATGCAGTTTCATGACTGTACCGTTGAAGATCTTTAAAATGTGATTACTTTTAATAAAAGCTTCCTGTCCACATGGCTGAACGAGGCGTCTGTCGACAGAACAGTTTAGTTTGTTGTGCTTTTGTTAGATTACAAATAAAGTTTACCACAAACTGTTTGTCATGTTTATTGGAGAACAGACAAGCAACGTTTACATGAACTGCTAACTTTTATTGACTACATAACTTACAAAAAAAAAAAAGGTTTGACTCATTTAAGCAAGTGACACTTCCTCTGGTCTTACAGGAGTTGTCAACATCGGTGCATAAGTTAATGAAAACGACAGATTCATAAAGTGACATTCAAAGGTTAGACATTAAATTATTAAATTCAACTTCAGCAGTTTTAGTGCTTTGCATCAACAGGATACAGCTTCCTGAACATACAGAAACAAAGTGATAATGTTGAAATGGAAGGTCGAGTGTCTTCGTGTGCTTTTAGACCATGAGGAGCTGGTGCACCTGCTGCAGCTGCTGCTGTGACAGAACCAGGCGGTGGACTTGTTCCTGCCCGCGGGTGCACGGAATGGCAACGCGACCAACGAACACCGTTCCTCCCCGTTTCTCTTCCTTGGCCTGAGGAACGTTATAACAAATGACCACGCATCAATTCTATTCAAACAAACCAGAAGAAGACCAAAGCACGTGCGGTAATACCTTAAAGGAGGAAACTGGGAAAGTGGCGAAGTCAGAGGAAGCTTTGGCTCCAGGCTGGTTTGAAACCACGTGCTCCGCTACCTCACCCTGAAACGAAAGCTTTTAGTTACTGCTAATGTTTTGTTTTCCCCCTCAGCTGATAAATACTAAAGAAATTGTATCTCCTGTGAAAATGCAGTGAGAATGCTTATTGCAAAAGAACTTGCTGAAACGAAAGAAGCTTAAAATGGCAGAAGAAAGCAGAACTAACATTTGCTGAATTAGGTTTAAATGAGCACAAATTATGAAATTAGCTTAAAACATTAAAAAAGTAGCTGAAAGGCAGCTTAAACTACCAGAAGGAAGTGGAAAGAGCTAAAAAATGAGGAGTTAGATGAAAAAGCTAAAACGGTAGCAGAAATTACCAAGAAAATTTTGGATCTGAAATTAGCTAAACATAAAACAAAACAAAAGTACCGTAGCTGAAAAGCATAATTGCCAAGTCCGCCCACCATAAGCTACTTTGGGCTTGCTTGTTCTCAAGTCGTGTATAAATTTTGTAGGCTGCGGGTTTTCGGGCTTGTTTTGACCGTTAAGTCTCTTATTTGGGCTTGTTTTTCTTTCCGAGTGAAATCAAAAGACTAATGGTAAGTAGTTTGTCCCTTCACGCCCCCTTCCACGGATGTTTCGTTCAGGTGCAGCTGGGGCCAATTTGTGTCACAAAGATTTCACTCCAACCAAAGAGATGCTCGAGCACTTTCTAACAGTAACGTACTCTGTGGAAGGAACATCTGGAAGCACAGAGACGGATGCAAACGAAAACAGCGATGATGGACTGTAGTTCAGGTAAAAGCTATTTTTACATCTTTTTAATGTGTACCAAGTTTTATGCTAATTTTCCCGTTTGTGATTAACAGACCTGATGTGGAAGGAAGAAGAACAAGGAAAGAAGATGGTTTCACACTTGACCTGCTTGAGTTGGCTCGTGTGTGTCTGCTTTTAAACAGAGTTTTTTTGTTGACTGTGTTTACTATGAGTTTGTTAAAAAAAATAATTTGTACGCATCCTGGTAAATGAGTCCCTGAGGCTCAATGGGATTAATTAAGTTGAATTAATGTTACATATGCAAAATGTTTTTGGTTTTTCAGAGCATAAAAAGTATGTTATTCAAAGTGTTTAGCATGATTTTGCTGTTTACATGTAATGCCATAATAAATGTATGTTTACACTGTTTTTAAAAAACGACCTCTGTTTTACACAGTGTGGTGGGTTGCCACTTGGGCTTGTTTTCGTACAGCTGGTTGCTTGTTTCTATCGGGAGATCTGGCAACACTGCTGAAAAGGTAGAGCAAGCTTAAATGAGCAGAAAAAAAAAAAGCACAAAACTTTTACTTAAAAACAGCTGAAAAGTAGCTTAAAAAGCAGAAAGAAGCTGAAATTACAAGTGGAGAGAGAACATTTTTTCTGAACTAGGCTGAAAAGAAGTTTAAATGAGCGCAAAAATGTGGCATTACCAGTAGCTGAAAAAAAACTAAATAGCTAAATTGGCAGTAAGAATCAAAGGAGCACAAGTAACAGCTGAAATTAGCTGAAGAAAATGTTTAAATTGTCAAAAAGAAGCTGGAGCAGTAAAAGGTTGTAAACATCTAAAGGTTTGAAGGATGTAAAATGAGCTCAATTCATTTTCTACCATAAATGGCAAAAAACGGCTAAATATTTCAAAAAGCTAAAGTTGCACCAGTACCAAAAGTCATTGCAGAACTGTCTTAAATGAGCTGAACATTTTGATTTATGGTTTATTGAAATAGCTGAAAACTGCGAGACGAGAATCGTACGGAAGAAAAAAGGATGATCACAATAGAGTGAAAGCTTCATAAACACAAATAAACGTTTACTTTGAGTTTGTCCAAAGCATCGCTGAGATTCTTCAGTCGAGCCGTCTGCTCCAGCAGCTGGGCGCTGGCGCTGACTACAAGACAGAGAAGGTTCAGAAACAAGTAGCGGATCAAAACAAGAGGCTGACTGAACTAAACAGCTCTCGCACACACACCTGCGGTCTTCCCAGTGACGTCCACCACTTTGACTTGAGCGCTCAGCTTGAGCAGGGTGGCCAGCAGCTGGTCTGTCCTCCGATAAATGCCCGTGTTCAGACCCTCTGGAGGCACCGAGGTTTCTTTGGACACCTGCGGGAGTTTAGGAGGACAGAGTGGAGGCAGGGAGGCGAGCTGATCCCTCATCTTCTCAGCCTGCAAGAGAAACGTTTAAGATGTTCGGTTAGACCAGGACTCTGGAGCCAAACTACCAAAACAACATGAACGTGCGTCATGTTTCCATTTAAATCAGCAGGAAATGTCCTGATGCAATCACAAAGTTGTCAGATCATCTGGATCTTTATTACTGTGTAGAAGAAACAACAAATTTTCACAATATGTGCATCAAACGACAGCTGCAGGTGTGAACTCTGAAATTAATAGAAGTTATTCTAAATGCACAGTGACTAATCCATCCCATCATTTCTGGAGTGGAACATGCCTTAAACAGCTGCAGAACTTTTTACCTTTAACCGGTTGTTCTCGTTCTTCAGGTGTTTCATGCCCAGTCTCTGGACCTCAACCTGCTGCCGGAGGAGAGGAGAGTCCACCACCTCCGTTGGTCCTGCCATGGCCGGAGGCAGACCCGCTGAAGGGAAAATAAAAACACTTAAACCTCTGGACTTGTTCACTGACAGATCCATGGCTTCAAACGTGGTTTGGCCGCATGAACCCACCACCTGCAGATCCATGAACGATGGAGGAGATTCCTGAGGCGGGCGGACCTCTCAGACCTTCAATAGTCATCTTTGACTGATTATGGATGCGCTGCTTCAGCTCTGCCTTCTCCGCCTCCAGCTGGTCAATATCAGCCTGCAGAGCATCCATCGTCTCTTCAAACTCCCTGCAGGTGAGAGAGGAGGTGAATACGAGACGCCGTGGAGAAAAAGAAAAAAAGATGGACGATGAGTCGAATCTTACTTTTCCTTTTTCTTGAGCTGGGTGAGGCTTTCGTCCAGCTTGGTCTGGATCTTCTCCACACGTTCATCAGCGTCTTTGGTGGAAGTGTCCAGCTTTTTCTCCAGGAGACTCAGGCGAACGTGAGCCTCGCTGAGCTCCTCGCCCTGGAAACACCCACAACTAGTCGGTTCGGCTTTTCTTCACGTCTCGTATGCCTGAACCTTGAACATCAAAGTTTCACGTCACCTTAATCTTTAGAGATTTCTTGAGCTCCTTGATGATGGTCTCTCTGTCTTCCAGTTTGACTCCCAGACCTTCGGCGTCTGTCATCTCAGCCCTGACGGTGGACGCCCTCTTCTCCACCGGAGGAGTCTAAAGACAGAAGTTTCAGAGGTTATGATTTAGGAAAGCTTAAAGCGTACAAATACGGTACTTTCCGCCGTATAAGTCGCATTTACTATGCGTCACCGCTGCATCGCCACTGACCACCCAGAAACGTTTGGTATGGCAAGCCAAGTGTCTCATTAATAGCCACTTTTACCTATTAATGAGACACTTGGCTTGCCATGTTGGTCAAGGGCCCTCTAGTGGCTGAAAATGGTAGTGTTCAACATTTTCCATGTCAATGAATGAAATAGTCAGATCTCAGCCAAAAATTGGTTTATAAATAAATATATATAAGATAAATACAGTAGTCCTTCGTTTCTCGTAGGTGTTTGGGACCACACCTCACCCGCGATAAATGAAAAACCGCAAAGTAGGGATACAGTAGTCCCAAGTTCAAGATCAGTAAACTTATGCGCCGGGCTGCAACCACACTCCTGTTACTCCCAATCTCCCTCTTTAAATAAACAATTTAAATTATGCAACATTTTAAATAAACAATCCATGCTGCATGGTACAGTATTTTAGTATATTATCTATTTAAATAAAGGCATTTTAAAACCTTTCCATACTCTTGCAATATTCTAAACAACGTTTCTAAACTCTAAACGCTCTAAGAGCACAGAACGTCATGATTTTAGCTCTGCCTCCTCTGCAACACTGGACTCAGCCACCTACAAGCTGTCTTGGCCACGCCCACTTCCCCCACATTAACTGTTGCTTTCAACACCAGATGATCTGTGTTTGGACGTTATATTTATTATCTGCAATGATTTTATGTCTATATTCTGTTATTTTGTACTTCGTTTTGTATGTTGCCCATTTGTTTGTGCAGCACTTTGGTTGGCCTTGTCGCTGTTTTAAGTGCTCTATAAATAAAATGGTATGGTAAAATTAGTTTATTTTAAATTAAAGCTCCATGCCGATCGTGCGGATCATCCATCAACCAGCCAATTGTGTTATATCCACTCTTATTTTGAAAAACTGTAATACAGCGAGTTTGCAAAAAATGAATTGCGAAGTTGCGAGGGGGAAACAAACAAATGCATCGCTTCGCTGTGTAAGTCACAGGGCATGCAAATTTATGCACAAAGCTGTGACTTATACGGCGAATAGTACGGTACCATTTTTTGTGGTTTTTCCGCGTCGTATTCTCCTTCCTGCATGGCGGTCGCCATCTTGTTCATGGTAGCAATGACGGAGCTGCAGGACTGTCGCAGAAGCTCTGGACCATTCACATTCTGAGAGCCGTAGACCTTCAAGGAGAAAGCAGATGAAGTTAACAATATGCTCAGATCAGAATGAGTTGAGAAATTGCTCTTAGTTTAAACTTTCACTAGGTCGTCATTTGTTGGAGTTTAAGCACAACCTGCTCCACAACTTTGCAGGCCATGTCCTCCAGTCTGAGCGCGTTCAGACCCTCCTGTTCTCCCAGCGAAGCCACCAGCTGAGCTCCGGCCGCAGCCACTTCCTGCAGAACTGCGACCACGCGAGTCAGCTGTCGTCTGCACTCCGTCAGGGTCTCGGACACCTGCAGGACGACACATGACACGCAGCTCGAATGTCCGTTTCTATTTATTAGAAAAAGAAAAAACTCCAGTCGCGCAGGTTCGTTTGTGCACCTGCGGTCCGAAACCGAGAGCGGCGGGGACCCCAGCGACATCCGTTCCGGGCATACGGCGGCGGATCTTCTTACAAAACTGTCTGATGTCGGAGCAGGAAGTGTCGAGGTCTTTCAGAAGAACGGCGAGACCTGAACTCTCCTGACCCACCGACAGGAACACCCGCAGACGAGCAACCTCAACTCCCATGCAGTCCAGGGCACTCTGGGTAAACTGGGGTGAGAGGGCGGCAAACTGGTTAGACTAAAACTGTCATTTCATCATATTCTGGTTATTGATCGTCTTAATAATACTCATTTCCCAAAACTTTTTGATAAACTAGCAAGAAGCCGTCAGGTACCTTAATGTGGTCGGCTAGCTGCACTGTGCAGTCCTCGCACTGATCCGCCAAATGAACGCTGTACAGTTGCTGGAAGAGATAAGAACAGGACACTTGATATTTGATCATTTGTTCTTCATAGTTTATTTTACTGAACAGAAGAGGCTTTTACATAAACACACATGGCAGCTGTACAACAGAGAGAGCAACATTTAAGGGACACACATTTTTAACCACAACAAAAGAGATGAACACACTTGTAGGAGTGTTTGACATGAAATTATGTGCCAGTTGTTCCATTTGATTTGACATTAGACAAAAAGAGGAGTCTGACTTTTACTCAGGGTTTATGGCTGTTTTTAACTACCGTATTTTCCGCCATACATGTTACACCACCCTATAAGTCGCATCAGTTCAAATATGTCTAATAAAAGTGGAAAAGTCCATAAATACGTCGCTTCGCCAGAATGAATGAAAACGGTCATATCTCGGTCAAAAATTGGTTTATAAATATGGAAAAATAAACAAATACGTCGCTTCGGCGTATAAGTCGCAGGGCATGCAAATTATGCAAAAAACTGCAACTTATAAAGCGAAAAATACGGTACTATGGCTGAGAAAGTTAACTGCCCATGAACCATGTGTTTGAGTTCGCAGAGAGTTCTCTCTCAGCAGGGGGTTGAATGAAGATTTGATTTGATCCTGCATGTGCAGCTGTGGTCGAGGTCATCAGTGCTTGTGCTGTGAGAGCTGATAAATGTATAAAAAAATAATTATTGCCCGCTGCCTGGTGCAGATTCTCACGACTGGACATGGAACTTCTCCACATCTGTGTAACCCGTTGTGAAGATCTGCCCTGGCAAGTAAAACCAGTTAAAATCTTCTCGTGTCCTCGAGAGTGGCCGCTTCGAGTAAGTAAGATGAATAGAGGATGTTCTGAATCAACTATAGTTTTATTCCAGAGAGACGTTTCAACAAATAATCTGTCCAGAAGACCTCGTTAGGCTCCAGAGATACTTTTTGTAATATTCAATTTGTTCAAAATAAATTTTAAATCAATTTGTTTTGTGTATTTTGGCACCAAGGTTATAATTATGCTTTTTTCTAGTTTTTAGAGACATCTGTTGGTCGGACTGTACTTTGCACTCTACGATGGCGTTGTTAGGGCCACTCAGAAGAAATAAGGGGGGTGGGCTCCCAGTTTTGACCTTAAAATTAATCTTATGTCTAACCTACAAAGCCCTCAACAACCTAGCTCCATCTTATATTACAGATCTTATTGTTCTATATTTTCCTAACAGAGCACTTCACTCTCGGACTGCAGGTTTACTTGTGGTTCCTAGAGTTTCCAAAAGCAGAATGGGAGGAAGATCTTTCAGTTATCAGGCTCCTCTCTTGTGGAACCAACTTCCAGTTTCTGTCCATGAGGCTGACACATTGTCCAGTTTGAAGACTTTCCTTTTTGATAAATCCTATAGCTAGGGTCTGCTTGTTATGCTGCTATAGGCTTTGACTACTAGAGGAAAAATTGACATTACAAATGAAAAGCTTGCATTTGAAATTATTTCTGTCTTAACATGTGATTCTCGACCTGCCATTGTGTATCTGTTCCTCTCAAACCCAGCTGGTGGAAGCAGATGGTCGCTTGTCCTGAGTCTGGTTCTGCTAAAGGTTTCTTCCTCCTGAGGGAGTTTTTTCTTTCCACTGTCGCCTTCATGCTTGCTCAAGATGAGAGTTCTGTGATGGAGTTAAAACTCAGAGCAGTCTGCTCCTCAGATAATGTATATGAATGTTTCTGTTCAGTGTCCTGAGACGACTTTGGTTCCGTCTTGGAGCTTTATAAATAAACTGAGCAGAAAGTTGCAATGTTGAGATTAAAGCAGAAAGAGGTTGCGAACTACCAGGAATGTTTGAGAACACTTTGACGTCAACACCCAGTGCAACCCAGAAAATGTTACAATATAAAATACAGTTCAGGAGCTCAACAGGGTTCATTTCCTCTGGTTTAGTCTTGAAAGACGACTTTTTTTACCTCAACATTCTGACTTCATTTTCTCTCAGTAATATTTCCACTTAATTTTTTCTACATTTCCAGCTAAAAAGAAAAAGATCTTCCCTCTCACTTGTTTCCTCCTCAGAGTGTTTGTAACTCTCCATCACAGTGATCGATCGGCTTGAACTTACTGTAAACTGAATATTGTACGATTTGCTGACAAGGGCTGCTCCTGCCACAAATATTTATGAGCTCCATGGAAAATCAGGCTGTTAAGAATGTCATCTTAATGTAGGCATCAGAAGAAGAGGAGAAAACAGAGAAATTAAATTATAAAGTTGCTACCTGATAGTATTTGATTGCCTTGGTCAGGGGTTCCACCTGGACGGTCTCATCGAGCTGATCTTTATGCAGCAAGTCAATGAAATAATCCAGCGAGCGCTCATGGAAGCTCATTTCAGAGTAAAGTGTCCCCATGCGCTTAAAAACCTCCACGCTGCAGCCGTTCAGAGCCCTGAAAACACAAACAGCTGTAGTTATTTGGTTTTATTTATTTCATAAATTTCTGATATGGTGGTTCCGTACTGTTCATATTTGTGCAGGGTGGCCTGCAGCAGGCTCAGGGAGTAAACCAGTCCTGAGGCAAAGCTGCGCTGCTCTCCTGAGGGTCCTCGGAGCGCCGATCCCTGGACCAGACCCCCACTCAGGTCAAACTTCTCCTGGGCTTGTTTACTGATCAGCTCAGCCTTCAAGTGAGAACACACACGATCAACCGATCAATAACAACGATTAAAGATGAACAACTTGGCTCAGCTTATTCACAAAAGGAATAACTGAAGCTTTCGCTCTATTGAGATCCATTTCAGCATCTTTCTCATCCTGCAGTTTTCAGCTTTTTCAACAAATCAAAGATCAAAACATTCGGCTCTTTCAGGACGATTCCTGTTGTGACATTTGGTTTTGGTGCAACTTTAGCTTTTTGAAATATTTAGCCGTTTCTGCCATTTTTCTCTCGTAGAAAATGAACTGATCTCATTTTACATTCTTCACATCTTTAGATCCGTTTACAACCCATTTCTGCTCCTTTCACATTCTGTTTATATACGTTTACATTTTTGGTTGAATGTTCTGCTTCAGCTTCCTTCTGCAAATTTAAACTTTTTTCAGCTAGTTTCAGCTGTTTTGTGCTCCTTTTAGATTATTTCTGCTAGCTAAATTTTTTGCTAGCTAAATTTTTTTGCTTCCAACTTTTTTGCACCGAACTGACCAGCTTTTTCTAATATTTCAGCTACTATTTAGCTGGTTTATGCTAATTTAAGCATTTTCAGTTAATTCCATATTTTTGCATTATTTCAACTTTTTTCAGCCTAATTCAGCAAAAATGTGCTTCCTCCACATCCTTCTGGTAATTTCAGCCTCTTTCTGCCTTTTTTAGCTACTTTTTAGCTGATTTTTGCAAATTTCTGCTTTTTTTTTTTCTTTTCAATTTATACTTTTTAGTGCCATATTGTCTTTCTGCTTTCTTATAATTTAAGTTTGTTCTACTTTTCAGCTAATGTTTAGCTAATCTCAGTTGTTTTCACATAAATTTACATTTTTCATGGTAATTTCTGAAAACTATTTCAGAACTCCGCAATTTTTCACAAATTGAACTGAAACTTTCAGCCTAATTAACTTTTTTCCTGCTAGTTTCAGCTTTTTCTGCTCTTTCAGATATTTAGCTCTTTTATGCAAATTTAAAAAAAAATTCTGTTAATTCTACATTTTTAAGCTCATTTCTACTTTTTCCACTTAATTCAGTAATTTAAGCTTCTGCTTTTTTGTTTACTTTTCAATTATTTTCTCCTAATTTTAGCTTTTTTTTTTTTTTTTAGCTAATTTTCTACTTTTTGTGCTCATTTCTGCTTATTTAAACCTAATTCAGCAAATGTATTCATTCTGCTTTATTCTGTTAACTTAGGCTTATTCTTTGATTACAGCTAATTTCAGCTGTTTTCAGCAAGTTCTTCTGCAATAAGAATTCACACTGCATTTTCACAGAAAATGCAAATTTCTCTAGTTAAATCTGGTTCAGTGGCTCATGCCATAAGTTCTTCTTCACCTCGGCCTGTCAGCAGCCGGCAATGAAAAGGTGCGTTTCAGTCGTTGTACCTTGCAGATGAGCCTGGGGATGAGAAGCAGCACCAGGATGCAGTCGTGGTCGCCGCCATGACGGAGGAAGGAGTCGGGCATGAAGGAGGTGAGTAGGGACACCTGTCTGTTTGCCTGAGCCACCTCCATTTTCCTCAGCTCCATCTCAATGGCCTGGACACATGCAGGCAGATTTATTTTATTTTTTAAATAAGACTGCATCAGTTAACTCAAATCATCATCATCATTGGGATTTTGTGCTGCACTTTACTTAGACCCGTCTAAAGCTTCTGATAATGTAGACCATGACATCTTATGTCATAACTTCTCAGACATATGATTTCTCAGAACATGCTGTTGGTTGGTTCTCTCATTACCTTTCAAAGGCAGTGTGTTCAACATAACGGTACTTCTTCCAGCAATTTAACTGTCAATAATGGTGTACCACAAGGCTCAGTCTTAGGTCCCACACTCTTCACAACATCGACATCCATCCATCTCTTGTAAATGAGTCCTCGTGACTCAATGAGACCAACCTGTATAAATAAAGGTTGAATGAATGAATCACGTTCTTTTCCTACCTTGGCATAAGCTTTGGTCTCTGCAAACTTGATCTTGAAGTCGAACAGCTCTGCCGGCGGCTGCTGAGGTTGTTCGGTGTTTGCACTCTGCTGACTGACCAGCTCTCTGTTGGCCTCCTGACGTACAGAAAAGAGTTGAGTAATCTTCCTCCTCAGCTCATCCTGCGCTCCTCTTCCATCAACTCACCTGCAGAGAGGCGGTGAGCTCCCTGTACTTGTTGATGGTATGCTGGTAATCAGCTACGGTCTCCTGAGCTGCTTCCACCTTCTTTTCTGCCTCTCTGACCTTCGCTCCACTCAGGTCCACCTGCTCCCTCAGCTCCATCTCGGTCTCTCTGGCGTTCTCCTGGAGCTCGTCGTTCATCTCGTTGATGGCTTCCTGTTAGAGCAGAAAAAGTAAGATTGATTTTTTTTCTTCTTGTACGCCTTGTTTTTACTTTCAAACTTATTTTTTAGGTCCATCTGCTCCTTTAAGTCGACTGTTAGTTTTGTTTGGTGAAAATTTATCACAAACTCAAAATGAGACATTACATTCCAGTGAATGTTTTACAATAAACACAACAAGTTTCAAGCTTTGACAGAAATTTTAGTTTTCTCTTTAAGTTGGCAAATAAATTCACAACTAAAATATTTCCTAAAGATTGTCACAAATATTGACTTAAGCTTTGGTGATCTGTTGTGACTTGATGCTATATAAATAAACTGAATTGAACTGACTGAGAATTTTCACCATCATAATTTTTGGTGGAAATCTGGACACTGACTTGACTCATTAAAAGAAGCATTCTGCGATTAAAAATAATCAAAACGCTTTACAGGAAATAATAAAAACTTTGACAGGATACTGTGACAGGTTCAACTAAAACATTCCAGTGGTTATTTTACTGACATGAAAACAGGCGGTAATTAGGCCTGTCATGATAAATTTTGCTAGGCGATTAATTGTCTCAGAAATTATTGCGATAACCGATAATATTGTTTGAAATTTGACAATAATTAGTAATTATTGTCAAATTTAAGAAGAAATGTTGGTTGATTTTGTGCGTAGTACCTTTTTCGACCACTGGGTGGCAGTATAAGATTGTTTGAACTGAAGGATAAATAGTGAGGGAGCGAGCAGCATTAACGATCCAAATACGCGATTTTGGAAGTTTAAAACAGATTTCAAAGAGAAAAGAGAAAGGGAGGCGTCAGTGAAGAACACCGGCCTTTTGTCATCCAGTGTCTTCAGTAGAAAGAGAGAAACGAAGAAACGATAAAAGCCGATAAATGAAAATGAGGTTGATAATTTTCATTTATCGTGCGATTAATTGATTTATTGTTTATCGCGACAGGACTAGCGATAATTTAAAAAAGTTCAACTTTTGCACCGACCAGATCAGTGACGGTCTCTCTCAGCTCTCTGACTTTCTCCTCCAAGTCGAGGTTCCTCTCAGTCAGGGTCTCCACCATCTCCTCTGATCCCAGAGCAGCGTCCACCTGAAGGTACACAAACACCTGTTTTAGCCTCAAGTTCAACTCCATCAACAATAAACTTGGCTCGTTTTAAATTCTTTGTAACTGCACGTCTCCATATGAGAAACAGTTTTCATCAGCACCATTTATTTATTTGAAAGTACCAGCTGACTGAAATGCAACTTTAAAAATCATGAAGTGAGGTCTTCCAGGCTTTACCTGCTCCTTCAGTTCATCGATGGTGGCCTCAGCCTGCTTCAGTTCTTCTTGCAGTTTTTCTTTTTGAGTCCTCAACGTCTCCCGCTCCGTGTTGTTCTTCTCCACGTGCTTCTGCAGCTTCACGTGCTCTTGTTTCTCTGAGGCAGACAGGTCACGCATCCTGACGAAGAACAGGAGAGCAGTGTACATTTAGACGGGGTTCCCCGACAACTATAGGCCTTTAATCATTTCAACTATTCAGCTGATTTAAAAGGAAGTAAAAAAAAAAACCTAAAAAGTAAAGGCTACAAGGCCGTCTCCAAGCAGCTTAGGTTTACGGAACAGCAGCCAATCTCCCAGGGTGTGGTCGCAAGAGGAAATGCAACCCCAGGTTGATAAATTTGAAAGTGTGAAAAGCAGAAAAAGAGCCAAGGACACCATACAAAACTTTTCAAGCTCAACTCCAAGGTATGTTTGTTTGTTTTATTTATTTATTTTTTTAAATCACACCATCCATTGTATTTGGAGTCATAATCAGCTTAATGTGGGAAAAAAACAAAAAAACCAGAAGGGCTCCATTGTTGACAAAAAATATACATATAAAAAAAAGCCAGGTGGAATTTGCCAAAATGCAAACTGGCAAAGCCCAAAGGTTTCTGGGATTGGAGCTTTGTGGCCAGATACATTTTTATAACGTTATTATTTTGTAAGGGGGAGGGGAGTGGTGGCGCAGAGGTTAAAAAAGGTGGGCCTGTGATCGGAAGGTTGCCGGTACCACTCTCTGTACCGACAACATCAAAATGTGGGTAGTATAGGTGAAGCACCCACACCTATCTCCACTCTCGTTTGCACCACTTTGGACCCTTGAGCAAGGCCCTTAACCCCCACCATTTGCTCCCCCGAGCGCCCTAGACAGCAGCTCTCTGCCCCTCACAGAGGGCTGTGGTAGCTCGTGGTCTGTGGTTGTGTCAGGAAGGATATTCGGCATTAAAAAACAAACAAAAACAAAACAAAAAAAAAGTCTTCCGGCGAGTTAGTTTGCTGTGGGGGAGCAGCCAAAAGAAGGAAATAAAAATAAAAGTTTGTAACGGGGCCAACAGGTTTATTAACGTGTACAAGAAGTCTCCTTCTGGAGCTGTTTAGGAGTAAATGCTAATATTTAGTTAAGTGATGGTCCATTACCTGACCAGCGCCTCCTTCAGCCTGTTGTTCTGCTCCTCCAGCTGCTTGACTTGATAACTTGATGCAGCTCCATCGGTGCCTGCATGACAGAGTCATTACACCAACACCGATCAGAAAGAGTCCGTGCTGTTCAGTTCTCCTCTCACCTTTCTCTGAAATCTCGTGCCTCAGGATCTCTAAATCCATGGAGAGCTCCTCCACCTTCTCCTTCAGCGAGTCCACCTCCACTTGCAGGGACTCTGCTCGCTCTTCAGCCATCTCTTTGTCCAGCGTGGCCATTTCGATGGCATCTGCCGTGTCCGCCATCTCCTCCATGTAGCGGTCTTTAGCCTCCTGGGCCTCCCGGGCTTCCTGCATGTGAAGGTGAACAGGTAACATGACTGAAGACTCACGTTGGACTTTCAGACCCTACAGATTGTTTCCGTAACATCAGAGCACCTTCTTGGCCTCTTTGAGTTGTTTCTGCAGCTCGGCCTGCTGCTCCTGCATTTTGCTCTTCCACTCCTGCAGCTGCTCCAGCTGAATCTTGTACTTCTCCAGCTCCTTCAGCTTAGCCTTGTCATCCGTCCGCTTCATCCTCAGAGTCTCCAGCTTCTCCTCCAGGTCTTTGACCTGAGCTCGCAGAGACTCTTCCTCCTAAGGAAGGATCAAGTGTAGGGAGGAAGAGGAGAGAACATGGGAACGCAAGATCAGTACATTTTATAAACTTACTTCATTTGTTTCAACAAGATTTTATTTTATGGTAGAAATGTAAATATAGGAAGTTGTAATCAAGTCTCAGCACTAAAAACAAAACATTTGTTTAATTTACCCCCCGAACAAAGAATGAAAAGCAAATACAAAACTATAATCTGTTTGTCGCTCCATGAATTGTAGACACAGAAGTGAAGAGTCATCAGTGAGAACATTTCAAACCAACTACAGTAGTCCCTTGATGCTTCGCAGTTCGACTTTCGTGGACTCGCTTTTTCGCGGTTTTTCAACGATAGTCAACTTTAATATTACTCATGTGATAGAGACGGTACAGATAAAAAGTTAACGGGAAAAAAATATTTGACAGGCGCTGCCATATTGTAGTTTTCTTTCAATGAGCCTACATTGTATCACCAGTCCAAAAGAACTACACTACCCAGGAGCCAACAGTGCTTTCGGACGCTGCTTTCTGCCAAAATGGAGGGAAAGTTTTGATCTGATCCAAACCAGATTAAAAGTTTGGTCTTTAATCATAGTAGGGCGGAACAATTAATTGCATTGCAATAATATCGCGATACGATAAAACAAGATTTTCTAGTCACAAAGTCTGCGATTTGACTGGTCACGTGATCTGGTTACGTCACTTGTGAGTGAGCGGAGCAAGCAGAGCAGGGAGCGGGAGAAGTCGACACTGCACTTTAACCGGATGCGGGAGCTGATACATCTGAAAGTTTGGTACCAAAGAGGGGCAGCATGTCCGTATTTGGAAATATTAAAAAAAAAAAAAAGACGCTGCGCAACATCATATAATGTGCAGAACCTGCCTTGCTGCTGTTGCTACCTCTCGAGGTAACCCCATGAATCTTTATCAACACAAAAAAACACCACAAAACCATTTACGATAGTTGCATCATGACTAGAACGACAACGACCAGTGCTTCAACTTCTAGTAAGCGAAGAACCAGGCGACAGGGATCACTGACCGAACTGTTCGAACGTGTTTCTCTGTATGAACATAATTTGAAACGGCACGTGGAAATAACTCGAGCAATAACGGAGTTCATTGTGAAAGACATGATGCTCATTCATTTAGTGACCAAGCGGTCTGGTGTTTTCTCTGGAGCTCACCCGGACTTTTTTCATCTGGATTATTTGGACTCGATCGGGACCGTTAGGTGGTTTTGTGCTGGCTCTCCAAAAGCATCTGATGCACAATGGCTGCAGAGAGCCGATCAGAACCGGACCAAGGCTGGTGAGTACCCATATAAAATTTAGCCGTAGCTAGCTACTGTGCAGTACAATTGGCTAAAGACCTGTTGTCTTTGTCCATCTTGTTCCACAGTTGAGACTGTGGCTGTGTCTTAATAAACTTTATTAATGTTGCGCCACCTCGACTGTGGCTGTGTCTTAATAAACTTTATTAATGTTGCGCCACCTCTCACTGCTCCTCTCATAAGGCACAGCACGGCTAAATGAGTTTTGACCCGCGGTTTGTCTCAGGGAAGGAGGCTGAAGTCAGTCGGACATGCAGCTCACACGCTTACCAACGTCGTGAAGGCGGCGCAGCTGAAGAGGATTATTTAATATGTGTAAATAGTTTATTTTTTTAGACATTTATTTTGTACAGTTACAGCCGTTTGTTAATAAATGTGCCTGTGTGACAATTGAGACAAAGCTTTGACTCAGAAATATATTTTTGTTATCACTTCATGGAAAGATAAATATATCAATATATATTGTATTTGCCATTCATCTTAAAACATCGAGATATTAATTTTGGTCCATATCGCTCAGCCCTATCAAACAGTAACATGGATGAAATGGAACAAAACCACCAAGGAGATGAACAGAATGCAAAAGTTGAACAACCTGACAAATAAAGAGTTCTTACAGTAGTCTGGGACCCACCTTGCTGGAAGTAGACGGGACCGGGGCAGCTGCAGGTGACGGGGTGACGGGGGCCCCGAGCGCTCCCTGCTGAGAGAGGCTCACTTCACCGACGTCTCCGGACACAGAAGGCGAAAGACTCTCACGAGATGCCTGTCGATACAGACGGAGGGGTTTCAAAGAGTGGCGAGAAAATCTGAACCCAAGTGAAAGAGAAGAGTCTGTGATCCAATAAACCAGAGAGCTGTTAGCAAGAGTCAACCCCAGTGAGCATGCAGCTTAACGTAGTACCTCACTGGGACTAGTGGAGACAAAACTGTGAGAAAAATACAATCATTTTACCTGAACTGTCTTTTTGACACATTCGCAAAAATTCCTGACTCAATTTGCAAGTTTCGTGCAACAAAACTGCTCATTTTTGGAACTTGAGACGGTCGCGACAGTCATGCTGGACTTTTGAGAAATCTGGACCATAAAAACACAACTCCTCAGTCCCCACCCCACAACAAAAACGTTACCATATTTTCTGGACTATAAGGTGCAATATCAATGAACTGGTGTTTTCATACATAAAGGCGCACCGGATTATGAGGCTCACTGTCGATTTTCAAGAAAATTCAAGGATTTTAAGTGCACCTTATAGTCCAAAAAATACGGTAATTTGTTGTTTTTGCATGCATTCAGCTTTCACAACCATTTTAATAACCTTTAAAGCGTTTAATAAAGAATCAATATGCAATAACCTAAGAAAATAAGATTGACAAACGTGTTACAATGTAGTAAGTGTAAAAATGATTTAAGATAGGATAAAACAGGAAGTGAACTGAATTACCGGTATTAGTTTTTAAATGATTAAGGGGTGACTTAAACTAATCCTGCTTCTATTTGAACAAGCATCAATTTGTTTCGTATTATTACATGAGCAAAACAAACCTAATTAATTAAATTGTCAATTTTTATTTATTTATTTAGGTTTAATGCACATTTTATTTTGAAAGTGCAATACTTACTGTGTCAAGTAAAACATTTGAGTAAGTTTTCACAGTAAGAAAAACTTTAACATGTAGTAAGTAATTCACAAAGAAAATGCAGCAGCAGAATTACAGAAACTAAATAGAGATTGGTTTGAGACAATCACGACTATTTAGTGAAAATAATCAGTTTTGCAGATTTTTAAAACGTTCAGAGTTCCAGTGACAGGAGAGCACGCTGAAACTGGGAATCATGATAGAGAGTTTGTAAACTTCTTTGCAGTTTTATATTTTGTCTCCAACAGTCGGAGCCCAGTGAGATACTGTCCTTTAAAGAAACAAACAAACAGCGAAGACTGAAAGATTTACTAAATGTTTTGTGACAATCCTTGATTTGCTTCCAGGAGAAACTACAGCTGCCAGAGTCCCAACACATTCCCACACAGTCCAAAGCCCCTGTGCCATAGAGGGTAACAAAATGGACCGTTTTCACACCACACCCCCGTGAGGCCACACGAGGCGCTCGGACACAAAGAGCATACCCGGAGCATCAGGCTGGAGTGGCTGGAGGGACGAACCAGAAGGGAGGGGAGGGAGGTGGCAGGAGCGAGGCGTGGAAGGCTCAGCTGCCAGAGTCATTACAGAACATCTCAGTGTTGCATTTAGCAAATAAATAAATAAATAAATAAACAAATAAACCCTACTCTGATTCTTCGTTCCAATAGGGTGAATGTTTATGAAGCATTCACTCTACTGGGATCCATTTTTCTTCCGTACGTTTTTCAGCATCTTGTTCCACAATTTTTGTTCCGTTTCAACAAATCAGGACGATCCTGCTATGACTTTTAGTGTTGGTGCAACTTCAGCTTTTTGAAATATTTAGCCTTTTCTGACACTTTTTTCCCCTCATAGAAAATGAATTGAGCTCATTTTACATCCTTCAAATATTTAGATGTGTTTACTTTTACTGCTCCTTTCACATTTTGTTCTGGCTCAGCTACTTTCAGCTTCCTTGTGCTTAATGTTTATCAGCTACTTTTCAGCTTGATTGTTCTAACCACAACATTTTTGTGCTTCCTTTAACTTCTTTCTACTAATTTCCACTTGTTAGGCTCCTTTTATTTCTGTAAGTTTCAGCTTTTGCAGCTACCACCATTTAGCTGTTTTATGCAAATTGTAGCTTTTTTGGCAAATTTCAAATTTTTGCACGAATTTAAACTTTTTTTCATCAGCAAAAACATGCTCATGCTGCTCCTTTCCAGCAGGTTGTTGGGTTTTTTTGGTCGCTTATTTCAGCTTTTTCAGATAATTTCCCCTTTTTAGAGTTCATTTCTGCATCTTTCAGGAAACATTCTTTCTGCTTTCTTCTGCTAATTTAAGCTTGTTCTACCTTTATGGCTACTTTTTTTTTTAGCATATTTTAGCTACTGGTAATTTCTGCTAATTTCTGCTTTTTTGTACTAGTTTCAGCTTTTTCTACCATTTCAGCTACTATTTTGCTGTTTAGTGCTAAATTTAGCTTTTCAGCTAATTCTACATGTTTTAGTTCATTTCAGCTCCTTCCACTTCCTTCTGGTAGTTTAAGCTTCTTTCAGCCTTTTCATCTTTTTTTTTTTTTTTTTTTTTTATTTTTTTTTTTTATTTTTTTTTTTTTTGGCTAAATTCAGCTTTTTTTAAAGCCGATTTCCTAATTTTTGTGCTAATTTCTGCTTATGTAAACCTCATTCAGCAAATGTGTATTCTTTCTGCTTTCTTCTGCTACTTAAGGCTTGTTCATCCATTTCAGCATGTTTTATTTAGCTAATTTTAGCTGTTTTCAGCAATAAGCATTCACACAGCATTTTAGCAGGAAATGCAATTTCTCTAGTTTAGTTGGAGAATAAACTTATGATCATTTATCATATTTACAATATTCCTTTCGTTTAACAAGCATCCCTACAAAAACAAACACTCTACAACACGCCCTTTGACCTCTGCTGACCCGTTTCCTGTAAACAAGCTCACCTTTGCAGAGCGACGGGTAGAGGGCTGGAGAGGAGGAAGTGAGTTGGAGAAGGGTGAATTCAAACACACACGCAGACAAGGAAACACATACACACATTCAGCCATGAAGTGCAAGAGTAGATTAGCAACAGGAAAGAAAGCGTCTCTATCAGTTAGTTTGTATTGATTAATTATAATGTTGCATGCATTAGCTAGCACTCTTAATTAATGGTTATTTAGGTGACTTGAACAGAATAAAGCAATAAAAACACACTTTGAAACCACAGAAATGTCAACCCAACATGGCAACGTTTTGATTTCTAAACGTGCACAGGATGTCTTCGCCAAAATAACATATCTACAAGGAAAAAAGTGGAAACTAAAAAAATTAATTATTAATGGTAGATCGTTTATTTATGTGCCAGGCAGATGCCAACAGATGAAGATGGTCTCTTAAAAGCAAAAGATGAGCTGCTACGTTAGTGACATGTACACAAGTGCTGAATTTAAACATCTGTACCTTCTTAATGTTCGCTGGTGTCTGCAGAAAAATGAGTTCAGAAAAAAAAAGTGAACCTAAAATCAGATTAAATCTACATCTCTAAAGTACAAAAAAACAAAAGACTAAAACTGTTAGGAGGGATCAAAATAAAACACAGTCAGTCAAACAGGATGGCTTCTTTCCAGCACTTTCTGTTGTTTAATGACTGGGAAATTTATTTCAGTCCAAAGATGAATGAATGTGTGAAGTATTTATCGCGTGTACACAAACAACAATCTACAGAAAATCATGACTTTCAGACAAAAAAATTAATAAAATTATTTCACAGAAAGTTTAAATTTGCAGTTTGTTACCTGCTTGGTTGTTCTGGGAGTCTCGGGAACATCTGGAAATTACAACGTTTATTATAGTTTACCACTTTAATGTTTCAGAAAAGCAGCTGTCAGATCCCCGGGGGTCAATTCTCACCTTTTTGTTTGAGTGTCTTTAACCCGCTGGACTCAGGGGTTTCTGGGGAGGCGCTACCCGAGTCATCCACCACCTGGATCTGCAGAGCCAGACAATTTAATCCAGGTCATGTTAGAGTTTAATTACAATACTTATCATATAAGGCCGTAACTTTTGTAAATACTCAGATTTCTCACTGTATCCAAATACATGACATCACTAACCTGAGACGATCTGACAAATATCCCGTGATTCTCCTCACAGGTGAAATAGCGCTTCCCCTGCACCGTGCCGTCGTTCTTGCCTTTAGGCTCATCCAGGATGACGCCCACCCATTTACCTGAGGCAAAGAGGGTGGCGCCGATGTAGGCCACAGTCCCTCGCTGACCCTTCCCTGTCACCTCGACTGTGGAGCCGACCTGAGACGAAACAAGATGAGAAAAAACAGATAAAGTAAACTAACTGTAACAGAAATTAACTGAAATCTACACATTTTTAAACGTTTCCTCGTGTCTGAGAGTGAAACGTACCTTTGGTGGTTTAACGCTATCCACTGTTCCGCCGGAGCTCATTTTGCTGATCAATGGGCTGGTCAGCTGAGGAACATGGTGAGTAAAGATTAAATAAATAAATAAAAAGGTAAAGCAATGACAGAGAAGGAAGCAAAAATATATGATTGTGAGATGAGGAGAAGAGGAGGGAGACAATGACTTGTATTGTTTATACTCTGTTTCTTCTAAATTGTATTTTTAAGTGTTTCTTGACCAAAATACATTGCTTCATAGAAATAAATACAACCTCACTATAGAAATGGCTAGAACTCAGTCCATTTAACATGCATGGAGCTAAAGCTTGGTGTGATAGTAGCAGCTGAGTCATCCTCAACACATTTTCTGAGCAGTACAAGATCTTTGCCTAAAATCTTGGCATCAACTGTTGGGAACATTAACTGTTACCAGTCTGTCAACACTCCCAGAAAATAATCACTGAACTTATTTTAAGTTTTAAAATCCACCAACTTCAAGCTGGCCAACCACACTTAATCAAACTCAGAGGTAGAGATGAAAACATGTCAGCAAAATTTAAAGGTCTTTGCAAAAAATTAAGTGGGGTTTGAGCCACGAGTCTTTCCTACCACATAAACACTAAGAGATTGTGTAGGATCTCAAAATTTTGCACAATCATTACATTATTTTAAAGAGTCCACCAAAAAGGCTAAACCTCTATCAGTTGTAAGATTATCTTTGTTTAAATCTCTGACACAAAAGCTGTCGGATGATATGAATTTCCTTAAGGAATGCTAAGCCTTTCTTGCTTTTATTTTGAAATTTCTAACATTTAAATGACTGCAAAGGGCCTAAATAAACATTAGGGTTTAGTTTTTATAGCTAATATTTTGCAGCTCTTTCTACTCAGTCTCACAAGTTTAAATAAATAATAAAAAGATAAAAAATAAACTTAATACGAGAGTCCTCGGGCACCCTCACAGACACAGTCATATGTCCAGGGACACGACAAACATTCTTATAAAGTGGCAACATCTCAGACAAAGAAGGTCATTCAACACAAACTAGGTCTGCGGTAAGAGGCTGCTCCTTATGAGAGTCTTGTCAGGACATGAGTTCATGCTGTTTTAAATTAGCCAGCAGACAACTAATTGAAAAGCCAGCGTGCCTTTCTATATCTGAAGCATATTATTTACATTACCTGACATTGTTAGATGCTTGCAAATAGGTTAAGACTCATCAGTAACTTTGTATCTTAAGCCAAATTATTTTACAGATAAAACTTAATTGTAATAGGTTTGACTCATTGAAGAGATAAGCACAAAGATGAAATCTAACATGAATGGTGAGTACATTTTACTAACATAGTACAATTAATTATAACTTAATTAAATGCATATGTACGTTAAAGAATTATACCTTTATATTAGAAGCTCGTGTTACTCACCCTGGGAGAGAACGAATGTCGTCTGTTCAAAGCCATAATTACAACCTCGTATTTGTTTCACCTCCAGTGCAAAACTGAAGACTCTGTCGTTACTTTTATTTCCCTACTTTTACATGTCTGTCTTTTTCTGATAAAGATCAGACAGAAGAGCAAGTGAGGCTTTTAGGGCGGGATCTTTGTGGTGAATCACAAAACGTCACAGCTGATTTAAGGTGGAAAACAGTGTCTTCTACTCTACAGGAACGACGTATATTAACATGGTATTTCACTTATGTTGCAGGTTAAGAGGTGTCTAGATAAAAAAAAAGGTTGTAAATTCAATCATCCAGTTAGATAACAACAAATGAGCTTTCATCTGGACCAGTTTCTTTGTGGGGTAACTGTTTCTCACAAAGAAACTGGTCCAGATGACACGATTTAATCTCATTTGTTGTTGGGTGTCTTGATCGTTTAATCATCTAATCCAAACTACAGCAAACAGTTTCACTTAAAAATAGTAGTATAGCAAACTATGCTACACAACAATTTTAGTACGTATAAAAACAACAAAAGAAGTGTTGTCTTTCAACGAAGATTATTAACGAGAACTGTCCGGCCGGTTAGCTAAATTTAGCTAAGGCTAGCAGGCTAAAACAGATACGACACTCCTGCTACATTTTATATTGCAAGATAACGAACACATTCAAACACAAATTACTTTTAAACATTTTAACAAATGATTCAGTTGGAATTAATTGTTGACAGCTAGCTAACATTAACTCAACAGATAGGTTAGCGAGTCAATAAAAGACAAAAAAAAACTATTTCATTGAGCTAAAATATGGTAAATACTTTATAGTGTTACTCACCTTCACATAGACAAAAATCCTTGTCTTTAAATTGGGTTTTATTTCGTGTTCATGCAAATATACCGTTAGCCCTTCTTTTTTATACCGATTTTTCCAACCCGACCGTCGGTACTTCCGCCTTTATACGTCATTTCCTGCTGGTAAAAGGGAAAGTTGTAAACTAGCGCCCCTCGTGGCCAATTGTAGTAACTATCTGCGTGGCTGTAAGTCATTTTACTTACTGGTGCTACTTTAATTAAAAAAAAAAAACTTCAAAATGTTCAAAATATTATATTTTTTTTAGTTTATATATATTCTATATTTTTCAAGAATTATATTTTATTTTATTCATTTAAAAAGTTAAATATTAATAAATAATATACTCTAAAACATTTATCCTCAGCTAAATTGCAAAGCGCGTTCCTAGATGGGCCTTTGGCAACACAGAAATAAACAGTTGAAAAAATCAAATATAACTAGATTAAAAACAAATCACAATTACATCTACAAAGAGTGTCCGTTAGTCATGACAGTAAAACTGGTTCTCCATTATAAACTGCATCTTGACAATTTTTCAACAAAGAAAGAACATAGATATTATACACTTTAGGCCTAATTGAAGATGTTGGACTTAAATTATCTTTTAAAAAGTAAATCCTTCAATTATTTAACAGTCAACAATGATATACCACAAGGCTCAGTCTTAGGACCCACCCTCTTTACAATTTACATAGGTAATGTAGGTCAGCGCATCCCTGATGCGTCCTTTCCTTACATTTCTATGCTGGTGACACAGTTGTTTATTGTCAAGCTAAAACAGTTGCTAAGACTTTCCAGCTTTTGCAATCCGCTTTTGACATCATCCAGTCAGATTTGTTCCACCTCAAACTCGTCTTAAATGCCGATAAGATGCTGTTTCAAACGTTGTTGGATGATATGAATTTAAAGATTAGAATTCCCAGCAGTTCTTCCTCCGATTTTATCCTCAAATGGTGTATTGAGTTTGTTGATTCCTATAAATATTTGGGTATCTTGGTCCACTCGCATCTGGAAAACCTAGAAATGAAACTACATATACAGATCCTGTCTAACTCTGAATGCTATAGGAAACGTCTTGTATCTGTGACTTTCTTTCCCTCCATTGATTATGGTGACATTATCTACATGAACGCTCCTACAAGTACCCTGCAGATGTTGGATGCTGTCTATCACGGTGCACTAAGATTCATAACTTGCTGTGATTATCGTACCCAACACTGCACCCTGTATTCAATGGTTAACTGGACATCATTAACCTCACGCACACTTTTCCACTGGTACATTTTCATCTTTAAATCATTTCTTGGTCTGCTGCCTTCATACATCTCCTACTTGTCTCTGCGTGAGTGCAGCTACAGCGTGCGCTCTCAGGACATGATTACCTGCAGTGTTCCCTTATAGAAGACTGAACAAGGCAAAAGGGCCTTCTCTTACTCCGCTCCTGTTTTCTGGAATATTTTACAAAAAGATCTGAAGCTCTCAACGTTGACCTCTCTAAGTGGCTTCAAACATCTGTTGAACTCCCGGCAAGGACCAATGCAGACATGTTCCTGTTTTTAGTTTTCTACATTGCCTTATAATCTATCTGTGTTTGCTACTTTTTTGCAATCTTATTTTAATTTGTTAAAAAATAAATAAATAAATCTGTATGCCTATTTTATAACTGACTATTGCTGCCTATTTTATAACTGTCTATTGCTGTCATCATTCTTTGTTTGCAGCCAGGTCTCTTGTAAATGAGTCCTCGAGGCTCAGTGGGATTAAACTGCCTAAATAAAGGTTGAATGAATTAACTTTAATTTAAAATTATCTTATTAATTCTTTTTTTTCTTTCTACATTTTTGTGTTGTTCTGCATTCTGAGGATGTCACAGAGAGAGCAGCTGAGTGTTCTTCGTCTTCAGGGAAACCATCCACCTCCAGCTAAGAAGTCTGTGATGAGTGAACTCTGAATTTTCCAGGGACAGGCGGGAAGTAGCACGTCCCTTCTGGAGCAGGTCCAAGAAAAGGATGTGAGTTCAGAGCTTCAGGGTGCCCCTCCCTTGAAGCTTACTCTTCTTTAGTGGAAAGACAATGAGGCCAAATACAGCCACACTGCAAAATTAGCAAAACTCTACCTCTTTATTCCTGCTACATGTTGTTCGTGAGTGGGTTTTTTTCCACCATTGGAGCTATTCACTGCAACTAAATCTGTGCTTTTGACAGAAAATGTGGACAAGTTGGTATTTTTAGACAAAAACTTAAAACTTGATTAGTTAGATTGTAAATGGTCTGTTGCTGCTTTTTGTTCTGGTTCTGACTGTTATAGTATTTATTAATATCCTGATGCATGCTCAATAATCCAGGTAGAAAAATCTAAAAAAGTTAAGTCTGGTCCTCTGGACATTCAAAAA
>JARVLU010000001.1:23841570-23856939 GCA_031762415.1 Simpsonichthys santanae
TCAATGGAGAGAAACTAAAACTGGAGAGATATGATCTCTCCCACTAACTCCAGTTAAGACTCTGGCAGCAGCATTTTAGATCAACTGAAGACTTTAAATAATTATTTGGACACCCAGATAATAAACTATTGCAATAGTCCAGTCTAGACGTGACAAATGCACGAACCAGAAAAGTCAGCATCACAAAGGAAGTAGTTAAATTATTATTTTTCCTGTAAATTTATGAAAATAAAAGACAAGATATGACAAATAACTAATAGAATTTGGTGAAGAGTTACCAACTTTGATTGATGCTTTTGCTTGTTTATCCCAGTTAGTTGTTTTTAGCAGCTCACTCTGCCTCTGCATGCTCAATACTGTACGTAGTTTGGGTTGTTGTAATAAAAACCAGCTGTGAACAACATGAATATTGTTGTTTGAATAAATATTTCCGAAGAAGAAAAAGCTCAACCTCTCAGTGGGTTTGCATGTTAAAACCCGGATGCTCCTCTGGTGTGGGTGCATCATTCGTGTGTTTTCAACATAAAAAAAAAAAAACACCTGATCCATTTTTTATTTCCCTGACAAACTACTTTACCAGGAGGAGATTATTTGTGCTACATGTTGCACATTTTCCTAAAAAGTGTGAAATTTGCTAGTAGTGTTGAGCTCATAGGTTTTTATGATGTTAATACGTGTTGATCGATTTTAGGTATTTTTTGCCTGACAGATCATGTTTATTTTATTTTTTGGGGGGATTTGCAGTAAATTTCCAGTTCAAAAACATGTAGCTGAGGCTCAAAAGCTGCATTTTTGTTATTAACAGACATTTTATTTATATCTTAACTTATATTCTACGGATGCTAAAAGACACAATATTATTTAAAAATTACCGTATTTTTCGGTCTATAAGACGCACTGGATTGAAACGAAACAGTCAGATAAGTCACTTTATTCAACTCATTCACAATAAGCGCATAAATCGGTTTGAGGTCGGTAAACACAACCAGAATTAATACATAAGGCACACCTGATTATAAAGCTCACTGTCGATTTATGAGAAAATTAAAGGATTTTAAGTGCGCCTTATAGTCTGAAAAATACGGTATTTGGTATTGATCTGTTTTGACGTTTTTGGAATAAAGTCTGATTTAGAGGCTGACCGGATCTGTCATTTCTTTGGCTTTTAGCCTGTTGTGATGATGTTAAGACGGAGCCAACTGGGTTTTAACTTATTTATTAAAAATAGCAAAAATAATTTTGTTTTACTTACACAAAAAACACAAGAGGAAAAAAAAGCCATTCTTCTACCAAACGCTCAGAATGCTCAACAGTCGATAAATCTGAAGGCTTTTCTTCCAGTTCCATATAAAAAAAATGCTTGGTAGATTTCTATCACTACCATACAAACCTGTTCGATTGTGATTACTTGATCAAACTTGTTTTAGTATCGATTAAAACCAGAAATGAAGTGGAAGGACTCCCGTAACGTATTTCTTTTGTCAGGTATCGGGTAATAATCGATTTGTCCGTGCAGCTGTTGTTTCCAGTGCTCAGTGAATAGAGAGCATCATCACAAACTCTGAAAAACAGAAGGACAAAAACTTTGACACAAAATGTGGAGTTGTACTGTTCTATGGTTTCATGTGAACGCTGTGACGTGCATCTGCGTCTCAAGCCACTAACAGAATGTTTGAGCTCGGAGCGCTCACCCTCGAAGTCGATGTTGCCGTCCGCGTTAATGTCCAGCTCCTTTAGGATCTCCTCCAGCTCGCCCTTCTTCAGCTTCTCCCCCAGTAACGTCTTCAACGCCTCCTTCATCTCCTCTTGGTTGATCTTTCCGTCGCCGTCCAAATCAAACTAACAAACGGAGAAGTAGAAAATTTGTGAAAAACAAGTTGCTTTTCTAGCCGGATAGCTCAGATCGTTTACAGTGGGGTTCTGGACAGGACTGGAGCAATCATTATATGTTACTGGTTGTAAATAACTCTTTGAATGACCCAGTGGAAAAAAATAATTTTGCCCCACAAAGTAGTTATTCCCAACAAATAATGTAAATCTTACTGTGTATTGTTTTGTTCTGTGTAATTTTCATCTATTTTGACAATTTAAATAGAATTTCAAATCATGCTAAGGGATTTAAATTATTTTTATTATTTACTGTAATGGGGCGTCACCGCGGCGCTTACTGCACCACATTTGTCAAGTGGAGCCGTACTTGCCACCAGTGGTCTGAACAGGCAGAACCAGTAGTTAATTTGGGGCATCAAATGTTCTGCCCTGTGGACACATTTGGCTGGTTTTAGCATTAAATCGATTGATTTTAGATCTAGACCTTACTCAACGCTGTATTGAAAGCTGCTGAGTACCACAGTGTAGATATTCTAATAAATCCATTTGAATCAGACAAAGCAGGACAGAGGAAAAACAAATATAAAAAGTGACTTTCACGACCATGGCTCTTATTTAACCAGTTCTGTGGGGGGTCTATGTTAAGTCGTTAGTTCAACAATCATAAGTCTGTGGGTTTGATCCCTGCATATACTGTAGTTACTAATTGGTTATGACAATTTCTTTCTAAATGTTTTCACTTTTATTTATTTTTAATTGCTTCAATGAACCATTTTCTCCAATTTTACTAGAGTATTTTTACTTGAAATCAAATTAGAAATCCAGTACAGAAAGCTGTGCACCTGTCGGCTGAAGGTGGGAGGCATTGTTTTCTCAGATTTATTAAACCAGACTGTTTTTCATATAAAACATCCTGGACAAGACACTAAGAAATTAAAATAACAGTAGGCTGCAGATATCATCATTGTTTATTGAGAAGCCTGACTGCTACAGACATAAAAAAGTTTTTCAGTTTGTTGTTCATCCTGTATCTGGGCAGCAGATCCCTGTGTCCAGATGGAAGCAACCTGAACTCACCATGGAGTGGATGATCAGGATCTGCCAGAATAATCCTTGTTCGTTTTTTTTTTTTTTTTTTTTTTTCACGGAACGTAACCAAAGTTGTAAAACTTGTGTGGTTATCGATTCAGAAAATGAACGTCCGCCTCCATAAGCCATGAGCCGTCACTGGCATGACATAAGTTTGAATAGTTTGACCAGACTGACGAGCAAATGGCTAGTCCAAACAGGGCCGAAAACCATTGTAGATTGCTACTGCTGTCTTACTCCAGTTTCAGAAATGTAACAGCAATCTACGCAAACGTCATTTTATAAATCCTACATAATTTTCAGTTTCACAATACCTGATTATTTACATGATATGTAATAATTTAATGTTTATTGGGAAAAAAAATACCACCTTAAATTTTTTGATACTACAGTTTTTTTAATGGCAGCCACCAATTTTCGTTACAGTAAGCTCAGACAATTCGTCAACGTAAAGTCTATTTGTTTAAACGGAGGTCATTCAAAGCGCTATCTACAACAGGTAAGATATCAATTGCTCATAAGTTTCAAAAGATCTGAACTGTCCATACTTAAGTGTGAGAGTTTAGATACATAAACAGTATTTAGATAAACACATGTTCAATTAGTCTTCCCTTTGCACTCTCCCTAATTTATACAAATCTATAAAATGGCTGACCTGTAAAAAGGCTGATTGGAGCTCTTTGAGTCCCAGCATGTTGGTGGTCTCCCCCATCATCCGGGGTCCCATCAGCTCAATGAAGTCCTCAAAGTCCATCAATCCGCCCACTATGGAGAAAAAAAAAAAAAGCAAATGAGCTAAATCTGTTCCTGTTGAAATTTAAATGTTGATCAATCTCTTGATTATAAGTAAACAAGAAATTTAATTAAATGATCAAGAATTTGCTCAGTTAAACTGGTACAAGGAATTTTATCTACAAGTAGTCAAGCTAAAAATATAATCCAAATTTAAAGTTTTCTTTTTAATAAGTTGTGTATCAGTTGAGACTCTTTAAATATTTGGTTAAACATAAAGCGGGCAGGTTTTGTGAAAGCCAAGGCAACAAAACCTCCCTAACTTCCTACCAAAAAAAAAAAAAAAAAAAAAAAAGGAAGCCTAGTTTGCTCTGATTGGTTGGCCAGAATGGCCTGATCAGGCTCCGCCCACAGTTTCAATCAAACTTTAACAAAAGTGCTGTACTGTATAAGTGTTCTATTTGTTATAAAAAAAAATGGGTGTCTGAATTTAAAATTAGATTGCTGTATTTTTTGCCGTATAAGTTGCATCTTTTGCGTGAATTTGTAAGTCCTGCGACTTGTTCACTGAAGCGACTACTAAACTTTCCCCCCCATATTTATCAACCAATTTTTGTCTGAGATATGACGATTTCATTTATTCTGACATGAAAAATATTGAACACTACCATTTGCAGCCGCTAGAGGTCCTTCAAATATGGCAAGCCAAGTGTCTCACTCATAGGTAAAAGTGGGTATTAATGAGACACTTGGCTTGACATACAAAGCCAACTTTGTCTCGCTCCGGAACTCCTGGAGCTGCATTTCGCCGCACCGCCCAGGCGAAATGCAGCTGATCAACTGAGGCACACCTACGCTATACTTTCGAGCAAACAAATAATTGTTTTTAAGTGTTCAACTTGTTAAATTCTTGTTAAAGTCTTACTGTGCACGCTCCCTCGGCCAATTGGCAGCCGATTGATTTTTGGCACAACACCAGCCTACATTTCTGGGTTGTCAGCGGTGACGTGTAATGGATGCAACTTATATGACGAAGAGACTTATTCATGCTTTTTTCCACTTTAATAGACATTTTTGGTCTGATGCAACTTGTACGGCGGTGCAACTTGTACAACGGAAAGTATGGTATAAGACCTTTAAAAAATCCAGGAAACAATTACAGTACTGTATGTGAAAAATATGCATCTCAGTGTAAGTATTTTAAAACTTATATTGTAGCTTCTTTGATGCATAAAGCCGAAGTGAAGCTCTGAGTGAAAACATTTAAACCTTAGATTTTACATGGGACTCACTTCTCATCTTGATCTGTTGAACGATCTCCAGCAGCTCCATCTCAGTGGGCATGTATCCCATGGTCCTCATGCATTCAGCCACATCTTTGTAGTTCAGGTAGCCGTCCTGGTCATAGTCAAACTCTTTAAAGGCTTCATGCAGCTCTGTGGAGTTTCCAAAAGAGTTTACAGCTCCTGGCATGGGAAGTCTTGTTACCACAGCTACAATTTCTATCCTGAATATGGTGTTTGAACTTACAAATTAGGTGGGGCAGTTTAACCTTTTATTTTATTTTTTATTACAGATGAGTGAAGTCAACTTTCAACAGTCAGTTATTGAGGCACATGAACAGAAAAGAAAACAAAGTTGATCTTATTTAAAACTACATTTCAGCCTTAGACACATGGACTTTGGGCGTTCTATCACACGTTACACACAAATATACATTATAGATGTTGAACTAAGAAAACGAGACTCACCGTCAATTTCAGCCTGAGCCAGATCTCTTTCCTGAGGAAACAGAAACCAAACACATTTTATTTAAACAGACAAGACGAATATTCAGTACAAATCAATTCAAAAATACTTTATTAATCCCAAAGGGAAATTAAATGCTGTAACTCGTTATCCCTGTTTCATTAAGATATGTTATAGATACTGATGGCAGGAAAGATCTCTTGTAAAGGACTGTCCCACAGCAAATCCGAAGAAACGCCGCAGATGCCGTCTGATCTGTCCATCCAGACTCGTATGGCCTCTTGGTTCCCTTGGGCTGCAGGACCGCCTGAATGCCTGCCAAGCTCCACGTCGCTGCGGACAGCCAGCTTTAGGTTTTGGGGGATGATCCCCTCCTTTTGATGTCATAAGCCACCTTTCCTGCCATTTCCAAGATCTCAACGATCAGGCACTCGAGCACAGCCCGCAAGGAGACGGGAATGCATCTACGGCGCCTCCTTTTCAACTCATTTGAGATTTGGGGCTGTAGTTAAGATATTATTTGAACTTTGAGTTGTTAATCAGCTGCTCCCGGTTGTTAAAAAAAACCCCACCTTGTTGTTATAGTTACACATCATAACAAATGTCCAAAAGTAAAAAAAAGTTTCAGTAAATATCCTTCCAGCTGCACAGCATCCGATACCAGAATCCAAAAAATGTGACACATCCAGCAAAAGAGGAATTAAAGTTTCCAAAAGCAGCATCTCAGAATGAGTGAGCTACTCCAACATGCAGCCACCCCGAGCGGCGCAATTCTAGAAAGGATAGAATAGTTCTGTCTATATTGCACTGGATCAGGGGTTTTCAACCTTTATAATCCAAAGAGCCTTATCTGACCCTTCTCCCTAAATAAAATGTGTCTGGAGTTGCAAAAGAGCTGTGATCATCAACTGGTGGCCCACAGGGCTCTTCCAGTTAGCTGTGGGGCCTTTTGTGGTCGTAAAGGGGTCTGAGCTAGACGTACGAAATAAAGATCACACTACTCATACAGGGCAGAAAACTATTGCATTAAAAATACAAATAAAAAATGAATCATTATTTTACATTGTAAGACTAAAGAAAAGAGCGTACTCATTTTAAGAAACAAAATATTTTATAGTACAGACTTTTGATTGTGTAAAATTAAATTAAACATTGAATATGCACACTGTGAGTTATTTATGTATTTGTGGGGAATTTAGTTGCGTATCTCACTTTGAAATAGGCTAGTTGTTAGATATTTAAGTCTTATTTGTTTAAAATTGAACCATTAATGTACTTTAACTTCATGTTTTTATTCAGACTATCAACTTTAGTTATTTTATTAACATACTTGCACAAAACATAAACAGGAAACTGATCAAACTAGCAGTTTTCCTCTGTGAAAAATCAGAAAAATTCATTATATTTTTGGCCAAAGCTACACAGAGCCATCTCCACATGGACCAAAGTGCCACAGGTTCAAACTTTTATGTTTGTCCTCTGCATACATAATGCATAATTAGGTGATCTTCAGCTTTTCAAGTGGATAACCAAAACAAACTGTGACATTAAGCTTCAACTGAGCCACTAATGTAGCAGAACTGGGCTTAGAGCCAGCAGCTCCAGGCCTGCCACCCCCTGCTGTTTACACTGAGCTGAAAACCAGCATCCAGATTCAGTTTCTTCAAATATTTAGCTTGTAAATGTACTTTTATTTTATATATCAGCTGCAATTTGAGTAAAATGGGGGAAATTACTGAAAAACACCAAAAATTTGTGCAATTTTAATGAAAAATCAAGACAAATTTTCTCTGAGGGTGTCGGTGTGTGGGTGTCAACTACTTACAGCTCCAAAAACACTTTGCAGCACCGAGGTGTAGACCTTGTTCATGCTCTCTGTGTTTTTCTTGGACTTCTTCGAGGATTTCTTTGGCGTTTCAGAAACGGAGCCTGACGGAGAGGTGGTCTCCGAGCCAGATTTATTGGCGCCGTTTTTGCTAAAACGTGGAAAAACAAACCAGACGGTGAATAAAACCCTAAATCTTTTTGATCAAACAAAACACAAACAGGTACGTGGGTCAGAATGAACCTGTCTGATGAGGTTGAGTCGGCAGACGTTGTAGAAGACGTCCTCTCTCCTGCTTTGGACATGCTGTGGACGGACAGAAGCTCAAACAGTAAAAATAACTGTTAAACACTTACTGGAAATATTTTCTTACCTTGTTGACTTTCGATCTTAAATGGAGAAATCTCAAGCAGGGGTTGAGCAGCTCAGTTCCTCTCCTTCATCCTGTGAATGGCTTTAAAGTTTCCTGGTTTACCTCCCGTCCTCAGAGAGGCTTATCAGCTAATTACCTGGCTAAACACTGGAAAACAACGTGCGGCTGATCTGACCTTTGAAAGGTCAGATTTTTCCTAAGCCGCAGATTTTCAGATGAAGTACAAGTACTTCAGTATGGGTACTTGACGATACTGAATACAAGTATCAAGCAGTTAATTAGTTTATGTAATGACATTAGACACATTTCTTTTAATAAGAACACAGCAGTGTGTTTATCTTAAAATATTTCCAAACTATGAACGTTTTTTAAATTTACTTTTTATCCTCACTTGCTAAGTGGAAGAGGAAATGATGTCATCAAGCATAAAGATGGTTTGTTCTGAAATACTGAGGATTTGAATAATCCATGAAATAAATATTTGATATTTTTTTGTTTAAAATGCCTTTTAAATACATATTCATAATAATAAATTAGGTGAAAGTTAAAACTTACAGTAAATAAATAAATTGAAACTTGTCTTCCTGTACTTTTAACAACAAAATGATTTTGTTTTGAACTGTAGACTACAAGATGGTTTTAATGTTCGACTATAGATTCGGAACCTCCCTGGAAAATGATCATTTGTTACACAAAATAAAGTACAGTATTGTGAATGTAGTTAGGGGACAATTAATATAATGTGATTTTTCTTGTTTAAACTATTTGTTAGCAGTACTTTTTTATAACCACAATTGCCAAAAAAGGCACCTAAACAAAATCACAATAAAATACATTTTATATTAAAAAAAAAGTCCTTAAAGTTCAGAAAACTATATTATTTGCAAACTCTCAAATAGTACTATTACCTAAATTTAAACTTATGATGGTTGATATGATAATTGTTTAAGAATATGTTGGCCTTAGGAGGTATGATAGTAGATATTTGTACATGTTTATATGTATCATTGTAATTTGAGATTGTCATTTGTTGTTCTGTTTATGTTGTTTTGTTCTGTGTGTTCAATACCCTGATGCATGCTCAATAATCCAGGTAGAAAAATCTAAAAAAGCTAGGTCCAGAGGACCAGACTTAGCTTTTTTAGATGTGTGTTCAATAGTTTAATAAAGTTAAAAAAAAGGAAAAAAAGAAAAAAGTTCTGAAAACTGGCAGACTTGTGACGTAATCAGTTTAGGAGGCCCACTGTCTTCAATTAACCGGGTAGCCTTTTTCGGTACAACACCGTCTTGTTGTTGCGCAGGTGCATTTTTATTCCTTTAATTTGACTTTTGGCCACACAGCGTGTGATTGTGATAATTTTGAAATTATTTTTCTCGAACTTAATCAGATATTTTGTGTATTTATAAGACCAACGTGAAGAATATCGTGCTTTTTATGGTGAAATGACCGAAAAACGGATTTTATTTTCGGCGGGTTAATGGCGCCTCAATTGAAGGTGAGTTTGCAAACATGTCTGTTTTGTTGGAGTTTAAGCACATTAGTCTTTTAACAGAGTGAAAAAACACACCCAGTTGTTTCTATTCACTACTTAATGCCATTTTAAAATCGTAAATATTTGATGAATTATCTAAATTTTAATGTAGTGGTGCAGTATATTGAAATTAGCCGCAGCTAGCTTAGATTGATACCATTTTAACATTATTAAAATATCTGAAATTAGTGTTTTCGATATTTAGATGCATATACAGTACACATTTCATCCTATTGCATGTTTTGTTTCTGAACTAAAAATCAAAAAGACAAGCATTTAAGTCCTAATTCATTTTCCATTCATAACGTTGTAAACATGATGTAAAATGAAACAGACGTGCATAGAGAATAATGTTTTATTTATTTTTTGAACGTAAACTAATACCACATAAAATCAAACGGTTCTCCACATTGTACTTAATTATTTATTTTGTGTATGTTTTATTCTCAGTTTGCCTGAAAATGTTTAAAATTCACCAAAGTTCATGCTCAATAATCCAGGTGAAACTCCAACAATGTTCAGTCAGGTCATCTGGACGGTTTCTATTTTGTGCCCAGATGTTTTGTCTTTCGTCCAAAGGACTTCTTCAGTCCGAGGAGCCACAAACTAACTGGAGTCTCTCAAGCGCCAACTCCCATAGTAGAAAAACAGTTTGCTGGTGATGAGATGGTTTCTGGGGCCCACCCTCTCCCCCATCAACTCCTGTAAGGCAGCCATGCCCAAATGGTTCAAAACACCAAAGTTCATGCTCAGTAATTCAGGTTTAAGTCCAACAATGTCCAGTCAGGTCATCTGAATGTTTTTTTTGATGTGACGTTTCATCCTTCATCCAAAGGACTTCTACAGTCCAAGGAGCCACTACTATGCTTAAAATTAGTTTTTGGTTTTGAAAAGTAAATAATCAGCTTATTAAGAGTGGAAAGCAAAAATATATCATTTATGAAAATATAATTGAATTTGGCATATTGAGGATAAAACAACACACCGCTCCCGTCTATGTAAAACTGCATGGGTTGTCTTTGTAAAGTTAAAGTATCGGGTCGATATTGGTTTTGGATCAACAACAAATTTTACAGTATCTTACACCTGAACTGAACTTCCTCCACCATTTGCTCCTTAATCAGTTGGAAGACCTTCCTAAATTTAGTGTATTAACTTTACTAACTTATTGAAAACTGGGTTTTATCAGGTGTTGGTTGATGAAAAGAGTGATAACGTTGACTAAAATGCAGCTTTAAAACTTATGTCTGGGAGTGGTTTGTTTGCTTAACCATAGTAGACTGTCATCTGTTACTTAAGAATATAAATTATGAACTTATTCAGACTTGTACGGTATTCATTGCAAAGTTATGAAGATTGTTAAATTCATAAATCAATAAATAAGACCTGTAACTTTATTTCCTCATATCTATGGTAAATTGAATTATATGTTTATGAGCTAAAGTTGTGTGCGGCTGTCAGCTACCACGTTGATTTGTTTACCTACATGAACTGCCGAAGTGACTTTAAATAGGTCAGCAATGGGGACGTCCATGGAAGAACTGTTTAGGTTTGACCAGTCTGACAATTTTTTATGTTTCCACTCAGTTTTGTTGAGTAAAGTGTGCAGATTAAAAGATAAACAGTAAGCTTACCAGAAGATGTTTCGTAAAACGGCGCTCCACTGTCCGCATGATCCCCAATATTTATCCTTGACACTTGTCTTACTAATTTCTTTTTTGGCATTTAGCACCAGTGTCACACATTTCCACTTAGACGTTACCGTCGAGATTCTTCGCTTGTCTGTTTCTGCCATACAGTATTTACTTACACAGACTATGTCCAGCAAACTGGTTGATCCACTGTGTGAGTGTGCTGCTTGTGGGACTGAGTTGGTTTGTGGCTTCTCGTACTGATGTTGTCCTTTAGATGAAGACAGAACTGCCTCAACACCAAAAAAGAAATAGTCAAGATCTGACAGAATTTTGTTGGATTTTCTACCTGAATTATTGAGCATGAACTTTCATACTATGCTTAAAATCTTAAATGTAAAGCTTTGTCCTTTGAAACAATTATTTATATGAAATACTGTATTTTTCCTACAAGGATTCATTTGATATAGTCTATTTTGACCACTCGAGGGCGACAACAACTCTGTCAACCTCACTGCAGATGATTTAATCTAAGATGACTTTATAAACAATGACGTAATTACACGATGAACTCACCTGTAACGGATGTTTCCTTGAGCTTTGTTTAGCTGCACTTACAAACAGATTGTTCTGTTATGAGACACAGGAAATGTTTTTGCACATATGTCAGTAAGAACACACCTCACCTTTTAAAAACAAAAAAAAAGAAGAGAATTAACTTTTAATCTTATTTATTTTTTTTCATTTTGAAAATGAGATCAACTTTAAAATCAAACATTTTTAATGAAAAAAAAAAAAAAAAATGCAGGAAAAGTTCCCGACAGCTAAACATAACCGTAAATCTGCCACGTCAGAGCTTTTCTTAATCTAAATGTGATGAGACAAATATGTTTTGTGTCATCACTCTGCTATTTTCAGATTTCCTCTTTCCTGTGATTTGTTCTGGAAGGTTACAGTTGGCTCTGAGTCCACTTTGTATTGTTTTGGACAAGTGCAGTTTGGCAGATTTTGTCCCTTTGCCTTAAGTGAGATGGTTTAGTTTTTGTTTGATTCCAAAACTGTAGATGGACAGTTTTTCTTGCTGAAATATATTTATTGTAATATTTTGTTGAATGAATGAAGTAGTTCCAGTAATAGAAAATATATTTATTAGGTTCATACCAACAGGAAAAAGAAAACAAACCTTGATTACATATTCTACACAAACACATTGTTATTGTTATTGTTTGTCTGGCATCCATGGGCATAATTAATCATTGTTTTATAACTTTTCTCAAATGGAGTTAAGTACTGGATACTCAACATCTTTGTATTTTAGAGGCATTTCTGTTCTTGTACGTCTTCTGTCTTTTCTTTGGCAGAATCCCATTTCCTGGTATTTACCCCACGACCCTTAATTCAAAGTCGCTCATTTAAAACAGTTCACTATAAAATGGGATATACCATATTTTTCGGACTATAAGGCGCGTTTTAAATGAACCAAAACAGTTGTATAAGTCAAACTTTATTCAACTCATTCACAATAACTCTCAACATTAAGTTGTAATATAAAATACAAAACGATACACTCAATACAAAACGATACACATTTTTGAATGCCGTGTACCACATAAAATCATTTTGAGGTCGATAAGCACAAACAGAACTAATACATAGGACGCACTGGATTAAAAGGGTCACTGTCGATTTTTGAGAAAATTAAATGTTTTTAAGTGCGCCTTATAGTCCGAAAAATACAATACTTAAAGAAGCCAAACTGCCATCCGTCAATGCAACATATTTGTATGTATGCAGGTAAATATTACCATATATACAGCTGAGGAACAAATTAAGAGATCGCTGCTATTTTTTTCTAAATCCATATTTATAGCAGTCATTCTACTCATGTCTGTTGGATTTCAACACAAACACTCTGGTTTTTCTTGTTTTTGTTGAAGTGTTTCATTCTTCATCCAGAGGACTTTGTCAGTCCGAGGAGCCACAACAGACTCAGTCCCACAAGCAGCACACTCACATAGTGGGCCAACCAGTTTGATGGTGATGAGATGGTTTCTGGGGCTTGCCCTTTTCCCTGTCGACTTTTCTGAGGCAGCCAAAGTGGATCAAAACATCAAAGTTCATCAATAAAATTTGACTTACTGACCTGACCTGGGTTTACTGGATGTCAGATTTTTAGTGGGGTTCTGGTGTGGATGGAAGACCATCAGATCAAGACCTTGTCATGGTCAGCCTGATCTCCAGACCTGAACCCCATTGAAACTCTCTGGAATGTGACTAAGAAGAAGGTTGATGGTCACAGCTGAGCTGCTTGAATTAAATTTGATTTCTGCACCAGGAGAGGCAATCAAAGTCGCCAAACAGTGACGTGAAAACACTTGAAGGCTGATGAAAAATCAGGTGGTTGTGCCAAATATTGTTTTCTGATCTCTTCCTTATTGTGATGTCTAAAAATGAATAACCATATTTTCTTTGCGTTTTTTTTTAATGCAAAGAAAATTACGCTACAATTGCAAATCAGAAAAACAGGTGGTCTCTTAATTTGTTCCAGAGCTGTATTGTGTAAAACTACCGGTAGTTTATTTAGTTAGCAAGAAACACTGGTAAATTACTTATTTTTTGCACTTGCAGATTAAGATTGACACGCCAAATCTAATACATGCATGCACATCCAACTACACATTTTCATAGATGTTAATATATTTTCACCTGAGGCTGCTTCTTTCTGTTTTTGTTATCCTTTTTAAGGATAATTAGCAGTGTCAAACAAAATGCACAGGGATACAAATCAACATCAATAAAGATGGACGATGTGGTTTTGTTTGGGCGCTGCCGTGCTGAATTGGACGTGTGGGTAAACCCTTGATATGAAAGTCCAAACTGCTCGCCTTCCCAACTCACCAAGAGGCTGTCAGTCACAGTGTGACCTGACACTTTTCTTAAACCCTCGGAGAACTCATTGACATGTTGGAACAAACGGCAGCAAGGTGAATCAACTGAAAAAAGTATCTGAATTGTATTTACTTTTTTTGGGGTGAGACTTAAAAGTTGTACTGCAGCCAGCCACTAGGGGGTGCTCGTCCTATAAGGCTTCAGCTTCCAGCTTCCGGTCCTCTCTTTAATTATGGTTTATGTAGATGGGACTACAGCTAATTAAATATTACAAAGGTTTTAGTGACAATAAAACGTTTTTCACAGAGAAAATATTTAACGTTTCTGAGGGTATTTGGAGGCTAAGCTCATACCTTTTCCATTTAACATCTATATCTGAAAAATCTCTTTTAGTCTAGATTATCTTGAAATGATTAGGGCATCCCTACCTTTCTGGTGGGAACTGGGATTAGTACTCATTCTGTTCCACTCCTGATTATTTTCTTCCCTTTTACGTGTTTTAACAAATGCTCTTCTGTTCTTTTCTCTGTTCTTTCCCCAATCCTTCCTCCCTCTCACACCCAGACCTTCCCCTTCCCGCTAATGTCGCCTCCATTTCTCCCACCACAGCAGCCGGTGCCCAGGCCGCGATGCTGGGTGGCTGGCAGGTTCTTGTACACGGCCCGGCTGTATGGGATGAAGCACAGGCCCAGCTGGAGGTGCCGGGCCAGGCGGCAGTAGGCAGCCAGGGCGAGGACCAGCAGAGGGGTGACCAGGAGGAAACCCACCACCAGCAAAGCCACGCAGCCTCCGTCGGTGAGCAGGTCCGAGCAGTAAGGGGTGGTACCGTGTGGACGGACCTGCAGAGATGAGAGGAGGAAGACAGCGATGAAGCTAAAGATGTGATAAATTTGGTAATGAACCATATTTCTAGTTGAAGACATCATTTTTGGCACACATTAAAACAGATCTGTTTCTTGATGCACTCGAGGGAACAGATAAAAGCAGGAGGTGACGTACTCTGTGTGGCATGCATGTGTGAGGTGAAGACTCACTGAAACACACAGTGGTGGAGAAAGTACTCACTGAACTTAAGTAAAAGTACAAATAAACAGACAAAAATGTACTCTAGTAAAAGTAGAAGTACCACATCAACATTTTTAAGTAAAACTAAATACTTGCTTTTAAAATACTTAAAGTATTAAAGGTAAAAGTACTTGCTGAATGAATTACCTAATGCAGTGATTCCCAACCTGGGGGGCCCGACCCCTATGGGGGGGCCAGGAGAGCACAGGGGGGTTGCATAATATGTCTGCTTAGAGGTTGTAAAAATATTAATTGATTGTCTGTGTAACAAATTTAGAAAATATACTTTTATTTTTAATTATAATGTTTGGAATTTCACCAAATCCTGATTAACACTGAAGAACTCTCATTTTGGTTATGTTTGAAGAGTTTTCTATAAATGTTAAAAACTAAAAAAATCTGTACTGTCAATTTAAGAGCGCTTTGTTATGACGTCATACGGTGTGTCTGGCTCCCAGTTGGCAGCACGGCTGCCTGAGAAGAAGCTGGAAGTTATCGTTGCTTTTGGTTAAGCTCACGTTTTATCAACTATATAACATAAACGTAAGCACTTTTCTGATAACATAAGAACATTTTCCCTAGTTTAGAACATGCATTGATATTAATAGTAATATTGGTGAAAGTCAGAGTATTGGGTAGTCAGGAAGACGGGGG
>JARVLU010000001.1:23870546-23891816 GCA_031762415.1 Simpsonichthys santanae
GTTTACGGCAGAATCGGTATACGGCCAAGCCGTTAGAACGGATCTCGGCCGTAAACCGGGGACCACCTGTATACATAAATGGGGGTAGGTTGAATTATATCATTTGCACTGGCAAACATTTCTTGGTTATTCGAAACAGCTACATTTTAGCTACTCGTTAATCTACATTACTTTTAGGAGATTACTGTATTACTTTAAAAGTCCTTAAACCTCAGCGTCTACCTTCCACTGTCGTTTAGTTTGTCATTCTTCTTTTTAAAGTCAAGAAAAATCAGTTGAAAATCACTGTTGCCTTTAGATTCTCTGTATTGTTGGAACATGCTTCTGTCATTATTGCCTCTGTGAGCATGTTTTTGTTGTCTGTTATCAAGAAATCTCAAGAACCACTGGATGGATTTTAATTGAACCTTTAGAGTACAGTAGTCCCTCGTTTATCGCGGGGTTTAGGGAACCACGCCCCCCGCGATAAGTGAAAAACCATGAAGTAGGGATACAGTAGTCCAAGTTTAAGTTTCACTCCCAATCTTCCTCCTTCTGTGTAAATAAACAATTTAAATTTAAATATTGTTATATTATAAACAATCCTTGCAGCATGGATTGTTAATTTAAAATATTACAATATTTAAATTTAAATTGTAAAAAGAAGCTCAGCAGGACATCAAAGGGTTAACCCTTCACAAAGCTGCTTCAGCACAGAGGAGAATGTGGGCGTGGCAAAGAGCCGCAGGTGTCAGAGAGTGGAGATCATGACAGGCTGCAGAGGGAGCTTCTCCCTGCACCTGTGGGCTGCACAAAGGCTCAGCAGGTACTAAATCATTTTAATAATAGATTTTAAATAAACAATTCATTCCGCTCATGTGGCTCGTCCATCAGTCAGCCACGTGTTTGTCATGTCCACTCTTAGTTTGCAAAACCACGAAAGAGTGAGTCTGCGAAAGTCGAACCGCGAAGTAACGAGGGACTACCGTATTTTTTTGGACTATGAGGGGCACTCAAAATCCTTTAATTTTCTCAAAATCAACAGTGAGCCTTATGTATTAATTCTGGTTGTGCTTACTGACCTCAAACCAATTTTACATGGTGCACGGCGCTCAAAACAACACAGGAAGTCTTCCTGCGGTTTTGCTTCGCTTAGTGCACCTTATAGTCCGCCTTGTGTATGAAAACAGACCCGTTCGTTGGTAGTGTGCCTTATAGTCCAAAAAATATGGTAATCATTGAAGACGCATCTATAACTGATTACCCTTTAAAGTTGGCCGAATTCATGATGGCCACCAGCTGAGAAACAGCTAATTGGACGTGGTAGTAGCTGAGAGTTCTTTACAACACATGCTGTCAGTGGAACATCTCAAAGTATCACATTCACTCAGGCTCTGACAGGAGCAGCTGAGATGCATCAGTTTAGGGAGACACTTCTGTTATGTTGGGGTCATGTTTTTTTGTTCAAGTTATCATAAAATGCAACAATCACAGCTTGTGCAGTTCAGTAAGTAGAAGGGTTTTATTTTGGCACCTCAACTCCTGGTAGAAACATGGAAAGCAAAACAAACTTCAGTGGTGTGTTTTTATCGTGCGAGGCTCAGAAATCTGACCCGCGTTCGAATTATCAGCGAGGAAACTCTGCTCTGACAGTTTGTTTCTGCTCCCTCGCGCTTTCCTGCTCTGCTATCAAGGAAGTTTCACTGCTTGTACAATCTCCTTCCTTAGTTTACTTATAGAAATATCTTTGCTCTTATTTTTATGTTTTTTTGCCCCTCCCCACATGAAATGACGTTATGCTGAATTAACGTTGCCTGCTTGTGTTCAGCTGAAAACTGTAAGCATTGTTTCAGATATATTGGGCTGAGGATACATGCATCTGTTTTCTGTGGCGTCTGCATTGGACATCATCCAGTCAGATTTGTTCCATCCCAAACTGGTGCTAAGTTGTTTTCTAACAGGAAGTCGGTCCCAGCAGTCCCTCCTTCTCATATCTACAAATGGTGTTCCTATTGAGTTTGTCGATTCTTACAAATATTTGGGTATTTTGGTCGACTTGCATCTGTCTTTTAAGCCCCATGTTGAAAACTTGGTAAATAATTTGAAATTAAAACTGGATTTCTTTTTCAGAAATAGATCCTAACTCTGAATGCTAGGAAACATCTTGTAACAACTTTCCGTCCTTGACTACGGTGACATTATTTAAATGAATGTTCCTACAAGCACCTTACAGATGTTGGATGCTGTCTATCACGGTGCGCTAAGATCCATAACTGGCTTGAACTACCGTACCCACTATTTCACCCTGTATTCACTGGTTAACTGGTCATCAATAACTTCACGCACTCTCCCTGGTACAATTTCATCTTTAAATCACATCTTGATTTGCTGCCTTCATCTATATCCTCCTACATGTCACCAGTGCAGCTACAGCATGCGCTCTCAAGACATCATTACCTGCAGCGTCCCCTCAGTGCAGACTGAATTTGGGAAAAGGGCCTTCTCTTCAGTGGTGGCTAGTAGGGATGGGCGACATGGCTCAAATATAGTATTGTGATATTTTAGAGCATTCTCACGATAACGACAAATTTCGTGATATAACCAAAAAGAAAATATCAGTTATTCATTTGACAAAATTTTCAAAGAAATATAACTTCCAAAACTTGTAACAAGGTGATCAGCTGACCCCGAAGCTTGGTGGTGTTTCAGCTTCCTCTGTTCCTACAGAATGATTCATTTCTCTGATGCTCTGTTTCTGATCACCTGACTCTTTATCCATGGACTTTGGAGCTCAAGAGACACAGCTGACCTGCGCATGTTTGTACCGGCAGTTTAGAGCGGGGGGGACCCAGCCGCTGCGCCCAGAGCGGGGTCGGGGGGAGAGATAAAAGCAGAGCTCCGCTGGTGGGGGTGAGGGAGAGACAGTTGAGCCTTCACTGTCTGCACCTGCAGTTTAGAGCTAGATGGAGAAACGCAGCCAAGCCGCGTTTTTTTATTTTTATTTTCATTTTAGCTAGCTAGTATTGTGCGCAGTTAATCATTACACCAGTACCGACAGGTGGATGGGGGAGTGCGCAGATCGGTTCGGTAGTTCGGCGCACTCTGTTCTGGTAACGGGGCGGTGCAAACACTGACGTAATTACCTCATGAAATTAGCATATCATGATATCATTTATATTCCCGGGCAAGCTTTTTCTACTGGTATTATCGTGAACGATATATGACCCCGCCCTAGTGGCTAGCCAGAAGAGGGCGCGGCCTCAACACTCATCATATTACCTTGAATAGACATAAAAAAAAAAATAATAAAAATATTTCAAAATACATGTATACATTATATAGTTTTAGTTGTGTAATAAATATTTTATAGTTAATGATGAGTAAAGTTGTTTCAAAAACGTCTCCGATTGATGACGTATTTCCGCCCTGTGACGCAAAAATCTTTGCCCGTAGACTCACTAAAAGTTGAACATGCGCAGTTGGCTCCTCTTCATTACAAGATACAGGACCATTCTGGGCGCACGGCTCCCGCTCCTTTAACACCCTACAAAAACATCTGCAGCTCTTCACCTGTCTTTAAACTGTTTAGTTCATGGCAAAACCCAACACAGACATGTTCCTGTTTTTAGTATTTTTATATTGATTTAATACAAGTCTCTTGTAAATGAGTCCTCGTGACTCATTGAGACTAAACGTATAGATAACGGTTGGATTAACGTTTTGAAAGATGTCGCACCCGCTGCACTTCCATTTACGGCCCCTTCCATCAGGACGCAGATCCTTTGTGCCCCAAAGATAAAAATAAGCGTATCAAAACCAGCTTTGTAAACACGTCCTACCATAGTTTTAACAGTTTAATCATTTATCTTGTCTGATTTTATCTTGTATCTTTTTAAATATGGGGCAATTTTATCTGATTTCCTTTTAAAGCACTTAGAACACAGCCACTTTAAAATCACGTGACGAGTACATCCCATGTCTACTTGACTCACTTCACTATAATCATATATTACCAATGGGTACAACTAAAGCTGATGAGAATGAAGTACGACCTGACATCATAAAAAATAAAAGTATAGGTTGGATTATGAACTGTAATCTTTGAAGTGGATTTAAATAATTTTTCAATTTCCCCCAGATACTGGCAGTGTGGATCAAATAGATCTGGATCGTCCTGATGTCCGTTTGGTGAATATAAGTAAGTACAACTCTAAAAGTCTTCATTTGTTTTTGTGTCAGGGTCATAGTTGTTCTAACATATTGAGGCCAAGACCCTTTTTTTTATTTGAAATTAGTCTTTTGCTTTAACACCAAGACAATCCCATTCATTTAGATTTCATCAAGTGTTTATTTTATTAATAGTCACACAAATTCACAAGTGTTTTAAGACATGTCTGGCTCAGTTTGGTGTGTGTGTGTCTGCAGGGATGTCTGTGTAAATTCTCTAAACAGTGCAGTTATAAATAAATGACCACAAAGAGAAGGAAAAGTGTAAAGGTAATATTGCAACAGGAAAAATAGAAATCTCATTTTAAGAGGACAAAAAAAAAAGAAAGAATATTTAGCACCATCTATCCCATTATTGTATTCAACAAATTTCATAAAAATCTCATCTAAAAGCCCCCTACGTTGTAAAAAAAATGTACAATTTCTCAAAACACTTCTCAAAACACTTTGGAAAATTAGTTTTTTTGTCTTTCATAATGAGGATACAAACACATCATTTCATTAGTCATCTTTTCTACGTGAGCAGTGTGTTCTAACATCTACAGGAAAGGTGGTGTTATATACTAAATTAAATCTTTATCTTCGATATATCAGGAGAGAGAAGGCAGTGGTCGAGCACCAGGATGACAGCACCTTCCACTCGCGCGCATAAACAACCTCGACGTTTCAGTTCTTACAAAATAAACAAAAACAAATCATACAGCCCTGCGAAGAAGGGAGAACATCAATATCCAATAAATAGAAGAAACATTTTAAATTAAATGTACAATGGCCAGAAAAACAAAAAAAAAATCCAGAAAATCTGCATATTTGAACAAACACCAGATGACAATTCTTTTAACTTGGTTCATAAAAACAAAAACAGTTGAACCCCCCCTCCCCCAAAAAAGCTGCTAAAACCCGTATATTTTGACGCGTTCCAAACAAGTGTATTTTTTTAAAATACTTAATGCTTTAGAAAAATGTTCATATCTCTATTATTAGTATTTTTCTTTTTCTCTTTTCTAAATACAAGGCCAATGTGGTATATATCTAGGTTGATCTAGTTTAGAAAACAAAAACAATAAATTATGTAAAAAAGGAAATTTACAGCACCCCACGAAAACTTTCAGACAGCATGTGTATGTTTCAGTATTCAAGACAAAAAAAAAAAAAAAAAGATGCCATTGAAACCATCAATTCTCCACAGTTTGTTCAATGGCAGCACCATCTGAGAGTAAACTGTTATTTTTATTGGCGGCTTGGTGTTTTTTTTCTTGTAAACAGTAACAGAGAGTAAACATGTTCAGCTGGATTTTCGGCAAGTCGTAGCAAAAAAATGATGGTAGATGAAGAAAAAGTTGAGTCAAACTGTTTTTTCTTCTCCCCGGCATGCAGGAGTTTTGGTTATGGCTGAGGAGATGCTGACGAGGAGCTCTGTCACCGAGAGGAGGAAGCCTGGAGACGAGATGTACGGTTGTTTAATGGCGGGGAGGTAAGAGCCTTTCAGACGGGGCAGGTGGAGGTTTGCTCACCAGGGTGAAGGAGTCGTACGCGTTCATCAGCTCCTCTATGCGGTACTGCTCCAGCACCACGACGTTGGTCAGGTTGGGGCTGCGCCGTCGAGCGCAGTCCTCACAGTGGACCACGTACGTCTTCCTGCTGCTGTTTTCGCACGTCACAAACAGCAAGTTGAACACTTCCAGCTGGAAAAGGAGGGAGGACAGTTTGGTTAATCCTTAAATCTGTGTCGCCGAGGAGACTGAATATGTAAAAAAACTGACAAATTTTCTCTGAGTTGTCGCTAGCAAGCTATTCTCAATTTACTGTATTTACGGATTTTTTCCCCATAGTTATAGATCAATTTTTGGCTGAGATATGACAGTTTTCATTCATTCTAACTGAAAATATTGAACACTACCATTTTTATCTGCTAGATGGCACTTGAGCAGTATAGCATGTATGACGCAATCAGCTTCCCATAGCCTGACACTGTAGTCTGCCTGGAGCAACCGTTAAATCAGCTTCATTTTGAACATTTAAGTGCATTTATTAAGTAAAAGTTCAACTGAGACACACCTTTACTATAATTTTGAGCAACCAAATAATTGTTTTCTAGGGTTAATCATATTAAACTCCTCCCACGGCCACCGTTTGGCACGTCAGCGGTGATGCATAATACAAGCGACATATATTGCGGTGCGATGTGTACGGCGGAAAATAGTGTAGTTCATGTTGTAGCTGCATCTTTAAATATGTAGGTCTCAAAACCTGTACAAGAACAGTTTTATAAGGTGTGTACGCAAATCAAGACATTATTGAACTGGACTGCAACCAAAAAGTCACCAAGTTTGAGTCAATGGTCACTGATAGTCCATCGCTACTTCACGATTCGTCTTTTGCAGACTCACTGTTTAGCGGTTTATCTACAATTGTCAACTTTAATGTTACTCGCGTGACTGGGGCAATACGGGATAAAAGGTAAACGAAAAAAATACTTGGAACAGGCACTGCCATTTTTGTAGTTTTCTTTCAATAAGCCTACACTACCCAGAAGCCAACAGTGCTTCCGGACGCTGCTTTCTGCTGAAATAGAGGGAATTTTTTCCAACGCCAAGTCATAAGTATTGATCTTTTAAGCTCACAGAACTGGCAGGAAAGTCGCAATTATCCACGTGCACATCAACCTGGACGGGGTGCTTCGTCGCTGGAGAACCGGTGAGTAAAATTTAGCAGTTCTGCGCATATATGTATGTTGTTAAAATGTCGTAGGTTTAAGAGTTTAGAACACTGCAAGACTGGAAAATTTTAAAAAGCCTTAAAATATAAACAGTTACTACTTGGGGGGTGGGGACGTAACCTCTGTGATAATTGAGGGACTACTGTAATCCAAAGGCTTTTGATAAGATCGTAGCGAATACAACCATTTACTTAGCTTTGCCGTCATTTCAACTCTCTAGTTGAAAATCAGTTCTAGTTTTAAAACTGGTTCTGTAAAAAGGTGCAAGAACCATTTGGATTTGGTTCTGCAGACTGCGATGAAACAAGTTCCCTGGCACATTCAGTTGTTTTACAATGGTTTATTAATGTAATCCAGCTGGTAACTGACTCACGTCGCACTCGTTGCAGTAGTAAGCAGGCTCATCTTTGACCCGACTCTGATACGAGATCTTTTTGCCTTCAGCCACCAGTTGGTCTCGTAGGATCTGGATGTGCTTTATAGACTGCAGCAGGCAGTGTCTGGCAAGAAGGGAAAAACAAATGCTTTGAAATATCTAGTCTTTTTATCATTTGTTTATCTCAAGGTCAGATTTATTGACTTACTTGATCATTTTGTAGGTGTCTGGGTCAGTGATCTTGAGTGTGCGGGCAACATTCCAAGACACATGGATCATCGGAACGATGGATTTTACTTTCTTTACTTCGTTCCACTCAAACCTCTCCAGGGCCAGCTGATACTGATAACCTGCAGACGCACATTTGGAGGATAAAGGTCAGTATTGGTGTGAACGTTTATGAAGCATGCACTCTGTGATCCATTTTCCGGCACAATTCTCATCCTGCAGTTTTCAAGCTATTTCAACAAATCATGAATCAAAAACGTTCGGCTCTTTCAGGAAAATCCTGCCATGACTTTTGGTATTGGTGCAACTTTAGCTTTTCTATTTAGCATTTTCTGTCTTTTTTCTCATAGAAAATGAATTGAGCTCATTTTACATCCTTTATATCGGTTTACAACCTGTAACTGTTACTTTCACCTTATTTATGCAAGTTTCCACTTTTTCTACTACCTCAGCTACTATTTAGCTGTTTTTAATGCCACTTTAAGCCATTTCAGCCTCTTTCATCCTAATTTGGCAAACATTCTTTCTGCTTTCTTCTGCTAATTACAGCTATTTTTGGACAAGTTCAAGTTTTTGGTGGTAACTGGTGCTAAGTTCAGCTTGTCATGCTCCTTTTGCTTAATTATGTTACCTGTTTTGTTAATTTTAGCTTTTTAGCTCATTTCAGCTTTTTCCACTTCCTTCTGGTAGTTTAAGCTTGTTCTTCCATTTCAGCTACAATCCAGCCATTTTTCTGCAGTTTCTTCAGCAATAAGCATTCACATTGCATTTTCTGAGGAAATGCAATCTCTAGTTTTTTTTTATTTTTATTCTATAATTGGCCACTAGATGGGACACACTTACCATTGAGGGGCCCAACATTCCAGGCGATATTGTTGCACCATCCCACAGCCTGGACCCAGTGAACGGTACCAGCGTTGATCCACACCAGATCTCCTGGCCGCTGAATGAAGCGATACACTGGGATGTTGGCGCTGTACAGATCCTCCAACACCGGCCACCAGGACCCTGTCAAGTAGTCCACACCATGCCTGAGGACAAAAAAAGAGAAATATTTTAGACTTTTAACTCAATATTTTTGTAAATTCCTCAAATTTGCCTCCACTCACTTCTCACAGAAGTCACTGATCGCACCCCAGTAGTTCTCATGGACACAAAACCACTCACAATCTCCAGGGCCAATGTTGATGTTTACTGAGCAAAAGTTGTTATTTTCCTGGTGACCTGTTAAATAAAAAAAAAGACTTTTGTAGAAGTAGTAGACTTTAGGAGAGCAACTTGTTTTAATCGTTTCAGTGTTTTTACCTGGTGTTCTGCTCCCTGGGACCTTCATGTAGAGCTGAACACTGTTCATGCCTAGGATCGTGTGTCCAACATGGCTCAACATGTTTCCACTGGACGATACACGCATAAAAGCTGGGAGCTTCTGCAGCTCCTGAAGTTGGGGTTTCCACCTGAGCAGAGACAAGAATAAACTCAACTCCAGGCCTTGCTTTATGTCTTACCTGCGTGCTGCAGCTTCTTACCTCTTGGGGTCAGACAGGTCAATGTTGGTGCCAAATTTGATGATCTTCCCAACACTTTTCTGGTCACCACTAAGAAAAACAAAGCTTTAGAACACAATATACAACGCTCAAATACCTAAAACATTTGTGCTTTTAATACTATGCTTACTTGGTACTTTCTTTAGAGCCGTCCTTGTTAGTATCAGCGTTGATGAGCGGCTTCTTTTCATCCTCATCCTCTTCATCGCTACCTTTCTCCTCCTGAAGACAGACATGTTCATCAGGATGTAGACACATTGAGGTTCTGGCACTTTCAATGCTAAAATGAAGTAAGGCTCTGTACCTGCAGACTCTCCTGGAAGCTGGAGGCTTGATATTGGGCATACTTGGCAATGGTGGTGTATGAGCGGCTGCTTTCGCAGGGCCACGTCTGACCTGTACCACTGGCGTTCCAGTTCTCATCAGCCGGCTGCTGCACCTGAGTCCTTACCTCCACGGCCTGGTCTGCATTCGCTTCAACAAGCGACTTTGTGGAGAAGTGTCCCAAACCTTAAAACGGGGGAAATTTATAGTTGTTTGGACAATATCAGTGTGCAAAAAGGGGATAACTCCTAGATATCAATTACTGTACATTTAAACATTTTTGTTTATGGTGTCTATTCGCTTTAATTATAAAGGTAAAGCATTAAAAAAATTACATTATGCATGTTTAAATATAGGCAGAAACTTGTGCCATCAGAAAGAATTTGTATTTGCTTCATTTGGAATTAAATCTGTTGTTTTGAAACAATTCATTTGCTTTGAAATTATTTTGTTGTATTGAAAATTCAGTTGGACTACTTAAATTTTTACTGCTATAATTGAATTTCAGTTCCAAAATTCTGTTTTTTGTGTCGCACATCCGGGTCCTTGAAAAAGCCACAATCGAGCGCAGATCAACATATTCACGTCACGGTTCAGTCTCAAGGAGGCGGTGATGCAACAGAGGGGATGCAATCTGCCGTAAAACGCCAAAGAACTTTCTTTACGACGTATTTTGAGCTGAAGCAGTGGCTGCACACTCGAGTTCATGCCAAGTCCATGTGCACGCCACTGCTCCAGCTCAAAATATGTCATAAAGGAAGTTCTTCTTTTTCTTGTTTGATATTTTACGGTGGATTACACACACTCTGTTGCATTACCGCCTCCTTGAGACTGAATCCCACGCCTACATTTGTGTAAAGAAGTTTCACTGATGTGAAATGTAAATCTGTCAATCTGTATTCCATTTTTCCGTAGCTTTCTTGAGGACCAGGATGTGACAGAAAAAAAAATGGATTTCGAAATTCAAGCTCAATTATAGAAGTGAAAATTAAAGTAGTCAAACTGAATTTTCAACACAATGAAATACCGTTTCAAACCAATGGATTTAATTCCATATGACGCAAATGCAGATTCTTTCTGATGGCAAAAGTTTCTGCCCATAGTTTAATAGTGTTAAACTTGTATATTTAAACCAACGCACAATTTGTGGTTATTATCAGTATTGGGAACCATTGCCTTGATCAACAACTTCTGTATAAATTGTTAACAGAAACAAGTTCCTTAATGTGAACGTACTGAGTCGAAGCGATCCAGCCAGTCCTCTAATAACCGTAACCGGATTCTTTGGGTCTGTGCAGAACTGCAGCAGGACGGGGGAGAAGGCATCCCTCTTACTCTCCAACTGCAAAAACATGCATCCATGAACATTTCCAAACATACCACCACCAAAACATGAATTGTGTTGCACGTAAGGTAATACAGAAATATTTAGACGTACATAGATGCTGGGAGTCGGAGGATTGAGCTTCTCTCTAGGTATGGGTTCTCTGGTTATGATGGGTTTAACAGAGAAGGCTGGCAGAAGAAAGGATTCCTTAAATTTTCCTTTGACACGAGCCCCTCTGGAACAAAAAGAGAAACAACATGAAGCCTGCAATCAGGACAAATTCTCGATAACATTACATTTTCATAAAGCACTTCTACGTCAGTGCACTTACTTGCAGGACCGGATTATTTCACTTGCGGTGTTCTTTATGCTGATTTCTTTCAGAGGAATCCTTTTCTCCTCCACCTCGGAGGCGATGAACGTCTCCCGGTCCCCGCTCTCCACTTTGATCAGGCGAATCTTCAGCTCCTTTGGTGGCCCGTCCGACAGCGCCTTTAATTTCAACAAGTCTGTGGAAACCAACGACGAGCTAGGATTGACATTGTTCTTATGTTCAGACGATCTCTCTCCCGAACTTGAGGTGCTGGCACCAGGCGTGTCTTTTTGCTTCTTTTTCTCCGATTCGTAATGACTCCTGTTCTTTTCCGATTCTCGTCTCTGATGATTGAGATCGCCAAGAATTCGGCGATCCTTTTTCTCCCTATGGCTTTTCCCATCCTTGTGGCGCTTGTGGCTGGAGCTGGAATGGCTGGACGACGACGACGAAGAAAAGTCATCTCTCTTCTCTCGATGCTTTTTCTTGTCTTTCTTGTCCTTGTGCTTCCTGTTGCTGTGGTCATGCTTTCTTTTCTTGTCTTTGTGCTCTTTCATTTTCTCAGGTTTGCGTCCCTCTTCAGTTTTGCCATGGCTCTCGAATTTATCAAGTGACTGTCGACAAAGCATGACTTCACAGCTTTTGCCCAGCTCTTTCAGAGAAGACTCCGAGATGGTCGTCAGCTCGCATTGCTCTTTGATGACCTTAATGGGCTTTACGGTTGGAATATTCAACTTTTCGATAAAGTTTCTTTCCTCTGTTTCTCCCTCATCTGTCCAAACATCACTGTCCTCCGTTTTCAGCTTCTTGTCTTCCAGTAGAGAACAAGGGGAGGACTTCTGAGGTGGGACAGCAGGGCTGAATGGTGGACTTGTTGAATCTGATGTGGGAGAACTGCCTTGCTGCTGGCGGCAGATATCGGGGCCCAGTGCCAACGAGGAGGAATATTTGACACCAACCAAAGCTGACGGAGGGGGTCTTCCAAAAGGCCCACCTCGATAAGCATACTTCTGGCTCTCCAAGACGGTTGCTAGAGATTTAAACATGCTGTTCACCCCCGTTTGATGGAGGTGGGGTCTTTGGGGTGGTGGAGAACAAGATGTGGTCTCAGAGTCTTCTTCAGATTCCTCGTCGGCCTCGCTTTTAGTTTGCTCAGGGAGACCATAGAGCTTAGCCAGGTCACTATGGCGGTAGTTTGTGTTCCCTACTCCAATTCTCGTCTCCGCAGTTAATTTAGTGCCCAAAAGAACATTTGACGAAGATTTAAGATAGTCCTCGTCGTCCTCAAGAGAAGAAGTCCGGCTGCAAGGGGACGCCAGAGAGCCTTGGCGGCTGAGCACAGGAGGGCTTGAATTTGATCCCAAATCTTCCTGGTTTGGCTGCTGCTTAGTTGCTGGAATCAGGTCTGGGGCACACAGGTAGCTCTTAATAGGGTCAACACCGGGAGCACAGTTGTGTAAGAGACCTGCAGTCCCAGACTTCTCACTGTTGTACATTTCCTCCTCTTTTTTGATCGATTCATCCAACATTGCCATGATGTTAGCCAGCCCATCGGGGAGCAATGCAGACAGTTCGGAGGTCTCCTCCTCAAACTGAGCACTGCCAGAGTCATTCCTGGCGTTCTCTGTAGCACTCTGTGTCACCTGCTTGTTGTGGATCCCCTCGATTGAGGTGGAGGATAAAGGTGGTGGTTGAAGGTTGTCTCTAGACATAGCTTGGTAGAGTTTGGGGGGCTCTCTAAGTGCCAGGGTAGGGAGAGGCTGTTGGGGGCTGTCCCTGCCTGAGTCTTTGGGTTGATTAGGTGCTGCTTGCATTGTTGGGGGCTTATTGGGGTACATGAGCTGGTTCATCCCTGAGGTATTGTGTGTTGATGAGGGAATGAATGCTGCTCCGCCGCTGCTGCTCCACATCTCTCTCTGCCGCTGCTTTTCTCTGGCGTACTCCGTCTGAGGCGTGAGGGGTGGGGGTCGCAGCCTCTCCGTGGATGTACTGGGCGCCTGGTTGGATTGACCTCCACGGCTGAGCCAAGGGTAAGGAGGAGAAGCCTGGGAGGCCGGTGGACCTGAAAAAGGTGCAGGGACAGAGAGGATAGGGATGTGAGGGCTGTTGACGGAGAGAAGTCTTTCTAGGTTTTCAATGGCCATCTGCTCTTTTCCTTTTGTACTGCACAGTTTGTCCTTTTTCCTCTTTTCCTCCAATTCAATTTGCTTTTTCTGCTCCTCTTCCCTCTCTAGTTTTCTCCTCCTCTCCTGTTTTTCAGCTTCCCTCTTTCTCTCCTCCTGTTGCCTCTCCCACTCCATCCTCCTCCTTTCCCGCTCTTTGTTCTCCCACTCTGTTTTCTTTCTCTCCTCCTCTTGCCTCTGCCATTCTCTCCTTTTCCTTTCTTTCTCCATTTCCCTCCTCTTCCTCTCCTCTTCTTGCTTCCTCTGCCTCTCCTGTTCTTGTTTCAGTCTCTGCTCCTCCTCCCTTCTCTCGGTTTCTTTCCTCCTCTCCTCTTCTTGCCTCCGTTGTTTCTCATGTTCTTGTTTTAGTCTCTCTTCAATTTCTCTCCTTTTCCTCTCCTCCTCCCTTTTCTCGTGCTCTCTCCTCTTCCTCTCCTCATCCAGCCTGTTTCTCATTTCCCATTCTCTTTTTTGTTTCTCTTCTTTCAACTTTTTCTCCTGTTCCTCTCGGTCCTTCCTCCGCCTCTCCTCAGCTTGCATGTGCCCCTCTAGCTCTGCATCGAGCTTGTCTAAAACCTCTCCGATCGACTGACAGACAGTAGGCGGAGCTTGTGGAGCGGGGTACACCTGTGTCGCTGTGGCGCTGGGCTGGTTCAGTCTGGAGGAGACTGCAGGAGCGATGGCTGGGCTGTACGTAGGAGAGTTGTGAAGCGGATTTAAACCTCTGCTAGTAATGACACTGTTCTCTGCCCTCTGGTGCCCTGAAGAGAACAAAGATGATGAGGCGAACGAAGGCGCAGATTGTTTCCCGACTTTAGCCTGAGCATAGTACGACATCTTCTCCTTGTGTGACTTTATGAGTTCCTGTTGTTGAGACTGGCCTCTCTGACAGACTCCCTGCAGCAGAGCATCCACCTGAGACTTGGGGCTGGTTTCAGCGCTGGTGGAGTTGTAGAGCTTTGGCTGCCAACCATTAGTGCTAACGCTGTTCACAGAGCAGCCAGCAGGGGGAGACACAGTCCCCATAGAGACAGCAGTTACAGCAGCTCCGTTAGAACTGCCGCTTCTGTAGGGGCCAACGGTGCAGGAGGCCAGGGACATTGGGGGATTGGACGTAATGACGGGCGTCCGGGCGGAGTTGGTTGGTGGGAGAGGATTGCTGACGTTATGGTGATGCTGGGATGAACCTGGAAGTCGGCCGTCTACGATGTGATTGTGGCTCTGCTGGGGGTGAGGTAGCAGACCCGGAGGCGCGAAGATGCCCGGCTCCTGAATAAAGGAAACTTTCAGTCAGTTGATGTAACAACACCAGCTGCATTCACTTACTGACATTTGTACGGAGGATGCTCAGGCTTGTCATTATGAGTTGACTAAGACTAAATGGTCGCACTTTTAGTTTAGGTTTTTTTTTTTTTTTTTGGAATATGTAAAAAAAAAAAAAAAAAATACATCATGAAGCATAATGTCAAAACTTCTTTTATTTTTTAGTTTTACATATTCCAGGGAGTGGGTAGAAGTATAAACTTGTCAAAATTCCTACTCCTCCATCAGCATCTTACATATAACAACTAAAACCATATTTAACCCATCAATATAGTTTCATTTCAGTTAACTAAATTAGAAAAACAATTACTATTTCTTTAACTTCACCCAAAAAAAAAAAAAAACTAGCATCAATAACACCAACAATAATTGAATAATAATATTATATCCAGCAATATCTTTATATGATCATCAGAACAGTTTTATGTTTGGACATTGTTTAAGTTCAATTTTCAAATTATTCCACAGTTTGAATCCATAATTTACTGATACACAAAAGTTTTTTTCTAGTAGTTCTGAATTTGCATATTTTAAACGGTGATTCCCCCTTAACTTATAAAGTTTGCACCTTAGTCTTAAACAGGTTTTGATTTTTCTTTGCAAAGAATTAGAGCTGTATGCAATGTTATGCTTTTGGTTCTATGACTGACTTGACTTTGTTTAAGGGTGATATTTCTTGAGACGTGACTTTGAACATATCTGACGTGTGGTTTCCAGTTGAGATTATCATCAATAACGTTTGTTTTCATCAACTCTTTTCATATTCAGCCCATCTATTTGTATTTGAATTTCTGTATGCAATGGACAGTTCCCAAATAACATTATTTTTGTTTTGTTTAGGTTCAAGGACAGCTTCTTTTCATCAAACCACATTTTAAGTTTGTTCAATTCATCAGTTATGTCCTTTAACAGTTTCCATGTCATCTCCAACACAAAAAAAGTTTGTATCAACGAGTATGCTTTTCATTATCTCAGGTACAATACATAGATCATTTACATAGATTATAAACAGTTTGGGACCCAGGACTGACCCCTGAGGAACCCCACAAACAAAGAAACGTTTTAACAGACAGGTCTGAAGAACCTCGTAGTGAAATGGATTTTACTCACCAGGGAGTGGCTGCTTGGGCGGCTCTGGTATCTCCAAGCCTCATGGGGACCACTTTGTTGTTGCTGAGGTATTGAGGTGCTGCTGGCAGGTGGAAGGGGTGGGGGAGCACCCTGGTGTCCCAGCACTGGGTGAGGCTGGAAGTGGCAGTAAGGCACACTGCTGCTGTTTTTGTTGCTGGTTGCAGAAGCGTTTGCTGGTGATGACTGGGCTTTTAGGTGACGATCTTGATCCCCCCTGGTCGGAGTGGTCGGCGTACGGCTGCCACCTTGACCCCCGCTGAGAGGGCTCCTCTGGCTGTGGAGAGCATGAGGCTCCACAGCCTGACAAGATGGTGCCAGCTCCACTTTGGAACCGGGACTTGGGTAGGAGGAATGAGGGGAGTGATGGTTTCGAGCCTGAGGTTGTAACATGTCTTTATGGAGGTGAGGAGCACATCCTTGGTTGTAGTTTCCTACGGTGGAGTTTAATAGAGGGGGCCTGTTAGAAGGACTGGAGGAGTTCAGAGAGGACTTTGTGGTGTAGCTGTCCATCCCTCGTTTGTTGTTGTCCTACAAAGTCAAAGAATAAGAATGTTATCAAACTGAATCAGTGTTTGACCTGATGGTCTTTCTATAGTACTCATATGTTGCTGTTCAGACCTGAACCTCCTGTGATTGTGGGGTTTTGTGGTCCGACGTTTGCGGCTGCCAGAGAGCACCATTGTCCTTGTGAATGGGGTTCCAGAGAGCTGGTTTTGGGGGGAGCTGATGAGCTGATGACGAATGCTGAGACAGCACTGTTGATTGGCTGGAGAAACACTGCGGCCCAGGGTGAGTCGCCTGAACAGGAAGTAGATTAATTTGAGCAACAGATCTGGAATGAGGAGCTCTAAACTCCATCTTGAAGCTACTGTTTTAAAAGAAACGTGAATTTAGGCTGCGGTTTACCTGATCTGAGCTTCTTTTCTTCTTGCTGGGGCCGGGACAGTCCTCCACAGCAGGATGGGTGGGTATGTGCAGAGGTGGTGGAGGTGTGTGTTGAATCACTGAGTGCTCCCCCAGAGGGGGGCCCGGTCTTTTTAAGTGACCTGCTGGCATGTTTCCTGGGTAGCCCCTCGGCTGTGGACACAAGTGAAACTAAATATTTAAAGACAGTTCAAGAAAACAAAAGCTCGATGATCCGTGAGATAAACGACAGCCTGAACAGGGATTGTCTTTTGTCTTTGCGGTTGACGAAACAAGGTCATAGCCAATTAGAGAAGCTCCTACCTGGTGCACCTGAGCCCTCATTTCATCTCCCAGCAGTGGTGGACCCCGGGGAACATGCTGCTCCTGAAGACCCCCAATGAAACCACAGAGAAATGTTGAACAGTCTATTCTGATTTAGCTTTAAGAAAAAAAAAAAAAAAAACTGTGTATGCTATGTCACCTTCAGCAGAGAGGCTGGTCTGTTAGGATGAAGATGTGGGTTCAGGAGAGGCCCACCGCCGCCTGGATAACCACCATTATAGAGACGCAGCGAGTGCTCGTTGGGGAGGGGCAAAATAGGATGGCCTTGAGGGGGAAGGTGAGAATCGTACTGCTTGTCAAGTTGATCCCAGGCTCTGTGAGGAGGAGGAGGATGAAGATGGTGAGGAGGGTGAAGATGATGAGGGGGAGGCCTCTGCTGCTCTCTCTGCACTCCAGGAAACATCGCTTGTGGGAACTCAACCTTTTCACCTCCTCGAATCGCCCTGGACGGTCAAATGTGAATACGACAAACGTTAGTTGACTTTTTATCTCTTTGTGCCGATTTGTTTTAAATTCAGGCAACGGAAGCACAGCGTACCCATTACTTAAGTATTTACTGTGATGGGTCAGTCCACCTATAGGTCCAGGAGGTAGATTAGGAAGTAGCTGGTGTGGGTTCATTGTAGGTGGACACCTGGTGGGAAACAATAAAACGGTTTTAAACGCCAAGTTCCAAGATTTTCTTTTAGCTCTGCTGTAAAAACACAACTTTTGAGCTGCAGACAGGAGCAAAGGGGCTGTTTTTTTTTATTTATTTATAAATATTGTATGCGTTGCCATGGCTACAGACCTGGCATGTGGCTGCCAGGAGCGGCCGCTCACGGGAGGCCATGGCCCCCGGCCGAGTCCGTCCAGAGGGAAGGAATCCCGAGTGCCTCGCCCGCCCAACTGCTCCACTGCGTGATGCATCCAGCCTGGGAATTATTCACACCCACCTCATTAACACATCGAGAGCAAACAAACTCAAAATGCAAAGGTTGCAACTTATTTACATGGTTCGATTGTCTGGAGCTCCTCGTGCTTCATCACTAATGGGTCTAACCTCCCCCAAGTTCTTACTATTTTGCTTTTAAGGAGTCAAATTTTTACCGAAGCGGTCTAGATAAGTAGTTTTTTTTTTTTTAGGGCTTTCTTAAGATCTTTTAACATTATTCTTTGGACTTTGATTTCTGTTTGATCAAATATGACATTATGATGTGCTGAGTGAGCTTAAAAAAACAAGTGTTAAGGGACGTACTGTACAAAAGAAACAGTCAAGTCTGGAAAAAAAAAAGGAACTATCCAATTAAATCTTGACACACAACCTGAGAGGTGAATCCTCCTTTAGGTGATCACCTAGCTCTTTAAAAATCACCTTTTTGGTGCTAAAATCCCAAATACCATCTGCTTCTTTTAGATTAAAACAAAGAAATTTAACCAAAATGTTTTTGTGGCAGGCTGCTGGTAACAAACTCTATAGACCTCATTAAAAAAATGTTTATTTGATTGATATACTGTATATACATATATATACAGTACAGTATATATAACTGTGTCATCAGCATAACAATGAAAAGTTATCCCATGCTGTTTAATAGCATTACCTAATGGAAGCATATATAAAGTAAAGCGTATTGGTCCAAGCACTGAACCTTGAGGAACTCCATGACTAACTTTGGTGTATGAAGAATCTATCAGCTAAATATGATTTAAACCAATTTAGAGCCGTTCCTGTAATTCCATCATCATATTCAAGTCTCTGTAATAAAATACTGTGATCAACTGTATCAAATGCACCACTGAGGTCTAACAGGATCAGTGTAGACACTTGTCCATTGTCAGAGGCCATAAGAATACCATCTCCGGGATCTGTTGCACGTGTGTGTGTGTGCAAGTGCAGGTCGTACTCACCGGACTAGCTGTGTGTGTGAAGCCCTCCACTGCAGCACAGAGAGGGCCTCACTCCAACACCGACAATGTCTGCACCGACAACTCAAAAGCCAACGGGCTGCGGAGAGACACAAGAGCGAGACGAGACTCATGAACAATCATCACTGGGTCCTCTGTTATAGTTAGAGTGGGTGTCAGCAGGGAGGGGGTGGGGGCGTAAGGCAGATGTGAAATCTCATTAGTCGTCTCGTTCCTTCATTTCCTCGAGAAATGTTTAACTTTTGTTTGTCGCTGGCTGTGTTGCATGTTTGAGCCAGCAGGAGGCGACAGGAAGTCAAAACGGCACAGAAGTGTTTTCTTCTTCTTCTGAGGCCCGACTTCTCTGTGGGGGGGCCACCTATGAAGATCTGGTGTTGCTGTAATCCTTAGTGTGAGCCTCTTGATGCAAGAGACAGAGGGGGGAGACTAGGAATGAGAGGCTTTGGTCATGTGCCAAGAGTGTGCGGCGCTGGATGCAGTCCAACTGTGCAAGCTGCACCATCGTGCCAGGTATGTGCACGTTTAGTGCACGAGAAAAAAGCTATTTTTTTTTATTAAAGTGGTTGATTTTGTGTGAGGGGTGTGTATAAAGTGTGTGTGTGTGCCCAGAGCATACACTAAGGTTTAATCTCATTACAGCAGGCGTGATGGAGAGGAGGAGGGGAAGAGCGACAGAAGGTCTGAACAGGATGGAGGGATAGATTAAGAAGAGGAGCTGGAGTGGAGAGTGGGAGCAGAGCCATCAAACACCCGCACGCTAGGCCTGATGCAATAAACAATAAATCAATTAATCGCATGATAAATGAAACTTAACCTCATTTTCATTTATCGGCTTCATTGTTTCTTCTTGTCTCTACTGAAGACACTGGATGACAAAAGGCTCAACTCCAGTGCTCTTCACTGACCCCTCCCTTTCTCTTTAAAATCCATTTTAAATATCCAAAATCACATTTTTGGATCGTTAAAAGCAGCTAAGCTGAGAAGCTAAGCTACGAGCTAAGCTAACAGTCAGACCTCGGGAAAAAACCTCCGTCTTGTCGAAGATCCAGAATTTACGGTTGAAACCCGTGCCTTCGTGTAAAAAGTTTTTCTCTGCAAAAAGAAGCTGAGAACTTGTTTACTGACTTTTTAAATTAAAAGCTTTGTGTAAAAAATGCTAAAGAGCTCAAACCACACCGAGCATCCGCCATTTTGAGAACCAGAAAAACAGGAAGGAGAGACAGCCCACGTCACGTCAAGGGGCCTCCTTCACATTTTTCTTAAAGAGACACGCTGCTCGCTCCCTCACTATCCATCCTTATTATATATTACTGTATATTGTATTATACTGCCATCCGGTGGTCAAAAAAGGTACTACACTTAAAATAAATTAAATTTGATACTAATTACTTATTATTGTCAAATTTTAAACAGTATTATCGTTTATCTTAATTTCTGAGACAATTAATTGCCCAGCAAAATGTATTATCGTGACAGGCCTACCATACACCTCCCCACTCAAACACAAAAGACCAGACAACTTTCCTCTCTGTTTAGTTAAGAGATCTCCGTAAAACACGAGTAACTTTCTGCTTTTGAAAGCTGCGCTCGTTTCTTTTCATGTGTCCAACGAATTCAAACAGTATTAAAATTTATTTTACCCAGGACATATTGTATGCGAGTCTTATGTAGAGAAAAGGAGTTCAGGTCGTTTTGATTAAACCTCATAAATAACATTATGCTGAATCTCGTGATAATGTGAGTCACTCCCAGCTACTACCACACATTTTAGGTTCATTTCTGTAAATCCTTCCATCCCCACTTCTTCCTTTTCGGGTCACGGGGGTCACTGGTGCCCATATCCAGCAGTCACTGTACAAGAAGCGGGGGACACCCTGGACAGGTCTCGGCCCATCACAGGGACACACAGAGACAATTTACAGTTACCAATCAGTCTAACATGCAGGTTTTTGGTCTGTGCGAGGAAACCAGAGTACCTGGCAAAAACACACACACGAACGAGAGAACATGCAAACTCCACCCAGAAAGACCCCCGGCCGGCTGATTACAACATTTTTGTGTTTTCTGCAGTCAGCTGGCTTAGGCAGCCATCTTGATTCAGGTTGACTCCAAACTTGTAGACGTCCATCCAATGATTACTTTTTGAAAAATTCAACACATCTGTGTAGCTGTTCTTTAGATATTTTACTAACAGACAGACAGTGGCCTTTCGGCAATGATAAAATGTTAATCGACACCAGAAGTCCAGTAACACCACTTGTATCACACACACACACACACACGTTATGACTCACTCCTCTTCCTCAATTAGCTTCGGACATGCGCATCAGTTCCTCCCACCACTTCCTTTTCTCTTCCCTTCTTCCTCTCTCTGACTCTGGACGTCTCTATTTAAAGTCCGGTAGTGGATTTTATGACAAAAACACCAGTCGTGTGTTTGGTGTAAGGTATGTGGGCGGTC
>JARVLU010000001.1:23904629-23915642 GCA_031762415.1 Simpsonichthys santanae
AATAAAACAACCAGAATAAATAAGCTGCCCCGCTGCCTTTAATGCCAGTTTGAAACCTAAAATAAATTTGTTGAAGCCGTATTGATCAAACATTATGGTCCTGTTTACACGTAAACAAACTGTTTATACATAAACAAACCCTGTTTACATGTAAACAAACTCTGTTGGTGTTTATTCAGTGCTGATTGCGGCAACTCGACATGAAAAATACCCCCCCTACATTTTAGCTGCACATTTACTGTCATCAGTCAGGCAGGGTTGCCAGATAGAAAAAGAAGAACATCGTACTGTAGCTTTGACATGATTGATGAAGTCCGGGCCGTGTGGAAACAAATCAAAATACAGACCGTATTAGTAGATAAACACGTCAGATGGAGGATTTGTTTTGCCGTACATTGCTCACATTTACGTATGAACTGTTGGTGTATCAGGCTGAAACGTGACTTGTTCCTGGTGACGTCCACATGACTGTTTGGACATACGATGGAGAGTTCTTCGCTTATGAGGAAGTAAGGTCCAACAAGCCTCCGAAACACACAAAGAACGGGCTCGTCTGAGGCCGGAAACATTCGTTCCAGCCTTCCCTCTCCAGAAGAACCATCACGTTTTCTGTGGTGATGCCAAACAACCATAATTTGCCACACACACGCTCGCTCACTCGTGTACAAGTTATATTTAGAAAGGCGCAGCCTCAGCAGGAGAACAGGAGGCAAAATTAGTCGCCGCAGGGAGGGTGGAAGTGTCATGAATGATGCTGAGGTGATGACTTCAGGATTCTCGCACATGCAGTTTATTTATGGCTGGAACGGCGCTGAAACAAGAAGGTAAACAACAGAGTCAGAACATTACGGAACACCTCGACCTCCACGGACATCAGCCATGTCGTCACGCCGGCGACTTGCAGAAAATAACCTGGAGGTGCTCTGCGCTGCTGTTCCTCTGCAGTTTGAAGTAATGCCTCCTGGAGGATGATGTCGTGGACACCATGTACAAATCCTGTGTGTGTAAATGAGCAAGGCACTACGGTGCAGATACATTAAGTACAGTACTGTGCAGTGAGGGTGGAGACACTTTCCATCTGACACGTCTGACAGTAAAGCTCCGGTCCAAACTGACGGATCCAGCATTCCATTACGTGGTTTATGAAAACGAGATGATGCAGCTCCAGATGTGTAATAAACATAACCAGCTGCAAATTTAATGGCATAATAATTATATAAGTCAGCTGCAAAAAAATACACATATTTTATCACTTCATCTGGAAGTAATTACAGCATAAATTGCTTTGGATCGTAATTATCCACCGTAGAGTTAAGCGTTTTATTTCTTCAGCTCAGACTCCGTTTCATTCCAGGACAAAGACAAAAACTTTAGCGTTACTTCAGCGGGTAACGCCCACAGGAAGTCGCGTGACGATGTATTGTGTTCCCCGCCTGCGAGATGATCCGTTCCATTAGAGAACGTGCCTCCAGTGGAGCGTAATCGCTCTGTAAATAGTGTCGTGGGAGGCCATTAGCCCACCAAAGTGAACAGGAAGAGGACCGCTGATTGATGTGGGCATGGGTGGGACCCCCAGCGTGCCACATGCACTCAGCTTCCTTCAGCTGCTTTTGTTTTTTGTACCGCGTGAAAGTCTGAGGACATTAAATATTGAAGTCTGAGCAGAATGATTATTTCCTTCCACAACAAGGACATCTCCTCCTGGGGGGTCCTGAATATTTTTGCGATGCAGCGAGAGACGATAAGGACAAAAAGATATACAATTTTTATTTTACCGCATTTCAAAGCTCTTTTCTAAATAAACGATAGGAACTTAAAATTATTCTTAATACTGTATATATAATTTAATTACATTAATTTTTTAACATTTTATTTTTAACATTTGTCAGCTTCTGTACATTATTTTATTATTTGGTGCGATACTAAAGGAAATTCCTTGACTGTTCCTGCAAACTCACAAGATTTTTTTTTTTTTTTCTCTGTTGTGATCGCCCTGGCAGATGACAATAGCCAATCAGTGATGGAGAAAGGTCAGAGGATCTTTTTGCTATGAAATAATGATGATTGTTTGAAATGCGTTTAATAGATTAACTCAGAAACCACCGATCTGACTCCAAATCCGCCCAAAGAAGTTTTTACCTACAAATCAGAAAGAAAACCGCCCAATTGGCGGTAAACTGCCCAATCTGGCAACATTGGTCAAAGGGAAATTATGCCATCTACCACACCTCTGACACCTTGGATCTAAATGATTTACGTAAATGGAATATATATATTGTGCTGAAAAACAACCATTTTGCAGGCATGCTTGAAGGAATGCATATCACCCGCCACCTTTGACGCTGGAGGTTTAAAGATGTGGAGTTGTTCCAGTCATTAGAACTTTAGAGACAGTTTTGTGTTGGCTAAGGTCGATCAGCTGTGGTGGGACCTTGGATTGTCTTTACGTCTAAAAGTTATGAGTTGCAACTCTCCACCAAATTATTTTTTACAATAAAAATCATCCGGGCTTTATGGGATATTTTGCTAACGCACAAACAGACATCAGCAGTAAATGCCAAAGTTTTAAGGAAAGATGTGCACGATGCGCAGCACTTGAAAGTAACTGTTGGGGACAACTCTCAGCTACTACCACACCGAACTTTAGTTCAACATTTGTAAAACTGATTAGAGCCATCTTTGTGTTCGCTCCTTAGCTGCGGCGGCCATTTTGATTCTGGCTGACTCCAGAAGTTTTGAAGTTGTAGATGTGCATCCAATGATTCCTCTCTGGGAGTTTTGTTAAAATCTGCACAGTGGTTCATGAGATATTTTGCTAACAGACAGAAAAATGAACACAGATTCTCTCCTTTCGGTAGCTGGCGATAAATATGTGACACGCAGATGTGCGTGTGTGTGTGTAAGAGTTCTCACACTCCAAAATAAACAGAAAGCATCAAAGGATGCACGGCTCCAAAATTCCCATCATGCCTTTGAAACAAACATGTATTTAAAACCTAAACTTGGGATGAAGTTTAGACGGACGGGAAACAAATGTATGGATCTTTGTTTTGTAGACCGTCCGGGTACAGATGGTGCCTCTCCGCCGTGTGTGTGTGTGTGTGTGTGTGTAACGACATGAGTCAGATCCTGGGTACACCGAGAGACCGACAGACACGATAATAATCACCTCCGCACTCGTACACTCACACACACACCCCCACCGTGAGAAGACGGAGTCACACAGGCGGTCAGACAGTCAGACTATTTTAACACACCCGCACGGAGCAGCTACAGCGCCGATAATTACCGTCCTTGGTCGAGGAGAGAGGCACCGATAAGGAGCCCCGGCCTGCGCCTCCTCCTTGGTTCTTCAAACAAGCAGCTAATCCTCAACACACCAGTCCTGCCCAGTGAGCTCCCACAGAGTGACGCAACAACTGAGGAGATAAAGACACCGTCTCAGCCGACTGTTGCGTTCTAAACAGTCAGCAAATTTCAGCTGATCTAAAATAAGTCCGTAGCAACTCTGAGGCTAAAAACAGACGGAAAGGAGAACCTCGTCTCCAAAGGTTAACCCTCTGCTCGGCGGAGACGAGCTGGCAAATCTAAACGTGAGAAAAAAGGCAAATGTTTCAGTGCAGCCTCCGCTTCTGACCAAACAAGTAATTAGCTGCGCAGCTGCAATTTGCTCAGCCCAACTTCTGAAAACCACGACCCAGAAAACTGTTTCTGTTGTTCGTCCTTGGATCGCTTTGAGACCACTTCAGCAGCCGCCCCCAAGTTTACGATTTCATCTACTGGAGGAGATTCTGACATGAAGATGGGCATTGTGGACTAGGTTTTAATAACTATTGCATGTCATCGCTGGGCTTATTTATTTATTTATTTAAAGACTTGGACATTTGAGGCTGTAGTTGTGGGAGTTTTCTCTAATGGAACTCCTTTGCTGGTGATGAAATATAGCTCGAGACTTTAATCAAACTAAATAAAGAAGAGTTTGTGGAAGTAGAAACACACGATAAACAAATAAAAACAATGATTTGTTTGATCAAAATTATAGCAAAGGTGTGTCTCAATTGCTCTTTTCCTTACTAAATGCACTTTGATGATGCAGTGCAATGAAATGAAGCTGATTCGGTTGCTCCAGGCAGACGACGGTGGCAGGCTACGGCAAGCCGATTAAGTCATTAAATTCAAAGCAGTGTGCTCCTCAGATATATTGTGTTAACTTATTACTTTTATGTATGGATGTTACTTCTGTTGTGACTTGGCGCTCTATAAATAAACTGAGTTGAATTTGATTTAATAGCCACTTGTACCAATTACATAATACAATGGCATGCCTTACTACTTTGCTACCATCTAGTGGCTGAAAATGGTAGTGTTCAATATTTTTCAGTCAGAATGAATGAAAACGGTCGTATCTTTGTCAAAAATCGGTTTACAAATATGGGGAAAAAAATCCATAAATACTGTACATCGCTTCGGCGTATAAGTTGCAGGGCATGTAAATTATGCAAAAAAAAAAAAAAAACGCAACTTATGCATCGAAAAATACAGTACTATGTTCTGTTGAGCGTTGCGTTCAGCTACTACAGCTTCATATCTCTAAAAATGGCTGATTTACAGTAATGTTCCTGTTGGCCATCTTGGATTTTTAGATGTGAATTCAGAATGTGTTGTGCATCGCTGTCAGGTACCACCACACCAACCTTCAACTCAATATATTTTAAAATAGCAGAGTTAATGTACATTTTCTCTTTTAGCTAAGACGGCCATCTTGGATTTTTAATTTGCATTAGGAATGTATAACAACTAGCTCACAGCTACAAGCGTACTAAAATTCAGCTCAATATCTCAAAGAATGGCTGAGTTATGGTCAATTTAGAGTTTTCTGTGGCAGCCATCTTGAATCAAAATGGCTCCAAAAGTTAATCAGTGTTTTGTTCAGGGACTTACTCTAGGTCATGTGACCTCACTGTGGCGGTTCTGTCAGTGATTTTCAATGAGAAAAATGGCGTCCTCGTTTGCAAATTACGTCGCCATGGTAACGCGACATGCCGATAAAAGTAATAGCACACATTGCGGTGCCGAGACGGGGGCTGGGAAGCGCTATATAAGTAAGCTCCATTTACCATTTACCATTACCATTTGTTTCGATCTTCGTGGGGGTACACGTTGCGGTTCAGGCTGCATTCGCGTTGACAGAAAAGCACGACCCTTTTCAGGCTAATAACAACAGGCGCTGCCTTCAGGGAGTCCCGAACGACGACAGAACTGGTTTAGTGAAAAACAAACACGGCAGTTTTTCTTGTCCGAGGCTCGAGCTGGTTGTTGAACTCTGCAACCCGGTGAGCGATGCAGCTAATCATTGACTTCTTCTGTACTCGAACTTGACTTTGAAGGACGTGACACCTTTGAAGAACGTTTTTCTTCCAGGACTTTAAACTCAGTTCAGAAGAGCAGAGTTGATTTAGTGTATAAACGAGATTGTTAAGGTATTTCACCAACACCAGTGCTTTCACACCCACCACTTTCTTCACTAATTACCGGGTTGGTAATGTGCACCATTTTCCTCCTACTATATTATTACTGCCCTGTTGTTCTACCTTTTCTAACTGCACACATTATTTTACAACTTTTATACACGATAACTAAATACACTTAGGCAAGAATCGCTATTGGAGAAAGTATTTATAACTTTAACAGTTTATGTTTATGTAAAAATAGGATCTGAAGTGAGCCTTACCAGGTGGTTGTGGGTAACGTAGTCCTCTCCTCTCAGGACCTACAGGCCACCATGACACCTCCGACCTCCTGAAAGCAAAACATGAAACAACCCAGGTGAGTCTGAGGGTTTAAAAACAATGTTTTTTTACTCCATGGACATGATCATGAGATGTTCTTCTACAGGAGTTCTTGTGTGAATAATTATGAAGCATTCACACTGTTGTGATCCATTTTTCTTACGTGCGTTCTTTGGCGCATTTCTCGTTCCACAGTTTTTGTGCTAGTTCAACAATCATATCAAAACATTCAGCTCTTTCAGGAAAATCCTGCCATGACTTTTGGTATTGGTGCAACTTCAGCAGTTTGAAACATTTAGCCTTTTCTGCCATTTTTCCTCATAGAAAATGAATTGAGCTCATTTTACATCCTTCAGATATTTAGACGTGTTTACAACCTTTTACTGCTCCTTTCACATTTTGTTCTGCTTCAGCTTCTTTTAGCTTCCTTGTGCAAATTTAATCTTTTCAGCTACTTTCAGCTGTTTTGCGCTCCTTTCATAATCTTTTTGCTAACTACAACATTTTGGTGCTTCTTCAGACTTCCTGCTTATTTCTGCAAGTTTCAGCTTTTTCTACTATTAGCTGTTTTTATGCTAATTTTAGCTTTCAGCTAATTCCACATTTTTTGCATTCATTTAAACTTTTTTCAGCCTAATTCAGCAAAAATGCGTTCTCTCCACTTTGTTCTTGTAATTTGTGTTTCAGGTTTTTTTTTTTTGGTTTGTTTGTTGCCAATTTCAGCTGTTTTCAGATTTATTCAAGTTTTTCTTTGGTAATTTCAGCTACTTTCAGCCTAATTAAATTATTTATGCTCATTTCAGCTTGTTTTTTTTAAATCTAGGTTAAGCTTTTTTTTTTTCTTTTTTTTTTTTGTTGCTATTTCAGCTACTATTTAGCTGTTTGTTTACAAATTTAAATCTTTTCAGCTAATTCCACAGTTTATTTAGCTCATTTAAGCTCTTTCCACTTCCTTCTTGTAGGTTGAGCTTCTTTTTGCCTTTTCGGCTACATTTTAGATGTTACTTTTGCTAATTTTAGCCCATTTTTATTTTTTCTTTTTCTTTTTATTTTATATATTTTTTTCTCATTCCTGTTTATTTAAACCTAATCCAGCAAAGCAAATAAGCAAATATGTGTTCTTTTTATTTTCTTCTGCTAATTTAGGCTTGTTCTTTCATTTCAGCTAATTTCAGCTGTTTTTCAGCAATAAGCATTGCATTTTCTCAAGAAAAACTGCACGTTCTCTACTTTTTCTTTCTTCCGGTGACTCGTTTCTTTACGGGTGCGTGATGTTCGCCGACTGCTTCCACGGTCATGACGTCGGCGTGTCATTCGGCGTGGCTCGTGAACCCACACTGTGCGGTTGTATGTCAGCCAGAACTGCACAGCAGGCCCTGGACCAGCGCTGCAGCCATCTGTGTGTGTGTGTGTGTGTGCGTTCCTCGTGTGCCGCCTGGTCAGTGAGTCACGATGTCAGCGCTGGGCTACATGACGGAGAACAGGTGGTAACTCTGGCGTACCTCCCCGCCCCCGACACACACACCTACACACACACTCACACCATGAGACCACAGTACCTGCAATGTTCTCAAACACTAAAGTGGACATGCTGCACTCACATACGCTACATAAATGGAGAAACAGGAAGTAATTACGGCACTCGATACACGTATATACTTGGAGTTAATCACCACCTTACCCCTAACTCTTGCTATAAAAGCCCATATAACTAGCTAATTACAGTCTACGTTAACACCGTTGTGTTTTTATGACTACAATTGTATAGTAAACTATTTTTGTGAACGCAGCATCGTTGAAGGGGCCTTGCACTCGTAGTACAAGTTGAGAACGTCTACACCAACTTGTTTGCACTTATTGTGAAAGGCTTGAAGGAAGTAGTGTCTCAGTTCGTCAAGAAACTAAAGCAAAAGGCGTCATGCGATTGTTTCAGCTGTTGTACAAAGTGTGCAAACACATAACCCCTGGTTACAGAGCCAGACAGTCGTTACAAACAAGCCAGTTAAACGGACAGCACCTCGCGTTGAAGACCACATTAGCTAAAGGTTGATTGTAGCGAGCAGATGTGGATGAAACGCAAACGCAGCCACGTTTCAAACTTGGTGCCGCTCAGAGGCCGAACGATCGCTTTTAGCTCATGTCTGGACCACCGTTGGACTATCCACGGCTTGCACAGAACTTTTACTAACTGAAACACTAACGATCATAAATGTCACCATGGTAACAAATAAAAATGGTTATAATGGTAAAAAACACCAACTTCTTTTGTGTCAGGACAGGACCGCTGAACAGATTTGGTGCCAAAACAATTCACCTGCAGCTGTTTCCCTGCTGGAGATGCCGTGTTTACCAAAGCATCAGTTTGGACCCAAACAGTTCTAAGAACTCTACAGGGTTAATAAGAACCGTCGCACTGTGGAGCTACGGGTTTGCGTTTGTACCGCCAGAGCTCAGCCATGACACGTATGCACATGACAACAACGATGGAGGACGATGAGCTGTGTACTCTGGGTCGTTGAGGTGGAGCTGCAGGACCAAGAGCGCAGACACATCAGCTTGATCTGTGCTGCAGATGTCCAAAGAAGATTTACATCGCTAAAGCTACTTTAACGACGCAAATGTGAAGAACATGCTAGAGAGCATTTACTTTGCTTGACCAATCACCTTCAAGGTTCAAAAGAGACTTTGTCATTCACATCACATGTGGTGCATGAGGTGGAACAAAACTGTACTCAAGGTGACAGTTACACCCAAAAATAGCAAAAATACAAAGTCTATATACAACGATGTAAGATGCTAAACAATAATATAATGAGGTGTATTAAACAGCAGCCTGAACATGAGTGGACTTTTGTGTCGACAAATCATAAACCTACGTCATTTAATGGTCCCGATTTAGATAAGAGATGCTCTACCGTATTTTTCACCCAACAAGTTTTTTATTTTTTGCATAATTTGCATGCCCTGCAACTTATATGCCGAAACAACGTATTTATGGATATTTTTCCCATATTTATAAACCAACTTTTGACAAGATATGACCGTTTTCATTCATTCTGATTGAAAATATTGAACACTACCATTTTCAGCCACTAGATGGCACTAAAGTAGTATGGCATGCCGTTGTGTCATGTCATAGGTAAACGTGGCTATTAATGACACAATCAGCTTGCCATAGTCTTTCACCTTCGTTCTGCTCGCTTGGAGCAACCGTCAAATCAGCTTCATGCCACCCCCAGGGAAATGAAGCTGATTTGACTATTGAAGTGCATTTATTAAGTAAAAGTTCAACTGAGACACACATTTGCTATAAAGACGAGCAAACAAATACAGTAATTGTTTTCAAGTGTTAATTTTATTAATTTCTTGTAAAAGTCCTCCCCTGCACACTCCCGCGGCTGCCACTTGGCAGTCAATCGATTTTTGGCACAACACCAGCCCACATTTCCAGGTTGTCAGCGGTAAGGCGTAATAGATGTCACGTATATGACAAAACAACAAATTTATAGATTTTTCCACTTTATTAGAAATATTTGCAACTTATAGGGCTGTGCGACATTTACGGCGGAAAATACGGTACTTTGAAGCAGAAGCTTAAGATTTGACATATGTAGCTGTAAAGATGACAAACAACCACAGAACTGCTGGTGTGTTAAAAAAAATAAAATAAAATAAGACGAACTGTTTGAAATGAAACTTAGGTGAAGAAGTCACTTTGGTCTGAGAAGCATCTTTTACAATTTCTGTCTTCTGACTGTGTTCGTGAACCCACAGCCATCTCTCTAACGTCTGCCCGTCTCCCTTTCATGTTCTACCTGCAGGGCGGCACCAAAAACACGCCCACGCATGGCAACTTCCACCCCTGCTGGAGTGCACGCACAAACAGAACAGTGCACGGATCAGCTTGTGCTGAGTGTGCGACACTTGTCAATATGTGGCAGAAATAGCTGGCTCAGCCTGCACTCATCTTGCAGCCTGGTGGTTAAAGCCCCAAACCTTTGAACCACAGGTCAAAGGTCACACTCCCTGAAGGACTACAGCTGTGTGTGTGTGTAAAGGTGTTTTAGAAAAAATGCGGGTGCAAGATTGAACAAAGACGTGCCAAGGCAAGCAAGTGCAAAGTGTATTCTTTGATGACGCATCAACAAAATGTCATCGTTCAGACATTAATCATTCCCGTTTGATTGATATCAGGATTCTTGCGTTGCACGCATTTGTATTCAAAGAACAATAGAAGAAGATTAGATGAGAGTGCCTGTGAGCGGCACTGAAAGATGGAGTGAGATATAGGAAGATGCAGAAAGTGGTGTTTATCTTTTGTCTGTAAAGGTTAACCAGTGGGAGCATCTCCCTTTGACATTAACTAGAAGAGAAAGGGGAGGCAGAGGCGGCGCAACAAAGAGTCTGCCCGAAGGTGTCGAGCGGAGGACGCGAAGAGGCGGAAAACCTCAAGTTGGACTAAAAGATGAAGAAAAAAACTGAGAAACCACCAGTTTTAAAGAGATGGAAGACTTTTAGTTGTTTCAGTGGACTTTCAAACAAACAAACAAAAAAAACAAAAAACACACACAAAAAAAAAACACAAAAAAAACCAGAAAAAAGGTCATGAACCAAGAGTTTTGCTGGAACAAGACAAACATGCTTGTCAGCTGTCAAAACACTAAAAAGCTGTTTACAGAGCATCAAGATTGACCACGATGAAGGTAATCACCACTAAAATAGGACAAACACACAACAAGCTTGATATTCTGCTAACAGTTGAATTTACAGACAACAGTGTTTTTAGTTTTTACAAATTTATAAAGGCAAATATTTTAGCACTTTAAATTTGCAGTTTAAATGAGGCATCTGTACGTATGTAGTGCCTCTAGTGGTAAAGATGCAAATTGCAACCAACTAAAAACATCTGAGCACGGTAGTTAAAAACTTAGAAATGTAAATAAAAAAAAAACTGAATTATATTCATTGTCACTGTATAACCTATACGCAACAAAACCAGGAGACAGACTCTGTTGTATACAAGACAAGACTAGTTCGTTGTATATAGACCTAGAAATGTCCGTGTTTGGCTTGTTCCTGTTGGACAAAACAAGACTGCAGATTGGGATGTGACTAAAATAGTTCCTTCTACATTCACAGTACAGGTGGTCCCCAAGTTACAAACGGGTTCCGGACCTAAGGACCGTTCGCAACTCGATTCTGCCGTAAGTCGGAGCCGAACGCA
>JARVLU010000001.1:23921626-23936503 GCA_031762415.1 Simpsonichthys santanae
GGGAGAGTGGACATCCCTGCCTGGTGCCCCTTTGCAGAAGAAAGCTAGCAGATATTTGATTATTTGTCCTAATGTATGCTGATGGGGAAATGTACAATATTTTCAACCAGTTTATGAAATAATTTCCAAACCCAAATCTATGCAAGGCTGCAAATAAAAAATTCCAGGTAACTCTATCAAAGGCTTTTCCTGCATCTAGAGAGAATATTGCAGTTTCAATGTTTTTACTGTAAGAATATTATATTAACTTAAATAATCTGGGTGAATCTGTGGATGAATGCCTCCCTTTTATAAAACCAGTTTTGTCAGGATATATTATGAGAGGAGTTCCCTTTTCCAATCTTTTTGAGAGGGCTTTACTAATTATTTTAAGATCAACATTGATAAGAGATATGGGACGATAACTGATAGGTAATACAGGGTCTTTGCCTGGGTTTAACAGGAGACTAATGTTGGCAGAATTTATATTTTTTGGAAGTCTATTTTTCTCAGTTTCTTGCAGCATTTTGTGAAACAGTGGTGCCAGGATATCCCAGAATTCTTTGTAAAACACTGCTGGAAATCCATCTGGACTTGGAGCCTTTCTATTGGACATGCTTTTGAAGGCTTCCTGAAGTTCCACTGGTGTCAGTGATGAGTCCAGTTCCATTGCTTGACTATCTGATAATTTAGGAAGTGATATTTTATCCAGGAATTAATCAATTTCATTATCTGATGGGTTTATCTGGGGTGAGTAAAAAGCTTTATAAAAATCTCTGAAAATGCTGTTTATTCTACCAGGAACATAAACTGTATTCCCAGTTAAGTCTTTAACACCAATTATAGTTGTTTTCTTCCTTATCTATTTTGAGCTGTTTTGCTAGAAAGCTACCTTACTTATTGCTCTGTTCAAATTTTCCGATTCTAAGTCTTTGTATTAAGAATTGAGTTTTTTAGTTAACAAATTAATTTAATTCTAAGTTTGCTTTATGCATTTCATCCAGCATTTCTTCATCTTGGGAGGCTTCTAATGATTTAATGGTTTCTTCTAATTCCTGAATACAGGCAGTCCTCGAGTTACATTCGAGTTACGTTCCTACGAGCTGAACTTAACTCGATTTTGCCGTAAGTCGGAGCGCTACCCACGTGGCGGCCGTAACTCCGGATTTTCGCCGTAAGTCGGAGTGCTACCCATGTGGCGGCCGTAAAACGTAATTTTAAACACTTTTTTTAATGTAACACAACAACAGCGTACTTAGAATGCCGTTTTGCTGTGTTTCCAAGCAGTTAGCTAACACAATACCCTCCAAAAAAAAAAAAAAACATAAAATGCTGCATAAAAAAAAGGCAACGTGAGGTGTGATGACATCACTGGGGGTGGCGCCGTAAGTCCGAAATGCCGTAAGTTGATGGCGCCGTCGGTGACTACCTGTACTCATATTTAATTTTGGAATTAGCAGTTCTTCTCTGTCAGCTTCTGTAGCGCCTGGGAATACCTTTACATACATTTTGGCATCACTGTGACTTTAGCAGTGTTTCCCCTACCATTATACAAACAGGGCGCCCCGCCCTGTTAACAGAATCAAGCGCCCAGCCTACCAATCCGAACTACTCCCACACCCATCCATCGACAACTGCCGGAACTGATGTAGCGCTAAGCTAGCTGCATGCAATACAGATGCACTAGCCAAAAAACTAGATAGCGCTGTTTCCCTCACGCTGAACCGTCCCTGCTTGAAAATTGTTGGTACAAACAGCGTGCAACACAGATGCCCCCCCCCCCCCACCCTCGAGCGGTACGTCAGTAGCCAATTAGCTAGCGTGTATGTATTGCGCTGTTAGCTTAGCATCAGTGCCGGCAGTTGGATGAAGGACAGTTCAGTTCTGTTGGCAGGTGGGGCGCCCTCAAACAAATGCATCCAACTAGCTTTTTTTGGCGATTGGGGAAACAAACATGAAAGCGGAAGTATTTACTTGAACAACTACTGTACACTGGCCACTTGTGCTGACTACAGTTGTGTGGATCTGTAAAGATTCAACTCCACAGAATAAAACAAGTGTCTGAACGTGTACAAGAACAGAGCTGTCAGACAAGTCCTACCAAGCCCACATACCTGAGCAGACATATTCAACTGTACCATGTACTTGCACAACGGCCATTAAAGTTAACCATCACATGCCCAAAAGACTGCACCAGCTATCAATAAACACAGTGCTGTTTGTATTCACTCCAAACCACAACAATATCATACATATTAAATAAATACAGTTACACATGGAAATATCTCATTTGCAAGTAGCAATTTTTGAACAAAGAAGTGTTTGTTTTTGTAAACAAATGTGATGTGAAGCACTGGGTGGAAAGTGTGCACAGCAAGATGTGTTTGACATGAGCTGCATCTCCTGCAACTGCTCACAAAGAACTCTTTATCTGACAGGGGCACACGTGATCCACACATGGGGGCTCCCACCATCCAAATAAAAAGGACCACACACACAGAGGACACATATATGCACTCACAATATGACAAACACTCACTTTCACCATCAAGTAACTACATAATCACATAAAATATATATGAGACAGCCCTGAGTCCTTCCCTGCTCCTGCATTTGTGCAGCAAATCTCTTTCTTTATGCTGTAAAGGCAACGTCTGCCTACACTTCCTGCAACGAGAAGGTGCCATGGAAGTATACACACAAATTATGGTATTTTATTATAAATACAATATAGTTCTTTCACAATACTATTACAGATATGTATTTTTAAAAAACATTTATATATACAGTATATATATATATAGAGAGAGATAGAGAGAGAGATAGAGAGAGAGAGAGAGATAGAGAGAGAGAGAGATAGAAACCCCTGCTGAAGCATCAGAACTGCACTTAACGTGTACAAAAAGTGAAACTTTGTGTAGATTATTTTAGATTTAAATTGTTCTAGAAGCTGAAAATTTGCTCCTAAATGAGTCCTGCTATAAGTAGATATTAGCTTCACTTTAAGTACATGTTAGCTTAAGTAGCTGTTAGCCCTACTTTAAGTAGCTGTTAGCTTCACTTTAAGTAGCTGTTTGCCCCACTTTAAGTACATGTTAGCTTAAGTAGCTGTTAGCTTCACTGTAAGTAGCTGTTAGCTTCACTGTAAGTAGCTGTTAGCTTCACTTTACGTACTTGTTTGCCCCACTTTAAGTACATGTTAGCTTCACTTTAAGTGCATGTTAGCTTCACTTTAAGTACATGTTAGCTTCACTTTAAGTACATGTTAGCTTATGTAGCTGTTAGCTTCACTTTAAGTAGCTGTTTTTTCATTTCATTTACCTTTTATTTATACAGGTAGTCTCATTGAGCCACGATAACTCATTTTCAAGAGAGACCTGTTTAGGGAGCAGGTGGTGGGGGTTAAGGGTCTTGCTCAGGGGCCCAGAGTGGGGCAAATGAGGGTGGAGGCAAGTGTGGGTGTTTCACCTTTTTCCACCCACATTTTTTGATGTTGTCCGTACCGGGGCTTGAACCGGCGCCCACCGTCTCTAACCTCTGTGCCACCACTCCCCAAAAAAAGTGTTTGCCCCACTTTAAGTAGCTGTTAGCTTAAGTAGCTGACAGCCAAAGTCTGAGTAGCTGATGGCTTCACTTAAGTAGCTGTTTGCCTCACTTTAAGTAGCTGTTAGCTTCACTTTAAGTAGCTGTTAGCTTAAACTACACTAAACTGTCAGCCAAAGTCTGAGTAGCTGATAGCTTCACTTAAGTAGCCATTAGCTTTACTTTAAGTAGCTGTTAGTGTCATTTTAAGTAGCTGTTAGCTTCACTTTAATTAAGCAGCTGTTAGCTTCACTTTAAGTAGTTGTTATCTTAAGTAGCTGTTAGCTAAAGTCTGAGTAGCTGATAGCTTCACTTAAGTAATATGTTAATAAAGAAGTTTTTTGATTTTATCTTGTAAAAATGAATAGCCTAGTCATAAATATAAACTCCACTTGAACTAACGAACTAGCTAACCCTTTAGAAAATGAAATCACATTATAAAATAATTTATTTCATGCAAAAACCCGTGATGTTGAGTTTTGTGATACGAGCTATTTGAGGCTGTTCAGTATTTATTTTTTTAAGCGTAAACATGCATCTGGTGTAAACCGTTGCCAAATAGTTTGCTTGCTGTGGCAACCCCTGCAGAAGAAAACAGCCAAAACAGAAAAAAAAGAATGGGTGGCAAAAGTTACTTTCAATTTCATCAAAAAGAAAAAATATATATATCAAAGACTACAAAATATGAATGAGCAATGATGTGAATAAGTGATCATCATGGAAGTGGGAAGGATTTGCACTTTTTTTTTCTACTGAGGCAAAATCTGTTAATATCACCATGAAAATACTCCAACAATCGCTTTGTAATCACAACAGTAATCCTCTTGCACAGGAATCTAAGAGCAGGCTGCTTCCTGAATGCACACACACACACACACACACACTTACTCTATGCTAATGCTGCATTTGATCGTTCAGCGCCTTGAGCTGTGTCTTTATTTGATGTGTGTGGGGGCCATGTGTTAAACGTGTGTGTGTTTGTGTGTAAATGTGTCCTTGACCAGCTGCGCAGGGCAGAGGAAATGAGGCAGAACTCAATCTGGTCCACACCTGTCTCTTGAGGGAGGAGCCTAACAGGGGACACACACACACACGCGCAGCTTCTTGAGTGCACGTTGTGTGTGTGCAGATAGATTATGCATGCAGCAGTCGGCTTAGAAGCCTGGATCTATTAATATATGCACGCTGGCAGTTTTATGTTTCTGCTTTCTTCAGGAGAGAGCGCTGCACTTGTGTGTGAGCGCCGTATGATGGAGAGGAAGGAAGTGATGCTAAAAGAGTGAAACGCATTAAATATGGAGGAAGAAAAGATGAGACAGAAACATCTTCAGGACAAAAAGGATGAGGCGGAGAGGATGAAGAGATCCGGGGTGACAGTCTGAAACGCATAAGGACAGAAAGCGGTGGCGGGGGAGAGGTTGCGCTGGTATGGGGAGGGTGAGGAGGGTTACCCTGGGACGCACAAACTCAGTGACATGACACAGATACACTGTGCTACTGAGAGGAAGAGTGGAGGGAGGGAGCGGGTAGACTCTGCAGTTCAGCACTATTCTGTGGGCGCACAGTGCAACAAGATTAAAGCAGCTAAACGTAACAAATCCATAAACAAGACCATATGTTTATTTATCATTACATATGTTTACGTTTACAACAAAAATACACGCCTGCATGTTAAAAAGTACGTACAATTATTTATGCACTTCTTCTGTGCACCAGTTCTTGCCGGGTTTATGCAGGAAGATGTTTTAGCTTTTTCCACCGCTCCCTTCTGAAGTCAGAATTGGGATGGCGTCGCTCACGACTTAAAGGTGTAGGTTGGAGGAGAAATGTACCATTAATATACAGCAGCTGGACATACCTCAGTGAGATGATTAGGGAGAAACTCTGGTGCTAACATTTAGTCAGAATGGGGCTTGTTCCATAGCAGATTTCAGTGGTCCCCAACCATGGTCCTTGAGGGACGCCATCTTGCATGTTTTAGTTTTTTCTCAGCTCCAACACACCTGATTCAGTGATTTTATTACTTCTTCAAATTCTGCCAAAGCCTGTTAATCACCCATTCATTCAAATCAGGTGTGTCAAAGCAGGGAAACAACTAGGATAGGCGTTCCTCAAGGGCCAGTGTTGGGAAACACTGACCTCGAACCTTTAAAAATAGTTTAAATGAACGCAGTGTTACAAGTTTCTGCACCCCATCGCATTTGCATGAAATGGTTTTATGCAGAGGTCTCTGACCCTGGCCCTCGTGAACCTTTGTCTTTCATGTTTAGACGTTTCTCTATTTAACGCCAGCCTGAAGTGAGCAAGTCACTGAAAGGTTTCTGCTACACTTGAAAAGGTGATTCAGGTTTTTGTGTCAGGTGTGTTGAAGCTGGAAAACAGCTGAAACATGCAGGACAGTGGATCACGAGGACCAGGGCTGGGGAACCTTTAGTTTTAACTTGAAACATCAAAGGTTCCTCACGCCAGCTCCACATTTACAACACGGTGGTTATGTTGAAACCCCATCATGGATCCAATTTATTAAAAATGCATGATGAAAACTGAATATGGTAAGCATATCCAGTCCACAAAACATAGAGGATATTTTAAAACCAAAGTATGTGTTCCTTTGTTAGCAAAATATCCCATGAACTAAAGTCAGCATCATGAAAATCTTACAAAGAAATTATTGGATGTTCATCTGCAACTGATTTATTTTGGAGTCGACCTGATTTAAGATGACAGCCGCCAATAAATCAACTTAAGCTAACACAAAAATGACAAATTCAGTGAATTGTTTATATATTGAGCTCAGACTTGGTGCGGTAGTAGCTGAGAGTCATCCCCAGCACATACACCAAGCACTAACAGATCTCATAAGATCTGTATTTAAAACTTTGACATGTAATGCAGTTGATATTATGCATTCCTTTGAGTTAGAGTACACTGGGAGTGGTTCCCCGAGGAACACTATCCTGTATGTGTTAGTTGTTTCCCTGCTCCAGCACACCTGACTGAATGATTTAATTATTCCTCAAGTTAATCATTCATTTATTGAAATCAGCTCTGTCAATAACTAAAACATGCAGGATGGTGTTCCTCAGGGGCCAGGGTTGGGTACCACTTGCTCAGCAAGGGACATCATTTGGGGAACTTTCTACATTCTTGCATGTATAAAAATAAGTTTTCAAATTGAAAGAAACATGTCAGTTTATTAACTATCCATTGCTCATAGGAGAAAAAAAAAAACTAGAAATTGAGTCAGCTGGAGTAAAAAGCTATATACCGTATTTTTTGCCTCATAAGTCACTTTTTTTGTTGTTGCATAATTTGCATGCCCTGCAACTTACATGCCGTCGCAACGTATTTATGGATTTTTTCCCATATTTATAAACCAACTTTTGATTTTAATATGACCTGTTTCATTCATTCTGACCAAAAATATTGAACACTACCATTTTTGGCCGCTAGATGGCACTCAAGTAGTATAACATGCTGTTGTGTCATGTAATAGGTAAAAGTGGCAATTATTGACACAATCAGCTTGCCATCTTCGTTCTGCTCGCTTGGAGCAACCGTCAAATCAGCTTCATTTCGCTGTGCCACCCGGCAAAATGAAGCTGATTTGACCCTTGAAGTTCATTTATTAAGGAAAAGTTCATCTGAGACACACCTTTACTATAAAGTCAAGCAAACTAATTGAAATGTGCAGCATTCCTCCTTCCTAATTTTCTCTGTCTGCGTGCTCTCGGTGCACCGAGGCTGCAAATACTTTTGACAAACAGCTGATTTGACCATTAAAGTCCTTTTATTAAGGAAAAGTTAAACAGAGATACACCTTTACTATAATGTCGAGCAAAGAAATAATAAGTTTTTAAGTGGTAATCTTGTTAAATTCTTGTTAAAAGTCCTCCAGTGCACACTCCAGCGACCGCCATTTGGCAGCCAATCGAGTTTTGGCACAACACCGATCCACACTGGGCCGAGATGGTGTAGGGGCAGGGCGGCCGACTCGGGACCTTCCGAAGATCCTGGGTTCGATCCCCGGTCATTGCACATCTTGTGGTGTCTCTGAGCAGGACACCTTATCCCCAGGTGCTCCCCGGGTGCTTTCCATAGCTGCCCACTGCTCCACCTGGTGTTGGATGGGTTAAAAGCAGACAGACAATTTCGCCATTGTATGGGAACAAACAATGATGACGATACATTATTATTTCCGGGTTGTCAGCGGTGATGCATAATAGATGCAATGTATACAGCGAAGCGACGTATTTGTGGATTTTTCCACTTTATTAGACATATCTGGACTGATGCGACTTATAGGTCAGTGTGACGTGTACACCAGAAAATACTGTAATAAATTGTCAATAGGTCATTTAATTAAAAAAAAAAAAACTTCCTTATTTAACTAGCCCATTCTATGTTGGATTAATTAATTAAGATTAATTTAATGTCCAAGGGAAAGTTTGCTTCCACGTAGTTTCCTTCTGGAGCAGGGAAAGACAAGATTACTCCACATCTCTGTGTCTGGCTTTAACATGATGTATTGAAACTGCAGCCTTAACGTCAGTAATAAAAACGCCGTGAGACAGAATCTGCCTGTTATCTCCACCATTTGTCTCCTTAGTTTATGGTAATCACACTGACGAGTTACATTCTGACAGGGATGTTTACAGATGTTGCAACCAGAGCCGGTCCAAACGCACACTCTGCTGCTGACAGAAGATGATGTCGACTCTTCAGTCACACACACACACACACACACACTTCTATTGGTCTTCCACCACACAATGCCAAATGCATGCATCTATGCACATGCAGGGAAGCTAGCTGCTCGCTTCTCAACCCATCCCCTCGGCCCGTTCCCCCACCCCTCACGTTCATCTCATCACCGGGCTGCACACCTGCCAGGCCCACAGCAAGGTCACACACCTCAATTACCCAGCAAACACACACAGAACCAGAAAGGGGCGATAAAGAAGGAGGGGATGAGAGCAGATTTCATGCTACGCTGAGCACTGGCCGGCACGCACCAGTGTTCCTGACATTTTATTTATGATGTTTAATGTTCACTACCTGCCCTGTTCTCCCTTCTTTATCTCTCTCGGTGCGCCTCTGCCTCACACGGCCACATGAGCTCAAGATAAATTGCTTTTATCCACCGGCCAACGGGGAACAGGGACATTATAGTGTGTGAAACGCTATGTAAACAGAGAGCACACATAAAATACATAAAAACAGATTTGAGTGCGATTCAGAGGAAATAATCTGAAGATTCAGGTTCAGAAACTACACGCATCGTCTTTTTATCAGCTGCGTGCAGCGACGTAACACGAGCAGCTGCTGGGAAACTCAATAATCAGCAGCTTAACGCCGCTCATTGTCTGAAAACCAATGTACAACTCTAACACACCTGACAAACAAAAACCAGGAATGTGTGTTGAACAGACACGTTGATGCATCAGTGCTGACCGTGATCCTTTTGTTGGAGGTTTTTTTTTTTTTTTTTTTGCATCGTTTTGTCGCTGCAGGCAGACCGCTGTTCACCCGTGCAACCACAGGAGGCAGCCAGCAGTGTTTGCTCTGTGAGCTGCCATATGGCAATAGAAGACAGGACTCCTGCACAGCGCCTGGAAACTGCAAACACACACTGATAAAGCAACACACACACACAGCACTGTGACCGGGTTCAAAAACTCCAGCTTGACTGGAAACTTAAAGTGAAAACAGCAGAACGCTGGGATGAGCGACAGCAAAGTGGAAGAAACTAATACCGTATTTTTTCCGCGATAAGTCACATTTTTTGCATAATTAACATGCCCTGCGACTTAAAAGCTGAAACAGCGTATTTTTGTTTTCTCTCCATATTCATAAACCAATTTCTGGCTGAGATATGAACGTTTTCATTCATTCGGCTGAAAATATTGAACATTACCATTTTCAACCACTAGATGGCAGTCGAGTAATATGGCATGTCATTGTGTCATGGTAAAAGTGGCTATTAATGACACAATCAGCTTGCCATAGACTACCACCTTCGTTCTGCTCGCTTGGAGCAACCGTCAAATCAGCTTCATTTCGCTGCGCCGCCCCGGGGAAACACAGCTAGCTTGACCATTAAAGTGCATTTATTAAGCACAAGTTCAACTGAGACACACCTTGGCTATAATTTCAAGCAAATAAATAATTGTTTTTAAGTGTTAATCTTGTTCAAATCTTGTTAAAGTCCTCCCGTGTACAGTCCCACGACTGCCATTTGGCAGCCAATCAATTTTTAAGCACAACACCGGCCCACGTTTCCGGGATCGTCAGCGGTGATGCATAATAGATGTGACATATACAGCAAAGCAACATATTTATGGATTTTTACACTTTATTACACATCTTTGGACTGATGCAACTTATAGGGCGGTGCAACGTGTACGGCAGAAAATACAGTAATTCAAAAACACCAACACCTCTGTTGAATGCTGTCTGAGTTTATTGGACAGTCTGAGCAAAGTCTAGATCAAAGTGGATCGTTGTTGTCCAAAAACAACTTCAATCTCTTTAATTTCATAGCAGTTCATGAGAACACCACCCTACAAACCCTGACATCGCCGTCAGTTTCTCATCCAACGGTCATACACATCAATTTATGTGGCTATTTGCAACCACGCACGGCAGCAAGCAGCTAGCTGTAGCAACTAGTGCAGCCGGGGCACTTTCTGTAGAAATAATAATATTAATATAACAATATTATATTCCTGCCAGAATAACTGAGTTATGCATAAACAACTGCAGGGTAAAGTTTGTGTTGCATGAAGAGTTAGGACATACGAGTTGTTTTAATATGATAGAAGTCCACTGGATAATTCCTAAAGCTGCTCGACCGACTGAAGTTGGGAGTTTCTGGACCTCAGATCCTAAAAAGAATCACTGTTTTTTATTTTTTAGCATCATTTTCAGGCACGTTGAACGCAGCAGGATGACGAGGAGAACGCTCACCACCTGACAGGCGACAAAAAAAACATCAACACACAAACTACGAAGCTTACAATTCTATATATTAGAGAAGGAAATCCCGAGGGGCAGACTCAGACGTCCTACATCATCCAACCACAACTCCCTGAACTGGAGACATCCAACAATACTAAATGTAGAAAACGGGGGGTTATAAAGTTCTATAATCGCCCTTCTTCTGAAATCAAAGCAAACGTCATCATTTGTGGGAGAAAGAATAAACAAAGTGGAAAAACAGCTGAAGGGTGGGACAAATACATTTCAAGGCTATCATGTCAGAGTTTTACAAGTTCAGGGCTCAAGTCAGAAGAAAGAGGATAAAAGGCAGGAAAAGGAACAGACGGAAAGGAGAGACGCTGTGAGCGGATAGGGGGAAGACGCAGAGAGGGCAGACGCACCGAGGGGTGAAGGACTTGGACGCAGATCGCGTTACATCTGGGGGCAAACACACACGGGCCACAACGTACCCGCTGCCCTCCAGACACACCCGCTCAGACAGACAGATGTCTGTAAACACTCGCCGACAGATGCAGCGTGGAAAAAGAGGAACAAAGAAAACACTAAAACGTTTAGTGGCAGCTGAAAAAGTTAAAAACTTCAGCACCATTTCGTTACAAACGAGAGAAATTGTATTTTCACAGAAATGTCATCAAGGCTGACATTTGTTGACATTGAAAAGGAGCTGTTCCAGCTAAATCAAGCAGAATGCTAGCTAAACGTTAAAGAAGAAAATCATTAGCTAATAGCCAAAACAAGCTGAAAACTAGCTAAGAGCTAAAAGAAGCAAAGCACTAACTAATAGCTAAACAAGCTGAAAACTAGCTAACAGCTTACAGAAACAGAAAACTAGCTAAAAGGTTGAAGACGCAAACCACCAGCTACTAGATGAAACAAGCTAAAAACTAGCTAAAAGCTTAAAGTAGCAGATAACTTGCAAGAAGTTTAAAGAAGCAAACCACTAGTTAATAGCTAAAACAAGCTGAAAACTATCTAAAAGAAGCTAACCACTATTTAGCAGCTAAAACAAGCAAAAAATAGCAAAACTATTAAAGAACTAGAACACTAGTTAAATGTTTAAAGAATTGGAAAAAAGTGGCTAAAAGCTAAAAGAATCTAACCACTAGTTAGCAGCTAAATCAAGCAGAAAACTAGCTAAAATATTAAAGAACCATAACACTAACTAAAAGCTTAAAGAAACAAAAGACCGGCTGCTAAAAGCTAAAATAAACTAACCACTAGCTAATAGCGAAAACAAGCTGCAAACTAGCTAAAAGCTTAAAGAAGCAGAACTTTAGTTAGAAGCTAAAACAAGCAGAAAACTAGCTAAAATATTAATGAACCAGAACAGTAGCTAAATGTTTAAAGAAGCAGATGACTGGTGAAAAGAAGTAGTGGGTTCACTTAAACCTAAAAGTGGCAAAAATTTAAAGTAGCTAAAGGCTAGCTAGAAACAACAAGTAGCAGAATGACGGCTAAAAGTTGCAAACATTCACACAACTAATGAGCAGCTAAGCTACAAATGTAGACTCAAAGAAACCATAGAGCGAGAGGCAGAAACAAGTTATGAAGTAACAGTGAGTGAATCAATGAGCAGTGATTGCAGAGAAACTGAACTGTGAAGGGATTACGTACATTTAAAAAAGAAAAACTGATACAAGATGAAGAGTTTAACGAAACCTGACGACAAACGCTCGCTTCATTCCTGCTCGAGACAAACCTGCAAGCTTTGCCTTCTCCTTTCACATTAAACTTCTGTTTCCATAGAAACGTAATCTGATTGATGCAGATGATCAATAGAGGTGACTGTGGGGTCAGTGGCAGGTTTGAGCTCTGCATCGTTTACATACGTCTATAACTCTGATTACAGGAGTCGGATCAGAGTTTAAATTGTTTATTCAGAGGTGGGGGGTCCACGTGCAGCTGTGCTTTGTATGTCGGGGGGGGGGGGGTGTCTCAGCCTGCACAATGCAGTTTGGCATAAAGAAAAGAATAACAAGATACTAACAGTGACATGAAAATAGTTTTGTTTTTTTGATTGGGGAAAAAAATTAGTCAGTGTAAAAACATGAATGTATTAATAAGAAAATCTAAAGATATATGAACTGTTTATTTTTCTGATCAATAGTACGGAATGTAAAAACAGAAATAAACGGACAGAATTTGATCACTGACGACAGAAAAACCCACAAACCTGGTCAGAATGATGCTGCACATACACACATGCGCACCATTCCAGTTTCCCAGAGGTTTCCAGGCACAGGGAAAAGGGGAAGCTCACGTGCGTGCACCAAATGAGGATAATTCTAGTGGAGCAAAGCTACAAACAAACAGTTCAGAGAAAAGGAAAGAGGACGCAGTGAGCAGGAATCTTCAAAGAGGCCGTGTGGCTTCGTTGCATGTGATTACAGAGCGGAGACAAAGCCCAGAGCACAGACGTGTTTTTATTTTTATTTTTTTATCGTTATGTGAACGTACAATTACATTACAGATTCTGTTTCTTGTGGTTTTTATTTGAGACTGACTGCTGCTTCTCAAAGCTCAACAGCTACAGAGCAGCTAGAAACATTACAGGCGAAAATAATCAAAAATAAAGTGTAGTAGTCACTCGCTACTTCGCAGTTTTTCAACAATCGTCAACTTTAATGTTACTCAAGCGGTTGGGGACGGTACGAGATAAAAAGTTAACAAAAATACACTTTAGATAGGTGCCGCCATTTTGTAGTTTTCTTTCAATAAACCTACACTGTATCACAAGTCAAAAGAACTACACTACCCAGAAGCCAACAGCGCTTCCAGCCGCTGCTTTCTGCTGAAACGGAGGGAAAGTTTTACAACACAAATCTCCACTATCTATGAAGCTCAAAGAACTGGCAGGAAAGTTGCAAACAATCCTGAAGCTTAATTATCCACGTGCACATCAACCTGGTGGACTTCGTCACTACATGGCAGGTCTGCCAAACCGGAACAAAGCTGCTGTTCTGCAGAGCTGGTGAGTAAAGTTTTGCAGTACTGTACAGTAGGGGTGCACCGGTTCCAGTTTTCTGGCCGATCACTGATCTTTAAAAAATCTGACCTGTCGATTCCGATTGTGGCCGATACCGATTTTGTTTTATAAGCGACACTGTCAGGTGTTATAAGGTCACAATGCACCTTCAATTTTCCAATCATATTTTAGTGAAAAACATACCGTTGAACAATATCTTAGAAACAATACAAACTTGTTTTAACTGGCCACGAGGTAGTGCTCTGAAATATAAATGAAGTTTAGACAATTGTTGCCAAAACTACAAAAATCTGTAAAATCGGTTTCAATTTAATTTAAAAATACTTTATTAAGCCTAAAGGGAAATTAAACGTAACTCGTTATCCTCGTTTCATTAACAGATGTTATAGATAATGATGGCCCTAGGCAGGAAGGATCAATTGTAAATGTCCGTCCCACAGTCTATCTGAAGAAACAGAAGTTGGTCGCAGATGCCGTCCGATCTGTCCACCCAGACTCGGCTGGCCTCTTGGTTCCTCCGGGCTGCAGGACTGCCTGAACACCAGGTAGAACTCTTCTCCGAGCGTTGGCCACTCCTCCCAGCAGCCCGCCAAGCTCCTCGGCGCTGCAAGCAGCCAGCTGCAGTTGTTGGGTGGATGATCCCGGTCCTTCTGTTTTCACGAACAGCATTTCCTGCCATTTCCAGGACCTCAGTGGTCAGGAGCTCGAGCACAGCCGGAAAGGAGACGGGAATGCATCTACGGCGCCTCCTTTTCAACTCATTTGAGATTTGGGGCTGTAGTTGAGATATTATTTGACCTTTTGAGATGTTAATCAACTGCTCCTGGTTGTAAAAAAAACACCTTGTTGTTGTGGTTCTGCACCATAACAAAATGTCCAAAGCCAAAAAAGTTTCAGTAAAAATTCTTCCAGCTGCACAGCATCTGATACCAGTGGGGAAAAAAAAAAAAAGTGAAATAAATTTTCTAAACGCAAAATCTCAGAATGAATGTAACAGAGCTACTCCAACATGCACCTTGAGCGGCACAATCCTAGAACTCTTTCCCCGTGTACCGTAAGTATTGACCGATCGCTGATCACGCAAAATTAAAGAAATCGAGGCCGATAATTTGTTCCGTCTTTATTGGTGCACCCCTACTGTAAGAGTTTAGAACATTGCAAGAGTGTGGGAAGGGCTTATAAAGACTTAACATACCGTATTTTCCGCCGTATAAGTCGCACCTCCGTATAAGTCGCACTGTCCAATTTTGGCCAATAATTTGGAAAAATCCATAAACAAGTCGCACCTCCGTATAAGTCGCACCTATTATGCGTCACCGCTGACGCGT
>JARVLU010000001.1:23958115-23972003 GCA_031762415.1 Simpsonichthys santanae
CCCCCCCCCCCCCCCCCCCCCCCCACACACACACACACACACACACCTGGGTGTTGTTTACACTCTGAGCAGACCTGAAGCCTCTTGTTGAGAAAGAAGAGGCGGTGACCAAACTCACCATGACGGCCGGAAAGGACACGTTTTCTGCAGAATCAGCCAAAACAAAGCGCTGAAAAACAAAGATGTTCTTGATTTTAAAATAATATATTATACTACAAATTAAACTCACAGGTTTGAATGAAATGATGTTTGCATTGATAAATAAAAATAATAGTGATCTTAGTTATATGCACAGAGAAAAAGGTGTTGGACTTTAAAAAAAAGAAAATTATATGAAGGAAAAAACCCTTCTAAACAATAAAAACACACATTTGCGTCTCAAGATCAAGTGTGCGTGTCATGATCCCAAAGGATGCTGGGTAATAATGCTAATGATGCTATAATGAGATGCACATGCCCTCTGTGATTAAGGAACATGTTTCTTTTCAAAATATGATAATTTCCTGCCAACACACACCCTCGGTTAGATTGTCCTAAAGTGAAAACTGTTCGATGCACGAAAACACAAAATGTTCACAACTCCAAATTTCAGTCTTGATTGTAAACATGTGAGATGATTTAATCATAAAAAAGAAGAAAAGAAGCATAAAGTCCTCTCATTATCACTGCTCAAAAACATACATTTGCAAGGTAAAATTATACTAGTTGAAATAAAGATTTTATTTTATTTTTTAATCTCTGTTGCAAGCTTCTTACTCTTTACCTTGCATTTGTCTTTTTTCATCTCTCTATGGATGATATTAAGATCATATTACAAATGTACAAAAGAGAAAACTTGAATCAAATCAGAAAGAGTTAAAATACACTGAAATGGGATTATACAGAATAGTCAACATCTTACCTGTTGTAGATAGCTATTTGAACGTCAAATTTATTTATAAAGTACATCTAAAACAGCAGCTGTTACCAAAGTTCTTAACGATAAGATCAAGGCAGTAAATAAATAAATAAAAATAACAAGATTGTAATTAAAAACACCAAAATTGAAACATAACAAAAAATAATGAGAAACAATGAAATACTAAATAAAATCTTACTGTGTTAAAGGTCAGTGAAAATGGGTGTGTTTTTAGGAGAGATTTAAAAACAGGAAGTGACGTGGCTTGTCTAATGTTGGGGGGGTGGGGGGGCAGATTGTTCCAAAGTTTAGGGCCAATGGCTGAAAAAGCCTGATCTCCTCTGAGCTTCAGCATAAGGCAGGAGGTCTGTTGATCTCAGCTTCCAAGAAGGAACATAAGGTTGAAGTAGCTCAGAGAGGTTTGAGGGTGAAAGGCCTCTAATGCACTTAAATGTCAAAAGGAGAATTTTAAAATCAATTCTGACACACACAGGGAGCCAGTGAAGGGAGGACAAAACTGGTGAAATATGTTCAAACCTACAAGTTCCTGTTAGGAGCTGAGCTGCAGCATTTTGGATGAGCTGGAGACGTGAAAGGGACACCTGACTGACCCCATCATAAAGCGCATTACAGTAGTCTGGCTAGACTACAGTCTTTTACAGTTTTCTGATCATTGAAACTTAAAAAGTTTGAAGAATTGTGCATGAACTATTTGGTTTTAAGGGAGATAGATCTGACAATCATCAGCATAGCAATGAAACAAAATACCATATTTCCTCTGGATAGACCCTAAGTGGAACAGATAGAATGAAAACAGAAGAAATCCAAGAATAGAGCCTTGCGGGACCCTGCAGGAAAGAGGAACTGAAGCAGATAAACTGTTAACAACATTAACACAAAAACTCCTGTCCCTCAGATAAGAACCATTCTAATGCTGCACCAGTAATCCCAACCCAGTGTTCAGAACAGATGATCCACTTCCTAACAAAATATTTAATATTGTTTTCTAAATAGTTAATTTGTTTTAAATGCATTACCAATTCTTTATTAAACACTGTTCATTCAGTAAAGCAAGATCATTATAAAGACAACTTCTCCAACTCAACTTTAACTGCCAAAAAACAACTTTGTATTTACAAACTTGTTATTACATGCAGTTAATTTACTGGCAGTGTTTGATGCCGGACGACGTATCGCTCTGATTTCTAAGTTTAGATCATAATGTGTGTTTTTGACTTGACGACAGCAGCAGAACGAGTCCACGCGGGTCAGCTCGAGAAGCAACACCACGGACTGATGTCAATAATCCAACCACACACTGATTCACTCATCAGTCACTCTAAATCCCTTAATCACTGTTATTTCAAACTTTTATGCAATGTAATCGTTACACAAGGAAACAGGCAAAGGCAAAAAAAAAAAAAAAAAAAAAAAACCCAGAAAATTCAAAAAAGCAGCTGAACTTAAACATTTCTTAAAACAGTTATTTAATTTCCAAATTATTTTGAAACAAAGAGACAAGATGTTTTAAATGATATTTGAAGAATTGTTTGACTGATTTTGAAGATTGGATTCATAGTTTGGCCCAATAAATTCATAAAACCCACTCTTTAAGTGCTCTCAGCTTTACTCAGCATTTTTCACTGGATTTATTTATTTGTTAAAATTTTGTATCTCTAGTTTGCATAATTGGCAACAACAACAATCTCCTGAACAAACACTGATTTGGGTTCAAAACTTTATTTTAGGTGCATGAAAATAATTAGCAATTGCTGCTGGAATTGATGTTTGCATATGAGTGTGTTTCTTTGTCTATACTGTATAGTGTTAGCAAAATATTTCACAATACAATGGATAGATTTTGTTGAAACTCTGAACATAGTTGAGTGTACATTAGGGATGCACAATAATATCAGCACAGTATTGTATCGTCCGATATTAGCGATTAAGTTAAATATTGAACATCGGCCATTCCATCAAAAATAATTCACCGATATAAAAGGCGCCGTTTTTAAAAATATTCTGTATTCTATATTTATATAGTGTTACAGAACTTTCATCCCCATTTTTTGCATCTGCATTTGGTAGCAGGCCAAACTGACAACGACCATGCAGAATAACAGGTCTCTCTTGTAAACAAATCCTCAAGGCTCAGTGGGAACTAACCTGTATAAATAAAGGTTGAATAAAAAATAATAATGCAGTATTTTAATTCCACAGCGGAGAAAGCTGTAGTCTCTGTAAGAAAATCTAGGAAAAAAATATATCGTATTGATATTGGTTATCGGCCAAATAAGTTTTAACATATCGGCATATCGGATACCGGCCATAAATGCAATATCGTGCATCCTAGTGTACATCAACAGCCCATTAAATTTTGGAGTCAACTTGATTCAAAATGGCCTAAAATGGCTCTAAAGCCTGGTTTATACTCCACGAGAAGTGATCAAGTTGTGTTTCACTGACGTGGTTGCATCTTTTTTCATCATGTTGTTGCAAAACAGCACTATTGTCTGTTTGATCATGACAAGATTTAAACATCTGTGCAGCGTCACATCTGGCTGTGTTTGATTTGACCGGAGACATTAGTGTCTGAAGAGACACGTCTCTGAGGACGAGAACCGAAGCAGAGTATTTGCATTGCTTCCTGTCTGAGCCCACGCTCACGAGCGCACGTTTGTTTATGCAACAGGACATCAGTTGCATAAAAGCACTTTTAGATTAGAATCGTTTCAGTCGCACCTCGAGAGAACGGCTTTTATTTAGGTAAAGTCAGTGTACGGCATGCGGATAACACCAGTGGGTGGATCGACTCAGAGGGGGGCCCTAAATGCACCATGGGTAAAATAAATAAATAAATAAAGCTGTAGTTTTAAAATGCCATCTTTTAAATTAATAAGATGAACTAAATTCTTCACGGCTCATCTAACACGACTGATTAAGTCTGTTTCTTTCAAGTGAGGGAGTTCAATGAGCCGAATTTTTATTAAAAATAATTTAGATTTAAACTTCGACTTTCATCAAAGAAAAAGAAAACCTCTGATCGAGACAAAATGAACGTCCCTTTCTTGTTTGTGTCCATTCAAAAACATTTTTTACTTTGTAAAACTGTGCATAATTTAGTTAGAATGAAAAATAGCTCTCTGACAAAAGATATGGCTCAATTGCATCATGGGAAATGTAGGATTTTAGTAGCTTGGCTGCATATGGCAGATAGAAGCAATATTTCTCATTTATGTGCTGCAGGTTTTTAAATTTCATGTGCTGGGGGATCTTTTATCCACATTTTGCATCCAGATTTGGACACAGTTGTGCAAAAGTTTTACTCCACGCTTAAAGTATTTCTTCTTTGCTTCGATGAGCCACTTTTTTTATCTCCATCGCCCTCTGCCAAAAAATGTAAAATTTGAGCCATAATGTTTCTGCCTGTGTGTGTGTGTGTGTGTGTGTGTGTGTGTGTGTGTGTGTGTGTGTGTGTGTGTGTGTGTGTGTGTGTGTGTGTGTGAGCAAGAGAGAGTAAGTAAACTGGAGATATCTTGTTTCCTCAGGGGAGTTCAGGCCCATTTCCACTGCCTTCTGTAGCAAACCAACCCAGCAGCGCATCGATAATCTATCAGAGTTGAAACACACACGCACACCCTTACACGCACCCACAAATAAGCTTGTTCTTCTTACCTGCCATTAATGAACAGACACCAAGTGTGGATGGGGGTGTAAGTGGGCGGGCCAATGCTTGAACTTAAAAATCAAGCAGAGCGCCGACATTAGAAGTGACATAAAATTTACTGTTGTGATTAACTTGAACAAATCACAGGGAACGGCTGTTTATAAGCACAGCCTCACACAGGAAGTTCAAAGAATATCTAAAGAACACTGCCCATTATTCATTCAACCTTTACAGGTTAGTCTCATTGAGCCTCGAGGACTCATTTACAAGAGGTTCCCAACTCTGGTCCTTGAGGAACGCCATCCTGCATGCTGTAGTTGTTTCCCTGCTCCGACACACCTGACTCAGAGATTTTTTTACTTCCTGAAGTTTCTGCCAAAGCCGGTGAAGCAGCCGTTCATTCAAATCAGGTGTCAAAGCAGGGAAACAACTAACATGCAGGGTAGTGTTCCTCAAGGACCAGGGTTGGGAACCACTGCATTTGACAGATACTTCATTAATCCCAGGGGAGAAATTTGAGGAATCCGGTAGCATTTACTAATTATGAAAAAATAACAACAACAAAAACAGCAACAACAACAATAAATACATATTAAATAATCAAAAAGAAGTAGAATACACAAATTTGAAAAATAAATACACAAGGTACTACATTTATGCTCAATCTATCTATCAAATCTATATCATATCTATCTATCTATCTATCAAATCTATCTATCTATCAAATCTGTCTATCTATCTGTCTATCTATCTATCAAATCTATATCTATATCCATATATATATATATACATACAGTACATACACATGCATATGTACATGTAAATATACATACATACACATACATAAGTGTCTGGGGCGCCACAGATTCACAAGACTATTAATACTGTATGGGGAGGAGTTGAACAATCTGATGGCCCGAGGGACAAAGGATTTCCTGAATCTGTCCGATACACTAAGAAATTGTTTTTCCAAAGACATAGACAATCTACAGCAAATATCAAGCAGCGCAAGAACTTTCCCATCGAGTCCCGAACCAGCGTCTACAATCGACTTGCAAAATAAATGACAATAGCAACAATGGAGACTGCACAAACACAGGGACACACACACACATCTTCCTTTTCCTCACACTGTACCTCTTTATAAAGTGTGAATCTAATAATAAAACTGGTTTAACACCGTTCCATTCATTGTTCGACTTACATCGCCATCGTCTGCTATGGGAGAATTTGTGGCACAATTCTACCATGACAAGAAGTCACGGTTAAATCCTACATCTTACAGCGCAACATGAGGTATTATCAAGGTTTTAGCACTCAGTGACATGTACTGGTGGTTTACAACACTCAGATATCACATAGGTGTGTGTTTCAAGAGATTAAAGGTCCCGTGATCTTTACTACATATATGTAAAAAAAGAAAAAAAAAAAAAGAAACGCATTGCCGTGTTTACGCTTCTCGTGCGTGTACACAAAGAGCTGTTGATGAGCCCAACCTAAAGTTTTTCCAAGTAAAGATTAAAGAAAAACCCTCATACGTTGGTGTACCTGTTTGGACCCAAAATATGAAGCTTTTGAGAAACTGTGACGTAGCGGCCTCTTTCACACCCTTCATTTTCTGCACTAGACAGTAAAACTATGGAACCGTTTCAAGCAGGTTTTTCTACGTTTGTTTTGCTTCATTCTGATCCTATCACCATTAAATGTTGATTGTGTGCTGAAAATGCTAAACGTATAGATTTCTTCCTCCAGGCCACGCTAAAGGTTAGCCAAACTAAACCAGTTATATTGTTTTTCAAGCTTATAAAACCACTCTTTCTCACAAATGTCATACAAGTGTGAAATAATGCTACATTAGCCAATTAGCTGAGAATCTTCACCAGCATACATTAGCTAATATTAAACCTCAACATTTAGCATGACATCATTGGTTTGGTTTTATTTTTCTCAACCCAACGACGTCTCGGTTGCTACGAATACGTCAACCTCCTCAGGTTGTTGAATGAATCGGTCGGTCAGTCTTGAACGTTTCACAGATTCAGTCTCAAGCAAATTTGAACTTTTTTGAGAACTACAGCGATCCCTCATTGTATTGCAGTTCACTTTTTGCAGCTTCACTGTATTGCAGGTTTTTTAAACCAGTTTTTATATTGCGTGTACTATGTTGTGCACTATTGTCATTCATCTCATCGTCATCATCGTGATCGCCAAAGTCTTTAAGAGCATTTGAAGTGTTTACAAGAGGGTGGGAAGGGTTTATAAAGCCTTAAATATATATGAATACTGCAATACAATGAATACAACTTTGCGGATCTTCACCTATCGTGGGGGTCTCTGGAACGTAACCACAGTGATAGGTGAGGGATCACTGTATTTCGATCCCTTTCAATTCATTTCAGTTTATTTCTATAGCACCAAGTCACAACAGAAGTCACCTCGGAGCACTGAACAAATACATTTATATACGTAAAAAGTCAATAAGTAACGTTATTTATCTAAGGAAGCCAGCAGCTTGCGTTGAGTTACATCACCCAACGACCCGAAAAGGAAGAAGCTAGCCAGCTAGAAGCTAGCTAGCTAGCCAGACGGACGGTCAACCAAATGGATGACTGGCTGGAGTTAGATCACCAAACTTTAATAAGAAGTCAAAAGAGCACGAATGGTCGGAGTCTGTTAAATTAGTAGGAAAGCCTACAAATTACTAAATGGAAAAAATAAAAAAATAAAAACTGAAAACATTTAAAGGAAGATTTTGTAAAAACCAGCTGAACAACTGACCAAACAGTAAAGCGAACAGTACGTAAGTGATGTAAACATACAATCCCGCTCGTGCACTCAAGAACAAAAAGACAGAAAAGCTGAAAATCTGCAGTGACATGAAAAAGATAAGACAATCTGATGAAATCCTTCCTTGGTATGTGAAAACAGACATTAAGACAAACAGGACTGGATGTACTGACCAGCCACACAGAGCGGCAGCGATTACATTCGCCAGACAAACACCCACGGTGAGAATATTCTCAGACATCCGTGCACAGGAAAAAAAAAAAGCTGGCAAAACAGTGATTGACAAACACACAACGAAAAAACACACAAACAAGATACCAGCATGATGTAAGGATGCGCAATATCAGACATCACATAATTAAAGCTAAAGCCTGTTTATCAACTGGTTAAGTAGGACAGCAGCTAAACCCCGAAGATGCAGCTTGCTTACAAAAACACAGCCGTAAACAGAAAGTGTGACGGCGATTTAAACACTGCACTGCAGCCAGTCTCGACTGTACTTACTCTAAACATGCACAGAACTTTTTATACAGAGGGAGACCAAGTTAACCACTATTATTCCTCAAGAAAACACAAATTAAAGGTTTACTGTGGGATTCGTTCAGTCAGTTTAATTTAGGGCTACTTCCATTAAAAACCAGCAGCTTTTCACCCCAGATACGTTGTTAAAAACAGCCAAAATTGTAGCTTTCCTTGAAGGAATGCGTATCGTTCATTTAATGCCAGAGTTTAAGACTAAGATCACCTCATGCCGAGAAGGGATCACATTGTTAGCTCAAACTTTGTAAATGTTTTGCACAATTTCATCCAACGCTCCTGAGTTTTAATCCCCAGTTTTAATCAAGTTTATTCAAAGCAGTCTATTCCTCAGATAGATAGTGTTAACTTATTTTACATATCGGTACATTTGAATGTTTCTCCTCAGCGCCCCAAGATGACGTCTGTTGTGATTTGGAGCTATATTAATGAACTGAAATGAATTTAGCCATTTATTTATTTATTTAGCTTGCTTCTTTGAACTGTTTAGCTGCTCAGTTGAAAACAGTCATGCTGCTATGAAAATTTTACATTTCAAAGCCAAAAGCCAAGCAGTTATTTCATGTACAATGTTCAAAATTACAGTACCTTTTCCTTTATTTTTCCCCAATTTTTTTGTTTGTTTTTGGCATAGACCCTGGATTCCAGCTGTTTGGCATTCCTCCAGATTATCCCGTGGCTTAAACTAGGAGGACTGAGAAAGGAGACGGAAAGAGTGACAGTCAACCCCCCCGGACATGATTCTCACCTGTCATGGAGTTCACTAGATCCCTCTAATGTAACGCATACACCTCCATTCATTTCTCCGCACTTTATTCCTTTTTTCCTGCTCCGGCATGGAACAGAGGGGTGCAGGCAGACACAGACAGCCGGACTAACTCACAACAGCTCCTGTGATCTACGTGACAACATGGCCCGAGGGCCAACAAACTGGCGCAGGAGCAGGTATGTAGTTACAGCCGAAAAATGAGAGAAGAGGAAAAGAAAACAGTGATTCGGGGACAGAGCCTTGAGGCGCTCCAACATGGTGACACAGCAGCGGCAGTTTCCCTCCAGGCCTCTCAGCTGCTGAGAGTAAAAAGCCTGCAGCAGTCAGGAGCTGCTTCGCTCCTGTTTTACTGCCTTTGTTGGACTGAAAACAACCACTGGACCCCCGGCTCTCTCCTCTGAGTGGAATCTATGGGATAAGCGGTTTGTGATGGTGAAAGTTTAGCTTCTACCATAAGCTGCCAGAGGGGAAAAAAAAAAACCTCAAAAGATTTGTTTGTTGTCCATTGAGGAGCTCACGTGTTCTCAAATCTTTTGAAAAGCTCGATGATTTTTTTTTGCCTAAAATTTTTTTACATGAACTGTACATAGGCAGAAAGAGCGCCAGATTTTATGAAGGTATTCTGAGCAAATCAAGAGTAAAAATACAATCTCAATAAAAAGATTAATAACATGTTGACCCTGCTCTGCACAGACAGTTAAATATCAAACTTAATGCATGAAGCCTGGATTTGTTCTGTGACATTTTCATCTGTTCTCATTGGAATTTGCGGGAAGGAGAGAAATCTTAAGTTTGCAAAGCAGAATTTCACGTGCGAGTCGTGAGTCACAAAAACAAGCCCACTATTATTAGACAAGCTAGATGCAAATCACAAAAAACTAAACGCTGCATACGTATGGAGGGTGTTTTCCCCAACACAGCACAGATTCAATAAAACGACGGCAAAGCAAGAGTGTGAAACAGATCTGAAAGCAGCTACTGCAGCTTTTCTTTGATGTGCACAGCACTGACTTAAAAAAAAAAAAAAAAGACAAACCATAAAGTGAGTGTCAGACAGGGACACAGACAAGGTACAAAGGAATTTATGGCTTATTTAAACCACTGCAACCTCAACCCCTAGAGACCACAACAAAGTTGTCCACTTTCAATAAAATACATGTGGCGACTTTTTAAACGAGAAACGTACGTATATGAACGCCATGTGGGAGTTCCTAAAGGACCCAACAACAAAATGTAGAGATGTTCAAATGATTAATGGAAGTGAAACATCTCATTTCCAAGTAATCTGTTCAGAAAATATATGGACAAAGCATAGCTAACATAATTCTCATCTCTGTTGGGATGCTAAGTGATTTTGACACAGGAAAAGATGAATAGCTGTAACTTACACCGCTGTGATTTATGCTTTCTAATAAGCCCTCAGCGCTCTTGGGTCATGACAGCCATTAATATGAGTTGTGCTGATTTTAATGAGAGCGGTGGACGAGTCTATAACCCACAGCTTGTGTTGCTGATGAAGCAGTCAAAACCAAACAGACCAACAACAGGTGGTGAGGACTTTTCTAAATGTTTCAGTAAATATTGCAGCAGCTCCACTGCTTAATTTGATCCTGTCGGCACAGGATCTGGTAACTCTTATTTTGATGGGGTGCATTCCGGTAATTGTTTGCTTGGATCCGGTAACTCTCAGGCTCACTAATAACAAACTTATGAACAAACAGGACTGCCTTGAATGAGCAAAACTTATATTGTATATGTAAACTGAAAATAATTACATAAACACTCATTTTAAACACAACAGCCTCTTATGGCTTCTTAATATCACATAAGATTTGCCTCTTCAAGTGAAGCGTTTCTGCTTCTACCCTTAAAAAAACTCCACCCCTAAAAGGGTGGTGGGGGCGAATGCCGAACGAGTTAACCAGGCAGTCGTACGCGGGCAGGAGCCCACAGGCAACAGCAATGAACAGACGGAGGAGGCGCAGGAGGTTTCAAATGTGGAGTCAGATAGTGAATTCAGCGGAGGAGTCTGCTCGGAACCGTCAAGGAGGGGGTGGAGTGTAGGTTGCTTGACAGAAGCAGAGTATTTACAAATGTAGATCAACATAAATGTTTTAACAACCGGATAAAATACACCAAAATGCAGGAAATTGCATTTACTTCATTCAAAATGTTCCCACATTTATAAACCAATTTTTGGCTGAGATATGACTGTTTCATTCATTCTGAGTGAAAATACTGAACACTAACATTTTCAGCCTAAACGGCATTCGACTAGTATGGTATGCCGTTGTATCATGTAATAGGTAAAAGTGGCTATTAATGACACAATAGGCTTGCCATAGTCTATTAATGTGTTAATCTTGTTAAAGTCTTGTTAAAGTCCTCCCGTGCAGCCCATCGATTTTTAGCACAAGACCGGTCCACTTTTCCAGGTTCGGCCCACATTTCCGAGTTGTTAGTGGTGACGCGTAACAAACGCGGCACGTCAGCGGTGGCGCATAATAAATGCGACGTATACGGCGAAGCGACATAGTTATGGATTCTTCCACTTTATTAGACATTTGGACTGATGCGACTTATAGGGCGGAAAATACGGTACTGCATGTGACAATGACGCGCAACACTGTTTTGCAAATGAGTGTTTCGGTTTTACTAAATAAGTTAATGGGATGTAAATTATTAATATAGACGGCTTGAGAAGACCAAAGGAAAATTCATTTCATTCACCGTCCAGGTTGACCCCTCTCTGCCTGGTTGCTAGGACACCTGCTTTGTGTGCCATGCAGAGGTCCGAGCATCTAGTTTGACCTTTAACCCCACAGAGCTCCAACCCTAATGACCCCGGCTGACGATGACTGACCACTTCCATCACATTGCACGTGTGCAGTTTCTTTGTATGCGGCTACTTGCAATTCTTTTTAGTATGAACTGGGATAAAAATCTAAATGAAGTGAAACAATGGGGTGTAGGCAGCTTTTATTCATATGTGATCATACACACAGGAGTCATTTCTTTTAGACAAGCTATTATAAAATATTTATTGATCTATTAAGAAGGCAGTAATCAATCATTGATTGTTAGCTGTTACATTGATATTACTCATACTGTTTCTTCACGGTACCCCTACCCTTGGATTTTTACAGTTCCTTTAGTTCTTAATTTGAAGTCAAGACGTATTCTCCAACAAAATGGGACAGCCCTTCAAGATACCAATACACAATCAGTTGCCATTCATTCATTTTACACAAAAAGAAGAAATGTTTTCGCCTGATCTGCTTTGTAAAATGATCTTGCAAATAACTATAATCTAGAAGTTTAAGCTCATCGAACAGCCAGCGTTGTTCAAAGCTAAATTAATTTTGTGCGAGAGGAATGCACAGACATACTCGTCTACCGATCCGTGAGAGCAGCTGGGTACTCGGACTGTCGTCTTTTTGTTACACCGTTTAAAACACACAGTTCTAAGAATGTGCACAGACACCACCAAGTCTTTATACTGGATCAGAGTGTTACAGAAAATAAACATTATTCCGTTCTGCAAATATGGCCTTGCAAACAGAGACGAGATAGGGAGGTGTGTGCGCGTTGTCATTTTGTCTTGCCAGTAGCAGACACAGGCTCACTGGGAAGGCGTCAGTGCTTTATTTATTCATCAACCTTCCGGGAACAGGCAATAAGAGACAAGGTCAATACGTACTGTATGTATATATATATTTGTGTGTTTGTGTGTGTGTACGCTCAGTCCACCTATAGACGTGAATACAGTAAATCCTTTTCTAGGATACCTTTGTCAACACATATACAGCAAGAGGTCATTAAAGTGGTTCTACAGCGCACGTGTACTGTGCTCAGAAACTTGTTGGCTGAGGACTTTGTCGTGTATCAGAGCCCAGAAAGTTCACAGACCCCGTTGAACATGGTCCAACATGCAGACGATTAAATGCTCAATCAGTTGTAGATGTACATCCAGTGAATACTGGCTGCTAGTTTAATCAAAATGTCCAGTGGTTTAGCAGATATCTGGGTTGTCAAGGGAAATTTGGTAAAGGTTTATGGATGTTTATTGCTGCTAATGATAAATTAATGTTGAACCATGTGTGTGAGTTCAGAGAGGAGCCTGCAGGCACTTGATAACTCCAAGGACGGTCTGTGAGCTGGGGAGCCGAGGCCGTCATGACCTATAGTGCTGATAAGCGTGTATAAAAACACTTCTTGTACACTGCCCATTGCACTTTGAACATCTGTATAAGCCTGTTTCATGACCATCTGCCCTTGCAAGTAAACTGGGTTAGAAAAATCTACCATAGCAGTGTTTCCCCTAGTTAACTTGTCATGGCGGGGTGCTCATCTCATCCATGATTTTTGTTAATGGGGGTGGGTTGGGGGTGGGGTCGGGACATGTCTGAGCGCAGCTTGTACAAACAAGTTTTGAGCGAGGGCGGGTGTGGGGGGGCAGTCAGCATGAGGGAAGTAGCGCCTTTAGCTTTTTAGCTAGAGCACCTGTATTGCACTACAGCGTCTGTATTGCACACCGCTAGCTTAGCGCTATGTCAGTGGTGGGGGTGGTCTTAGTTTTATTGACGGGGTGGGGCACCCTGCTTGTATAATGGTAGGGGAAACACTGTATAGAGTGTGGTTCTTTTATTTTCTTAAGTTAGAGCATATTTTTACCAAACACTGGTAAGACTCACAAGTAAAGACTAGAGACGCACGATATTGTCGGCACGGTATCTGTATCGGCCGATATTAGCGTTGAAGTTCAATATCGGTCATCGGCCATTCCATTAAAATAACTCGACGATATAACAGGCGCTGTTTTTGCCTACAGCAGCAGCACAATGACATCACGTGCGCCTACTCGATCCCACGACGGAGAGGAAAATTCAGTGTTGGTGGTGTGGAAGTTTTATTTTTTGTTGGTGAGGATGTCGGATTCTGAATATTTGTGGACTACGCTGAACGTCGCTACATCGTTCCCAGTCGGAGATATTTTTCTGACGTAATGTTACCCGAGTTACAAGCAGTCATTTCCGACGTCACTGAGAAGCTAATAGCCGATAGCACTTGGGTGAGTTTTACCACAGACATTTGGACGTTGTGTTAGCCTGTTAGCATGAATAGTCTTACAGCACAATGAATAGACACAAACATTGAACTTAAAAAGTCTGTCCTTCATGCACAGGAGTGCAGAGGATCCACACTGCAGCTGGAACCTGGAACAAGCCTC
>JARVLU010000001.1:23972103-23988498 GCA_031762415.1 Simpsonichthys santanae
GTTCATTTCTTAAGTGAGAATACTGGAAACTGTTAAAAGTTAACAACATATTCTTTTGTTTAAAACATATGGCTAAAACTGCATTTGGTATATTTTGCACTGTTTTGCACTACAAGAAAGAATCCTAATTGATTTGTTTAAAAACTCTCTGGACCTAATAGTGGTATTTTCTTAATAGAGATTATTTTGTGGTATAGAATTTTTCAAAATAAAAGATAAAAAAGGGCACCCTATGTTTTTTTTTTTTCATTCCTATTGCAAATTTTATACCAAAAACATATCGTGACATATATAGTTACCGCCGCCCATCACAATAGATATCAGGACATGAATTTTATGCCATATTGCACATCCCTAATGCCCATCTACTCGTTACAGACTCATGTTCGTGCTGCTGTTTAATATACCATATTATTCTAAATTATTAGTGTTAAACGTATATCTTAGATCTTATATACTGTTTCTTTTTATACTTTATATTTTTGCTGTTTTTGAGTGTAACTGGGGCCTTGTGTACACAGTTTCATTCCAACTCATTTACCACAAGTGATATGAATGACAATAAAGAAACCTTGAACCTTGAAAATAATTATTGGATTAACGTCTTTGAATGGAACTTGATTTAAGATGGACTTACAAAACACAAAAATGGTTATAAATCAGCCAAGTTTACAAATAATGAGCTAAAATCAAATGAGGTTGTAGCTGAGAGTCATCACAACATATTCTGAGCCCGATATCGCAGTATCACAAGAAGTCGTGTGTAACCGTGATTTCAGGGTCTAACTAAAACTCCTACAACTCTGTCATTTGTCAGAATAAAATGGTCTTGGACTGAACCATTAGCATTAAAGGCGGTGGATAAGTCGAATATCCTTCAATAAACGCTAGATCTGTATTTTTTAAACGTTTTATTAAAGTCTGTTAACTAATTCATGAGATATTTTGACAACTACATTTTTGTACAACCACAAGAGGTTTTTGTGACAGCTACTACGTCTCAGAATAAAGCATTTTATTTTTGGTTTTAGTGAAATGACGCGCAGGTGTTTGTTCAGACGCAGGTTTCAGTGTGAACTGCTGCCCTTCGTTCTTTCTAACTCAAAATATCACGTCTCAGAAGCTTTCACCTCCAGCTGTTGGCTTTTGTTGTTCCAGTGGTGTGCAGCTCATCTTTTATTCATCGCGGTTTCAGAAACTCATCAAAGTGAGGAGCACCAGTTGTCATTTTGGTTTCTGTTTGCACGTGAATTTAAAGATTTTTCTCCCCACTCTTAGTGTGTCTAATTTAGGAAAAGGCAACATGTCAACTACAATGCTATTGTAAAATTTAGTTTGGTGTTTCAAAGACGCAAAGACAAAAATAGCTCCATAACAGAAAGACAAGAAGGCAGACGATGTGATAAAAAAACATCTACAGATAGTTTGCAGTTGGTAGAAAACAGAATATAAACTTGGTCAGTGCTTATTCCTTCATCCCTTTTAGTCCCATAACTCTTTCTTCAAATCCACCATGGTTATAACTCTGCACTGCTCTGTCAGCTTTACTTTCAATTGTATTCTCCTTTGTCTTTCTAGTCATCCTTTAAAGCAGTCAAATCTACTTAGTCTCCATCCCTTCAGCTTCCTTTCAGCACTAATCAGGTGAATATTAACCGTTATTGTGCTGCATTGAAGAAAACAAGGAAGTGTTATGTAAACAAATATTTATAGGAGGCATCGTTAACCCTCAGGTCTTTTACAGTGACTTGTTGCAAACTATGAAATCAAACCTAAATGTTATTCTGAACTACATCAAGTTTGAAACAGTTTACTCCGCTAGTTTTCCAGATATATTGATACACAGTTCTGAAATGTGGATACACACTTGATGTAAACAAAATACTCAGCTTTATCTGCTGCAATACTTGTGCAAGCTTGAGTCAAGTGATTGACCTACATTATTCTGGCCTTGTAGATAAATACTATATTTTCTGGTGTATAAGTCGCACCTTTTTGCCTAATTGCATACCCTGCAACGTATATGCCGAAGCTATACTTATTTATGTTTCCCCTCCTCCATATTTATAACCCAATTTCTGACAGAGATATGACCGTTATCATTCATTCTGATGTGGAAAATATTGAACACTACCATTTGTAGCCACTAGATGGCACTGGAGTAGTATGGCATGCTGTTGTGTCATGTAATAGGTAAAGGTGGCTATTAATGACACAATCTGCTTGCCATAACCTGCCACCTTCATCCAGCTCCGGGATCTTGCCTGGAGCAATTGTCAAATCAGCTTAATGTTGCTGCGTCGCCCCGGAGATATCCAGCTGATTTGACCATTGAAGTACATTTATTAAGTAAAAATTCAATTGAGACACACCTTTACTGTAATAACGAGCAAACACATAATTGTTTTTAGGTGGTTATCTTGTTAAATTTTGAAGAAATGCACAGCGAGTCCCCCCCCCCCGTGGGTTCTCGCTTCCGTGAATCGGCTTTTGAAATGCAGCTGAGTTGACCGTCAAAGTGCATTTATTAATCAAGAGTTGGACTGAGACACACCTTTGCTATAATTTCTAGCAAACACATAATCATTTTTAAGTGTTAATCTTGCTAAATTCTTGTTAAAGTCCTCCCGTGCATGCTCCCGCGGTCGTCATTTGGCAGCCAATCGATTTTTGGCACAACACCGGTCCACATTTCTGGGTTATCAGCAGTGACTCGTAACAAATGTGATGCGTCAGCTGTGACACATAATAGATGTGACTTAAGCCCCCCGTATACTTCCGCGTACGTCCGTACGCGTATCCGTACGCGCGTACTGTACGCAGAGAGTTCAGCCCTACACTTCAGCGTACGTTCTCGCGTACATTCTTGCGTTTTCGCACCAAATTTTGACGTAATTTCCTTAATTTTGCCGGGTTCAGACAGCTCCACAGACAAGGAGCTTTTACCTACGGGACAAATTGAGGTCACTGATTGGTCATTTGCTGACACGCCTACTGATTATTTTTTTCAATTAAATTTATTCATTTTACAATAATGAGTACAACAAATGACTTGCATACAAAAAGAGAAAAAAAATAATATAAAATAAAAGGTAGCAGATGAAGAATTATCGTATTTAATCTGCTCCTTATTTATCTGATTCAAACGAGTATTTTATAACAACAAAACAGTCAGTAATTCATACAACCTTCTTAATAAATGAAACTCAATCATACATTCATTGATATTTGTTTAACAAATCAATTTTGACCAGCTTTTTAAAGATAGTAATTGATTTGGCTTCCTTGATTTCTGTTTTTAAATTATTCCACAATCCTATACCCTGAATTTGGGTAGTTCTTCCTTTCAAACTAGTTCGAAATTGTGGCTTTACAAATATATCAATTCCTTTGAGATTGTAGCAGCCAGAGCGTTTCACAAAATACGTTTGGATGTTTAATGGCAGTGTATTTTTTTTAGCTCTATACATAAGCACTAATATGTTGTAATCCACTAGATCATAGAATTTCAACAATTTCATCTGTCTGAATAACAGGTTCTCATGCTCTTTCTCCCTGATGTTACATTCACATGGGATTGTTACATCTATCACCGCAGCCTTCTTCTCTTACTGGTCTACTACCACAATGTCAGGTTGGTTAGCCATCACCTTTTTAGATCTGGTCCCACAGTATCTTAGCCATTCCATTCTCCACTACCCTTGGTGGAGTCTCCCACTTTGACTGTGGGACCTCCAGTCCATACCAGACATTCCAGATGTTCCTGACTGTATATTATTCTAGCCACTTGGTGTTGTTCATGTATGCTTTGCCTGCCTGGATCTTACATCCTGCTATTTTGTTTTGGACTGTTTCAGGGGCATCTTTGCACAGCCTGCATCTGAGGTCTTGTCTTGTATGGTAGACCCTGGTCTCTATTGCTCTTGTTCTGAGGGCCTTCCTGTGCTGCCATGATTATTGTCTCTGTACTGTCCTTCAGTCCAGCCATCTCTAGCCACTGGTAGGATTTCAGCCACTTTTCAGTCTGCTACATGCCATTCATGGGCTTATCTTTCCATCATGACTCCTCTTCTTCCACCTCTTCCACATTGGGCTTCTAACCTAGTTTTCTTTGAAAGGAGAGTTTCTCGCCCACCATCTTTAATGCTCCATAGTGCGTTAATCAAATCTTGATAATATTGTCTTGCATGATCTCAAGTGAGACTGTGGTAGCACTCCCAAGTACATGTTTGGGATCACTCTTGGCTATTATGACACCAAATTTGAGCTCAATCTCTATACAAATTGACATAGTTATAGCCATTTGTGTGTTTAATAATACCAATTAGCTATGGTGGCCATTTGAATTTGGTTGACTCCAAATGTAGAGTTTTAGATGCAGTCAATGATTATTTATGAAAGTTTCACAAAAATAGTCCAGTGGTTTTTCAGATATCTTTCTGCCTCTATAGATTCACACAGAGGCAAAAGCATTATCGCCTCTCGCCTTCAGCAGTGGCCCATAAATACCCATGCATGTGGCAGTGCACTGATTCAAAGCTGTTATGCTTTGACTCCTGCAGACCCACTTGAATACCTTTGTCTCCTTATTGCCCTCAGTCCCACTTTACTTTTCTCCACTGCTGTCTCTCTTTGAGTCGGAGAGCAAAGGAAAGGGAAAGAAACGATGCTCGGTCACTCAGATGCTTTTACTTCCATCTATTTCTGAGCTGCACGCTGAGTGGGTGAGTAAACGCATGTGTGTTCCTGCTATTTTTAAAGTCCCAACACAGCGACGCACTGCTTGTCTCTCTTTCAATAACTCCCTCAGACTGAACCATGAGGAAACTCTTTGAGCACAAGTGTAATGTTGTTCCAGTGGTGGAAAGAACAAAAAAAGAGTGCCCCTGAGTGTGACACAAAGTATTCCTAAATTCTATTGACTTTTAAATGTTATATACAGTATATATATTGTCTAAGTTTCAGTTTATCTTACTGTCACAAAGAAAACAAACACATGCTATAGATTATGAACACACTGAGAGGACCACGATACCAGTGGGAGAGCTCCGAGCCAGGTGGGGCTCCTGCGTTTGATCTAATCTTTACGAACAGATGCTCAAAAACACAAACTCCTGACAGGACTAACGACGCCTGGAAATGCTTTGCTTTCTCACAGATCCACCTCAAACTTCTCACTCTCTTCACCCTCGCGCTCTTATTCTGAGTAACCGATGATTATGATCATTACGACCGAGCAACAAGTGTAGCTGTGTGAGTTATGTCATTTAAAAAGCACCCGTGCCCCATCAGCAGAGGTTGATTCACAAGTAGCCAAGATTCTCTTCATGGACACAATAGAAGCTGTCACACACCCAAAGTAATATGCGCACAGGAGTTAAGGAAGAAAAGAAGCGGCAAATGACAGCGGAAGGTGGAAAAAATGAGCTTGTGAACGAACAAAGAGGATGAGAGTCTGGAAACAGGAAGTGTAGAAGGAGGAAATGAGAGGAGGGAGGAAAGAGGAGGGGGAGACATAAAAATGTGAAGACAGAGCAGATGCTTTGTTTCTGCTTCTTTCAATTCAAAGGGTGACGCACTGAATTCCTGCTCGCTAAAAATACAAAAGGGCACTCTTTGTGATGCTGAGCCTCTTGGCCTTAGCTAAGTATATTTTACGTTTTCATATTGATTGGAATATTAAAGTATATGTTGCACAACAACTAAAAAATATATAAATCAATAGTCTGCTAACAAAGTTAAACCGACAAGTCATCAGCAAATTCATTGACGATGACAACTTTGTGACAATGCGCTGACGTTAGTCCACACCTGCCTACTTGTGTATCAACATTGGTAACACATACACTTGAAAAACAGAACCTCATCATTAAGACAAGTGTCATTTAATCACAGAACTTGTTGCTTTCTGTGCGCAAAAGCTGTGCAAGAACCCAAATTATGAGCAGACAAACCAGCGATGACGTTTTAACTTCAACCTTGGATGCACAACAGTTGGCAAGGCAACCAGTGAAATAGAAAAGGATTTTAGAAATGCAACACAAGTGACGCTATAGTTAGAAACCAAGGTACAGGAATGGACTTGCAAAGATGCACTGAATACAGATGTGAAAGAATGCGTCTTAGGCTGCTTTAGTAGTCTAGGTCAATTCAATTAATTTTTTTATACAGCACACAGTACATTGAAAAAAACTTCCAGCAGAACCAGAACCAAGCTCAGGATGGACATCATCTGCGTTGACCAGGTAGGGTTTGAAAGGACAGGAAAAGGTTGGTCCAGGTATGGGTTCTTTGGGATGAAAAACTGAGAAAACCCCTGTTTAAGGATAGCTATAATAATATAAACAGAGTAGAGTGAGTAATGATAGCAGCAGAGTAAGGAAATGAGGTCCGTTTGTCCTCCATCTGTCGAAGCCTAAGCACAACCAAGGGATGGCTCAGGAAACCCAAACCAAGCCCAACTATAGGATTTATCATAAAGAATAATCTTAATCCAAAGACTTTGGAATATGTCAATAAGGTGCTATTTCAAATGACAGACTATGTTGTCAGGCCTCAGACTGATGAAGTCTTTTGGATGAAAGACGAAACGTTTCTTCCCAAAACGAACTGTTCAGATGACATGATTTAACTTGTTTGTGAGTATTAATCCTAGTTATAACCATAGACAAGGTGTCAGCCTTGAGGACAGAAACTGGAAGCTGGTTCCACAAGAGAGGAGCCTGATAACTGAAAGCTCTGCCTCTCTTTCTGCTTTTATAGACTCTAGGAACCACAAGTAAGCCTGCAGTCTGAGAGCCAAGTGCTCTGTTCGGAAAATGTGGGACAGTAAAATAATATAAGATGTAGGTTGGTTGTTGAAAGCTTTAAAGATGTTCAGGATCTGGAGCAGTTTCCTCAGCATCCTCTGCTCAGAAACCTCTGTCAGAGACTGCAGTTCCACTCCCAGAGCTGAACCATCTCTCCTGATGAACTTATCGAGTCTGTTGTCATATCTTAAGTTGAGCTGTTACCAGTTATGAGAAAAGACAATAGGTGCACATTTGTAAGTACAGTATATACAAGAGCAAATGCTTATCTCTTAGTGTTTTTATATTCTGTTATTTTTTTCTATCTTGTGATTCCTTGTGAATGTTCCTTTTTATTGAAACTCTGGCACAACAATTTCCTGTTGGATCATTGACGTTCTATTTTATCTTATTAAAGAAAGAGTAAATTTGCATGGTCTCCTTGAATGTATCATCCTTCCTTCCTGACTTTGAAATTTAGGAATAAAATAATCACTTTGTGTTTGGGTGTGTTGCAGCTGCAGTGAAATGAAACTTTGATCTGTAGTTTTTGAAACTCCATTCTCCTAGGAGGCTGCTTTTTCTTAATATGAGTCCGTTTATGTGTGCCGTACCATGTGGGGCAGCCATGGCTGAGTGGTTAGAGGTTCTTCAATGCAGGAGTTGCAGGTTCGATTCCACCAGCAGTCACATGCCAAAGTGTCCCTGGGCAAGGCACGGAACCCCTCATTGCCTCCGATGTGTGTCCCATCAGTGTATGAATGTAATAAAGCACTGATTAATCTTTGTATAGATCCAGTAGTGCGCTGTGTGAATGGGTAAATGAGGGTATAGATTGTGTTGTAAAGCGCTTTGAGTAAAGAGCTATTTGTTATCATCGTATGTTCCCATACAATGACGAAAGTGGTTCTCTGCATTTAACCCATTGCACCTGGGATACACTCAGGTGGAGCTGTGGGCAGCTATGTAAGTGCCTGGGGAGCAATTGGGGATTAGGTGTCTTGCTCAGAGACACCGCAACATGTGGGAGTGGCTGAGGATCGAACTTGGGACTTTCAGTTCCCAAGTCGGCTGCCCTGTCTCTATCCCATCTCGGCCCCTAGTATCTCGATAAGATGGCAAACGCTATGTAAGTGCAGTCCATTTACCATTTCCCGTGCCACCCTGCATCTCTGATACAAGACGAGGACAGAATGTTTCTCATAACATTAGAGGCAGGAAGAGTCTCAGTGCCTTTTGTTTCTTGTAATCACACATGTTGGACGGGCCAATAATAACCACGTGTTTATACATATATCTGTAAACATAACCAGCAGAAGCTTGTTAAAGGAAGTGGGTGTTAAAGGATGATTAATAAGTCTGTAAAGTACAACAGGTTGCAGCGGGTTTTGCTTCTTGTCACCTTCAACTCTTAAAACGTTCCACTTGCCTTAGCATCGAAGTGCTTTAGTTGTTGAAAGTCAGGTTAGGCTGATGTGCACAAACTTTTTTTTTTTTTTTTTTTACAAAACTAAAAAATGTTCATAGAATTTAATTTGTAACTAAACCGCCTGTGCTTCCACCTCTTCTCTTGTGGTCTTGTCCCAATCTCTCCATTTCTGTTTTTCATCACTAAGATTTGACCTCTGCTTCGGTGACCTCATCAATAAGGGGCTCATTTGGGGGAAGGGTGAGGTCAGAGGTGTGTGTGTGTGTGTGTGTGTGTGCGCGGGCAGGCTTTGGTTTGTGTTTGCGCGAGCTTGACCCTGATGGAGCCCCTGGCATAGTTCGATTAGAAGGTCATACGGGGCCCCCTTCTTCCGCCATCTTAAGTTTCTGTCTATTGACTGCTGCTGCTCCACGTCTCGTGAGGCGAAGTGTCTGTTTTCCTAGACGGAGTTGTCCAGGTGGACAAGACAATCACTGATTCTCATCTCTGCCTCTGACTATAAATCTCTGCCTGTCTGCCCACTCCTTCCTTCACTCCATTCAGCTCCTTCCTTCCGGTCGCTGCCCTCTCATCCTTACATGTTTGTCCCATCTGGAGTGCCTTCCGCTGGCCAGGTGAGATGGAGGTGAAGTATTTTTCTCTGTCTGGAGCCAGTGGTAATCTTATATCTCAGCGGGGACAGACAGAAAGAAAAAGGACTGGTCGTAACTCGAGCTTCAGTGATTGTACGTTCAACACGGAGGTCATTTTGGCAGACACTTGATATGAATACGCACTCACTAGGACTCCACTCTTTCTAACAAACGCACAGTTTAAAAAGCATCTTTTATTCTTGTTGTTTGTGATGTAATCACAGTGCAATGTTGCTGTGGCATTTGTTCTACCAACAGAGGAAGGATCTGATTGGTTTATCCAGGAAACTGGAAAATGGGCTTTTGTCAGCTTGAGCTGCCCTTGAGCTGGGATGTTCTCACACAACCACGCATAGAGATCAGGTAATCAGCATGGATAGATGAGCTGAAGACTGACAAAATAACGTGAGAAAGTTAAAAAAAAAAAAAGTACTATTTTAGTTGGAGAGAAACAAACCAAAGGAAAAAATGTGCATGTTTTCAGTTTTACAGAGTTGCCTCTTTGTTGAATGATCAAAAAAAAGAGTACTGCTAACTAATCAAAAGCAGCCAAATCCCTGATGTTTCAAGGGAACATCAGGTTTCCACACAAAGCATCCAGCCAGGTTTAAGCCTCAACTTGTGTCCCAGAAGAACTAAACCGTTAGCAGCCTTCCTTCTCAGAACCACAGCTTCCTTTGGTTTGATTTGTGAAACATGTGGCTAATGCTAAAATCTGTCTTTAGTGCTGACACCGATTTAAAGCAGTATCTGGCAACATGTTAAGTTTGTGTGTAATCGTACGCAATGTGTTTCTTGTGCATTACAATACAATGATTATAATTAGATTTACCTTTGGTAATTTACCTAGAAAATAGGGATGAATGATATGGCATAAAATTCATACCCCGATATTTATTGTGATGGGTGGCGGTAACGATATATATCACAATATGTTTTTGGTATAAAACTAGCAATAGGAATGAAAAAACAAAAAAGCATAGGGTGTCCTTTTGCCATCATTTGTTTTGAAAATTGCTATACCACAAAAACGGCAGCCGGCACGGAAAAATGGTCAATTTCAAAGAAAATGAAAAGGAATAGAAGTCAAAAGTGCTAATAGTAAAGTGTTTCTTCTAGATAACTTCCCATAGCATGACCCACCTCTTGAGATTCAGTTCATGGACAAATGTTGTGGCATTTACCTTTAGAATTCTCTGATGTAATTCAGAATTCATTGTTCCATCAATGATGGCAAGTGGTCATGGCCAGTGAATTTCCTCCATTTGTACACACTCTGTCTGACTGTGGATTGGTGAAGTCCAAACTCTTTCGAGATGGTTTTGTAAACTTTTCCAGCCTGATGAGCATCAACAACTCCTTTTTTCTGAGCTCCTCTGATCTCCTTTGTTCCTGTCATGATCCACTTCCACAAACATGTTGTGAAGAGCAGACTTTGATAGATCCTGTTCTTTAAATCAAATAGGGTGTCCACTCACTCATCATCCCATTGATTGAACACACCTGACACCAATTTCACCTTCAAATTAACTGCTAATCCTAGAGGTTCACATACTTTTGCCACTCACCGATATGTAATATTGGATCATTTTCCTCAATAAATAAATGACCAAGCATAATATTTTTGTCTCATTTGTTTATCTACTTTTAGGACTTGTGTGAAAATCTGATGAAGTCATAGTTATGCAGAAATATTGAAAATCCTAAAGGCTTCACAAACTTCCAAGCACCACTGTATATAACATTTATGTTGGTATAATCAGTTCCAGGCTCAGACGGCTTTGTTTGTAGCCCCCCAGCTACAGTTTCCTGGTGAATAAGTCCTCACCAGACTGAAAGGACCAGATGTGTCAAGTGGTTGAGCTCTGGGCACAATGGGCCCCCCGGGGCACGTTGAAGTGCCTCAGGAGGGCTGGGCTTGGGATCTCAACACCAGCTCCATCAGCCCTCCCTGTCCTCTGTCCGGGGCTTTTCCTGGGCAGCGTGGCACAGTGTGTGGCCTGGACCGGGTCCAAAGCAGCCTGCCTGCCTGCCTGTGCCAGTCTCCCTCCCCTGAGACCAAAGACAAAGCTGGGACACAGCCAGACACTCCACGTTCTACGCTTATCTCCCCGTCGTTCTTCTCCGCCTCCCTGCTGGACTTTTATCTTCGGCTCCTCGGTCCACCAGTGTTTTCTTTAAAACAGACTTCTTTTACCTGGACACAGTTTTTGTCCCTTCTTTACATCCTATCTTGTACCTCACTTTATCTGAGCTGCTCTCTCACGTGAATCACTTCGCACACAGTCATTGTTGTTGCACCTGCACTTGCGTTTGCACGTTTTAACTCCTGCATGCACATGCCCAATACCACTCGAGTGTGTAGGTGTCCCCCATATACTCAACTTCCACACACTTCCACACACTTAGTTCTCATGAGGCCTTCTTCCACTCATATAAACAGTCTTCTAGTCAGAACTCTTCCCACCCCACACCTCGTCCTCCTCCTCTGTGGTGTGGGTGATACAGTTTGCTTGTCATCTCGTCACCGTGTGTGGGCTCCACATCAAACCAGCTGCGTGTAACCCATAAAGGTTGGCGCTAGCCACCAAGCTCGGAGCAGCTAGCATGTGTCGCTCAGTGTCGAGGTGTGTGAGCGAGCACTTTATCCTCCACAGCCACCCACACTGTCGTCTCGAACAACTGGTTAAATTAGCTACTTTAGAGGAGGATGGATTTTTTTTCCTTGCGTTAGCTCTGTTGTGACTGACTTTTTCTCCTTTTGATCTCGAACCTTAAGCTAATGTAATTTTTTGTTCTCATTCACATCATTCATCCTCTGTTGTTTAGCTTTTCTCATGACTTTCTAACTACTGCTCTGTCTGTCACTCTGCTGTCCAATAATGAGTCGAAACCTCAAACGTCACACCTCACATGGAAAAATAATATGCCGTCAATGATTGTTAATGAGAAAAATATTCAGTTACTGACAAAGCTATTTGTCTTGATTTTTTTTTTTCTTTCTTTTTACTTGTTGTTTACTTCGGACCACAGAAACGTAAAATCTCGCTTTAGAATGCTCTCTTTTATCTGCTAAGCTTTTTCCACAAATGCTCTTTGTTGAAATGGTGTCCAACACAAGTGCATCCAAATATTGGAAAAACAACTTCCCCCTCACGATCTAATGGCACCTTCTGCAATGGAAAGGGTATTTTTGACGTTGTCAGTTTTGGCCTTAAGGTATTTTAAATGTTTGTGTAAAATAATTTGTTGATGCCATCAGTTGAACAGTTGCACGACTGAACTGTAAAAGTCCCAATGAAAGTCTCAAACACGGGAATAAAAACAGTCATGTGTTCATACGTAAAGGCCTAACGTTCCTTGAGGGAACGCTTGTCTTCCATCATTTTTCATGACAGAATTTTACATCAAAATGTGCGTGTGTTAAGAAATGAGTTGTTGCAACTTAGGTCAAATCTTGAAAATGAAAATATTATTATGCATAGCTTTTGTGATGTCATGATTTTATTTTCACTAAATATTAAATTAACGAAAGGGCGGCACTTTGGCACAATTGGTAGAGCTGCTGCCTCTCGGCGGTACTCTCTGGGGTACTCCAGTTTCCTCCCACAGACCAAAAACATGCATGTTAGGCTGATTGGTAACTCTAAATTGCGCCTAGGTGTGGGTGAGAGAGTGAATGATTGTTTGTCTAAAGAATCAGACTTACCTTTTTTAGATTTTTCTACCTGGATAATTGAGCATGCATCAGGATAGATTGTTTGTCTCATGTCTCTGTGTCCCTGCGATGGACCGGAGACCTGTCCAGGGTGTCCCCTGCCTCTTGCCCAGTTATGGTCACAGCATAATAATAATGTATATGTATTGTCATCATTGTACGTTCCCATACAATGGCAAAATTAGCTCTCTGCATTTAACCCATCCACCACCAGGTGGAGCAATGGGCAGCTATGGAAAGCGCCCGGGGAACAACTGGGGATAAGATGTCCTGCTCAGAGACACCATGAGATGTTCAATGACCAGCGATCGAACCTAGGACCTTCGTCTCGAGTCAGCTGCCCTGCCCCTACACCATCTTGGCCCCCATATGATGGATGGATAAAATGTATGGCGTTATAGACATTTCTGCGTATACTAATGTTGATTAGATGTAATGGCCATCTTGAATTGGGCTGACTAAAAGCTAGAGTTGCAAATGGTTACTTTCTGTAAGTTTGATTATGATTTGACCAGATATAAATGGAAAATGGACTGTACTTATTAGGGCTGGGCCATATCATATTGTTCACGATAATACCGGAAAAAAAAATGCTTGCCCGGGAAAATAAGTGATATTACTAAATGCTAATTTCATGACGTAAATGCATACTCAAAGTGCTTTACAACACAATCTGTGCCCTCATTTATCCATTAATGCAGCACTCTACTATATTTATACAAAGATTAATCAGAGCTTTATCACATTCATAAACCGATGTGACACACATCAGAGGCAATGAGGGGTTCAATGTTTTGCCCAGGGACACTTCAGCAAATGACAGCAGGTGGATTCGAACCCCATCTCTTTCAGTGGAGGAAGAATGCTCTAACCACTCAGCCACAGTCGCCCCAAATATAGTATAGTATAGTACAGATGTACTACAAACAATAAGGGTTGACGCTATTAGTTTATGCTGATGTTTTCAGCATCACAGTGAGTGTTGAAAATCCCTCTCATCTATAACCACATCAAATTTCAGGTCTAGATTTATAAAAGGGACTGACGTATAGCTCTTTTTCAGCATGCATCAACTGGGTTGACTCCAAATGTTAATCAGTTTGAGGCTGTAAAATTTTGATTCATCTCAGTGGGATTCCAATATTCAGTCCATTGTTGAGTTGAAAATGTGGTTCAGATACAATCGCTTTGCGTTACAAAGAGAAGTCAACTGTTGCTGAAACCACTTTCCATTTTTTCTGATGTGGCTTTTCAGGCTCCTCCCCTCTCAACCTCACTGACCTCCTCCAACCCCCCATGCCAGGGTTGCCAATTAACCCTAAAACAGGCAGGTTTTGTTTAAAGAGAAATGTCAAAGCAAATTGTCCACTTTCCATGGCACCGAACATCACTCGCCTTGAATTTGTATTAATTTATCTAATTTGACCACTGTTTCAGCTTGCCAGCACTTCAGTGAGATTATATAAAACATAACCTAAATATGAGATCACATGCAAGACATTATTGTGAATAATTAAAACAAATTCAATTCTTCTTCTTCTTCTTTCAGCTTTTCCTTTTTCAGGGGTCGCCACAGCGAGTCATCCTCCTCCACCTCACTCTGTCCTCTGAATCCTCTGTCCTCACTCCAACTACCTCCATGTCCTCTCTAACTGCATCCATATATCTCCTCTTAAAACAAATTCAATTCAATTCAGTTTATTTATATAGCGCCAAGTCACAACAGAAATCCTCTCAGATCACTGAACAGAAACATTCACAAGCATACAAAAGCCAGTAAAGTTCTCTAAGGAAGCCAGTAGACTCGTTGAATCTACCATTCTGTTTTTTGGAAATTCTAGGAACCACAAGTAAACCTGCAGTCTGAGAGCGAAGTGTTCTGTTAGGAACATCTGGAACAATATGATCCTGAATATAAGATGGAGCTAGGTTGTTGAGAGCTTTGTATGTTGGAAGTAAGATTTTGAATTCTATTCTGAATTTGACAGGGAGCCAGTGGAGAGAAGCTAAAACTGGATAGATATGATCTCCACTACCAATTCTCAGTAAAACTCTGGCTGCAGAATTTTGGACCAACTGTAGATGTTTTAAAGAAGAAACAAACTCAAGCTTTGTTCAAGTTTAAGGGCACACGAACGATGTACATTTATTTGTGAACTCAAAACGGTGTATTCTTGTACAGTTCTGTTTTGGGAGGTCTAATTTCTGTCAAATTAGATGGACTGGTTGAATTAGATTAATTTGTTGAAAATTACCATGCAGGAACGCATTATTAGCCGTCAGCGAAAGTCAGAATCTCACAGCGCTGCCTCTGTTAGAGACGAGTTGGTGAACGGTGTTTGAGACTGGTTTTCCCCAAATGGTTTCTAAACGTTCACAGGGACCTCAGAGCTGGATTCAAAGTGTTTGATAAAAGGGGCCGAGGACACACCACCACATAGGTTCATAAGATAACTTCTTAGCATTCCATAACAATCAGATAAGTTCTTTGATCAGAAGCTCCAACATTGTACATTAATTTAACCTTGTTGGACTTAAGTTTATTCACATCTGCAGGGCAGATAATCACTTTTCATGTTGTCTTTTTGTGTTTGTTCCAGGGCGTGCTGACCCGTTGTAGACTGATAGTACCTCCATGTTTGGATGTTCAGGCAAGCTAATCTCTAATTCTTGGCAGCGTTTGAAGTTTCTCATTGATCGCCTCCGAATTTCAACATCTCAGTTAGGCCACAAACCCTCCCTTCGTCGTAGCGAGCTCCTATCATCACCCTCCTTTCCACGCTGTAATCTGAGGGGGGGACTAGCACAGGAGTGTCCTGCTGATAAATTTGAGGGGTTCAGATAAGGCTTGCAGATGTCTGAACGCCACAGAAAGCTTCGGCACGAACTATTTGTGCAGTGAGTTGAGACAAATGTGTGAGTGCAGCTGTGAAGCCAATTGTTTCATCATCACTCAACAGTCAGGTTCTTTTTATTCCTCACACCCCGAGGTTCCCCACAAATACACCCTTAAAGTTGATAAACCCCTTCCCTAGACATGTTATTTTCCAAGCTAACAAAGCTGACTCCGGTAGCCATGGTGTGTTATTGTTTGTGTGTTTCACGTGCCTGGTTTGCAGACGCCGCGCAGCTTCATGCGGTTTGTGTTTGTGTATCTGTCGGCTTGTGTGGACTCACGCAGAGTTCTCCTCTTCATCACCCGGCTATCAAAGGTCTGAGAAAATCGTGCCATATGCACCACATATACTGCTCCTTTTGTCCCTTGGTCTAAAAGGAGCCAGATGTGAAGAAACACATGCTTGTGTTCTGCATACAGAGGTGTGTGTTTGATTTTAGGTTTTCATTTATGCATGTGTCTGTTCTGGTTTATGTGTGGATTTCCCCTGATTTGTTTCATAGTTTTGGCTAAAACTCCTTTATTTCATTTTTAGTCACCCACCGTCAAATTGCATAGGTGGACAATGTTGTCTTTACTAGGGATGCACGATATTGGATTTTTGGTTGATATTCGATATGTTGATATGTTAAAACTTATTCGGCCGATAATCAATGCTGATACCGATATTTTATGTACATTCCTTTCTCAAAGCATAGCCTGATTATTTAGGCTTATTTGCTACAAAAAGTGTGCAACATCTGTAAGAGCTGGGGATATATTCAGTAACAGCAAATATGCATAGCACTTTAACTTGTATTAAATGAAAAGTGTTAAATGTTATTTATTAGCATTAGTCACCTGCAATGCTGTCTAACCTGTGGAGGCTTGTTCCAGGTTCCAGCTGCAGTGTGGATCCTCTGCACTCCTGTGCATGAAGGACAGACTTTTTA
>JARVLU010000001.1:24039303-24055995 GCA_031762415.1 Simpsonichthys santanae
CAATCAGCCTAACATGCATGTTTTTGGTCTGTGGGAGGAAACCGGAGTACCCGGAGAAAACCCACGCATGCACGGAGTGAACATACAAACTACACTCAGAAAGGCCCAGGCTGGGATTTGAACCAGCAATACAAACGCGCTAGCCAAAATGCTACTGACGTACTGCTCTGCTACGCTGACCTTCCAACCCACGTTGACAATTACTGGCAGCAACATAGCACTAAGCTAACCTTTATTTATACAAGTAGTCTCAATGAGTCACAAGGACTCACCCCCCAAGAGAGACGTATTTGGCAGCTCTGCGAGCGCCCGGGTGTGACGAGGCTAAATGTTTTGGTGGCATGAAGCTTGAAGCCCGGCAAAAAAAACAACAAAAACAAACAAAATCCATAAATTAGCCGTAGCTTTGTGCGATGTTCAAAGTCTGTGAAAAAAGTAGCAGCTTATAGTCCAGAAATTACGGTATATTTGAAAGTAATGTTCAGTGTTTTAACCTGTCCTCACCGTGTCCTCTCTGCTGGGCCTGGTCCCTGCCGTGGTGGCGCTGGTGACCTGCGGCTGCAGGGACAGCAGGGTGTCGAACAGAGTCCTGGTCTCGGCGATCTGGCTTGCGATGTCAGCGTTGGGGTGCTGGCCAAACACCTCTGGATGCTCGGTGGACGGCAGCGTGTTGATGTGGTCCTGGTGCGCTGAGTGGGAGTCCTCAGTGGGTATATGATAGGTGGGTAAAACTGATAACCTGATATGTAAAAACAATGAAAGGATCAATAAAAACACGAGCAAATATTTGCTCTTTGCTTCTGAATGCAGAAAACTATGAAGACTGTGTTGTGATACTCACTGTTTTAGTATCTTTTAAAAGCCAAAAACACATTTTTAGGAGTATTTATTTCCTTGTAACACAAAAACTCATGACTCACTTTCTCTGTACAGGTTTTCATCAAACCAAACTGTAATCAAGTGTAGAAAAACACAACTGTTGTATTGCAAATGACAAAAAAGCTCAAGCGTTAGTGTAGTGAGGACATGATGGTTTTGTTGAGCTCAAATGCAATAACTTGAACAGAGCTGACAACAAACAAGTAGTTTTACTTGAACAGATGTAAAACTAAATGTCTTTTTGATAAACGTTTGCATCGTCTTTTTAAAATTCATAAGAGAACCAAAGACAACAGAGTGCTTGGCGTAATATTCTGCTTGTCCTCTTGGTGGTGCTAGCACTCTGTTCACAGCAAAGAGTTTCCATCAAGAAAGAACTGCATCACCTTTAAAACATCTGCTCTGGACATAAATACCTGTACAAAACCCTAACAAGCCAAATTATGAGAAGAATAATTAAAAAGTCAAACATTTCTGAGTATCAGAGGTCAATTGATGCGTCACATCGTCTTACTTGAAGTGTGGCTGGTTGATGGCAGCGTCACAGAAGTAGTCGTTGATGTAGGTGGTGAGAAGGCGTCGGTCCCAGTCGTCGGTGACGTGACCACCGTAGCTGACGTCGGCGATAAGGTACTTGAGAGCATCCCAGGGAATCTCCTTGTATTTATCCAGATACAGACAGAGCAGATTCTCGCTCACCTAAAGGAGAACAGGACCTTCAATTTGACTTTAAAGAGACAGGAACACAAACGACTTGTGGAAGGTGAAATATTTCTGCTGTAGAGGAGATGGAACCAACAGAAGGAGACAGGAAAGATTATTTGACTATTGTCTGAATGTTTATGACGCATTCACTCTACTGTGATCCATTTTTCTTCTGTTCGTTTTTCAGCACCTTTCACGTTCCACATTTTTGTTCTATTCCACCAAATCATAAATCATAATGTTCGGCTCTTTCAGGACAATCCTGTTATGACTTTTGGTGTTGGTGTAACTTTAGCTTTTTGAAATATTTAGTCTTTTCTGCCATTTTTTTCTCATAGAAAATGAATTGGTCTCATTTTATATCCTCAATTCTTTAGATCAGTTTACAACCTTTTACTGCTCCTTTCACATTTTGTTCTGCTTCAGCTTCTTTCAGCTTCCTTTGCAAATTTAAACTTTTTTTCAGCTACTTTCAGTGAATTTCATCCATTTTTTTCAACTGTTTTATGCTCCTTTCTGCTTCTTTCTTTCTAACTATAACATTTTTTGTGCTTCTTCCTTTCTGCTAATTTCTGCTAATTTCAGTTTATTTGTGCAAGTTTAAGCTTTATCTGCTATTTCAGCTACTCTATAGCCATTTTTGCTAATTTTAGCTTTTTCAGCTAATTCCACTTTGCGCTCATTTCAACTTTTTTCAGCCTAATTCAGCAAAGATTTGTTCTTTCTGCTTTCTTCTTGTAATCTAAGCTTCTTTCTGCTTTTTAGCTACTTGTCAGCTGTTGTTTCAGTTCACTTTTTTGTGCTCATTTGTGTTTTTTTCAGGTTAACTGGGCAAAAATGTTCTTTCTGCTTTCATCTGCTAATTTCAGCTGTTTCAGCTAGCTTTTTAAAATTTTTTTTAGCTAATTTCAGATGCTTTAAGATACATTCAAGTTTTTCATGGTAATTTCAGCTACTTTCAGCTCCTTTCATATTTTTCTGCTAGCTTCAGCTTTTTCTGATATTTTAGCTACTGTTAAGGTGTTTATGATACGTTCAGCTTTTTTCAGATAATTTCCACTTCTTTTTTGCTCAGTTCTGCTTCTTTAAGCCTAACTGGGCTTTATTCTGCTAATTTAGGCTTGTTCTTCCATCTCAGCTAAAATTCAACATCTATTTTTAGCTATTTTCAGCTGTTTCCCAACAAGTTCTTCTGCAATAAACATGCACACTGCATTTTAACAGGACATGTGATTTCTGTAGTTATTTTGTCTCATATATTAGACAAGGAACTTTACTAACTGGCTTTCCTATGTATGTGAATGTTCCTGTAAAGTGCCCTGAGACAACTTTGTTGTGATTTGGCGCTATATAAATAAAATGAATTGAATCGAGTTGAATTCAAACAATGCTGTAAGGACAACCAGAAGTATATTTATACACTAGTATATTATACTTGAAAATCTCAATAGTATTAGAGGGTATAAACTTAAATTTCTTTTAGAGTCCAAATTTGGCATTTATAGTTATAAAAAAAAAAAGTCAGAAAATAAACATCAATTGAACACAAATCACATCAACTTAATGCCACAAACAGCATAACAGATATAAATAAAGGTAGAGATCATCTTTTTAACATCTTTTACTAGCTGACACATAAAATACATACATAAATGCTGATTTGATTAAGCAAGCACGTTGAGAGTGTTTATGCGTCACTACACATTGAACCCTGACCTCAAAGTCCGAGTCGTTGAAGCCGTAGACGATGTTCCAGCCCATCTGCCGAAACTTCTTGCGCTCCAGCAGGACGCTGTGGAAGAAGCAGAGGGAGAAGAGCAGCTTTTTGTAGGGTGTCGGTCGGGAGCAGCGGTTGAACTGGGCGTCGGTCACCAGCTGGTACAGACGCTTCATGTTGGCTTTCACACCCTGAAGACAAACGGTTTCAAAACCAGGCTGCGTGAGCAGAACCTCACACGAGACTTCACTTCTTTTGATTTTTGAGTCATGTTTGGAGACAACACGGTATTTGGAAAATGTACGTCTTTTCTTTGTCCCTCTCAAACTTATCCAAACCTTAAAAACACAAAGATCCTAAAAAAGATATGCAGAACATTGCACGTGACTTCCAGGAGAAAAACACGAGCTTGTTGACCTTTGGTGGTTCGGTGGTCATCTTGATGCCAGCCTGCAAGATGGTGATGGGAAACGCAGGGTGTGGAGATGAGCTGAGCCAGAGTCTGAAGTTAATGTGAGGCTTCTGCACCTGCAGCTGCTTAATGAGCTTATCCAGCTCAGGCATCCAGGACAGAGAGAGGTGGCAGTTGGCAAGGAACACCCAGTGACCTGCACAATGAAAGCCAGCTTGAGATTTTCACGACACGAGGAGTTGCAGTCGTATTTTAAAATTTTTCCTGTCGGTGGCTCAGCAGCAACGATTACCGTATTTTCCGGCCTATAAGTTGCACTGGAGTATTTATTTTCATTTACCCTTTATTTATCCAGGTAGTCTCATTGAGTCACAAGAACTCATTTTCAAGATTGACCTGTTTGGGGAGCAGATGTTGAAGGTTAAGAGCCTTGCTCAGAGGCCCAGAGTGGAGCGAATGAGGGTGGAGGCAGGTGTCCAAAAATGTCTAATAATTTGGAGAAATCCATAAATAAGTCACTTTACCGTATACATATGCGTCACCGCTGATGTGTCGCATTTGTTACGCGTCACCGCTGACAACCTGGAAATGTGGACCGGCGTTGTGCCAAAAATCAATTGGCTGCCTAATGGTGGCCGTGGGAGCGTGCACGGAAGGACTTTAACAAGAATTTAACAAGATTAACACTTACAATTATTTGTTTGCCTGACATTATAGTAAAGGTGTGGCTCAGTCAAACTTTTCTTTAATAAATGCACTTTGACGTCAAGTCAGCTGTGTTTCAAAAGGTGATTTGCAGAAGCAGGAGCGCGCAGAAGGACGACTCCTTGTGCATTTCTTCAAACATTATCAAGTTAACCACCTAAAAACAATTATTTGTTTACCCACCTTTATAGTAAAGGTGTCTCAGTTGAAATTTTACTTAATAAATGCACTTTAACGGTCAAATCAGCTGCGTTTCACCGGGGCGGTGCAGCAAATAGCCACTTTTACATATTACATGACACAATGACATGATATACAACTCGAGTGCCATCTAGCAGCTGAAAATGTTAGTATTTAATATTTTCAGTCAGAATGAATGAACACGGTCGTTTCTCAATCAAAAATTAGGCTATAAATATGGTGTATAAGTCGCAGGGCATGCAAATTATGCAAACAACTGCGACTTACACAGCAAAAAATATGGTATACAAAATAAGACTGTTTGTCACCTACCGTCCTTAACTCCCTCCTCGATTTTGCGCCTGGCGATGGGCGCCTGTCCCTGGCCCAGAGAGAGAGCGTGGAAGTGTTTGCTCATGCCAGAGGCCTCGGCCAGCTGCAGGAGGGCTCCTGTGGGATCCACTCCAGGAGACAGAACGAAGATCAGAGGAGTCCAGCTGGTGGATTCATCCACAACCTGCAGAGAACAAAATGGTGCAGAAACAGTGAGAGAACACGGGCCAGAAAACAACCCTTCCGATATCGGAGTTGAAGTTATGTAGGATTTTCTGTCAGTGAACAATTAAAACCACGGCCCGAAGCAGCAGAATGAAGTGAGCAACGGCTAAAACTCACCTCCTGCATGTTGAGAACGGGCGGCTCCACAAACTGAGGACCAAGGTGCCTGACGATGAAGGACGTGATGCAGAACGAAATGCGGTCTTGACGTAAACAACGCACTATTAACATCTTCTGGAGCTTGTTGCACTTACTCTCCCAATTATCTTTAAAAAAAAAAAAAAAAAAACTTCAGATGAAACAACTGTTCAATCAAAATAAAACATGAACTCAAACCCACAGCAACTGCAGTCGTCTTCTGCCTCTTCCATGAACTAATATTTAGTTTGCCATGAAGGGTGGGCGATAAAGTAATCACCTGAGTCAGTGAGTACATATGTCTGACTGTTTGTTAGCAAAATATCTCATGAGCCACTGGAAGCATTTTACTGAAACTCACAGAATGTGATCACTGAATGCACTGCTGCAACAGATTAACTTTTGGAGTCAGACAGATTCAGTATGGTCAACATTAGTAAACACAAAAATAACTAGAGAAATTGAATTTCCTGCAAAAATGCAATGTGAATGATTAATGCTGAAGAACTTGCTGGAAAACAGCGGAAATTAGTTAAAAGACATGCTGAAATGTAGCTGAAATTGAAGAACAATCCTAAATTACAATAAGAAAGCTGAAAAAAACTTTTTCTTTCTGAATTACAATAAATAAAATAAAAAATAGCACAAAATTTAGGAAATTAGCTTAAAAAAGCTGAATGGGTAAAATAAAAATAGCTGACAATTATCTGAAAAGGCAGAAGGAAGCTTAAACTGCCAGAAGGAAGTGGAAGGAGCTGAAATTAGCTAAATAAAATGTGGAATTAGCTGAAAGGGCTAAAATTAGCACAAAACAGCTAAATTGTAGCTGAATAGCAGAAAAAGCTGAAACTATTTGAAAAAAAAAAACTGAAAAGAGCATAAAGAAGGTAATTAGGTTGAAAATTGCAACAATTACCATGAAAAACTTGTTTATCTGAAAACAGCTGAAATTAGCTAAAAAAGTAGCTGAAAAGGTGGAACAAGTTTAAATTAGCCAAAGAAAGCATAAGTAAAAATGAACACAAAACAGTGGAAATTATCTGAAAAAAGCTGAAACTAGCAACAACAACAACAACAAAAAAAAAAAAAAATAAAGCTGAAAAGTAGCTAAAAAGCAGAAAGAAGCTTAAAATACCAGAAGGAAGTGGAGAGAGCACATTTTTGCTGAATTGGGTTGAAAAAAGTTTAAATGAATGCAAAAAATGTGGAATTAGCTGAAGAGCAAAAATCTGCATAAAAACAGCTATTTAGCTGTTTTATTTTTTTCTTGTTTTTAATCAAGAATAAGAACAAGTAGAACAAAAAGAACAAGAACAAGAAGAGCAAGAACAAGAAGAACATCAACTGGAACACGCTGAGGTTTAAACTATTGCGTTAATGCCAAAAGCTTCAGTTCTGGGCCTAAGATGATATAATCAAAATATATATAAAAAAAGTGCTCAAAATAAATAGTTTAGTTAAACCAAGAATACAAAGGGCTTAAGAAAATGTAATAATCATTGTGTTTTAATAACTGTATTTATCCAATGTTTCGGGAATTGTTTGATTCAGTGTTGTACTTGTTTTGTTTTTACAATTGAAAATGGTTTAACTTTGTTTGTTTGTTTTCTGTTGCGCTGACAGTTCCTCCTGTAACTCATACAGACCTGGCAGTGGGGCGTTCTCTGGCTCAGAGTTGGTGAACCAGAGGTTCCAGTCTCGACGGTACTGTTCAAAGGACGCCGCGATGCCGTAAAAGTTGGGCAGCTTTTCCAGCTCTGTGACGTCGTCCCAGCTGGAGTCCGACAACCAGTCGGCACATGGATTATCCATCCGATCATTTTTATCAAGAACCTTAAAAAAGACCCATCAGAAAACTCTTGTTAGACCTTACACACGCAACAAGCACGCACGACGTTCGCCTTGTTGAATCAAAGAAAATGGTTGTGAGTGTTCTATTTTCTTACGACTCCTTTTCGAAGTAGGAAGTTGTACTCGCTCTCGTTCAGTTTTCCGGTCACCTCCAGGAATTTGACACACATCTGGAAGCTGAACAGAAGCTTGTGAGCCTCAAACAGACCCCGACACGTGTACCTGCAGAAGACAACACACCAGAATACCACAAACACAATTGGCAACAGATCCTGCCCAAAATGAGGCTGAGCTTTTAGGTTGACTATGAAAAGTGCAGTGTTTCCCATTAAATTCTGGAAGTGGGAGTTGACAAGAAATAATTTAAAATCTGATGAATAAGTAGAATAAATAAGATTTTTTTGTTTGTTTGTTTTGGGGGTTGCAACATTTTTCACTGAAGGTAGTTCAATATAAGATCAAAAATAAATAATAAGTTACTTTTAATGTGTTTATTCTGCCCATTGTTTTTGTCCAGTTTACCTGAATTTACATCATTCATGCAGTTTTTATTGTTCAAGTACTTTTAGCAACAAGAAAGTTTATAAAATGGAATTTTCAACATTTCATAGTATGAATGTTCACTTCAAAATATGATTATAGTGACAAAACTCCTATTACTGAAAAGGTGTTTTGCTTTTATATAATGTTATATGTTGTATTCAAAAAGGTGATATTTAAACTTACAGCTCAGGTAGTTTGCACAAAGCTAAATAACTTAAAATTGCCATGTTTTAAATCAGGCTGAAATATTTCTGCCTTAAAACAAGTATTGCATTCAAAGGGGATTATAGTGTCAAGGTTTTAACGTGTATTTATTACAATTTATTTTTCATATCTGACCATTTATTAAATTACATTAATCGCAGTATGTACTGATGAATGCTCAATAATCCAGTTAGAAAAATCTAAAAAAAAGTTAAGTCTGGTCCTGTGGACGGGTTTCCAGAGGACCAGACTTAATAGTTTTAGATAATCGCAGCATGGTTCGAAAGATTGTATATTCAGGCTTAAAACATCCAAATAGCCAAAACCTTCTTTTTGTTGCTGTAATCCTGTGTAGATTTTCATATATTTATGATAAACTACAAACATTTGTAACTGACACGCTCTCAGAGAAAACATTGTCACTAATGGTGTGCCACAAGGCTCTGTTTTAGGACCCACTTTTTTAAAATTTACATAAGTAATTAATCAAAACATTACTGATGCATCCTTGCATGACGGTACAGTTGTTTCTTGTCGAGCTAACACAGTTGCCAAGGTTTTCCAGCTTATACAGTTTGCATTTGACATCCTTCAGTCAGATTTGTTCCATCTCAAACTGGTGCTAAATGCTGATAAAACCAAAGGGATGTTGTTTTCCAACAGAAAGTCGGAGCCAGCAATTCTTCCTATCTCATCCACGCATGGTGTTCCTATTAAGTTTGTAGATTCTTACAAATACTTTGGAATTTTGGTTGATGCACCTCTCTCTTTTAAACCACATATCGAAAACTTGATAAAGAAATTGAAATTAAAACCGAGTTTCTCAGAAATAGATCTTGCTTAAATGCCAGAAAATACCTTGTAGCTGCTACTCTCCTACCGGCCATTGACTATGGTGACATTATTTATATGAATGCCCCTGCCAGATCCTTGCAGATGGTGGATGCCGTTTACCATGGCGTGTTAAGGTTCATAACTGGTTGTAACTACCGTACCCATCACTGCACTCTGTACTCGTTGGTCAGTTGGTCATTGTTATCTACACGTGGGCTCTCACACTGGTTCATTTCAGTGCAGTTAAAACATGTGCTCTCAGGCCATCATTACCTGCAGTGTCCCCTCAGTGTGGACTGAACATGGTAAAACGGCCTTTTCCTACTCTGCTCCTACAACCTGGAACATGTCGCAACAGGAACTGAAGCTGTCCACCTTGATGTCTTTCGGGGATTTTAAACATTTGATAAGGTCAATAGAAACATCAAAGAAAATATGTTCTTGATTTTAGTATTTACCTTGTTTTATATGGCACCTTGATTTATTGTTTTATAACACTACGGTACTTTAATTGCATATTGTTGTCTATATGTTGTCTGTCTAAAACAGGTCTCTCTTGTAAATGAGTCCTCGTGACTCAATGAGACTAACCTATAAATAAGAGTTGAATGAAAATTGCAAGTTTTGGAAACTAAAAGTTAACCATAAACACACCTTTGCTTTAATCACTGGCATAAACATATTTGTCTTTTAGGGTTAATATTGTTTAATTTGAAAGAGACACTCAAATGGGCTGCGCATGCTCCCTCGGCGGAGTTTGGTCATGTTTGCAAGTCGGATGCGTCTGTATGCTAACGACAATACTCTAAACTAATTAGCATGAGTATTGGTAGAGGGAACCCTGAAGTGAATAGATTTTATGGAGCTGTGAACCATGATCAGAACTGGTTTCTGACCTTGTAAACAAAGCTGAAGCTTGCTGACCTGTACACGGCGTACGTGTGGTAGTTGTTAAGGTTGGGGATCCGTTCCTCCAGGTTTTGGCTGTGACTGCTCTTCTCCATGCTGAGGATGAACAGGTTAATGTAGGCATCCAGAGAGAACTGGTACATGGGGTCAATCAGGCTCATGTCGTTGAGAATGAAGAAGAGAATGGAGGCTCTCTGGGCACACGGACGATAGGCCTGCAGGGGGACAGAATGTTGTGACTCTAAAATCTAAGGCTGTTTATTTCAATTCTGAATGAAAAAATGATGGAAAAAAATCTCCATAACAATGAAGCATACACATAATAAATGAGTTTTAATTAATGTTGGCAGCGGGCAGCAACTTCTCTTAGCAAAGCTCAAGAACCATTCCAAATTTAGAGGTGTCCTGTAAACAGGATGAACAGCCCGGGTTTGACATTTCAGGTCCCAGAAACCAAAATGAGAAAATAATCTCTGCTCGTATCGCTTCACCCCCACTCCTGACCTCTCTTGCAGAGTCGATCTTCAGCTCGGTCTGCTCACTGCTCTCCAGGTTCTCTGAGATTTTGTTGGCGGTCTCTTTAGAAGTCTGCAGGGTGTTCACCAGCTGAACATCATCCAGCAGTGAGCCGCTCGCCTCGTTCAGCAGCCTGACAGAACAGACAACATCAAACAGAAAACATTTGTTTGGACAAATCTAAAACTCTACGAAAGGTGAACTAAGGTGCATGAACATTAAAGCTCCCTTGGTGCAACTCATAAAAAAAAATGTCTTGTAACAGAATACACAAATTTGCTAACCCCATAAACCCATATACCATATTTTTTGCTGTATAAGTCACACTTTTTACATAAATTAGCGTGCCTGATACTTATAGAGCGAAGCTACAGATGTTTTTTTCTCCATATTTATAACCCAGTTTTTGGATGAGCTCTGACTATTTCATTCATTCGGACATGGAAAATATTGAACACTACCATTTCCAGCCACTAGAGGGCCCTTGACTAATATGGCAAGCCAAGCGTCTCATTAATAGGTAAAAGTGGCTATTAATGAGACAATTGGCTTGCCATACCAAGCCATTTTCATCTCACTCCGTAACTCCAGGAGCAAACGTCAAATCAGCTTCATTTCGACGCACCGCCCAGGCGAAATGCAGCTGATTTGACCATCAAAGTGCATTTATTAAGGAAAAGTTAAACTGAGACACAACTTCACTATAATTTCGAGCAAACAAATTATTGTTTTTAAGTGTTAATCTTGTTAAATTCTTGTTAAAGTCCTCCCGTGCATACTCCCGCGGCCGCCATTTGGCAGCCAATAGATTTTTGGCACAACACCGGCCCACATTTCCAGGCTGTCAGTGGTGACGCATAATAGATGCAACTTATACAGTGAAGCGGAGTGTACGGCGGAAAATACGGTACTACCCACAACGAAATATAACACACAAATGTTTATATGTGAATAAAATATTAGATTATTGGATTTACAAATCATTGTATTTTGTTTTTATTTACAAAGTCTCAACTTTTTTGGAAAGATGAAAATTATAAAAATGAAACAGGCTGAGAGGATCTGTGTGTTCTGTGACCCTTGCGTCGTCTCTCCTGCCCTCCTCAATGTTTCTCCCTCATGTGATCAGCTCCTGCCTCTCCCACCTGTTGTCTTTCCCCAGGTGTTTGTGTTTATCCCCTCGTTGGTGTCTCTATATATTCTGCGTTTCTTGATTATCCCTGTCCATGGATTGTCCAGTAAGGCATCATGTCTGTTTCCCCCTGTGTTTCCTAGTTATACTCTTTGGGTGTGTTTTGCTGCCACGTCAGCCCTTTTTGTTTATTTTAACAAACAACATTTGCTTCGTTCCTGAGCTTCTAGTCCTGCCTACATTTGGGTTTGAACAAGCGCAGATCATGATACAGGTCAGTGTATGAATCATGTGGTTGGATTATGACCTGAGAATCTCGTCCTCCAGATCCTGAAGACGTTTCTTGCCATCAGCAATCCTGATGACCAGTGAGTCCTTCTGTTCTTCCAGTTCCGGACGCTCCTTACGCACCACAATTCCCAGCAGCTGGGCTTCCAGACCCTGCACACACATGGACAGTTTCGGGCAGGATATAGCGTAAAACAAACACACAGAAAACACCTTCTTTCACCAGCGCACACACCTGCTCCTTGACAGCAAAGTTGACTATGGTGGTCACTGAGGAGATCTCTGGTGTGTAATGAGGGTTTGATAACTTGGTGGTGATGTAGAACCTGAACTCTGGGTTGTATTCCACCTCCTTATCGCCCAGCTTCAACAACAACCTGCCGCCTGGTAAAAAAAAAAAAAAAACAGAACAATATACGGACAAGGACTCAGCTTCAATCAGAAAACTTTATGAAGCTGCATTCAAATTTGTGTTGTTTTTTTTTCCTTTGGGTGTGTGCACGTGTGTCCGACCTATCTGTGCCAGGGACTTGTTGAGAACGGGGTTGAGAGACGGATCCAAATTCTCCTGGACGTTCTGCAGCACAACAGGATTCCCAAACTGGATGGCGTTTTCTAGCACCCGCAGGTAGTCTGGCATTTGAAAGTCAATTAACTTTAGACCCTAAACAAGTGGAGCCAAGAAACAAACAAACAAAAAGCAAACAATCACATATAACATTTAATCCTTAAACTAGCACAAAAACAACAGGGCAAGACTTAAGAGTTGATACAGTTTAAATGTTATTCACTTCCTTAAAGGTACTACTGTAATTTCCAGACTATAAGCTGCTACTTTTTTTCACACACTTTGAATACTGCAGCTTAAACAACGCTGCGGCTAATTTATGTATTTTTTTATTTTAATTTTTTTGACGGGCGAACGAGCTTCATGCAGCCAAAACATTTAGCCTCGTCACAACCAAGTGCTCACATAGCTGCTCAGTACACGTCTCTCTTGGGAGGTGGGTCCTCGTGACTAGGGGTTGAACAACTACCGTACATATTTTTTAAAGTCGACATCAACATGATAATAGTCGAGTCAATGGCGACAAGTTGATGATGTCATAGGAACTCTGCAACTTTTTTTGTTGTTTGTAAAAAATGTAATTTATTATTTACAACAACAACAAAAAATCTTTGGGCATATATTTATGCTCCTACAATTTGTTACACTGCAAATAAGTCACAGTAAAACCAAAACTACTATTAAGCTGCCAAAGTGATGCGGTGGTGGAGCATCTTATTATAATATTATAGTTATTATTGTTATTAATGGTCATGGCTTATAGACAAGCACGGCCTATACATGTTCACAATTACTATTAATTTCTAATTTAGTGGGCGTGGCTTATATTCAGTTGCGCTCAATAGTCCGGAAATAACAGTATATACAGTATTTTAAAACAAATTATGTACTGGAGGCTGATCTGATGAACTGCAGCTTTGAATTTACCAACAGATGTAATACACCAAGATAGACAGTCAGAAATGTTTCTTTATGTGAACCTCACTTAATTTTAATTCAGAAAACCACTGTCTTATCAAAAGGCTACACAAGAAGGGGTTACGATCTGAATGAACCAGAATGAAGAGACTTGATGAGAGAAACAAGAAAAGAGAGCATTCATACTTTTTCCATTTCCATATTTTGGATCCATTTCAGAGCTTGACCCTGAGGGTCCACTATCAGTGGCCACCTTAGAAAGGAGGAAGGACAAAACACGCACACACACACACACACACACGCACGCACGCACGCACGCACGCACAAAGCTTTAACAAATCCACAGTACATAATTTTGATTGGACTACAGCTAAAATTAGCAAAATACCTTTAAAATAACCAGATAAGTATGCTGACCTGTTTCCGCGGGTGATGATCACCCCGTTCTCAGTAGAAAAGGCGTCAGAGGGCAAACCTTGAATATTCCAGTCCCTCACCGTTGTAGGTTTGGACAGAAAAACGGCAAAACTGAACCCTGGTGAGCACGGGATCTCAACATCCACAACCTGATGGAAACCAAACAAGTAGGAAAGTGAGAGGAAAGAACAAGCCGTGTCAAAGACAGTGGCGTGTGTTTGTGTCGGACCTTCTTCTTCCAGATGGCAAGCAGCTCGTCTCTGTAATTGGACAGGAATGGTCCCATGTAGGACAGAAAGGACGCTGCTAGTAAACAGTCTCCCACAAGGTATCCCATGTTTTCCTCAAGACCCTGCACCACACGAACACACACGCAGATTAGAAAAGTGAGGGTGTGCGCTTAAATGTGGATTTATTTGTTTTAAAACGGCCACAAGAAATGACAACGAACAAAAATCTGAAGACCTCAGTTTCCATTATACGTTTTCTGTTTATTACCAGGACGTAGCATAAAGTACATGTGTATAAAATAAAGAGAAACTACACTTAAATAAATTTTTGCTCATTATTACATCAACATTTTTACCTGTTAACTTATAATTGTATGTTTCATGCAAAAGTTTTAAAAGCGCAGACAACTGAAGATAATCTGTTTACAGCCTCAAATTTATCCCAGGGGAATAATAATGCATGTGAGTATGTATGTAAGTAAATATGGAAGTATGTATGGAAGTAAATATGGAAGTAAATATCTAAGTATGTAAGTATGTACAAAGTATGTAAGTATGTTTATATGTAAGTATGTATGTAGGCATGTATGTAAGTATGTAAGTGTGTATATAAGTATGTATGAACGCAAGTATGTAAGAATGTATGCAAGAATGTATGTAGGTATGCATGTCAGTGTGTATGTAAGTATGCACCTAAGTATGTAAGTATGTACTGTATGTGTGTATGTAAGTGTGCACCTAAGTATGTAAGTATGTATGTAAGTACGTATGTTCAGATTCAGATGTTCTTTATTGTTGTTCGCATGTATGTATGTAATTATGTAAGTATGTAAGTACCTAAGTATGTAAGTAAGTATGTACGTACATAAGTATGTATGTAAGTATGCATGTATGCAAGTGTGTCTGTATATAAGTGTGTATGTTTGTAATTATGTAAGTATGTATGTAATTATCCATCCATCCATCCATCCATCCATCCATCCATCCAAAGCTACTGTATTTTTCCCAGAGTTTGGGTTAGGGATAGTGTGAGCGTGTGTGTAACCGTACAATAACTCTCTCCTCCCAGCGGATGCGCTCCCCAGCGAGTCCCATCACCAGTTTATCTGCTCGGTCCAGTTTCATCTCCATCTCATCCGATTTCTGTTTTAAACTGTCCTTCATGGCCGCTTTCTCTGCATATTGCTTCTGCAGCTGATCCAGTTTTTCCCCCACCTGCTCTCAGCCACACACACATACACACACACTCCCAGTTACCATTGAATAAGTATCATCGCATCTACTGTAGACTAATGCAATATGATTGAACAAAACATATGTAAACTGAAAGGTGTCATTAAAATCTATGCCCCTCGTACCTCACGTAGTTTATTTTCTTCTTTAGCCAGTGCAGTCTGTTTATTTGTTAACTGGCTCAATGTGGCTGTTAGTTGGGCTCGCTTTGGTTCCACATCTCTGTAAATTCGGCCATATACCTAAAGAAAGAGGGCAGAAAACACACCCATGGTTCATAATATTATTCTTAACATGCCTATATATCTGTTGGTGCCCAATCCTGGACCTCGAGAGCCACAGTCCTGCATGTTTTGGATGTTGCTCTGCTTTGACAAACCTGATGTGAAGAACAAGTGGTTAACAGGCTTCTACAGATTTTGAAGACATGCTGAAGAGTTTATACTTTGTTTGTCATTGTTGAGCTGTTTAGGCAGATGCTTTCTGTGACTGTTACGCAGTAATACACTTAATGCACCCATTGACAAAATAAAAAGCTAAACACGATGGTGGAGATGTAGACAAATTGGACATGTTGAAAGGTCATGTGACCACTTTGTGATGAATACAATGAGTTGGCAGTACGAGCACTGCACTTCTCCCATGTCAGGACACATTTCTGTATTTTTTTGTGAGATGAATTTTAAACTTTTTAGGACCTTTTAAAGACCATTATGATTTAAGTTTAAAATCTACATCAGTTACAAATTACACTGCCTGACCAAAAAAAAAAAAAAGTTGCCACCTGGATTTAACTAAGCAAATAGGTACAAGCCTCCTACTGGATAACTACTGCATGGGCGATTATCTTTCAGCTGGCAACAAGTTATTTAACCCCAACTGGTGCAATGAGTTGCTTCTCATTTCTTAAACAGCCATGTTGAAAGACACGTCACATGGTCGTGGAAAAGATGTCAGTCTGTTTGAGAAGGTTCAACTCATTGGCATGTGTTACGTCCACCAAAAACACAACATATTAAAGGAGGACTCGGACTCAAAACATAAGGGTTCAAATTTCAGTTTATTAAAACAGGCTTCCTGTTGGGGAAAAAGATTTAAATGAACCCCTAATTTTCGTGTCCAGCCAAAAAGCATAAAAACCCAAAGTAGCAACTTAAAGATGGACCTGGTGAGCCGCCCAAACTAAACAAAAAGATGCAGCAGAGAGCCAACCCTATACAGGGCTGCTGCTGATATCAAACTAAAATCTACAAAAAATATACAAATTAAAAATAAATAAATAAATAAAAAACACCTATTACCAAAAGAAGGAGCGAAAACAGGACTACCGGTCCCACCAGGCCAAAATTACTACAAAAGAAACGTACAAAAAGTGAACAAAATACCTGAGGTGGCTGAGCTGCCGGCTGCAGGCCAAATTTAGAGAGGCCCAAAAAACAGAGGGAGTCTGGAGAGGTTTTAAAAAAGGGTGTGTCTCAAAGAGGGCCAAAAAACAGAGTGAGCCCAAGAGAGGGAGCTCCCTGAAACCAGCTTATTTATGGGTGGGCAGAAAAGGCCACCACAGCCCAGAACAATTAAAGGCTGATTAACTCACTCAAACCATCCCTACTAGAACAAAGCATTAAGGCCAATGTGCCGGCACGTAACAGCATGCATCAAGCAGAGAAAACATCTAAGGAGATTGCAGAAACTACTAAAATTGGAACTGTCCAGCAAATTATTGAAAACTGGAAGGACAGTGGGGACCAATCATAT
>JARVLU010000001.1:24056346-24072206 GCA_031762415.1 Simpsonichthys santanae
GTCAAATCATTGGCATCAAGCAGAGAAAACATCTAAGGAGATTGCAGAAACTACTAAAATTGGGTTAAGAACTGTTCCCTGTTCCAGAGTGATGGGCACATCAGGGTAAGAAGAGAGGCAGATGTCGTGATGCACCCATCGTGCCTAGTGCCTACTGTACAATCCTGTGGGGGCAGTGCTTTGATCTGGGGTTGCTGCAGTTGATCAGGTCTAGGTTCAGCAACAGTATGTGCTCAAAGAATGAGGTCAGCTATACTAAATGACCAGGTTATTCCATCAATGGATTTTTTTCTTCCCTGATGGCACGGGCATAATCCAAAATGACAATGCCAGGATTAATCGGGCTCGAATTGTGAAAGAGTTGTTCTGGGAGCATGAGACATCATTTTCACACATGGATTGGCCACCACAGAGTCCAGACCTTATCTCCATTGAGAATCTTTGGGATGTGTTGGAGAAGGCTTTGAGCAGTGGTCAGAATCTGCCATCATCAGTGCAAGATCTTGGTAGAAAGTTAATGTAGCACTGGATGGAAATAGATCTTGTGACATTGCAGAAGCTTATCGAAACAATGCCACAGTGAATGCATGATGTAATCTAAGATAAAGACGGTCCAACAATATATCAGTGTGTGACCTTTTTTTTTTTTTCTTTGATGGCGACTTTTTTTGGCCAGGCAGTGTATAAAGAAGTCACTGTAGAGTTTGTTTCAAAGTCACAATATAACATTTTAGAGAACTTGTACGATGGCTGAGTTGGTATAGCTGTTGCCTCTCAGCGAGAAGGTTGCCGGTTCAAATCCCAGCCCGGGAAATTGTCCCTAGGTGAGAGTGAGAGAGTGAATAGTTGTTTGTCTCTATGTGTCCCTATGATGGACACATAAAGCACTGATTGTTCTTTGTATAGGTCTAGTAGAGTGTTGTATAAACGGGTAAACGTGGGTGCAGAATGTGTTGTAAAGTGCTTTGAGTCTCTTGATAAGATAGAAGGGTGCTATACAAGTACAGTCCATTTACTTTTGTTGTGCATAAGTCAAGGTGCTCACAGATTAGAAATAAGTTATGTGTAAAAACAAATTTCCAATTGGTTTCTGCTGTATGTCAACTCATGAACTTATGAGTAACTTACATGTAACGTGCAAACTGACATAACTTACCTGTCGCAACACGTGGGTATATGCCGAAAACTGTGTATAAACAAAATTATTGTCTGGCCATTATACATCAGTGTGCTGATAACTACTTTAAAACTTACACCTAACTTATGCAACACACCAGAGTGTTTGTTTTGTTTTTTCAACCATTGGCCTATGCTGATGCTACATGTCAAAAAGAAAAATCTGGACCTATTTAAGACTTTTTAAGGCCTAAGATTGGGAATATTAAATTAAAGCTAATTGTAAACGTGTTATTTTCTGTACAGTTTGCTAGTATTAAAATTGGCATCTGTGAAACAAGTACCCTCTTACCTCCATGGCTTTGACCCACATGCAGAGGGACTTGGCAGCATGTGACACTTTGCCAATAATTTCTGGCTGAAAATCCGCTTGCCGGCAGAACTGGTTGATCTTCTTTAAAACACGGTCCGACATGTTATCCTTGTCAAAATTGACCAAAGTTTTGATGAAGTTGGCCTCACCTGTCAGAAACAAGTCAAAGTCACAAGCGCTGAAGTCCATTTTGGTGCTTCTACAGTTCATTTGGTCAAAATAGTATATTAACAATGTTCTTTTTTTAGTTCTTTGATCAAAGAACAACTAGAGAAATTTATGATGACAACTGGTTGTTTTGCTTTTTGGCTGGTGAAATCTGGATTGTCTACATATTCATGTGGATGTGTACAAGCTTGGCAGCACTCAGACTGAATTATGAGCTGTGTCAGAGAGCTGGATGGAGCAGCTGTGTATCAGGACTGTGGACTCCAGCAGCACACACTAAGGTGGGAATAATCTTGGAGAAGCAGTGAGCTCGAATTTAAGGAATCAATTAGGCTACAGTATTTGGATTTTCCATCTGATAATTTTTTCCAGCAAGACTTTAAAAGGCAGAAACAGCAATTTACAAGTTCTGCCTGACCTAAAATGTGACCTTGACGGCAAACATCTCAACTCCTCCCGACATGTTTTGGAAAAAACAAAGATGTCTCCTCATCCCTCCCTTCCCCAAGGCCATGGACATGTGATGGAACCTCAACCAAGCTATAAAAACACCTCTTATCTGGACAGTGGCTGAGAGGGGGGGCTCTGGACTATGCTACGACCTGCCCTTAAAATTCAGTGTCTTCACTGATCTATATGTATCATGTATCATGTATTATGTTGCTTTGCTGTGGTAGTTTTTTTTATGACTCAACTCGTGCCCTGTCTAGGACAAGGTGTGAGAGATCTTTTTTTATACCGTCTCTCCCCATGTTTTCTTCCCTTTTCTCATCTAAGCAAAAAATTATTCTGAAGAAGAATAAGAGGGCTGCATTTTTATAGTAGCAGCTTCGTGCACTCCGCCCATCTTCAGACAACATGTTCTTGTTGTACCTCGGTGCAGTAATAATAAAGTTTATTCAGATTCTGATTTTATAAGTTTATTCTGAATGAACACAAACAAAGCATAAAGAAGATGAAACTACCAGAAGGAAAAATATGGAGCTGAAATTAGCTAAAATAATGTGGAATTGGCTGAAAAAGCTATAGCTTTAATAAATAAAAACAGCTAAATAGAAAAAGCTGAAACTAGCAGAAATAGGATGAAAGAAGCATAAAAAGCTGACATTAGAAGAAAGAAGTTAATGAGGCTGAAAGTAGCAAAAATTACGGTACCACGAAAAACTTTATTTTTTCTGAAATCAGCTGAAATGAGCTAAAACATGCTAAAATGCTGCTGAAATGTAGAACAAGCATAAATTAGCAGCAGAAAACAAAATAACATGTTTGCCCAGTTAGGCTGAAAGATGCAGAAATGAGCACAAAAAAGTGGAAATTATCTAAAAAAAATTAAGAAGCAGAAATTAGTCAAAACAGCTGAAAAATAGCAAAAAAAGGCAGAAAGAAGCTTAAATTACCAAAAGGAAGTGGAGAGAGCAGTTTTGCTGAATTAGGCTGAAAAAAGTTTAGAGTGCAACAAAAGTGGAATTAGCTGAAAAAGCTAAAATTAGCATAAAAACAGCTTAGTAGCAGTAAAAGCTTAAACTTGCATTAAAAAAAAGCTGAAAGGATCATAACAAGCTGAAATTTGCAGAAAGAAGTTAGAAGAATCACAAAATGTTGTAGTTAGCAGAAAGAGGCTGAAAGGATGTTAAAACAGCTGAAAGTAGCTGAAAATATTTGAAAGTTGCACAAAGAAGCTGAACAAGAACAAAATGTGAAAGGAGCAGTAAAAGGTTGTAAACAGATCTAAAGATTTGAAGAATGTAAAATGAGCTCAATTCATTTTCTATGGGGAAAAAAAGGCAGAAAAGGCTAAATATTTCAAAAAGCTAATGTTGCACCAACACCAAATGTCATAGCAGGACTGTCCTGAAAGAGCTGAATGTTTTGATTTATGATTTGTTGAAATAGCTTCAAAACTGCAGGATGAGAAGAAATGTACAGAAGAAAAATGGATCCCAATAGAGTGAACGCTTCATAAACATCCAGACAATAAGACTTTTGTGACATTGTCCTCTTTTTGTCTCAAGCATGAACAGTAACATTAAGTCCTGCACAGCTGCTGTCGCTCACCGAGCTGTCTCTTGGCTTCAGCCCAAGTAGGTTCTTTGCCAAGAAGAGTCATGACAGCATTCATCACCGTCTCCACCAGCACTGGAGGACGACCATACGACTTGATCTCTGTCATGTCCGTCTTATTCAAGGACTCCAGAGCCTGACAGTCAGAAGTAAACAATAAATGGATGTTAAATAATTTTAAAAAGTTAGAAACAGTCAATGAGACAAAGGTCTACCTTCATAGCCTCCTCCAGGGCAGGCAAAGCCTTGTCCAGATCTCTCTGTGCAGTCTCTGCCATGGCTTTGCACTGCAGCTCCTCTGCACTGATTTTCTCTCGATTTCCACTGACAATCTGAACAAAAAGACACACAATGTGCCACTTCATCTTTATGAGCATGCTTACGTTAGACAACTCCCACACTTACCTTCTGCTGCTCGCTAGCCTCGTTCTTTTGTTGCAGCATGACAGCCAAGTATTGATCGCACTGTTTCTGGAACTCGTCCACCTGCTTCTTGGCCTCCTCGAGCTCCACGGTCATGGCCTCCACTTTCTCGCGAGTGTCGCTGATTTTAAAAAGGCCATTTCGCAGCTTGGTCACCTGCTCTCCCAACTCGCTGCGTTTCTCTGCCAGCAGTCTGAACAGACACAAACGTAAGAATGATTGGCAATCCAATCAAGACAGACACATTTAGTAAATGTAACAGACAGACATGAATCATTGAATCACAGAAGATGACATCAGAGGTCAAGCAGGGGTTAAATGCTTTCAGGCAGGAACAAATGTGCACAACACAAATGGTGCCAAGAAGTTGGAAAATGCCATATGTACGGGTTAGTATACTGTACTACTAAAACATTTACGAAATCAAAATCTATTTTTTTTTTTTTTTTTCTTTTTTGGTCCCGTTTTGTCCTCCATCATGTAGCAAAGAGGGGGAATTGGACATACTCCATCCATCTTTGTATGTGGAGGCAGGGCAGCCAACTCTGGACACGAAAGTCCCAGGTTTGATCCCCAGTCATTGCACATCTCGTGGTGTTTCTGAGCAGCACACCTTATCCCCAAATGTTCCCCCGGGCACTTTCAATAGCTGCCCTCTGCACCATCTGGTGGTGAATGGGTTAAATGAAGATCCATTTTCGTCATTGTATGGGAACATACAATGATAACAATATGTACATAACACATTACATTATTATGATGCTGTGAACATAACTTGAGAAATAAGTGAGGTACCAACTTCCACTTATCTAGGCGCAAGAACAGGTTCTTTGAAAATTGGGTTGCCAAGTCAAAATCCAAGATGGCTGCTACCATACTGTATATGCAAACCTTGTAAGCTGGATAGCATAACAAATAAGCAACAAAACAACATCATTTTTGATGTGTAGCTGCATCTAGGAGAAAGGTCTAGGTATGAGTTTGGTGATAGTGAAGGTCACTTTCGAAGTTGCCATGTCAAAATCCAAGATGGCCACCATCATGTATACTGTACATATATGTAAAATGACCCTCGTACCATTTGAGAAAACCATGCTTTCTAGTTTTTACAAATACTAAAATATAGTTTTCTTAATGATCGGGGTGGCCTAAGAATAATCTATGGTCAAGGCACCATTGGCCACCCCTGGCTCCTTCTTTGCACCTGGTGGCGGATAAAATTTTTCACTCAACTCGACAGGTTCCATCACTCTGTGTTGCTTTGGACAAGAAAAAAAACTGCCTCTGTTCTTATACAAAGTGTTACTCCTCTCCGTCTGAATATGTTGCACTAAAAACATGAAGGTTTACCTGCATTCCCTGTTCAATTCCTGTCAAGAAAAACATAATCTTGAAAACTACAAACATTCACTATTCAAATCCCTCAGTGAGTACTGAATATAATTTAGAAATGTGGATCCACACTCAGTGGAAGAAAGGCTGACTGTGTCAAAAACATCTGGAAGCCTGAGTCACAACATTAACCCAGTTGACTGCACAGGTAAATTAATATGACAGAATCTGACAAGTGTCGGTTCTCAGAGAAAATATTTAGGTGGAAACAAGAGAGGATCTGCTGCAAAATGCAAAAACAAATTAATAAGGCAACTATCAAGAATAAATGTGGAGATCAAGCAGGGCAGTGGACTGTTATATAGACAGAACTCAGCGTTCAAGCACGTGTGGCTTTTACAAAACTCCTAGACTGTAGCCCACACTAACTAAACCTGCCTTAACAAAGTGTTTTACACTGTCAAATACCACCATAAATATGTGAATATTTTATTTATTGTATATTAAAAGTGCTCTGCTTGTCTGAGAAAGCAATTTGTAAAAAGTAAAATGTTTATGTTTAAGAAAATGGAATGGTAGTGAAGACAAACTGTTGAGAACAAAATGCTGTGCAAGTGGCATTAGGCATCTAATTATTTATATTCGTCTTTCAGCTGCTCCCTTCTTCAGGGGTCTCCACAGTGAACTAACTCACATCAAGACTTGGCGATTGTTTTTACGCCGGAAGTCCTTCCTGATGCAACCACAAACCACCGAGCTACCACAGCCCTCTGTGTGGAGCAGAGAGCTGCCATCTAGGGCCCCCAGGAGAGTAATTTTGGGGGTTAAAGACCTTGCTCAAGGGCCCAGAGCTGGGTAAATGAGGGTGGAGGCAGGTGTGGGCATTTCACCTTTACCACCCACATTTTTTTTATGTTGTCAGTCTGAGGAGTTGAACCGGCGACCTTCTGATCACAGGCCCACCTTCTCTAACCTCTGTGCCACCACTCCCCAGTCTAAAATATCAGCATCAAATCATATCTGAGGATGTTTAGACAAGCCCAACATCTGCACCATAGACTTTATATGTTACAGACCAGATGTCCCTGCCTTCTCTCGACGTTGGGAGCTGAAGCCAGCCGTCTGTTCAGACGACGTTCACAAAACGTTGGAAGGTGGTGGAGAGTGAAGAACCGTAACATAAAAATATCAGAAGTGAAAACGGAGAGTGCGAGGGAACCTACTTCTTGTATGCAGACACCAGTTCCAAGTAGTTGGTGGGCGTTACATAATTGTATCTCTTCAGCTGCAACTTCATGCTCTCAGAGACCTGGGCCACTGACTGGTGCGTGGTCACAAAGATGCTCGCCACTTTTCTATGGATCTGCAACACAGCACGTGTGGAAAAGGTGATGATCCGTGAGATTCAGCAGATTGAAATCTAATGTTCACATGTAGAAATTTAAAAAGCATCTGTGTTTGTCTATGTGTGTGTGTGCATCCCCTCACCCCCTTTAACGAGCCCAGGTCCAGACCATCTAAGTACCTCTCGGCCACCTCCAGCAGGGCGTCTTTGGGCCATTCGCAAAACCAGTCGATGGTGGTGCAGTTGACGATCGCCGGGTACTGAAGGATGCGGTTCCTGTTGATGTTTTTTCAAGACGTGATGTGTAAAAAAGAGAAAATGCATTTAAATGATGGTTGAGGGGGAAAAATCAATCTTGCTTGCTTGTTTGTTAACAAACACTGTCCTTCAGTAACAAAAAAACAACATGAGCAAACTATTTGGTACCCTTGTACATCTTGTAAAATAAACCCCCCAACATGTAGAAAAATGAACATGCATTCTTTGTCCTGTTGTTATGTTTTGTCACTATAGGACTGCTGTGACGTGTAGGGCTGAACAGAGCGTGAGGTAGAACGCAGAGGAGGAATAAGCCTGGAAGGTGTTCTGTAATAGGGTCTGGCATCATGGCACACTGGCTGTAATAAAGTTCAGGAGTTTAATCTTTGTCTCCTACGTTCTTTACAACCACCACAACAATGTGTTTGTACAACTAATTATTTTGCATCTTAATAGATCAGTTAAATGAGGTGTAACGATGCATCTAAGTCACAGTCCAGTACATAACTCGGAACAGGCATCAACGAACGAGTTTCGAACGAGTTCAGTACAAAAGGTTGATTCACACAGCAGGTCCTAACGTATGGCCACTTGTTCACAGGATCTACCTGAAGGGTTCTCCCACTGGGCTCATGCACAGCACAATGTGCAGGTTGTTCCGGACTCGCTCGATCAGGTAACTGAACAGTGAGTCGGGAGTCTCCAGTACGTTGTCTTTCCGGGCAAACTCAGACAGAGCATTGCATACCTACACACACACACACACACACACACACGCACGTGTACACACACACACACACACACAGATCAGTTAAAGTGCTCTCAGTTAAACAAAACCAACAAAATAAAAGAACCCAGACATAGGCCTGTCATGATAACAAATTTTGCTGGACGATTAATTGTCTCATAAATGATTGCGATGAACGATAATATTGTTTGAAATTGAACAAATAATTAATTGTAAACATTTATATAAACATAAACATAGGTGTTTATCTGTTTGGACCAAAGGGTGGATAATTGAGCAGCGTGTCTCTTTAGGAAAAATGGGAGGGAGGGCCCTTGACGTGACATGAGCTGACATGGTGACATGGTGGACACTTGGTGTGGTTTGAGCTCTTTAGCATTTTTCACACAAAGCTTTTAATTAAAAAAAATCAGTAAACAAGTTCTCATCTTCTTTTTTCAGAGAAAAACAACTTTTTACATGAAGGCACGGGTTTCAACTGTGAATTTTGGAACTCAGCAACACGGAGGTTTATTCCCGAGGTCGGCCTGTTAGCTTAGCTCGTAGCTTAGCTGCATTTAACGATCCAAAAACACAATTTTTGATGGGTAAAACAGATTTTAAGAGAAAGTGAGGGGTCAGTGAAGAGCACCGGTGTTGAGCCGTGTCTTCAGTAGAAAGAGACACGAAGAAACGATAGTCGGAAAACGACTATGAGGTCGATAATTTTCATTCATCATGTGATTAATTGATTTATTGTTTATCGCGACAGGCCGACCAAGACACTTTCAGGCAGGAGATGAAAATTCGCACCTCAGCGAACTCATCTTGCTTGTAAAGGTTGGGCACTTCTCCAGAGCTCAGGATGTTGTCGATGTCCTCCAGGAAGGACTCGTCTACGATCTGGGTGTCATTGAACAAGAAAACTGTGGGCTTGTTGTCTACACCAGTTAAACGGTAAAGCTTCTTGATGTCTGAAAAGAAAAAAGACAAGCTCTGAAAGATCGAACATCCGTTGATTTATTATTTTATTTATTCTCCACACGACAGGATTATTTCAAAATCGAGCCCCATCTGTGACAGCAATGGCGTGATTGAGCTCACCTTCTCTGAACTCCTGTTTGCGGTACTGTTTGGACACTTCCACCTGGAACAACTGATATTCACAGACGAAGGCAGCCATCTTAGACAGACTCTGTCTCCCGGAGCCTCCGATACCAATGAGAAGCATGTTACCTCGGAGCTGACTGATCACACGTACAACTCGAGTTACTGGAGAGAACACAAAAATTCAAACTGATGTCTCCGGTTTGCCTGGTCCATCTGGGTAAAGTTTGTAATACACAGTTAAAACTGTTTTTATCTCTCTAAAGTTCAAACACAATATATTATTGTTTTGATAGTGATTGTTTTAAGCTTTAGTGGACATTTGAATAAATGAAGTCCTGCACATATAATAAAATATTAACATAAAAGTAGCGTTTGAAAAAAATGATAGTACAAGTCAAAGTTTTAAACAAAGTTGTTGCACAATCAGCTCTCAAAGTACTGTATTTTTCAGCCTATAAGTCACTTTTTTCTTTTTTTTGCATTATTTATATGCCCTGCGACTTATACACCAAAGCGACTTATTTGTGATTTTTTCCCCCATATTTATAAACCAATTTTTGGCTGGGATATGATCGTTTTCATTCATTCTGACTGAAAATACTGAACACTACCATTTGCAGCCGCTATATGGCACTCGAGTAGTATGGCATGCCATAGTGTCATGTAATAGGTAAAGGTGGCTATTAGTGACACAATCAGCTTGCCACAGAAACAAATAATTGTTTTAGGTGTTTATCTTGTTAAATGTCGAGAAATGCTCAGTGTTCCTCCTTCCTGATTTCCTCCCTGTCTGCGCACTGCCGGAGCACCGAGGCAGCAAATACTTTTGAAATACAGCTGATTTGACTGTTAAAGTGCATTTATTAAGGAAAAGTTCAACTGAGATACACCTTTGCTATAATTGTGAGCTAATAAATAATTGTTTTTAAGTGTTAATTTTGTCAAATTCTTGTTAAAGTCCTCCACTGCATGCTACCACGACCGCCATTTGGCCGCCAATCGGTTTTTGGCACATCGGCCTACATTTCCAGGTTGTCAGCGATGATGCATAACAAACAACGCGTCAGCAGTGACGCATAATAGATGTGACGTATACGGTGAAGAAATATATTTATGAATTTTTCCACTTTATTAGACACATTTGGACTGATGTGACTTATACAGCAGTGTGACATGCACGGTGTAAAATACGGTATGTGTTGGAGTTGTCTCTCGGCTACGAACATAACACATTTCACCTCAATATCTGTAAAAATGATGTTAGAGCTATATTTGTGATCCCTCAGGTCGACTAGCTGTAGCTGTCACCATCAATCAGGTTGACTAAAACATGTACCGGTAAATGCACATCTGGTGACTATGTTTTGAAAACTTTATTAAAATGTGTCCACTGATTTATACGATGTCATAGCCTGCAATCATGAAAGGCGGACGGTAATAAATCGTCATTCAGTGTGGGTTAACCAGGGTATTGGAGTGAGCAGGAAAATATGGGTTGTATTCTCATACTGTGTTCGATGGCGTCTTGAAAGAGCACGAGGCTCATGGGCACTACTCCAGGTGTCAGGTTATAATCTTCCAGCTGCGTTTCCATGAACTTCTTCAACACTTTCAAGTCCAGAATGTCCTCATAGCCTGAAGAGTTGTTTAAGAAGTCACCTGATCCACAAACACAAAATTAGATATATTTGCACCGTCTAGATCGGCAATGGCTGTGCAAGTAATTTAAACTATGGAGAAATACAGACACTTGTATGCTAGCATGAATGTGTCAATTCAATATTGTAGATACCAAATAATGGAGGTTGTTTGTTCGGACAAAGACTGTGGAAAGTAAGGTTGAACAGGGAGGTCAGTCTTTCCTCCAGAAGAGTAATAAAGGTGTTCATGTCACTTTGGTTCACAAGCCGATCTGAGAACACTCTAAAAACAACACAACACTATATATGAGGACAAAAAAAAAACAAAAAAAAAGACTAAAATGTGGGTATATCTAAAGCATTAGCAAGGGTACTATGAATCTTACTGACATTAATCACAAAGAGCACAAAAAGTACCTAAAACACTCATGGATCCACAGTCTTATGAAGCCATTTTGGGTCTCTTGAAAGTCTGGGTGAGCTCTTAGCAATCCCTGGAAAACCTAAAAAATATGATTCAAGAAACACAAAAAAACCCAACATTAATAAATAAATAAAATTATCATTGTTTTGATATTTGAAAATGCAAAATATGTATTCTTCCTTCCGCTATTCCCTTTTCAGGAGTTGCCACAGCGTCATCCCTTTCCATCTCACTTTTTCTGTGTCCTCTGTCCTCACTCCAAATACCTCCATGTCCTCTTACTGCATCTTTTAAAGGGCTCTAAAGTATAACACCACAAAATGGCCTGTGGAAATCCCTTGGGAGTGCTTATAAACTACAGTATAATGTTTGCAGATGATACTGTGATCTGTAATGAGAGAAAGGAGCAGATGGAAGAGAGCCTGAAGAGGTGCAGGTATGCTCTGGTGCAAAAAGGAATGAAAGTCAGTAGAAGTACACAGAAAATGTGGGCGGATGAGAGTGAAACAAGTGGAACAGTGAAGCAGCGAAGGGTAAAAGTACAAAAGGAGGATGAGTTTTAGTACCCGGAGTCAAACAGCCAAGATTTTCATTGGTAGTGATCAAAATGGATAGGATTAGAAAGGAGTATATCAGAGGGACAGCTCAGGTTGAATAGTTTGGAAACACAGCGGCGAGGCTGAGATGGTTTGGACATGTGAGGAGGGGAAGAGGAAGACCACAAAAAGTTTATGGATGTAGTGAAGGAGGGTATGCAGAGATTTGGTAAAAGAAAGGATGATGTTAGAAGATGGGAGTGATGGAGACAGATAATCAGCTAGTGATCCATAAAGGGAGCAGATGAAATAAGAAGGCAAAAAAGATTTAAAATTATATAAACTTTTAGTTTAGTTTCTCCATTACAAATTAAAAATATATAAGCTAGTCTGATGTTCAGTAAGTCAGCATTGCACTGAATTTATTTTCCTGCAGGTCATTTCTGTACCTTGGAGATATCTCTGAGGTTGAAGAGGTAGTGTATCTTGGCTGGTGTGGGAAGAAAGGATGTTGTGACAGCGTTATACAGATCCAAAGTGGCCTGAGTCACAATCTCTCCAGCAGGCTTCACTTCCTCCTTAAAGCCCTGCAGCCTTTGGTTGATCATGGTGCTGTAGATGCTCTTGATTTGTGATTCCTGCATGTGAAGATGAAAAGTCTGACTATGAGTTTGGAACATCTCATGAACCCTACATGCAGCAATATCAAAACAATAAAAGAATAACACAGATATATATATATATATTTTTTTTTTTTTGAGAGGCCAGATAAATAAAACGTAGAAAACTAAAATTAACAATGAATAAGAAGCTAGGGAAGTTCAAAGAAGACAAATAGCTTAAACTAGGCTGTTGTTCAAACAGTATAACTATGAAAATAATCAGACCGTTACCTTTGTGCTGAAAAAAGATGATAAAAAAAAAAGAAATGTTCAACAGTTCATGTTGTGTTCTGCACAAGAGAAGCAATGAAGTCCAGACACTTGCAAAAACTAAAACAATGTTTCAAGGAAAAATAATAAAAGTAAATAAGGAGGTAGGACTTACATTAGGAAAGGTCATATTGATGAGGTTAAATCCACTTTGAAAGCGAGCTGAGATCTGAGTCCTCCCTCCACCAGGGGGCCCCATAGATGCCAGCAGGAACATGTCCTGATTATAAAGGAACACAGAAATCAGAGGTGGACATCTTGGTCGGAAACAACACACCGACCTAACTAGAGAAAAAGCTAAAATATGCTAAATTCTAGCTAAAGCAGCAAAATTATGTCTAAAAGCTAAATTTAGCAACAAAAAAAAAAAACTACCCTGATGGTAAAAGTAACAAAACTATTGGCTAAAAGCTAAAGAAGCAAAAAGATAGCTAAAGGCTACAAGTAGCAAAGGAAGACAAATATAGAGCAAGTATTATGAAGCAGATTTGAACCAAAATCAGGCGTTTGAAGGAAATTAAGAGATTTGAATGTTTTTCTATGGAAAAAAATATTTTAAAGTAAATATTTTGAAAAGTATAAAATTAAAAAAAAAACACAATAAAATGATTTAATTAGTTTAAACTATTAAAATATATTTTGAGAAGAGGGAAAACTATGAGAGAATTAGGGATGCACGATATTATCGGCATGGTATCGGCCAATATTAGCGATAAAGTTAAATATCGGACATCGGCCATTCCATCAAAATAACACCGATGTGAAGGACTTCTGTTTTATATATATATTTTTTTTAATTTTAATAAACTGTCAAGTGTATCTATTAATGCACTACTACTTATGTGCTTTTCACTAGTAGCTTGTGAACAAGTTAGATTTGTGAACATTTACAAATTTGCACTGTTTCAAGTGTTGTCATTGTGTTAGAGACTAAATGTCATGAATAAATTTGACATTAAACATAATCCAAGTTGAAGTGTTGCATCATTTTCATCCCCCTTTTTGGCATCTGCATTTGGCAACAGGCCAAACTGATAGACCATGCAGAATAATGTAGTAATTTAATTCCACAGCAGAGAAAGCTATGTAGTCTCTGTAAGTAGGTGTAGGGGGAAAATTGGTATCAGTTATAGATTATCGGCTAAATAATTTTTAACATATCCAATATTGGATATCGGCCAAAAATCCAATATCGTGCATCCCTAGAGAGAATGAAAATGACAAATATATCTTAATCCCACAGACCTCATTCTTACGTTCATCAGTCAATTCTCACCTGGACTAACTTTAGGGTCCGTTTCTGTCGGTCGTACCAGAAGCCGTAGTCGATCCAGAAGCGAAGCAGCTCCAGTGGCGGCTGGGACCCGAACAAGTCGAGGGCCGGCATGTTCAGGTCATCCAGGAAACACACCATCTTCTTCCCACCGGCTGGTTTGAACACGCCTTTGGTTCTCTTTTCTGTCCGGCTCTCTATGATGGCCTGAATGTTATTGGAAGTGGTCTGGACGTTGGAGGAGACAGGTCATGTTTAATTCAATTCAGTTTCTTTATATAGCGCCAAGTCACAACAGAAACATTCATATATACAGTGTATATATAAAGTAAGTTAACAATGAAGGCGACAGTGGAAAGATAAAAACTCCCTCATGAGGAAAAAACCTTTAGCAGAACCAGGCTAAGGACAAGCGACCATCTGCTTCAACTGGCTGGGTTTGGTAGGAACAGATACACAATGGCAGGTTGAGAATCACGTTGAGATAGAAATAGTATCAAACGAAAACTATTCAATTTCAACAATTCATTTAAGGAAACAAGGTCAATTTGTCCTCTAGTAGTCTAAGCAGCATAACAAGCTGACCCTAACTATAGGATTTATCAAAAAGGAAAGTCTTAATCACATTCTAAAAACTGGACAATGCTCTGTTAGGAAAATATGAAACAATAAGATAAATATAAGATGGAGCTAGGTTGTTGAGGGCTTTGTAGGTTAGAAGTAAGATTTTGAATTAAATTCTGAATTTCACAGGGAGCCAGTGGAGAGAAGCTAAAACTGGAGAGATATGATCTTTCCTACTAACTCCAGTTAAGACTCTGGCAGCAGCATTTTGGATTATTTTGGACATGACACAAACTGAAAACTTTTATGCTTTTATAATTGACTTTATTGCACACCTTGAAATCACAACTTTTTTTTTTTTTTTTTTACAAATTGTGTAGACCTTTTCAGAAGTAAAACCTTTATATTTTTTTTAATCTATAAAATTGTGGTAATTCTTGTGCTTTAGGCAGTAAAAGTGAAACTAACACATCATTTCTGATATGATGGAACAACTCAAAATGTTGAGATTTCTTTATGGTTCTCAGTCAGTCAAATGTTTCAAATATTTTTTTTTTTAAATATATGTTTTTAATATTTCTGGCCTCTTTAAGTAGTGTATGCGTTGTCCAGAGACAGTAGAATTTGTTTTGTTTAGTGTAAAATAAAACAGGGATGTGAAGGTAAAGTGGCTCCTGTACAGACTAGTGAAGGCCTGGTGGAAACACTGATGGACATGAAACAAGAGGTAACAGTGATGATAGCTGTAAACCTGTGAGGTGGTTTTAAGTACCTCCATCATCTCGGGCTCTTTTCCAGCCCTTCATTGGAGCTGTCTCGCAATATTGTGCCAAACAGAGGGAACTCTGGTGTAACGTGTGAATTGTGCTGATGCTGGATGGATGGAGGCAGATGCACTCGTACACACAGGAACATGCACGAGTATGCTTAATGCAGCAGTCAGTCACCTCTAAGTGAGTGCATGTGAAGCATCTCATGCTGCGATTGAGTGTGGCTCAGCATCATCGTATCCAGGGGTGATGTGTGGGTTACTGGAGCCTGTGCAGATGTTGGTGCAGCTACAAATCCTAATTTACAGCATCTCAGCAACATGTGTCTAATGGAGATGCTGTTTGCTGAATTAGACCAAATTAAACCAGCAACCCTTCAGTTTTTACAAAATGACAACAAAAAAAAAGGATTATTTAATGACAGATCAGTGAACACAGGTTTATTTATTTTTAATTTATTTTAAATAAATGGGTTCCACTGCTAAATAAGAGATTTCTGTTTACAATGTAAGCTCAAAACAACAGTGTCAACTGGGTGAGTTAAAAAATAAGCTGCAAGTTTCACTTTTGCTTTGCTTAATTTAAGGCAAATCGCTTTGTTTCAACGTGAATAAGAAGTCAAAGTAGCTGTAAAATAACATGACTCAAAAAAGTACCGTTTTGACTCCTAGACCTTCCAAATGTCGTGGTGTCTCTGAGCAAGACACCTAACTGCTCCCCAGACACTTATGTAGCTGCCCACTGCTCCACCTGGGTGTATCTGACCAAGAGCTCAAACCACACATAGCGTCCGCCATTTTGAGAACAG
>JARVLU010000001.1:24073254-24097893 GCA_031762415.1 Simpsonichthys santanae
GACACGGTGGAACATGCGGTAAGAGCTAGCTGTTTGTCTTTAACGTTTAGCCCCGCGGTGTCTAGGAGCTTGAATGCCAACACTGCATCCGGTAGTTCCATTTTGAACTTACGTAACTTGTTATACCGTCGTTCAAATTCAATAATGTAATCCATCATGGATGTGTCGCCACGTCTGTTGATCCGATCAAACTCCGTGTAAGCTTCGTACTGTCGATCCTTTTCTTCTTTTAAAAACACTGAATCTAGCTTGTTTAAAAGAATGCTCATTCCTGTATCGTTGTTCAGCTGTTCCGCGGCGATTTCCAGCGCACTTTCTCTTGCTCTTCCTGACAGCGATAGGGTAACCGCTAGTGCCTGCTTCTTTTTGTCCAAGTCGGTAACAAGTCTCCAGATTTCAATCTCATTTTTCCAACTCTCATAAGACGTCTTCTCGTCGAACGGTGGTGGAACTTTATAATTTCCAGCAGCGGCCATCCTCTGCTACCAATTTGTTGAATAAAGATTACGCTCTTGCGTTTGCATCCATACTTTATTTCACCAGAATTTCCCGTAAAAACTGTTAACTCCAACGTCCACTTTCACTCCCTCACACCTGCGCAGTAAGCTACTTACAACTTAACACTTAGATGTCGTTTTAAGAACTAGCTCTAGCATTAGCTTGTGTCTAACACTTGAGCATCCTTGGAGGAAACCCCCTAAGACGCCTACCTGTGAAGACATGTTGATAGTGAGGGCAGCCCACTTGTTATCCAGCTCTTGCAGGACACTCTGTGCCAGAGAGGTTTTGCCAGTTCCCACTGGTCCAGTGAGCAACACCGGGTACTGACTCAGCACCAGAGCTTTAACCAACAAGTTGTAGCGAACTGTGTCCACTGTAGGAACCATAATCTTATAGAATGGCGCTCTGTAGGAAAGAGATACAGTAGAAATAACTTTGTCACCACATTTTCATTTACAAAGCAGAAGTGAAACAGTTAAAGTTGTGTAGTATGGATAAAACGCTGACACGATGCTAACAGGTTAAAGATGCACACGTCACAATTCTCTCAGCTGGTTCAGATTTCCAGCTTTTACAAATCTTTGTCCTGCCCACTCCCACTTCATGTAACTGTTTTCCCTTTATGAAATATTAATACCAACATTCAAAGTAAATGTTAATAATTTTTGCTTGAATAGAAAATTTGACTGCTCATAATACAATGTTTATAGAAAAACCTGAAACAGCAGCAGGTTACAGTGGCTTCCTGTACAACGCTAATAAAAAGCTAATCTCAGTGACTGGACAAAGAAGTTTCTAGAAGTAGTAAAATGATTATTAAGTATATACTGTATAGGTTATAGCTTCTTCACCCTCAGAAGGTCCTTTAACTTTATGAAAATAAGCGTTCCTTAAAGGGGGCGGGGTGGTGGTGGGGGGAATTGACCACCAAACATGCCTGCTTAAAAATACAATTTTTATATTATTATATTTTTGTGTGAATGTTTATGAAGCATTCACTCTATTGTGATATATTTTTCTTCTATATGTTTTTAGCATCTTTCACATTCCTCAATTTTTGTGCTATTTCAACAAATCACAAATCAAAACGTTCAGCTCTTTCAGGACAATCCTGCTATGACTTTTGATATTGGTGCAACTTTAGCTTTTTGAAATATTTAGTCTTTTCTGCCTTTTTACTCATAGAAAATGAAATGAGCTCATTTTTCATCCTTCAAATCTTTAGATGTGTTCACAACATTTTACTGCTCCTTTCACATTTTGTTCTAGTTCAGCTTCTTTCAGCTTCCTTCTGCAAATTGAAAAATCTTTTCAGCTACTTTGTGAGCTTTTCAGATTCTTTCTGCTAACATTATTTTTGTGCTTCTTCTAGCTGCTTTTGTGCTAATTTTAGCCCTTTATGCTAATTCCACATTTGTAGCTTTCCTTTAAACTTTTTGCAGCTTAATTCAGCAAAATTGTGCTCTCTCCACTTCCTTCTGGTAATTTAAACTTTTTTTTTTAAATTTTTTAGCTATTTTTCAGCTTTTTTGTTGTTGCTAATTTCAGCTTTTTTCAGATAATTTCCTCTATTTTGTGCTCATTTCTGTTTTGTTCAGCCTAATTAACTCCCTTATGCTAATTTAAGCTTGTTATGCTCCTTTCAGCTTTTTCTGCTAGTTTCAGCTTTTTCTGCTCTTTCAGCTACTATTTAGCTCTTTTGATGCTGTTTTTAGCTTTTTCGGATAATTCCACTGTTTTTTAGCTAATTTCAGCTCTTTACACTTTCTTCTAGTAGTTTAAGCTTCTTTAAGGTTTTTCCAGCTACTTTTCAGCCACTTTTTGCTAATTTCAGCTTTTTTTTAATTTATTTGGCTAATTACTTAATTTTTTGCTTACTTCTGCACATTTAAATCTAATTCACCCCTGGATGGGGCGGTGGACTTTGTCGCTGCAGGGTAGGTCTGCAGAATAGGAACAGAGCTGCTGTTCTGCAGAGCTGGTGAGTAAAATTTTGCAGTACTGTGCAGTTCATATACCTATGCTGTTAAAATGACATAGATTTAAGAGTTTAGAACATTGCAGGAGTGTGCAAAGGGTTTATAAAGCCTTAAAATATATATAAATACTAGAATAAATACTGTATAGCATTTCTAACGTAACCCCCGTGATAATCGAGGGACTACTGTAAATATTTATTTGTGCACAATGCCAGTGTGTTTTACTTTTACTGAACAGAAGTCAGCCTGGCTCCAGGATGACGTTCATGACTCTTTGGTCTTGCATGCAGGTGGAACAACACGGGTGTGACTCTGCTCTTTATATTCAAACTACAACAATTTCATCAGAAGAGGTGAGAGGCACGTTTTAAGAGCACCTTGCAGCAACAAAGGACACCTCTTCCAGGTAAGTTCCAGCCCCCACTGTCAGCGACTTTAAAAGCAGCACTCAAATGTATAAGGGGAGCATCACCAACTGAGCTAACATTTAAAGTTTAGAGATATTAGTGACAAAAACATTACTGACAGAAATGCTTTATTTGTTATAAATATGGGATCAGAAAACTTGTTTTCTAATGGACTTCAATACGGCTGATTTTTCCCCTAAGGACCAGTAGAAGCCAGTAAAGTTACTCAAAGGTTTCGCGGAGTTTAGAAAAAGTTCAAAGGCTTTTTAGGTTTAGTCAGAAACAGTCATATTTTGAAAAATGCTGACTCATTTTCCCCACCAAAAAAACCTTCTGAAGGTTAATGTTCTTTTCTTTCCTGCACACGTAAAAACATAAAAGTGCACCAGCTGTAAATGTCACCAGTTTAAGTAGCAGCTGGCGCCATAAAAGAAAGCATCTGCCTGAGCAGTAACGTGTGCAGCAAATACAGTCTAACTCTATAAAACAATCGTGTTTCCTTCTTGTAGATTTTTATTTCTCTTATCCTTCCTCTAATTTTAATTTTAAACAGTACTGTATACTGATTTTATAAATAGCTAACTCTGAGTCTATTTCACTTACAAAGTAGTAAAAACTTCTATTACCAGAGCAAATCAGCCACTGAGCTATGATGTGTTCACTGACCAAAAAGAAAATAAAGAGCTTCCGAGTGTCAAAGCAGATAACCGCCAGTCAAGCACCACAAACTGTAGCTGAATTATTGATGCATCTCGACCTGCTACAGTTGGACTCGGGTACAAAGGAGCGCTGGGTACTCACGCAGCGTTGTAGCGCCAACCTTTTGGCAGCTGATCTTCAAAGGAAATCCAAGTTTTATTCTTAGGGTCCACGTAGTACTCGTAAACTGTTTCCTGAAAAGGTTTATGAAAGATAAAACTTTCAATGAAAGCGACTTCAGTTAGTGGATGGAAAGAAATGGTGACAAAATATTTGATTCCTAAAACACATTTGGAAGCGTTTACATACTCAAACAGATCTGCACATTCTACACCCAAATACTCAACATAATGTAGTAAATCATTGTGTTGTATCAATGTAAGACATTAGTTTTCTTCAGTAGTAGTAATTGGCTTTCAATTTTAAATTTCTAAACATTTGCACCATGAAATTATCAGTCCTTTGGATCAGCTGAAGCTATGAATTCATTAATTTAGTCTGCTAACGTCTAAAAAAAATGTATACACTACTTGTGTTAATTTTACGACTGAAAATGACAAATTTACCATAATTTCAGGACCATAAGCCGCTACATTTTTCACAGGTTTTGAACCCCGTGGTTTAAAAAATGCTGCGGTTAATTTATGGATTTTTACTTTTGACGGGCTAACGAGCTTCATGCTGCTAAAACATTTAGCCTCGTCCCGGGTGCTCACGTAGCTGCCCAACACACTTCTCTCTACTGTATTTAGTGGGCGTGGCTTACATTCGGGTGCACTCAATAGTCCAGAAATTATGGTACATGTACAAAGTAGTTTGACTCAGGTGAGGATTTTTATTTCTATCTAAAGGTTGGCAGTTAGACTCTATCATGTACTTTGAATTCACGCACAAACAACAGAAGAGCTTCTTCTTTTTGTAGAAACTAAGAAGCTAATATAAGCACATATATATGCTATTTTAATAAGTAATCTAGCTGAATCAACCAGTTGTAATGGTGCCAACACTACATCAAATAAATCCACATCAGCTTGTTAGTGCCATTGGGATGAAACAGGGCTGATGGAGATAGATAAAGAGCCAGATGTGGCCCTCAGGTCTTAAGATACCCATGTCTTGTGTAGCAGCAAAGGTAAAATCACCCACTCACCTTCAAAATAAAAGCACTGCAAAAACGCTGTTTCAAAATAAAAGCTTTTAGTCCATTTTCAGATCACTATCCCAATCAATGTTTGATCGACTTAGTGTCGTTTTTGAAGGCTATATGATGCAACTTACTGGAGGACGGCAAACGGTCGTTTTTTTTATTCCTCTAGTTTTTTGCACTGCAAAGGTGCAAGACTGAACCGGATGGATGCAGATGTGCAACTATAACGTTACCGTATATAAACAAATACTTTTTATCACAAAAAACCTTGATAGGGAATGTGCCCTCCATCTCTCGTAGGAAGTTGTCCATCTTCTCACGTCCGTCCTCGTCAACAGAGGCGCAGATGGACCAGATGAGGCTGAAAACGAACCACAGCTCCACTACCCTACCCAAGTTTTCTTTGTCAGAGGGGTTTACCTAAACAAAAGGAGAAAAATGACACTTCTCATATTAGAAATGCTAATGTACTTTATAAGTTATAGGTGAAGATAAAGATTGTAAGCTTGTATTTCAGTCGCAAGTATATTAGATTTACAATATGGCCCCATACCCCACTGCTGGGTGTAGCCAGGGAGTCATAGAGGCGGCATAGAGAAGTGACACTGTTGAGTTCAGTGGTGGGAATCAGCTCCTTACAGTTGGTCCTCTTAAAGTTCAGTGTGCTCTCTACATATTTCTCAAAGAAAATCTTTAACTGCTCCACTTCAGCCTTTGAAAGTGGAGAAACACAGATTAGGGGAGAAGAGTATGACACACTTTCTGTATGATTAAAACAGAAAAAATATGTTAAAAACTATGATTCAGTGGAAATGTGTTGTACTTTGTGTCTTTTCTCCAGCCAAGACTGAACAAAGGGCCTCCATCCAAGATCAACATAATCATTGTAGACCATCCCACAGCGAGACACTGTAGCTGGGGAGGCCATCGCCAGGTTTTCCACTTCAAACAGAAGAGACACCTATACAAAAAAAAAAGAAAGAAGAAGAACTGGTCTTACCCTGTGTTGGTTTATTAGACGGGTGGAAATATACGTATCTGTGCTTTGCCTTTCTGTTCTCACCTGCTCGGGCATTGAGATTCTCTCTCCGTTTATGAGCGTTAGCACCTTGTTGTCGTCCATAACAGAGTTCATGCTCTCAATCCACAGAGTGTCAACAGGCCCATCAAACACAATCCACTTTTCATCAGGTTTCTCATCTGAAAATGGAAAAATACACGGTGACTGACAAAACAACAGATGGAAAAAAAAAAATCTAATATGATTGCAAATGCTAAAAACTGTATTATTTATGTGCTGAACAAAAATGAATTATTGGAAATCCATTTTAGCACTATAATGCTTGATAGTAGGAAACTCAGATGCTATAAATACTTTTATTTGTTTTAGCTTTAAACTGGGTGGAGAACCACAAAACTGGGACTGTTGCAGATGATCGGACCAACAAGGTAAACACAATCCTGCCAAATATAAAATTAAAAAATAGCTGCAGTACATGTATGGTTTTCATTAGCTGCTGAGTGGTCATTGTAACTGGGCAATAAAAATCTAAAACTAGTCATACCAAGAAAATATGTTTTTATGTATTTGACATAAAAAAAATTCAAAAACACTTGTTTGAAAATGTGCATGTTCCGCAGTAGTTAATCACCAGCATCAAATTAAATAAAAAAGACAATATTTTCTGCTTATGTTTCTCCGGTGAAAGAAATCAAATTTTGTTGGTCTTGAACATGAACACTGAGCAGCTGCGTACCTGAGGTAAAGGTAAAGATCAGCTGACAGGTGAATGACAAGCGACTGTTTCAGTTTATGTTTTACACTTCAAGCTTGACAGTAACTTTTAAATCGTTCACAAACTGTGCTACCTAGTGGAGATTTTGACAAACACTCACTTGCCTCCAAAATAAAAGCACTGCAAAAAAGCTGTTTCAAAATAAACACTTTCATTAACCTTTCACAGGGCAAATGGAGATACATAAAAATACATATGTGGCCCTTGCATCTTAAGATGCCCATGTGTTTGGTGGAAACAAAGGCAAAATCACCCACTCACATTCAAAATAAAAGCTCTGCAAAAAAGCTGGTTCAAAATAAAAGCTTTCATCAACCTTTTGCAGGGCAGATGGAGATAGATGAAGAGTCAGATGTGGCCCTTGGTTCTTAAGATGCCTGTGTGTTGGGTGGCAGCACAGGTAAAAATCACAATCTGATGTTGGTGTTGATTTATAAAACATTCTGTGAGAATGTGTGTGTGTGTGCATTTGTGTCTTTGCTTATGTTACTTTGTAAGGCCCATTTTTCTAACTTATACTACATTGTGAGGACCAAATGCTCCCTATGGGCCCAAAGCCTAGGCCCCATAAGAAGAAGTTTCATTGGTGGGTTAGGGGTTTGGTTTAGGGTCAGGGTATAGAATTAAATGAAAAAAAAAAAAAGGAAGACAATGCAAAGTCCCTGTAAAGATAAAAAGACAAACGTGTGTTTTTATGCGCATGTGTGTGTTTGTGCATTCAGGCAGCCGTACCTGCACAGGCTGATCTCATGAGTGAGGACAGCACTCCGTCGGTCCACTCGTTTGTAGAAAGGTCATTTTCTCCGTACAATTCGCCAAGACTCATCGACTTTGGGTTCAGAGGGAACACCTGACATTACAGAAGCACCAAGACATGAAAGAATGTCAACATTTAACAAAAGCACACCTACAGAGTGACAACTGTTGGCAGGTGTCTGTCTGTTTGCATCTGTTCGTCTAAAATCATGAGTCAATATTTCTGTGTTGGGTATGTCCTTTTGGATTGTCCTAACATGTCCTATCTGTCTTTTTTTTTAAACTTTTTTGTTTGTTTGTTTTTACATTTTCTATGCCTTTGCAGCTACAATCTTCCAAATTTCTCAGCTGAGACACAGAAAAGGATTAAGAAGTAAACTTTTGTTTTGTTTGATTTTTACATTTTGTGTTAGTTGTAAAAACAACATTTAACCTGCTATTAGCTGCAACACTAGATATGTTGGCAAATGTTTCTATTAATTAAGACATACTCTGCAATTCAATTAAAAATTATTTAAAAAGGTAACATGCAAAATCATTGCTCATTACGCATTATTTAATTGAAAGTTTTTAAGTAATATGGTGGAGTGCGTAGTTTAAGAAATAAACCATTTTTATAGTGGTAACACAATAAAGATGTATTTTGTAGATGATTAATATGAATTGTATCATTTTGTAAACAATACTTTATTGTGCCTCATAAATATGTATCATTAAGACTTTAGTTTTTCATTCACACACACCTGAACCTGCTGAAAGCCAGGTTCTCCTTTATCATGGAGGGTAGTGAGGGCGTTCTGAAGAGTCTTCCAGGTCACGCTCTTAGCGCTGCCCGTCTTACCGACCAGCATGGAAGAGTGTCGAGAGTTTTTGGTCTCGTAAAGCTGGATGACTTTGGTCATGGTGAAGGGAGTCACCTGCAAACTGCTTCGCTGAAGCTCCACCTCTACGGCCTCCTTTAACTGCAGTAAAATAACAGTGGAAATCAGTGTTGATGCAGATATATCGTGACCATGAGGACGTACTGCTCAGGGTTGAGAAGACCTTTTAAAATCAGGACATTTAAGATGACCAATGATTTTCTTGACCTGCTAACTTTATGGGATAGTCACAACATTCACCCTAATCTAAAAACCAAAAGTTAGCTTAATGTAACGGCTGTGGCAGCCATTTTGTGTTAGCATAGAAGATGCTCTTAAGTGTGCTGTACTGGTGCAGTTTTCAATAAATTTGTAATTCAGTATATTTATGTCTATGCTTAAAATACAAATGTTTTAAGTCAATTCAGCACAGTTTTTTTCTGTATCGGATCGACACTAAACATCAGATATTGCTATCTGAAGTGAAAAAAGTGGATTGTGCATCTCAGAGTTTCATATTTCCGAACATTGTTGTTCACAAAGTAAATATACAAATACTTTGCCCTACACAGTGTTTTTTCAACATTATGTAAAAATAAAAGTGCTACTAAAATAATCCCTTATTTGAACTCAAATATCCAACTCTGGTTGCCGGAGTTAAAACACATCTGAATTTTACTTGTTCTAAAAACATATTTGATTTTATTATAGACAAGACAAAAAGAAGACAACCACTAGTCCGAACAAAAGACAAAACAAAAGTTTACAAGAATGCTACTCTTAAAGGATAAGTTCAGATCATTTGACGTGGTGTTTTGAGAAAAGGTTATGAATAATTATTGTGTCATTTAATTAATATAACAATTGACAGCAGTTTAAAGCTTTATAATCTTAGTCCCTGCCTGACCCATTCTTTTTTTTTAAGATTAACGTTGTTTTATGATAGCAACAATCCACTTTGCTCATCACCCCGCCAGTACTACTAGGGGTTAGCTCAGCAGTTTAGTCAGAAATAAACTCTACTTCTCCAAAATGAGGCAGTTCAAAGAGCTCTCTACAAGTACAGACATTAAATATGAATAATCTCCACAAATGCTTCCTTCAGCAGATCTGAACTAGCTGTTACCTGTGGGAGTTCTGCTCTGTCAGCTCTCTGCAGCCACAGTTAACTCTAATCAGTAGCACCTGAGGATCATCGTCTTGATGAGCAAGAGGAGCATAAAAAGCTGCAGAGGACATCCAGTCAGCGCTGGAGCATTACCTGCCAAATGGTGGTTCTGTTCTAGCCTTTAGCTTGTGAGTTGACTGAGTATTAACTTCTTTCTATTTCTCCATGCTTCCATTAAATAATCCCTGATGTCCTCATGTCCCCTGGATTCTCCTCCATGAACCTGACGCTCTCCTGTGCCTCCTCACCTTCCCATCACTTGCCTGTCCCCTGCCATTGTTCAGATGAACCATTTGGTTCAGCTACTGACAGTACTGACTCCTACTTCTATCGTTAGGAAGAGCAATAACAACATTATCACCCCTGCAGACAGACCAGTAACTATCTCCTTGCTCTTGAGGGTTTCAGCTCCCTCCCTCGTTCATTGAATGATTCATCACCTTGTAAATAAACACTGTAAATACATTTTGAGTCTTGGTATCGATTCTCCACAGTCCTTGTATCTGGCTGTAGCTGAAATCATTACATTCCCTTCTTCAACATACCTTGTCATAGTCCAAAGCAGGTGTCTCCACATGGGGGAACAAGTCCTGGATGATCCCATTGAACAGTGGAAGGTCAGCAGAGGTCAGTTTAGCAATATTCATGTCTTTCATGGCCATCAGAAGAACCTTAGGAGATACAAAGAGTTTATCATCATTTCTGTTTATTTTCTTTATTTCTGACATCTCTCTGTGTGTAAAAAGCAACAATTTGCTAAATGTGTTTCTGTTTGATAAGTTAAAAGTCCAGGAGAGACCTACTTCTTCATCAGGAAAGCCGGGGGAAGCGCAACGCTTCTTTCCAGCATAGCGAAGCAGAGAGGTGAGAGCACGAAGACCAAAATCGTAATGGTCCTGTTTGGACAACTGTTGCACTGCCAGAGAGTACAGCGTGAACACCTTCTTAGCCAAAAGCTAAAAGAAACGGAGAAAAGTCAAACGAAGACGTAAGGAACAAAGCCGGAAAGAAAACACAGAAACTAAGTATGAGGAAGATAAATAAACACCAGCCTTGGATAGAAAGACAAATTTACGTCAGTCAAAAACCTCTAATTAGACATTTAGGCAAACAAAGCCCTAAATGTCCAAAAACAATACGTTTGTGTTTGTTGTAAACCTAGTTTGTATGTCAAAAAAACAGAGAAAGTATATTTTGTTTCACCTTGCAGTCGTTAAAGCCCTCTCCAAAGAGCAGGATCTCGGCGATCAGAGTCGAGTCTGGAACCACCATGGAGATGGGTCTGAACATGGACTTGAGGTTGTCAGGGAGCTCAGTGCGACCAGCATACCCTTGGGTCATCCACAAAAAAAAAATAATACAAGAATGGATTAAAAAAGTCCAACTCTGCAATGGTTTCCTTATTTCTTTTCTATTTGAATTTGACTGAAAAGTCTAAAAACATAAAATGCTCCTGAGCGATTCAATTCAATTCAAAAATACATTATTAATCCCAAAGAGGAACGTATTTCTTGTTGTAACTCGTTATCTTCTTTTCATTGAGATGTTATAGATGCTGATGGCTGTAGGCAGGAAGGATCTCTTGTAAAGCTCCGTCCCACAGTGGATCCAAAGAAACTGGCCACAGACAGCCGGCTGCAGGTGGACGATCCTGTCCTGCTGTCACAAGCCACGTTTCCTGCTAGTTCCAGGATCTCAGTGGTCAGGCACTCAAGCACAGCAGGCAGGGAGATGGGAATGCACCCACGGTGCCTCCTTTTCAAATCATTCAAAATTTGAGGCTGTAGATGAGATTTTTGAGCTTTTGAAGTGTTTATCAGTTGCTCCAGGTTGTAAAAACAACAACACCTTGTTGTTATGGTTATGCATAAAAAAAATATCCAAAACTAAAACGGTGTCAGTAAAAATCCTTCCAGCTGCACATCATTGGATACCAAAGGAAACAATCATCCAAAAAAAATGTGATTCACACTCAACAAAAGAGGAAATGAAAATTTCCAAAAGCAAAATCTCAGAATGAATGTAACAGAGCTACTCCAACATGCAGCCACCCCGAGCGGCGCAATCTTAGAATGCATCTTGAGGACTTACCAGGGTTCATGGTGATAAAGATGCCACATGATGGAACCAGCCTGATGTTGTGTCCTTCGAAAATGAACTGAGACTGTCCAGCTGAAAGCGAAGACAGGATGGAGAGGATCTGCTGCGCAACCACGGACAACACCTCGATGTTGATACGGTTGAACTCATCAAAGCATCCCCACGCTCCCGTCTGTTCAGGACGGACAGAGTAAAGTGTTCGAATTATTACGACCCCAGTTCCCAAAAAGTTGAAACGTTACGTAAAATGTACATAAAAAGCACAGTGAGAAGGAATGTAAATCATACATCTGTTATTTATTCACAATAGAATATAGATAACGTGTAAAATGTTTTGATTAATGTAAAAAATGAATAGGTACCGCCATTAAAAAAAAAAGACTGTTTTGAAATTTTTGTCAACAACGAATTCCAAACAAGAGTATCAAATATGGCACATTAAACGTCCATCAACAAACCATTATACAGCAATCTATAGCAATGGCTGGACAAGAACAGAACTTATATAATATTTGACCTTGATTTGCAACAGTGACCTTGAAAATATCTTGGGGGGAAAAAATAATACACGACCCACCGTTTAGTGGTAGAACAAATCTGTATGAAATTCCATTAAATTATCCAGAGCGGATCAGACGTTATGGCCCAGACAAGAGAAAGTTTACAAATGTACAGAGACAGGTTGTTGCTATAAAATACAAAATGTTTCCCCTTCCATTATCAAGGAGGGCACCTCGCTCTGTCAACAGAATCGAGTGCCCTGCCTATGGACCCCCCCCCCCCCCACCCCCATGGACAAATGCCATCACTGATGTAGCACTAAGCTAGTGGCATGCAATATAGATGTGCTAGCTAAAAAGCTACAGAGGTGGCGCTCCACTTCCTTCATGCTTCACTCCGCCAACCCACTCCCAATCGACAACTGCCAGCGCAAATGTAGTGCACAAGACACGGGTGACTCCGTCTTCAGCCTACCCCCACCCCCACTCCACTCCGGCAAGAAAAATCTCGGAAAAGATGAACGCCCTGCCAAGGCAAGTGAGCTAGGGGAAACACTGAACGTACTTAATTTTTCCCCCCAAAATTGTGTTAATCTTTAGTTTACACATTTGATATGTTTACTATGTTAAAATAAAATATGGGTTGGTAAAGTCTTCAGATTATCACATTCTGTTTTTCGAATTTTACACAACATTCCACATTTTTTTTAAAAATTAGGGTTGTACTTTTTTCACACATAAACATGATGAAACCTTCACACAGACAAAGAAGGGAGCCTTTAATATTTAAAAGTAAAGTTGTACTCTGTGCACTGCCTGCTGAACATTTATCATTACTGTTGTCTTATCACATCAATACAACTCACAAGTAATGAATTTCCTCGTTGGGAATTAATAGAATACAATACACATACACATTACTATTATTAATATTATAAAATAAAAATGAATAAATCAATACAAGTACCTGAGCCAAGCCTGAGAACATGCGTCCCATCGATTTATAATCCAGTCCTTCAGAGCAGTTGACAACAATGACGTACATGCCCAGAGCTTTGCCTAAATCTTTAACAGTCTCCGTCTTCCCTGTACCAGCAGGGCCTTTAGGAGAACCCCCCCGATGCAGATGGAGCGCTGTGGTCAGGGTCATGTAACACCTGGACAGGATCAAACATCATTAATTACATTTAAAATTCACTAAAGCTTATGCATACTAATATAACTGGGATATTTCTTGAAGCCAGAAGCAAATACACATCAAGAAATATTGAAAAAAAAATGCCTATTTGTGATATACAGTACTACCTCGCTACTTCGACTTTAGCGGACTCGCTCTTTAGTGGTTTTTCAAAGTAAGATTGGACATGACACACAATTGGCTGATTGATGGATGAGCTGGTGGCAGAGAGAGCTGATTTCATGACATTCTGTGCTCTTTTAGAGTACTACTACTTACTACTTGGTGGATTTTCACTTATTGCGGGGTGGCTGAGAACGGAAACCCCCACGATAAACAAGGGACTACTGTATTTGTCTCTCTTTTCACATCTACTGAAAAAGATTAAAGCAAACTGCAAACTATGCCAGTCCTCAGACTTTATAAGTCTAATGAACAAAACTGGAACTTTGGTTATTGTCCTTTTTAAAATGGATGCTTTGTTGAACAAAGCATGAATGAATAAACCAATCTAAACTACTTTCCCAGTCTCACTGACTGGGAAAATCCCAAATGTGATGAGAAATAACTGACCTGTCGGTAAGTGGAGTGATGACCAGCCGGCCGGAGTTGCCCAGGTACTCGTAGCCGTAATTGAACTGTGTGTTTGTCTGCCGAATGAAACAGTTCATTTCCTGGAGGAAGGTAAAAACAGAAATGTAAAGACTACTGGCTAATTACTGTATTTCTCAATGTCACACCATACAGTTCTACCAATAAAACCTTTTTCTGTTTCGTTGGTAGACTTTCAGGTTTGCCGTTCCAAATGGGACACTGCATTAGTAGGCTACCACTGTCAATCCCTTTTTACAGTTACTAATGCGCATGCTCAGTCAGTGTTCTGCATTTCTTTGGGGTCTAGATAGCTTCATGCCTACTTCCGGCTTGTTGAAATACACTTTGTTCATAACGACTCATGTTTTATCTGTGCTCTGCCGTCATTCAAACACCCGGGAACATGTTACAACGTAAAACATCAATACAATTAATTTACAAATTTGCTTTTATAGAACTTTCAATAAAAAAGCAGGTGTGTAAAGGAACAAAACAAGAGATTGATGCTAACACAAAACATCTAGCAATAGCTTAGGGGCGTCAGGGAGTCTTTAGAGTGCATAAGAATAAGTGGTGGAAAGAGGAAAAAAAAAAACATCTGACTGCACTTTGGGTGCAAACTAACAACAAAAAGAAAAAGCAATAATGGAAAGCGATGACATAAATTGGTACATTAGACATATTGGACATAACTGGTATTGACATACTTAGATTATCTAAGGCTATGTTCACACTGCAGGTGTAAATGCTAAATTCAGATTTTTGGCTCAGATCCGATTTTGTTTTTGCTTAGTCGTTCGCATTGTCATTAAAATGTGACCTCCATCTGACTCCAGAGTGAACCATCAACATTTCTGATGTGGCCTGTATGCGCTGAAGAAAATGTGATGTCACATGCAGCACGTTGTGTTTAAGGAAGTAAATATGAATGCTGCACGTCAGCATATATCGATTCTGAAGGTGTGCAATCAGAACGGATTAAATTATCATCTGATATGCTTGTTTGGTCCAGTGTTACATGTAATCTTGCCTCTTGATGACTCCTCTGGTGCAGCGTTGTATGTTTGGAATGGGAGTGGCGCACTGAAGGTAAAAAACAAACTAAAGACTAACATGATCCATCATGTAGGTTTCGATATGGTCCGGCAGTAACGTTAGTATTATATGCTATTGAATATTCTCAGTCATTCAGGACATGGGAAAAGAACAGATCAGCGAAGAAGCAAATGGACTTTTGTTCTGTAGCGGATGATGTGCAGAGTTCCAAGATTTAAACTGCACGAGGTCAGTATTGTTACTGTTAATATTTGGATCATTCCACTTATCCTCACCTCACTGGTGTTACTTCATTAATTCATTCAACCTTTATTTATACAGGTTAGTATCAATGAGTCACAAGGACTCAGTTACAAGAGATAAATATGAACCCATTGACCGTAAACTTAACCCCAACTACCAAGCCTAACCCAGACTTTTGACCCTAAGCCTAACCCTCTGACGTTTGAGCCTAAGTTTGACTGTTAACCCTGACCATGAAACACCTGACCTCGGCCTCAGACACTGACATGAACCCTTGGCCCATTGCCTTATCTAATAATCCCCTTCCTCTAAGCACTCAGTGGAGTGAGGTCATAGCTAGAGGTCTGGGTGGGGTGATAGGGAACATGCATGTGAAGCCTGCACAGTGATGGATGTGCACACCCAAATATACCGGTACATAAAGTCAGATCAAATGTGACATGATCGTTCAGACTGCAGTAGCTTTGAAAAACATCCAACATGTATCTAAATCAGTACCACATATGAAAAAGGCCTGGGTTGGATTTGAAAAAAAAAAAAAATGGATTTGTCACGTTCATACTGTCATGAAAAAAATCTGATATGGGTTGCATAGGGGCATTGAAAAAATAGATTTGGACCACATTTGACTGGATTATGAACATAGCCATAAATAACAATGATTAAAAAAAAAAATCAAAAGCTTAAAAGAACTTTATAGATATCATCCATCTCATGATCCCGTACAGACTTTACCTTGTTCTCATAGTAAAGTCGCAGCTGGCAGAGCCACTCAAATGCATTGACGTCATTGCAGCCGGCCTTGAGCAGTTTTTCAATAACGTCTCGAGCGTGAACCTCCACCGTGACCAGAGCTACAATCTTTAGACGCAGGACTTTGGGCAAATTATTACGAATCATCTCTGAATAGATCTGGAGAATGGAGACCTGACGAGAGCAGATGTAGCAAATGTGCAGTGGCTTAGCCAAGACCCAAACACCAATCTTAACTTGACCAGTCAAATGTTTTAATGCAGCTTCAAAATATTATAAAACCAACTTCACTCCAAACCTGCTTTTCCTTCAGTGACTTTAGAGAAGACTTGCTATCTTTCTCCTTACTGACGAGTGCACTAGTCACATCAGAGGTCCATTTGATTTGACTAGCAGTGATAATCATCTTAAACAGGAGAGAAACATATTTATAAAACTTAATGGTCAACCTGGAGAGGCTTTTAAAAACTTAAAGCAGTGTTATAAAGAAAGATATTGTAAAAAAATACTGTGCTCAGAATGTCAGATTATGCATGGCCAAGAGAAAAAGAAATTTGTATTTGCAGATGACAAACTGGTTTTCAAATGTATCACTTCCACTCTGTATTTCACTGCATCACTGACTTGTCATGCAATTATTCTGATGTCAGAGGGGAAAAGGTGTAAAAAGGAAGAAACCAAATGAAAGGTACCTGTCCTGGCCATTTATTGACCCACATGTCTCTTGATTGTGTTTCCTTCTTTAGATCTATGAGGCAGTTATTCAAACAGGTCTTCAGTGTAGCTCGCATAGTACTCTCAATATCAGACAGCCAGATCTAAACAAACACAAAGGTGGTTAAATTCTCTTAATCTACAGTATTTAACCCACTATGATTTCAGCCAGATTGATCTTACTTAGATTTTATTAATCACAAAGTACCAGAAGAAACATTTACCTCTACAGGTTTGTCCAGCAATGTTGGTTGTTGAAAAGAAACATACTCCCCATCAGCAGAAAACATCCCACTGGCTTTTTGTATGTTAAATTTCTATAAAAAACACAAACATAACACAATGGCAACTTTTACGTATGTACAGAACGAGCCCAATTGGATTTTGTTTAAATACAGTGAAGACCATTTGAAGTTAAAGTTTGGCTTACAACTAAATAATTAAATTAAATTCACCAAAGTTCATGCTCAATAATCCAGGTAAAATCCAGCAATGTTCAGTCAGGTCAATTCAGTTCAGTTTATTTATAGTGCCAAGTCACAACAAAAGTCATTGCAGGGCACTGGACAGAAACATTCATATATAAAACAAAAACAAACAAAAAAATAAAATAAAATAAAATAAAAGGAACACTATTCATCTGAGGAGCAGGCTGCTTTGAATGTAACTTCATCTTCATAGTGATATCAAGTTCAAGTAGATTTAATTGTCATTTGCATCACATGTGGTACTTTGTACATGAGGTGGAACAAAATTATGTACTCAGGGTCCCAGTTACACCCAACAATAGCAATATGATCACCATGGTCTAATCTGTAAAAAATTGTGACATTTCAAAAAAAAATAAAAATATTCCAGTTAACTGAAAAGCACCTTAAAAGTAAATGACACATGAAAGGGAAGCTATCTATGTAGAGTTGGGTCAATAACAATGAAAGTCAATGTTGTTTAAGCTAGCTTCTGGCTAACGCATCTGGTATCACCAGTATCAGTATACACTAAACTTATATAAGGCGGGTGCCCCGCCTACTGACCCCCGCTCCCCCAGCGACAACTGCCAGCACTGACATAGCACTAAGCAAGCGGTACGCAATATAAGTGGCTAGCTAAAAAGCTATATCTATGGAGGTAGTGTTCTGTTCTGTTTCCCTCATGCTGAGCTGTCTACACTACCCGCCCCACCCACCCCGACCAGGAAACGCTGTACACAATCCCTCCAATGACCTCTGGGTCTTCCCATGGGCCTCTTACCATTGAGAAGGGCCTGGAGAACTTCTAAAGGTAGGAGTACGGGAGGCATACTACCTCTACCTCCAGATGATAGAGCTCCTCACCCTCTCTCTAAGGCTGAGCACAAGTCTCAATAATTGAAAGGAATTAGTTGTGGGAAAGAACTTTTGGTGAAGAAAGACTGCCTGATTTAGATGTGTAATTCTACTGTAGCTAAATGGACCTAAACTACTTTAAGTAATATTTCAGACAAATTAATGTTTGTGTTTCTCTGACCAGTTTGCCGATTGTTTATCCAATTTCCTTGCCTTTTCAAGTTGTAGGCTCTTGATATTGTCAAAGCACTTCTTCATGTGAGGTTGCATAGCTTTGGGGTTCTGAGACTGTCCTAGGATCTCCAGCACATCATCGTTAGACAGGAAATAGAATCTAGGGAAGATCTGCCTCTTGGTCTCCAGGTACATGTCCAAGGCTTTCAGGATTTCTTCAAGTTTGTTGTTCATGTCTGACAGATTCTCGAACAAGCCTGAAATACAGAGCCAGGAAAGTTATGAAGAAGTATTAAGCTGGAATGGTGTAGACAGGTAAACATATACACGTACAAACATGACAGTTTGGATTGAGAAATCATTTGCACGTTGGTTTATTTTATAAACGTTTATGAAGCATTCACACTACAGTATTGTGATCCAATTTTCTTCTGTATGTTTTTCAGCATCTTGTGCATTCCACATTTTTTTTGCTCTTTCAACAAATCACATCAAAATGTTCAACACTTTCAGGACAATCCTGCTATGATGTTTGGTAATGGTGCAACGTCAGCCATTTGAAATATTTAGCCTTTTCTGCCAAATTATTTTCCTCATAGAAAATGAATTGAGCTCATTTTACATCCTTCAGACCTTTAAATCTGTTTACAACCTTTTTCTGCTCTGTTCTCATTTTGTTTTGCTTCAGCTTCTTTCAGCTTCCTTGTGCAAATTTAAACTTTTTTCAGCGACTTCCAGCTGCTTTTTTAGCTGTTTTGTACTTCTTTCTGATTATTTCTGCTAACTACAACATTTTTGTGATTCTTCTAACTTCTTTCTGCTAATGTTTTCTTTTTTTTTCATTTACCTTTTATTTATCCAGGTTAGTCTCATTGAGCCACGAGAACTCTTTTTCAAGAGAGACCTGTTTAGGGAGCAGATGGTGGGGGTTAAGGGCCTTGCTCAGGGGCCCAGAGTGGGGCGAATGAGGGTGGAGGCAGGTTTCACCTTTTTCCATCCACATTTTTTGACGTTGTCGGTACCTGGGCTTGAGCCGGCGATCTTCCGATCACAGGCCCACTTTCTCTAGCCACTGCGCCACCACTCCCCACAAACTTGGTAAAACAGTTTCACTGTCACTGAATGGTGTTATTCATAACACATACAGTGTTTTGTTTATGACCAGAATGTCAAGGTGACGTTCTGTCGTACTCAATCGATGCTGTTAGAGCTGTTTAAACACAAAGTCCTCACAGACCTTGAATGTCCAGGCTGTAGGGGTCTTCTACAGGAATGGCCGGGTCCAGAACTTTAAAAATGACCTGAAACACAGATAAAACACAAATTAAATAAAATATTGAACTACAGATCATGATATATGCAGAACATTTACAAAAGGCTTCATCATCATCATCATCATATTAGCCCCCACACGGCCGCTTTGTGCACAAATAGTGGTGAGCTGCCGTTAAAACCAGTTTATTCACACTTCTGTTCGTTTGCATCTCATCAAATCACTCACGCTCATAAACAATCATGTCCAACTTCTACAGGGAAACATGTTGCAGCAGAGAGTGATATGTTCTTTTCATTTTGTTATGCTAATACGAGCTAGCACGGCCACCGAGCAGGTTCTCCAACTTCACTGATTTAAGCATGGCGGTTGGGTTTGATGTCTTCCCAGATCTAATTAATCACTTAAAAAAAAAAAAAAAACTAAAGACAGCATTAGTTCATTACTAAAGTTATTGCTTTATTTAACTATCTATTCAACGAAACTGCTCAGGGGGCCACAGTTACTGGAAGCCAAGCGCTCAGGGGACGGGCATCCAGCAGTTACTGCCATTAAATAAGTTTGTTTTATGGTTTAAAATCTAGTTTTATTTAAAAATGGAACCATTTATGGGCCGAACTGAGTTCATCTGTGGACCTGATTTGGCCCCCGGGCCACCAGTTGAATAGCCCTGATCTAGACCTATTATGATGCATAACTTTAGACATTATTGAATAAAAGATGTGATAAGAAGAGCATGTTTTGTTTTACTTTGTTACTGTAACTTTTTTAACTTACCTCTCCGTTTGTGGAGGGCTCGATGTCGGAGTAACGTTCTTCACAGATGATGTCGTTTATTTGGTGCAAGCCGTTGGCGGGGATCCCCGGGAAGGTTCTGGTACAGTTGGAGGCAAAGTAGCGGTAGGGGCGCCACGTGCGGCCAAAATCCGCTGAGCGCTCAATGATCATCGCTGCAGGGCGGAAAGTCTAAAGAGGTTTTTTTTTTTAAAAGAAATGCATCCATGAATAATCTTAAACCGATGTCACTGAAAATACAGGTTAAAAGTGAAAGATGCTTTTCTTTTGTCATCCATCGCAGAACCAAAGCCTTTAATGTCATCTCAACCAACAGACATGTACGTTTGAGTGTACACAACAAACACACAGCTGGACACGTGCGACTTTAAAAGCACGTGTGGTCCTTCTAATCTAAAACTAACAGAACATTGAGGTAAATTTCAGTTTGCTGAACACAGAACATTTATCAATTAATGAATGCAGGACAAGAAATCAGCATTTGGTTTTAGCCTTGAGATGAACTTTTCTATCTGGACATTTATCTCGATACAGACAAGGCGATATATGACCTGAGGGCCAAACGTGGCCTTTGGATAATCTCCATCTGGCACCCAATATTCCTAATTGAAAAAAAAATTAAGACACATCCATTCATTCAGTGAAACTAAATTAAACATCTTGGACAAATACATTAAAAAAAACCTTTTCATTAAGGCAACAAAAGTTATTGCTCAATCACCCAGGTACCAAATTCAATACTTCTCAGTCGGGTCATCTGGACAGTTTCTTCTTTATATAGACATTTCACCCTCTATCCAGAGGGCCTCATCAGTCAGAGGAGTTCCAGTACTGATGAGGCCCTCTGGATTGAGGGTGAAATGTCTCTATGAAGAAGAAACTGCCCAGACGACCCAAATGAGAAGTATTGCCCTTGGATTAAGATTGGCTGAAACTTTTTAAATCTTCTAACTAGGTTGAGTCAGGTCCTCTGGACAGATTAATCTTTGATGACCTGAAGATTCATATACCTGGATTATTGAATATGAATCTGGACATATTTATTGTTATTTATTTATTTTAATGGAGCTAGACTCTGGAAAAGCAAAATATTTCAGTATCTATTTTTTGTGTGTGTGCACATTTCGGCTAGCAAATCTATTGTAACAAGAGAATTCTGGATCAATCTGTCCATTGATATTGGTTCTGCAGAGTCGGTACAGTTCTTTAAATCCAGCCTAAAAACTCACTTTTTTTGCTCTGGCTTGTAACTCGTGTTTGGTTTGAGTTCCACCGGTACCGCTGACGTTATTTTAAAGTTTTAGTCTGTTTGTAGCCTATTTTATTATATTTGTGTTTTTAATGTTTGGTCTTTCACTTACTCTATTGCTGATTTCTTGTTTGTGAAGCACTTTGGGCAACTTTGTTTTAAATGTGCTATAAAAATAAAGGTGACATTGACAAGAGCCATTTTACAGAAACTGTGTCTTATACGCCTAAAAAGTTCTGCAGAGACGTATAATCACGGATGCTAACTGTGCTACAAGAAAAATGCTGATAAAGTCTTCCAGATTATCTGTCTTAAAGAAAAATAGTTTCCAACTCTCCATGCAGCCCCTGGATACCAGTAAATATCTTGATTTGACCTTATGAAAAAAAATAATAATAAAAGTTCCCCCGTGCAAAACAACTGTCATCTGCATAGACTGCATTTATCAAGACCTCCAAAGTGAACCTGGAAGTTGAACCTAGAACAAAACCAGCTTCTTTGGGGCAGCTGTTGCTCAGTGGTTAGAGCAGTTGTCTTCCAATGCAAGAGTGAGGGGTTCGAATCCACCAGCAGTCACATGCCGAAGTGTCCCTGGGCAAGACAATGAACCCCTCATTGCTCCTGATGTTTCCATCAGTGTATGAATGTGACAAAGCTCTGATTATTCTTTGCATAGATCTAGTAGATGTTGTTTGAATGGGTAAATGATGCACAGATTGTTGTAAAGAGCTTTGAGTGTCTTGATTGGACAGAAAGGTGCTACAGTAAATAATTACAGTCCATTTACTTCAACGTAGGCAGGTTCCCATACAAGTTTTAACTCTTGCTCCCTAAAATTTTTTTTACATTTTCTAGCTCATTTACTTTTGTCGTACCAAAAAGAAAAGCCATGCGACATCGTGATTGTGTTTGAGAGCGTAGGCGGGACTTAAAAACTCACATCCTGATTCTGGTTCTAAAATTACAACATGGTCGCTCCCATAAGCCCAGGAGACTTGGTTTTTAATAATAAACAATCTACGGTTGTTTGCAAAAAACACAAAAAAGTGTAAAATATTAGAAGAAAAACTAAGCAAATAGAAATAACACTGAGCAATGTCTGCACCTGCCACCGTCTGAGCCGTTTTCTTTTGTGATTCTTCAACCACAACCTAAATCTGTACTTTATTTTATTTAGTCTTCTCTTAACAGGTCAAATCAGGTGAAGACTGACTCCAACAGTTCAAAAACTTGCATGTTTTTTTTTTTTTTTTGTTCCAGATGAAATACTTGCTCGTTTTGCCCCATGACTTTTGGGTTAATGACAAAAATCGTTTAGTAAAAATGAAACGCGTCGCACTTCTTTTTATGGACCGGTAGAGATTCCAGCTGTGTGTAAATGCAGCTAAAATGTAAATGATAAATGAACTGTACTTATACAGAACTTTTCTGTCATATCAAGATGCTCAAAGCTCTTTCCAACAATCTGTGCCTCATTTACAGATTCATACAGCACTTTATTAGATCTGTACAAAGCTAATGGAACAAATCATTCTAAAGAGACTAATCAGAGTTTTATCACATTCATACACCGATGGGACACACATTGGAGGCAACGAGGGGTTCAGTGTCGTGCCCATGGACACTTCAGCATGTGACTGCTGGTGGATTCGAACCCCTAACTCTTGCATTGGAGGACGACTGCTCTAAACACTCAGCCACAGCCGCCCCAACGTAGAAAAAAATGTAGATCTCTTGTCCAGTAATTAATTATTTATATGCAGCAAGGATTATTATTATTATTATTATTATTATTATTATTATTATTATTATTATTATTATTTTAGACTTTATTCCAGGTCTCTCTTGTAAATGAGTCCTCGAGGCTCAATGGGATCAACCTGCCTAAATAAAGGTTGAATTAATGAAAATGATCCTTGTTGTAGAACGAGTTTTAGATGGGACGGTTCACAGAAACTGCAGAGACTGGTCTCGCACCTTGAACTTCATGATGAGATGCGTGAAGTGAAATTCAGCTTCCAGGTCCAGTCTGATGCTGACGTCCTCCTTACCTGGAAAAAAAATTAAAAAAAAGAAAACGTTAATAAACGCCAAACAGAACCTGCGTTTTGTGCTCACAGCTTTCATCGTCTTGTTCATTATTGGGTGATCCGTACGGTAATGTTTGAACAATACTCCATATACGTGCATTAAAAGGATGTTTATGTCTCGAAAGCTTGTGGGCTGTTTCGTCTAAATATATTCTTCTAATGTGTCCTGTATGAAGAGCAAGATCACGTCTGTCTGGACTGCCACGCACCGTTGAAAGATTGCCACCAGGTGTGGTCTTCGTTCCCGTCCATGAGGTAGATCACGTTTTCAATGCGGTGGCTGTGTCTGTGGCGGTACGGGTCGTAGGGGCGCTGGGAGTCGCACTCGAAACATTTGTCGGGCTCCTGGTAAGATGGAGAACACGTGAATGAAAACAGAGCAGATCAAAAGCCTGAGCTGTGCCCAACGTTGAGCTCGAGCCAAAGGTGAACATCTGGCTACACGACAGTTTAACAGTTTGTGTTCTTCAGCACTTCACTTCATTCAGGAGATGGAAGCTAGGACTTTTGGTGTTTGTCACTTTTATACTTTTTAGACTATTTTACTAATATTTCCCTGTAGAAATACATGGAAATCTTTACAATTCAGCATTTATAGGCTCCTTTTTTTCTTCTCGCTTTTAGCGTTTAGCTACTATTCTGCTACTTTTAGCATTTAGGCAACATTAGTGTTGTTTCAGCTGTGCAAACTCAGTTTCAGTGAACTTCAGCTAAGACGTTCAGCACTCAACATGCATCTCTTCTAGCCTACATTTGATAACGCATTAGGTGATGCTCGTGACCTTGGAGACATCGTTGACCTTCGCAGCACCAGCCTGTGCCACGTGTTGAACACCGTTGTCTAATGTGTCTGCATTAATCTGCCTTGCTCTTTCATTTTGTTACCCTGACATTTGTGCCAAAAGAAAAACAGCATTGTAATCTGTGCACAGGCCCTGTTGACATTTGTAGTTTGAATGTCATTCACGTTGCGCAGGATTGGACTTTTGTTTCGTCTTTCCTGTGGACAAAAAAGATTATTCACAGGAGGGGAAGCAGAAAACTCAAAGGGAAGGGGAGAGGAGAAGCACGAGGGACAACGACAGACAGAGATGAGGGGAATAACAAGGAGGGGAAGCGCAGAAAGCAAAACGGAGGAGTGTATTTTTATAAACACAGTGGTGCACGTTAGGGATGCACGATATTATCGGCATCGGCATCATTTACTATTTTCCAGGTCTCTCTTGTAAATGAGTCCTCGAGGCTCAATGAGATTAACCTGCCTAAATAAAGGTTGAATGAAT
>JARVLU010000001.1:24097993-24116199 GCA_031762415.1 Simpsonichthys santanae
GTCTCATTGAGCCACGAGAACTCATTTTCAAGAGAGAGCTGTTTAGGGAGCAGATGGTGGGGGTTAAGGGCCTTGCTTAGGGGCCCAGAGTGGGGCAAACAGGGGTGGAGGTAGGTGTGGGTGTTTCACTTTTTCCACTCACATTTTGATGTTGTCGGTACCCGGGCTTGAACTGGCGATCTTCCAATCATAGGTCCACCTTCTCTAACCTCTGCACCACCACTCCCCCAATTTCAACTTGTTACACTCTTTTCAGCTTATTTATGCATGTTTAAGGCTTTTCTGCCATTACAGCTACTATTTAGCGGTTTTATGTTGATTTTATCTATTGCAGCCAAAAGCACATTTTTTGCACTCATTTAAACTTTTTTCAGTATAATTCAGCAAAAATGTGATATCACTTTCTTCTGATAATTTAAGCCTCTTTCTGCATTTTTTAGCTACTTTTCAGCTTTTTTGTGCCAATTATAGCTTTTTTCAGATAATTTCCACATTTTTTGTGCTAATTTCTGTTTCTTTTAGCCTAATTGGACAAATATATTCCTTATGCTTTCTTCAACTAATTTAAGCTTGGTCTACCTTTTCAGCTACATTTCAGCATTTTTTTAAGCTCATTTCAGCTGCTTCTCTGCAAGTTCTTCTGTAATAAGTTTTCACACTGCATATTCACAGGAAATGCAGTTTCTCTAGTTGTTTTTTTCTTTACAGTTTAAAAACAAGACAACATAGATATATTTTAGCTGTTGTTTGAAGATATCAAAGAGGAACTGAATTTGTGGGTAGATTAAAGAAAGAAAATGTACTGCAGTACCAGGATGGTGTGTCCCTGTTAAGGCGTTGTTGTTCTCGTTCAGGCGGCCCATTATAGTTTTCCAAATGGTACTAATGCCTTCAAACTCTTTGCACTCATGCGGAAGCTGATCTCTGATGTCCTTTCCTTGAAAAATGTTCTGGGGAATGGAAAATAAATGGTGGTGACAGAAACGGAGGTCATTTGGGGAAAAAAAAACAAAACAAAACAGTGAAATCCAGCCTAAGCTTGGTAGTGAACATGAAAAAGTTGTTGAGAGAAAAAAAAACGAAAGTGTTTACATCCTATGAGCAAAATTATATTTCAAAAATCATATCTAGTTATTCTTTGAAGGGGGAATAATAGATAGTGAATGCTGAGGCCTGAAAATTTCAAAAATAAAACTGAAGTGTCAGCTAGTTTAATGTCAGTGTTTCAGATACGCCTTGCTTTAAGTCAGAATAATTATTAGTGTAATGACAATGTTTCTTTGTGAAAACAATGTCTTATTTGTGAGTGTAAAGTTGTGTCTTATTTTGACCATAAAGATAACTCAGAGATATAAGCATCATCTGTGCTGCTATCAGAGAGAATGTCCAATATTTCAACTGTCAGATGGTTTTATTTCATGTGTAATAAGGTCAAAACACAGTGTATATACTGTATAATATTACTCTCTGCACCTCCAGATAAATCCAGTTACGCTGCACAGTAAGAATCATCTCAATGACTTCCAACATGTGAGACAGCTGCTGCTCCCATTGGTCCACCTGCTGCTCAAAGGCTTTAACGAATCGTGACGCCTTCATTGTGGACAAAATAACTTGATTGTCATCCAGAGTCTGGAAAATGTCTTCAGTGCCTCTGAAAGAGATAAGGTGTGAAACTTGACTTGGTTCAGATAGTCTCCAGCATTTCAGTGGGTACAATGGGTTTTGTTGGGAATGGTAATGTATGGTAAGTATTTGGATTCTTTTAACATCTTACCTCACAATTAGACTGGTTTCAGGAAACAACACAGCACAATGACTGCATCGCTGAATGTTTTTAATGATGTTGTTGAAGCTTTGGATGCTAAGGATTATTGTACTGCACTTTATTTAGACCTGTCTAAAGCTTTTGACACTGGACCATGACATCTTATGTCATGAGCTCTCAGAAATTGGTTTCTCATACCACACTATCGGTTGGTTCTGTAATTATCTCTCAGATCGGGGCCAATGTGTTCAGCTTAACGGTACTTCTTCCAGCTAACTGTTAACAATGGTGTACCACAAGGTTCAGTGTTAGGACCCACCCTCTTCACAATCTACATAAGTAATGCAGGTCAGTTCATTCCTGATGCATCCTTCTCCTATTCTACTCCTGTATCCTGGAACACCTTACACAAAGATCTGAAGCTCTCGACCTTGACCTCTCTAAGGGACTTTAAACATCTGTTAAGTTCATGGCAAAAACCAACACAGACATGTTCCTGTTTTTAGTATTTTATATTGCGTTATAATGTAGCCATTTTTGTTTATTTTTTTTAAATATAATTTCTTTAATGTACTTTTAATTGTATATGCTTTTTTATGATTGTCTACTGTTGTCATCGTTCTTTGTTAAAAACAGGTCTCTTGTAAATGAGTCGAGGCTCAATGAGGCTAACCTGTATAAATAAAGGTAGAAATGAATTGTTACGTCCTTCAGCCAGCTTAGAATAAAAGCTTTTTTTTTTTCAAGGAAAATTATGCTGAGTCATCTTTGGTAAGATCACAAGAAAGCTGAACCTTGTTTCTGATTGCCACTTTAGATTAAATATTCACAGTTCCAATGCTTCATCAGGAAATGGTTGTGAGTTTTGATTCTGAGTATGTTACTTTTGAGCACACTTAAAAATCTGATTTTCATTGATTATCCCACAGATAAGAACAAAAATGTTTGAAAAACTGTATTTTCAAGACATTTGTTAATTGTGCTCCATCATGAAAACAATAATGTATACCCATTGCTTTGTCACAAATATGGCAAGTACTGAAAATAAGGTCTCACAAAGTCAAAGGATGACAGTACTAAACTCTGACCTAAATGGTAGAAGTAAATTTCTAGCAAAAAACTTTAAGATAAGTGAAATTTCAGCCTACGATGTAACAACTTGTTGACTCATTTGCTCAACTCTGCCCTACAGGCTGTTTGTCTCACCTCAGTCGGAAGTGGCCGTCTTTTTTGTGTGGCGCTATGTCCAGGAATGTTTCTTTCCACGTCTTGGTAATATTTTCCAAACCCTGTAAAATCAAAATGTAGACAGAAGACAACGCTGAAAAACAGGAAATGAGATTACATTTCTGTTCACTAAGAGCTAAAAATGTGTTTTTATTTATATGAAGAATAACTAATAGTTATAGCCTGCCAACACCGCAAAGAGAAACTTCTTTATAAATGGTAATGGTGTATTAGATTTTTAAAGACATACAGTATTTTAATTTCAGTGCTTTAATACAATCAAATGGCTGCTATTTTTAGGTTTTACTTGAGTCACTGCTCCTTGAAAACGATCCTAGTTTTTAAACGCACAATTACTGGCTATTTGGATAAATGAGTTGCAAACTGCATGCCAACTTTACGTGCTAATCATTCCACACTTCAGCATGGATAAACTTATATATGCACTGAAGTAACCTCATGAGTATGGTGAGTAATAAAAAATAAGAAATCCAGGCAGGAATAAAGTGATAAACACTGAGATATTGTAGAACCTGTTAGCTCTGAAGGGAGAGAGTCAGTGTGCATCAGGTCTGATTCTTCTTAATTTTCTTGTCCAGAGTCAAGACATGAAAATACCTGATACACCAAAACTGCACCTGTTCTATTAGGAGCTCTTTGCTGGCAGCTCCAGAGATCTCGCAGATCTTGTCGGTATACCGGTCTAGACCCAGAGAGATGATCATCTCCAGGGTGAAGTCAGGACTGTTGTGGTCAAATGAGCACTGCAGCTCTTCACAGAGCTGCTTCCAGTGTCTGAAAGAAAGTGGTATTTAAATTATAGTTGGTCCAACCCTGCAAGACAGCTGAAAAAAAAAAACACCCTCAGCATATTTCAGATGACTAAAAGCAAATCCAATCACACATATTTACTGCATACTAAAAGCTCATATATGGACAAATATTCTACCTGTGTTATAGACGGCACAAAAAGGTCTAGATTAATTTTTTTTTGAAAAAGACAGATTGGACAGTTTTTAGTAGAATCTGACCGATATATGGATAGGTCGATAATTTAGGCCGATATAGGTGTTTAGGGACCTATCTGTATCAGTGATACTTGTCCCATTATGTACCAATACAAACACTTCTAATTTTCACTTCTAAAATGCTGGAAACCAGCCGTAATTGTTCAAGCAGAGGGCACATGAAGATTACTTTCAATTCATGGCCGTTCACTTAAGTTTCACTTTCACATTCAGCACAGACGAAGCAGAGAGCAATACTGTGTAGCATATTTTCTGAACAGAGCATGGTAAGTTTATTTTAACTGATCTGTAAAACAAATCAACAACAATAAATTATCTTCAATCCTCCAACCCACTTGTCATTAGCTGTGTGCAAGCTAACATTTAGATAACCTAGCAAACTTTAGAAAACTTTATCCAGAACAATAAATCTAACGTAGAAGTAAAACATATCAGTGTTAGTAATGTTATACTGTACTTGTCATCCTCAATGAAATGCATTTCTTGTCTGAATTCTTTACTTATTTGCAAATAAGCAAAAAAAAAAAAAAGTTGCTGAGGTCAATATTATTCTGAACTTCACCGTATGTGATTGACTGTTTAAACAATTAACAGGAAAGGGTGTTTCTTTGTTTAACTGATATTTTTGTAACATACTTGATAACTTTATGGTGAATAGTGAAGGATAGAAAATGTGAGTGCACGTTAGGAAGACTGTTTTTATGACTAGTACACTACTTGTAAACCCACAGTGGGACTACAGGGTCTGATTTGCTTAACTTCATGCTGCTAGTAGTCGCAATAAATAAACAAGCCCCGCTCCACTCGCTGTTTTCTTAGATTCTTGGGGGTGGACAAAGCTAAAAAATGTTCAGCCATTACATCGGTTGTCGGCGGTCGCCTTTCCTGCCCAATATTGGTATCGATGATAGCCAGAAGTTCCATATTGATCGAGCTCTGGTTTTTAAACTAGATGATGTGTAAGCGCTTCAAGCAATAGTATGATGGAGCCTAAATGGTCTTGGCTCATTGGAAAACAGAAATGTTGGTGTGTGTGTTTTTATCCTACTGGGATGAAATGCAAACGAGTAGGTATGTATGTAGAGATACAAGGATCAAGATCAAGACTCAGGTCTCTCTTGTAAATGAGTCCCCGAGGCTCAATGGGAGTAACCTGTATAAATAAATGTTGAAGACGTATGAGGATGAAAGATGTTTTACTTTGCGCTGTAGGAGCATCACTGGCAAAACTAACAGACAGTGTTCAGAGGACGGAATAACAGAAGGAAGAAAACTCAGAATCCGATTAACACCATCTGGCTGATGTTGGGTTTATTTACAACACCAGCACTCATCTTTAGGGCCATGGAAACTTTCTGAATACTCAAAACAGACTAATATGTGGTTATATACTTTTTATTTCCTTGCTATATTTTAAATTATTTGTTTTATAGGTCCTCTGATATGTTTTGTTCCTCTACGAAATTCTCGTTTGTTAAACGTTGCAGACCTTCTCTTTAGAATACATTATTTCAAAAGTGCATTTGACTCGAGGAAGGTTCCTTGACAAAGTTTTAAAACCTTCAAGTAAGCCAGTTAAGTTTTACTTTTCTTTTGATTCTTACTAAATAAGGCTTTTAATTAAAAACCAAAAATATATAAATAAAACAGTGCCATTCTGAGATCACATACAACAAAAGCAAGAAGAAATGCATTTTGGGAGAAAAAAACTGCATCTAAAATAAAAATAGAAAAAAAAAATATCAATGCATTTAAAAATGAGGCTATTTTATTCTGATTAAAGACTGATTGCAGCAAAGGTCTGGAGTGCCTCCTGGGAAATACATTAAAGACACTAATGGAGACTCTATACAGGAGGAGTTTGAGTTAAAAGGCACCAGATCGAACTCTAAGAGAGGAGCACACAACAGTTTATTGTTTAGGACTTGGAACTCCACTTTTTAAAAGTCAAATCATAAAAGAGAAAGCTGTTTTTCTTATATTAGCTGACCGTATAAGGGCTTAGAGTGTTACATACTTGAGCTAACTGTTCCTGATATGTCTTGTATGGTCATGTCGACTTCACAACAGCAGTTTTGAGATCCACTGTCATTCCAAGGTGTTACTTTCAATCAGTACCTGTCTCTCATGGCTGGATTCCTCAGATCAGTAATGAGAGGAATGATGTGCTTGAAATGTTCAATCTTCATCTTGGAGAAATCCACAATGCCCCACTCTTTACCCTGCAATCAAACCAAACAGAGAGCGCCGATATTTTCACTATGCAGATGAGACTGTTGCCGAGGCGACGGACAATCCCAAAGGAGTGGACCAGTTTGTGAAAGCTATGATTAATCAAACTCGCCAGTAACTACAATCGAAGCTAAATTGATTCGTGTTTTTAAATCTCAGTTGAAAGTCAAATGTTTTCTAGATTAAAAAAAAAGACCAATAGTCTTTAATTTAAATTGTAGGTATTATTATGTCAACTCTAAATTGTCCCTAGGTGTGAGTGAGAGAGTGAACGGTTGGTTGTCTCTATGTGGCCCTGTGATGGACTTGCGACCTGTCCAGGGTGTACCCCGTCCCTTGCACAGTGATTGCCGGACATGACCCAAAATGGAAGAAGCGGGTAAAAAGATAATGGATGGTTTACTATGTCACTATAATCTACATCATCACATTCCCCAGGTTTAGTTTGAGGGTTGCTTTGTGCACATGCACGGGGAAAATACAACTTAAATGGTAAATGGATTGTACTTATATAGCACCTTTCTATCTTATCAAGATACTCAAAGCTCTTTAAAGTACAATGTGTGACCTCATTTACCCATTCACACAGCACTCTACTAGACCTTACAAAGACTAATCAGTGCTTTATCACATTCATACACCAATGGGACACAGCAGAGACATTGAGGGGTTCAGTGTCTTGCCAAGGGACAACTCAGCATGTGACTGCTGGTAGAATCGAACCCCCAACTCTCCCACTGGAGGACGACTGCTCTAACCACTCAACCTAACTCATGACTGAACGGACCTTGAGCTCTCTCTGGAGGATGTGGAGCTTTTTGAACATTTCCTGTGCTGTGATTTCCATGGTTTCCGTCTGCAGCTTAGCAAGCTGAACGACCTTCCAGTCATTCCATCTGGAGTCCCAGTCCTTAGTGATTTCCCAGACACTTTGCAGCTGATCTATGTCCTGTACAACACGTAAAGACACAAAATCATTAAACAAACAACAACAAAAAAAAACATAAATACTTAACATCTTAGACTTGAAAGTAAGGACCTCCATCCAAAGAAATGATTTGGATTACTTCTTAGATTGCTTAAGATTCTGAACAGGACAAGACAAAAAAAAAAAAAGCATATACAAGTACAGAAAGTCTAGAGCTGCTTCAAACCTTTTCCAGCATCTGGATTCTTTTGGAGGGGGGCTGATTGATCTTGTAGAAGGCCAGCCCATCAAAAATGGCGTTTTGCTCGTCTTTAAGAGTCTCCAGTTGGGTGCGATGCTCTGCTATTTTGTTCAAGGCAGAGTTAGTGCTTAGCGCACTTTGAAATGGACCTGGACGTACAAATGTACACACAAACCTGTTAAAAAAAAAAGAACACAAACTCATTCGTACATTGTGGTGATAATGTGTGCAACCTTTGGTGTTGAAGTCATCCACAATAGCCTCAATCTTCTTCTTGAAGTCCTCATATGAGAGGACAAGATTGTTCTTAAACTTTTCTTTGTGCTTCTGCAACAAGATGTCACTGTTGATCAGCACCTGCTGAAAACCAACCCACTCCTCGTTCAGCCCCTCACGCAACGCCTGCACCTGTGGGCCAACCAAACAGGAGAGAAAGAAGCTGAAGAGTCCATTGTCTGAACCGTCGGTCATATTTAAATATATGTAACGTTTCCAAACATTTAACATGAAACAGTTTTTATCTAATTTCAGGGAACGTGAGACATTGAACAATTTGGCTTTAATATGAACAGATGATTTAGGGTTTTCTTGTTACAACGGCATGTTCTGACAGTTAAGATTAAGAACATAGTACTAGTATTTACGTACATAAAAATATGAAACTTAAAACAGTGTTTATGTATTTTAAATATGTTGTTCATCATATATGTTTAACTTGAATACATTTTTAGTTTTTGGTAATAAATTAATAAAAACTTACAGACTTTTCCACATGGACCTCATATTTGTCAAGAATTGCAAATTGCTCATGGATCAGAGAAATCTGAGTTTCTGTCTTTGTCAAACTGCCCTGGAAAGTCTCCAAAAGCTTTAAGCTGTCGCCAAGATCAGCCAGTGTCTGTGGAGATCGTCTCAACCTGAACACATATATTCAAACAAACAAACAAACCAACAAACAAACAAACACACACACAGAAAAACACAGGATCACCTGACCATACCATACCAAACCATACCATATCAAATTTATTTATAAAGCAACAGCAACAAGGGCAACCAAAGTGCTGTACAACAAAAACAAACTAGCAAAGGACCCAGGATAAAAAACATGGATCCAAATGGATAAAGATAATAACTAAATGGCTAACATTGTAGAACATAGACCGGTTAAAAACAACTCACACAGCATCAAAAACCAGCAAATAACAGGGTATTTTTAAGCAAGTCTTAAAAACAGTGAGAGAGAGAGCCTGCCTGACATGCAGTGGTAACTCATTCCACAGTCTTAGACCTGCAACAGACAAAACTCTGTCACCTCTGAGCTTAAACCGAGCACCTGGAACCAATAAAAGCATCTGGTCTACTGACCTCAGAGAGCACTGTGGGACATATGGCTGCAGCAGATCAGCGAGATAGGAGAGGGCAGAACCGTTCAGAGATTTGAAAATATACAGAAGGATTTAGAACTGAATTTGAAAGTGAAACGGGAGCCAGTGAAGGGAGGTCAGAACTGGAGTAATGTGCTCTCTTTTGCCTGTACAGGTTAAAAATTGGAGTGCAGCATTTTGGACCAGTTGTGATCATGCGATGGAGGTCTGAACGATTCCAAAAAGAAGAGCATTGCAGTAATGAGCCTGGATGTTATGAAAGCACATATTACTGTCTTGTTTGTTTACATGACTATTAAGGGTCTATTATTACTCCCAGATTAGTGAGTCTTTGTTTCTCTAACGAGGCTAGAGAGGAACGGTCAGTGCTGTGGTTCTTGATCGTGCCATTAGGAGGAAACAGCATGATTTCAGTCTTCCTCTCATTAAAACTTAAGAAATTTAAAGACATCCAGTTTCACTAAGCTTTAATGATTAACCAACCAATAGAGTCCTTTGGTCCTTGAGATGTTTCAACTTTATAGTATTTGTCGTACTTTTTACTAACTCCCAACAAGGTGTGAATAGAACAGCAGAATAATAATAAAAGAAAAGCAGAAACACACCTGTCAGCATTGTGTTGCATGGAGCCGTAAAGTTCTTGTAGTCGGATTGTGGCCAGCTCACGAAGAAGTTCTGTAAACTTGGTTTGCCACTCGTGACAATGCTGCACCAGAGACGACTTGAGTGGTGAACAGTCCAACGTAACAAACTGGATGTTAAAAATGGTCTCTTCCTGTTGAATGTTGTTGGCGTTCTCTGTGTACCTGAGAGCGAATGAGACAATGAACATATCAGATTTAAAACTAACCAACAATGGTATTAATAAACTGTATGTTGACCTGAGTGTTGTCACTAAGTACCAGGTGTAGTAAGCACCTCAAAATCATGAAGTATCATGAAAGTACCAGTTAATTGACAGGTACATACCCCGTAGGTAGAAAGTATAACTGGTAAGTACCAGGTTTGTTAAAAGACAATGATACTTTTGAACATATCTGCCATTTGTATTGCATCACAGCAGCTTTGTTTAGTAAAATAAAATAAAAATAAAAATAAACTTCAAACATTAAGGTTCATCCCTCTTAGGTAGTAATAGTAGATATGTACTTGTCAAATACTAGATATATACCTTGTAGGGACCAGGTAAGTACCAGGCTGTAATTTACATTTCTATCTTAACAATTAATAGAAAATTCTCAAAACTTTTGAACAAAAAGTCCTTTGTAAGTACTGAATATGTATTAGGCCTTATTTATGCTACTATCATCACCATTTGGTGCTTTTTCTGGAAAACACAGGAGAAGAGAAGCTTTCAAGACAGGTGAACTGAGGAGTGATGCACCTTTGAATGTCTGCATCAAAAGACGACACTGGATGGTTCTTTCTCTTATAGCGCTGTATAAAGAAGTCCTTGTTCATCTCCCAGATGGCCCTGTATTTGTCCCAGCTCTTCAAATAAGCCTGCAGGTGGCTGGCATTGGCTGACATCCCTGCTGTAATGGCAGCCTGGATCTTTTTAATCCCCTCGTCTTGCTCTGAAGGATCACAAAGGACTAGGGTGAAGCCACATGCAAAAGCAGAAGCACATAAAAATACCAGATATGCAAAATAATTACATTAAAAAAAAATCTTCCAACCTATGTTCACATATGTGGGATTCGACTGAGACTCATTGCTATTGAATAGGTCAGGAATTTGCTTAAATTCTGAGATGACACTGATGAGCTGAGGCAAGATGTTGACGATCTGAGCAAGCTTGCTCAGAGACGGGGAGAACTCCACCTGTCAACAACAAGATGTTTTGCACTCAAACATTCATTTCCCTTAAAACAGATTTGAACAGGAGAGAGAACCAGAAATGAACACTTGCTTTATAAATTGGCACGTGTTTCTGTGCTTGTTTATTGCTATTAAACCACTGATTAAAACCATTTTTCTGCTCATATCTACGGTGACTCTGAGGTGTAAATGAACAACATTTGATAAAACAGAAATAGATTTGAAAAAAATGGAATAACATTTGAAAAAACGGAATTACATTAAGCCAAAGCGGAAGTGGCTGAAATCACATTAGAAAAAACTGAATCATTCAAAAATTATATAATTTCTGCTTTTTCAATGTGATTTTGTCCACTTCCGCTTTGGCTTAATGTAATTCTGTTTTTTCAAATGTTGTGTTTTTTTTTTCGAATCTAATTCTGTTTTTTCAAATGTTGTTCATTTACACCTTAGGACCACTAAACATATCTATGCAGTTAGAGTTGTCCTTTTTTGTGAGGAGACCTCAGTTTGAGCAGCCTGAAGACAGTTTTTGTATGTTGGTGGTACCTTGGGGGGACCTTGAGCAGATGTCTGCTGTAGAACTACAAGGACTTTAAACAACGGGTTGGGCAAGATCTTGTTTTCACCGTTGATGACTCTGGAAAGCTTCTTCATAGAGTTGCTGATATTACAGCGAAACCCTTCCTCTACCATGCGGTTCACCTTCTCTGTATAGATCGCCCAGTGCTCCTGGACCTTTAACACCAAAACACGGTGCAGTCAATGAAACAAACTATGATTTATATAAGAGCGTCAACGTTTATGAAGCAACCGAAACTTTAAAGAAAGAAAACTGCTTTTACCTCAGTTCCATCATCAACAAAGATGCTGTGGATGTCGGTGACAATATTAAGAATGTCCTGATGCACCGAGCGCAAGATTAGAAGACAGTTCTGCTGGTGAGCCATCTGGTCATCCTCAAATTGCAAGTTCCTTAAGAACAAGGGTGTAAAAAACATCAAAATAAATAAAAAAAACCTATTGATTTTGTTTTTGTTGTAGCCAAATTATTGTATAAATTGAATCATGGAGTTTATCATATCATGGCATCTAGAAAATTCAGTTTCCCACCTGTCAAGATCAGATTTTCTGTTTGGTTTGATGTAGCAAATATGTTGCACAATTGTGTGAATGTTTATGGATCATTCACACAATTGTGATCCATTTGTGATCTGTACATTATTCAGCATCACTCGTTCCACAATTTTTGTGCTATTCCAACAAACCATAAATCAAAACATTCAGCTCTTTCAGGACAATCCTGCTATGAATATTGGTATTGGTGCAACTTTAGCTTTTTGAAATATTTAGCCTTTTCTGCCATTTTATTTTTTTTTAAATCTCATAGAAAATGAATTGAACTCACTTTATATCCTTCAAAATCTTTCGATCTGTTTAAAGACTTTTACTGCTTCTTTCACATTTTGTTCCCGTTCAGCTTCTTTGTACAAATTTAAACGTTCTTTCAGCTACTTTCAGTTAACTTCAGATGTTTTTTCAGCTTTTTTGGGATGCTTTTAGATTATTTCTGCTAACTACAACACATTTGCACTTCTAACGTCTTTCTGCTATTTTCAGCTTGTTATGCTCCTTTCAGCTTTTTTCTGCAAGTTTCAGCTTTTACTGATATTTCAATTATTATTTAGCTGTTTTATTTTAATTTTAGCTTTTTAATTAATTGCACATGTTTTGCACTCATTTAAACTATTTTCAGCTTAATTCAGCAAATGTGCTCTTTCTACTTCCATCTTGTAATTTCAGCTTCTTTCTGCCTTTTTAGCTACTTTTAGCTGTTGTTTTGTTGTTGTTTTTCATTTTTGCTAATTTCAGCCTTATTGGGTACAATTGTGCTCTTTTCACTTCATTCTGGTAATTTAGGCTTCTTTCTGCTCTTTTAACTAACAGTACATTTCAGCTGTTTTTTTTGTTTTTGTTTGTTTGTTGTTTTGTGGCTAATTTCTGGGGTGTTTTCTCAAGATAATTTTCACTTTTTTGTGCTCATTTCTGTTTCTTTCAGCCTAATTGGGCAAATGGGTTCTTTATGCTTTCTTCTGCTACTTTAAGCTTGTTCTACCTTTTCAGATACCTTTGTAACATTTTTTAAGCTAATTTCAGCTGTTGCCAGATAAATTAAAGTTTTTTTCCATGGTAATTTTTGCTACTTTCAACCTAATTAACTTCTTCATGCCAATTTCAGCTTGTTATGCTTCTTTCAGCTTTTTCTGCTATTTCAGCTACCATTGGGCTGTTTTTATGCTAGTTTTAGCATTTTCAGCTTATTCCACTTTTTTTTTTTTTTTTTTTTTTTTTTAATTCCTTTTAGCTCTTCCACTTCCTTCTGGCAGTTTCACCCTTCTGTCTTTTCAGCTACTCTTCAGCTATTTTTTGTTGTTGATGCTAATTTCAGCCTTTTTTTTTGTAGCTAATTTCCTAATTTTTGTGCTCATTTCTTCAAATGTATACTTAATTCAGCAAAAAAAATGTGTAATTTCTGCTTTCTTTGGCTAATTAAGGCTTGTTATTTCATTTCAGCTACAATTCAGCCTTTTTTTTTTTAGCTAATTTCAGCTGTTTTTCAGCAAGTCCTTCAGCAATAAGTATTCACACGGCATTTTTGCAGGACATGCACTTTCTCTAGTTAAAAAAAGAATCCCGTCTAATCTTACCTGTACACAGTCTTGCCATCTATTTTTACCAGCAAAGTTTCACTAATTTGCCCACAAAGGTTGGAGATGGTCTTGTTAGACTCTTTGTAACCATCAACTAATGATTTGACCTACAGGGGTTTCAAAAAGAGACAAAAGAAGAGAAACAATAACTGCTCAGTGAGGATAAGGTGCTGTTTTATGACTGATGCTGAAATGTGCTCAAATAAAGACAATGATGTGAGCGTTACAACCTTGTCAATGTGGAGGAGACAGTCATTGATGAAGTAGTTGGAAGCCCCTTTAGTCAACCACAGCAGCTTGGTGAGACCTGGCTGAACCTTCCTGTCAATGAAACGAACTTTCCCCCGGAACAGACTCAGATCTTCAGAAGACAGCATCCCTATAATCCTGATGAACAGAGGGCATAAACACAAAGGGGTAAAACAACATGTTTTGTATTTAGTTTGGGGGCAGACGTAGGGGGTGACAGTGTCTGAATCCCCTTTAGGGCTTTACATTGTCAGCTGGGGAAATAAAAGTTAATTTATGTTTTGTGAGTACCAGACCTGTGGTAGATCTTGATCAGCAGCAGCACTCTCTCCCTTAAGATTCGGATGTCCTCCTTACTCTGGTATATGGCAGATATTCTCTGGGGGATCTCAAACTTCAGCAGCTCCCAGTACCGAGTCTCAAAAAGCATGGTCATCAAGTCGCTGGAAGCAACGCATGACAAACACAAGCTGAGTGATTCGAGTCTTGTGCAGGTGGACTAAATTTTAACTACATTAGTTTCACAGACTCATCTAAATGTGGAGTTTCTTAATTAAAAAAAAAAAAAAAAAGATGCCATCCAACGACTAAACGGGCAACACAGGCAAGATGTCAAACTCAGAGTGGAGAAGGTCAAACTGAACTCAAAACAGAATGTGGCATGGTAGCGCAGTTGGTAGAGCTGTGGCCTCTCAGCGAGGTCATTGAATGGAATCCCAGCTGGGGTATCTTTCCGTGCATGCATGGGTTTTCTCCGGGTACTCCGGTTTCCTCCCACAGACCAAAAGCATTCATGTTAGACTGACTGATAACTCTAAATTGCCTCTAGGTGTGAGTGAGAGAGCAAATGGTTGTCTCGTTTGTCTCTTTGTGTCCCTGTGATGGACTGGAGACCTGTCCAGGGTGTTCCCTGCCTCTCGCACAGTGATGGCTGGACATGGGCACCAGTGACCCCCACGACCCGAAAAAGAAGCAGCGGGTAAAGATGAGGCAGACATACAGGTAGGTGGTGGTGGCAGTGTCTGAATCCCCTTTATGGATGGATGGATTTGTGTTTGTGCTCAGCAACTTAATCTTTGATTAAAATATTGTCTCCACCAAGAACCCGTTTCTATAAAAAATCTTTAGAGCACATTTAAAGAGGTAAAACACACACTCCAAACAGAAACAAACCCACCAAGCACACTCGTAACTACACAAGCCTTTGTCAGGTTTTCATTGCTGCTGACCCACATGTCAAAGTTGATATTCAGTGTAGAGGACGTGCTCTTGCAGCGAATCAGGAGTGGCTGCTCAAGTTTCATGTGAAACTCTCCGTCCAACTTCTGGATCCACTTGAAAAAGTGCTTCCTCCCAATCTCCTCCAGCGCCTGGCGTATCTGGCTGTAGGTCAAACGTATCTGCTTATGGCTGTGAGAATCTGGCATCTGAACGTCCTGAAGGCAAAAGAGGAAGATTAAAGACTTTGTAAACTCGTATGCGTAAACAAACTAAAAGCAGTAGACGCACCTCCATGAGGCTATCGATGCGTTTTCTGAGGACCTTGGACCACAGAGCGTAGCCCGCAGTCTTAGACACGTGGCTAAGAGAGAACAATTTCCTCTCGTGCATCGTCTTGTTCACCCATTTGAGATCGTTGCTAAAGATGTTGTACACTTTCTCTTCTTTCTCTTCCAATGAGCGCCTCATGGTCTATGATGGACAAGAGAGAGAATGTTAATAAAGAACAACTAGAAAAGTTGAGCCTGAAACTAATCAGACGGGTTTCATTTACAAGAATAAACATTCGTGAGCTGAAAATAAAGATGCACGTGTCAGTGTTGGTGAGACACCTTGCGTGAAAACAGGGGCCTGAAAATGTTTAGAAGTTCAACTCCTTTCTGAACGGTTTTCACAGAGTTAAAGGCTGAGTTGATCAGGTTCTGCATCATCACTTCCAGATTATTCACAAACGTACAAAACCTGTAAAGGCAGAAACACACAAGCATATGAATTTTGATAAAAACAGTAAAATTGCATAAGAACAGCAACATGTAAACTCAACAACCTTAAGGTTCAGAAAAGCAGAAAATAAAATAAAAAATAAAAAAATCCAAATAGTAGCTGCTGTCTTACTTACCATATAAAACATTTGAGTGTATAAACATAGTAACCATGAATAAAAAGCATTAGAATAGACTTTTTTTTATTATAATGCAGTTTGTTAGTTTCATACTTTTCATTTCTATTTCATCTCCTCAGTGACCTACAGCTTAACTGTTCTCAAAAGAGAATACACAATTTGACAAATAATAGATGTTAAGTTTACCGTAATTTCCGGACTATAATCAACTACTTTTTCACACGTTTTGAGCTCCGCAGTTTATACAATGCTGCTGTTAATTTATTTAATTTAGCACATTTTTTGGCATGAACCTGAAATGTGTCTATGTCTGGGATAGATATATTGTGCCTTTTTATATAGAAAAATACAGTACAAATGAAAGTCTAATTACGATATACCTTCATGCTTTCTAGTAAAAAAAAAAAAAAGCAAAAACAGACTTTATAAACATTTTGTTTTCTTGAAACGTAAAATACATGCATAGTGTTCAGTGTGAATCAACCTGTTGAATTCATTGTTCCATGCACTGTCTTTGACGTTCAGGATGCCCTCGCCAACAGAGTGCAGGTTATGCAGGCCATGTTGAAAGCTGGCTTCTATCCCCTGAAGCACGAACATCAGATCTGGTCCCTTGCAACCTCTAAAGTACGGCAGGTCCCTCTGCTGACCATCTTCCCAACGGGCAAACTGATGCTGGCAGTCACAAACCTGACAGAGGACAAACACTTTGACACACTCACGCTAAGAGAACTCAAGTGTTCAGTCTAAACTGCTGTTCGTCGTCACAGAAGTGCTCAAATTAAGCTGATAATTGGTTGTAAACAGCAAAGAGCCTTAATTACATCCAGCATAAAGTAATTTATCACATGGATTTTTATTGTACATGCTTCAGGGGATGTTGTATATAATCACTTGGTCGAACATCAATTTCAGATCAGTCTAAATCAGTGAATAAGCAAAAAAAATAAAAACATAAATCACCTTGAGCAGGTCTCCAAGCCTTTTAATGAAAGCATTTATCACCACGAAGACCTTTCTTTGGTCCAGGTCCCAGCAGTTGTGAGAATGCCTGGTAGTGTAGAAAGAAAAATGACACTGTTGCACTGCAAATAAAAGCCAAACACTTTGAAAACTAGCCTTTCATTTTCACTTAATCGCAAAATGTTAAAACGAGGTGATTGCGTGTCCCCGGTTACCCAGAGGCTTTCCCTCAGACCCAAAGACCCGCCTCCAGCCCCACGTCTCTTCCCCTGGCTTGGATCTCCCTCATTAGTGACAACTCACACTAAATAAATGAAAGAAACGTGAAATAAGTTTGATCAATTGTATTAAAATAAAGGCAGGAAAGGGTTAGTTTACAGCGCTGGCCTCTCCGATACAATTCGATGCGAGTTCAGCATCCAGAAGAGAGGTCCGGTATTCCGTGTCATTACAGATTTATAGGCCCTAGACTCCTCCCTTCGCAGAAGGGGAGCTCAACCTGTCATGTGTATAAATCCTGACTGGGGGGCCATTCTGGGTGGAGTTTGCATGTTCTCTCTGTGCATGAGTGAGTTTTCTCCAGGTACTCCAGTTTCCTCTCACAGACAAAAAACATACACGTTAGACTGATTGGTAACTGAGTTGTCCCTAGGTGTGAGTGAGAGAGTGAATGGTTGTCTCATTTGTCTCCATGTGTCCCTGTGATGGACTTGGACCTGTCCAGGGTGTCCCCTGCCTCTCGCACAGTGACTGATGGATATGAGCACCAGTGACCTCCGTGACCCGAAAAGGAAGAAACAAGATGGATGGACGGATGGAGTTACAATGTTCAACAAGAATATATGGAAATAGTTCAACAACCCGTGTCCAGGTAAAGTTTGTCCTACTTGTGATGAAGCTGTGAGACACGCAGGTAAGTCTCCTTCCAGGACACGCAGCAGTGGATACAGTCCTGCAGGTCCTGCTTACTGGAAGACAGATAGCAATCGAAAATCTTGTCCAGGGAGAGGCTTTGAGTGCACAGATGGATGATCTCGTTACTCATCTGAAAATGTGCAGAACACAAACGTTTCAGTGGTAACTTAAAACCATTTTCTTGTAGCTCACTCTTGACAAATCAAGAGTCTAACAATTCTGGAGTAGATTTATGTAACAGGGACAATATGAAATGAAAGCACAAGTAACAGTGAATAATTACAAAATACATTAATGGTGCCAATGCAGAGGCATTAAAGCACCTATATTAGTTTTGGGTTCAAATATTTTGTCATGGAGCTTTAAAATAAAGGAATTTGTCCTCCATCCAAAGGACTTCATCAGTCTGAGGAACCACAATAAGCTCAGTCCCACAAGCAGCGCACTCACTTTTGCCCCTTATCCACAGGGCCTGTTCGGGCCCATTCGGGCTCCTTCATAACTAGTTGTGGGGGATTTTGCTGTGTATCCACAGCGCCTCTAGAGGAGGAACCCGCCCTATTTTTGGGTCCTGCTTCGTTGGGGTACTAGGTCTGGTTCTCGTTCGGTCTAG
>JARVLU010000001.1:24131502-24146340 GCA_031762415.1 Simpsonichthys santanae
ACGTGTTTAAAAAGACGTTACCGATCGCCGTTTAGTTTCGGTTTCATTTTACGGCCGAAAATCCGCGTATACGGCCGTGGATCCGGCTGGATCCGGTATACGGCTAAATCGGTATACGGCCAAGCCGTTAGAACGGATCTCGTCCGTAAACCGAGGACTACTTGTAACCGTTCTCTTCCTGTCTACAGACTCGTTCCAGCCCAGACGCCCAGAGCTCGACACCAGAACCAGTTTCAACCCAACTCCTCTAAAGCGGGTCCTCACAATAAACTCTGTTTAATTGGCTTATTTGTTGTGGTGTTTTTGGTCCAGTTCGTTACAGAAACATTATGAAACCTGTGTATGATCTGTTAAGCACAACAGGAGTGTGTTGTTTGATTTGCATAAATCAAGATAAAATTGCCTTCTGAAGGAAATACCCATCTCTAATTTAGAGCTTCTATGCATTTTAAGCTACATAAATATATTTTGTGCTGTATAAAGATAAAAAGCTCCAACTAAATGATTTGATGACAGATCTAAATCATTGCAGCCATTATACGATCCAATATTAAACCATGAATCACATTTAGCTACTCTCGGGTTTATTTTGTGCGCTGCCAAAGTAACTCAGATGATGCAAATAAACCAGACTAAAATTTCCTGATCTTTCCAAAAAAGTTGCCTAAAAGCCACTTGACTTGCCTGAAAGCACAAAAGCAGTCCGAGAGCAAATAGCGGGAGAGAGGGTACTGTAATAGACTGACGAAGTGGTACAAATCTGGTAAATAGATCAGGTTTTCATGCACATTTTCTAAATGGATCAGAGGCGACGAGTTTATTATCTTGCCCTGGGAGTCAATCTGTTTAAAACCCATCACAGTGTGTGTCCTGTAGAGACCCACCAGCAAGAGGCTCACAACCTATTTCTGGTTCCATTCTGAGAGGAAGAAACGGGTCAGGTCCAAGTGAAGCAAGTCACATTTGAATTTTCTGTGGCTTCTTTTGTTGATTTCACATTGTCACAAAACCTATTTATTGTTGTGTGTGCTTCTTTTGTAATAATTAGTTTGAACAAAACCTGGTTAATCAAGAGAGCTTGTGATAAAAACAAAACAAAACACTTTTACCAAATAACCCCTTTTCTCAGTGTCATGAGAAAAAGACCAAATGAGACTAAAGCCTCCTTAAAAAAAAAAAAACCTACTGGGTTGTATTCTTAGTCAAGGTGCTCTTTTGCAATGCTCTTTGGAGAAAAGGTCAACATAAAGGCACATAACTACATCAGAAAACTTACAGAAAAAATATATATTTTAAGACAACTTGACTAAAAAGACAGAAAATAACAGAAAAAGCCACGTCCAAAATATTTAAGCTGCAACAAACTTGCAGTGAAACAAATTGGACTGATGTTTACCGCAGTGCTCCATCATGTGTAAGTAGAAGCTGAACAGACCATGTTCAGTAATTTTGAAAAACAAAAAAAACAAAAACAGAACAGTTGAATAACTCTTCTGTTTTTTGTTTCTCTCTCAAACAACAGTGCAACATGGGCTTCTGATGGTTTGGAGTAATAAGAGGTCTGTTTTGCAGCTGGACTGTACAAGTTAGGATTGTTCTCTGATCTGAGGCTGAAATGATGCTTTTCCATGCACTGCCATCTAACCTGTTCTATGAAAATAAATGAGCACCGAAAACTCAAACAAGTAGTATGCTGATGTCCCCGTCGTTGAGGGATTTGAATAGTGAAAGTTTGTAGTTTTTGAGATTAGTGTTTTTCTTGACTGGACTTGAACAAGGAATGCAAATAAACCTTAATGATTGGGCGCAATATTTAAATGGGTATGACTTGTACTGTGTAGAAGAACAGAGGTAAGATTTTTTTACTTGTCCGAGGCGGCTCAGAATGACGGATCCTGGCAAGTGGAGGAACACCACCAGGTTGTCCACCACCAGGTGCAACAGCGAAGCCATGAGTCTGTTAGAAGTCAGAATACGTAATGAAGATCAGTCTCGACTGCTGACACGCAAAACTTTAGCTGAGTATCTGTAAAAATGAATCAAGTTGTGGACATTGCTGTGTTTTTAAGGCTGTGGCAGCCATCTTGGATTAAATTGACTGTAAAAGGGAAAACGTTGCAGATATACTTCCAATGATTACTTTGAAACTTTCATGAAAGTTGGTCTAGAAAAGACTGGTGGAATACAAACCTGTCTAAATAAAGGTTGACTGAATATTCTGACGGTAATATACCCATTGGTATACTGTATATGCTGTATGTGTGTATATACATATGAAGAGAAGCTGAATGAAGAGCCAAAGGAAACCAAAAGATAACTGCCTAATAAAGGAGCTGGAGACAGACTGACAGGAGGAGCTGCAGCCAGAGGGGGTTTGAGCCACTCCTGGAGCCTCCACACAGACAGAGGAAAGACTTCTCCAGCAGCAAAACTCTGATGGAGGTGGAAATGAGTAACCAGTGGAGCCTGGCAGAGCAGATGGTAGAGAATCCATTAGTTAATAGTGTAGGAGCCTCCCAGCTAAAGTAATGACGCTTTCATTTCTTCGCTGCACGCACTCCTGCCCAGCCAATAGACTCTGTCTGGGCCTTTGATTCTGGATGTGCAAAACCACTCACACTCACTCTTGGTAGATCTGTATGTAGGCGTGCATATGCACAATTATGTAAAGTCCTGTGCTTCTGATGGAAATGTCAACATAACTAAAAAAACAAACAAACAAAAAAAAAATTAGACAAAACAAAGATCTGAAAGTGTGGACTGAGACGCCATCCCAAACATTCATCCACACATGACTAACTCTTCAAAACGTGCCATCTGCTTTTCGCTGCACGCAGGGACGATGAAGCAGCAGTGATGAAGAGTTTCACAGCTGCATAAATAATTCAGTCAATAGCTGCTCTGCATGAGCTAATGCACAATTATTCATCTAACTGTTGTGACCTGGGCTGATGAGCAGACTCAGGCACAGGCTCCTGGGCATGGAGACGTCCGAGTTCCCCCTTTAAACAACAGGCGTGTTGACTGACAGGCAGAAAGACTGACAGCTCAACACTGCAATATTTTAAGGCAGTCTAGTTTAACAGTAGCATGACAAAAATACTTATTTGATGTATCTACAGTAGTTGCTGTAGAAAGAAAAGAATAAACTTTTTGGCTATGGCAAAACAGAGTCTGTATGAAGGTTTGGTTCATGCTACAAGTACTCAAAATAAGCTGATTTATGAGCTAAACTGTAAGATGGAACTGAATTATGAGAATCACAGGCCACCTGCAGCTTCTAGGACTCACCAGCATGTTGGAGTCGACCTTGAAGAAGATTCAAAGCACGGATCAGTGGAATGCCCATAAATCTGACCATTTTGGATCCAGAAAGTTCCAGCGGGACTAAAGGCTAACAAGAAAAAATCAGTCTGCCTGAAGAAAATCAACAATTGTGGCTTGTCGGAATCTGACTCCCCCGTTTCGCCTCGGATGCGGGCCGACTATCAAATTTCTCCTGGGACATGGGTAAACTAAGGAAAAACTTTGTCCATTGCAAACCCCCCTCCCAGAGAACTTCTGCACAGGCTTATCAGAATTGCTGGTTGAACAACATCATCATCAGGACTATGGCCTATTTGGACGTGCTTCATGGACAAATCTCAACGTCTCGATGTCAACTGATATGAGGCATGATGTAATTGTCTTTATAAATGTGTTAGCTGGTAGAGTTTTTTGATGTCTCAAATCTTGTTCTGATAAGACAAGATGTCAGGAGATCTTTTTTGTAATACCACTATCCATTCTCATGGCCTTTTACCTTGTTCTATCTAATAAAGTATTTTGATCAAGAATAAGAGGCTGCGCTCCTGTAGCAGTAGCAACATGCACTCCGCCCTTCTTTCGGATGATTGAACGAATATAATCACACTGTATCCCAGTACAATGATAATAGAACTTACAGTTTTTGGATCGTGTTTCTTCTGTGTTTATAATCACCTTTCCTCCTGAGCGTACGAAGAGTGGGTATTACGGAGGCACTGTCAGCTATCCTGCTGATTACCTTCCATAATATTTAAGGCTGAGCTGTGCCGTGATTCTTCGAGGGATCCATAAAGACTCTTTGTGATTTATTCGGACAACCACTACCTGTTCTCTGACTATCTTGAATTTAACATATCTGTATTCTTCCAGAAGCTTTCCCTCAAATTACCTTTGCATTTCCCCAGCCCCTGGACCTCTGTCACTATGACTTCTTCTTTCTACTGTGAACTGTATCTGAGATATAGAGCCAAGTTTTCTCACCAAACTTCCATTGTCATGGCTTGATGTTTGGTGTGCAGTTTTTATGTGAATTTTGTCATTGTTATATAACGCACCGCTATCCCAAATTTAGTCCGATTGTAAATTGGACATCTGTGGATAATTCAGACTTATCTTGTCTTCTTTTCCAACCCAAAAAATCTCACAGAGTGAGTGAGTCCATCTTCTGTGGAGGCGAGCTGAAAGAGGGCAAACATGATTTCACCACTGATATTTGAACACCTCGGTTCATTTGGAAGATAGTGAGAGGCGAGTTTGGCAAATGTAAGTTTTAAGATGTTGGTTTACCTAAATTTAATATTTGGACAGTTGGGGTACAAAAGAAACACTGCAGTGCTCTTTGGGCTCACATTTCAGGGAGTGAACTCTCAGCAATCGCCTGCTCTCCTTCCTACAAGTTTATCCTAAAGCGCAAAGCCATTAGGACTGCCCTGCAGAGAGGAAGCTGACAGCGGCTTGCATGACTAATGGTACTGTCTTTTCAAGCTAATGGGCTCTTAAACAGTGGCACCAATTTGGAGGTAAGCTGAAAAGGTGATTACCAGGAACAGTGACTGCCCTCAAAGTAAAAAAATATATATATATACCGTATAATAAAATAAAATAAAATAAAAACTAACGATTCCACGATTCCAGTGGAACAATCAGGTCTAAAATTACGAGATCCTTTCAAGTTCGCTTTGCAAGTTTCACCTCCCGTTTGAGAAATTTTTCATCACAGTCCCCTGTGGGACTTTAGGCACATGTTTTACTGTTATCAGACCATCATCTTCTTCAGCTCTGTGTCGGGGTGAGGACTTCCAGTTGTGTGGCTTGGCGTTTGTGGAGGGAGGCCAGTTTCCCAGAAGATTCAGGTCTTATTGGAGTCTGACTGGAGAAGTACAGGTCAGGTAAGAGTGCAGACATGCATGTTGTCCTCTACTTATACCCTTTGCCTTTTGGGCTTTTTCTTTGTTTGCAAGATAAAATGCATGACGTGAATGATAAGATTAAAATAATCTAAAGAACTGGGCCACAGCTGGTGATCAGTCCACATTTTTCTGTATCTGAAGTACTTCTAGAGAATCTTGCACATGGCTCATTGGCTAACTCATTTTGCACATGCACTTCCTCATTATCTGAAATTTTAATGACAAACTTTCCAACACAAATAGGTTTTTGAGGATGAGAACGTGGAGTTCTAGGATCGAGCTCCAAGCCATCTGGTCCTCGTGAAAGCCGAGGAAAGGCTGCACCCTCAGCAGCGGGTCAAGTATGTACTCGAGTGTTTTGTTGCATGTTCAGTTTTTTCTTTCAAAGCACAGCGGAGGAGTTTGGAGAGCCTAATTCGAGTCGTCTAGGCTGCATCTCTGCCCCTTAATGAGGGTGCTGTCCTGCTGGACTCTGAGGCTGAAATTGCTGTGGATCATTTTCTAAAAATCCAAGGTGAATTTGAAGACGAAGAGTTTATGACTGCACTTTCAAACCCAACGCTACAACTGTTACGGTGCATGTGTTGGCTCCAATACAGCTTCTGCTCTTGAATTGCCTCTGAACTAAACCGAACACTAATGAACCTCTGCTCTAACAGCAAACAGAGACTCATGCAGTGAGTCAACTGTACAACAGCTTTAAGTGTACAATAATGGGACATATGTGTAACTTTCTATGACCGGTCTGACTGGACAATTTTGCCACGCGTGTGTGGGCGCATGCATACCTATTTATTCTACACGTCTGTGAACACGTAAGCAGTGTGTGGGTGTAAATATGTTTTCACTTTATTTTTGTTCCTTGTCACGTAACAAAGAGGGGAATAGAAAACACACTATCTGCCCATTTGGTGAGCTTGAACATTTGAAAAATCTTGAGTTTTGATGAGAGTTAATAGGAGAGATCATATTTATTTAGCTTTAGCGCCAGTGGCTCTCTCAATAGCAGACAGAGATTAATCTAAATACATATCTATCCAGTTGTAGATTCTCTCCAGTGGCTCCCTGTCAAACCCAGAATATAATTCAAAATCTTACTTCTAACCTACAAAGCTCTCAACAACCTAGCTCCATCTTATATTTCAGATCTTATTGTTCCATATTTTCCTAACAGAGCACTTTGCTCTCAGACTGCAGGTTTACTTGCGTTCCCAAAAGCAGAATGTGAGGAAGATCTTTCAGTTATCAGGCTCCTCTCTTGTGGAACCAACTTCCAGTTTCTGTCCATGAGGCTGACACATTGTCCAGTTTCAAGACTTTCCTTTTTGATAAATCCTATAGTTAGGGTTGGCTTGGGTTTCCTGAGCTGTCCTTTAGTTAAGCTGCTATAGGCTTAGACTGCTGGAGGACAAACTGATAACATTTCTTCACTCCGCTGCTGTTTTTACTTACTCTACATGTTTTGTATTTGTATTTATTTATATCCTTTACATTTTTTTTGTCTTTCCTCCTATAGAAAGTACATCTGGACCTGCTATTCTCTGTTTGTTTGTTTCTCCTTCCAGCCAGTTGAAGCAGCTGGCCGCTTAGGACCGGGTAATATACCGAAAATTAACCGACAACAACATTTACAACAATGATCGATGTCATTTTGCCCAAGTCTGTATTTTTAGTGTTTAAAAAATAAAATAAAAAGAAAAGTTTTGTCTTTTGGCTGGGTATAGGTAAGCTATGCTCATGTCCCTTTAAGATGCTGCGCTAAGTGCAATCTATAGTCATGTGACTCCACCCCATGGAGGAAATTTTGAACGTTGAAGCAGCAGCAGCAGCGGCAGAGCTGGTCCAGGAGGAAGAGGTCCAATGGGAAGAACTTACAAAAGCTCAAAGTGAGGATCAGAAAAAAGTTCTTCCACCACCAGGCAGCAGTCAATAGCACAAGCATTTGCAGGCTCTCAAAAAATATGAGCAAATGTCAAAAAGATGGTTGGAGACAACAAATGCTATCGGCTACCATTTAGCTAAAGATGTGGCTACTATTGCTATAGTGGAATGTAAGGACTTCATACATCTCATGAAGACCGTTGACAGGAGATATGGTCTGCCATCGTGGAAATAGTTTTCCAAAACTGTGGTTCCAGGTAAGTACACACAGAGTTAAAGTGGCACTAAAAAGCAATTGTGCCATCAATATAACTGGCTGTGAATTATTTTTTCTGGCCTATCACATTATTTTCGGGGGTGGGGGTTTGCAGTTATCGTCCATTTATCGTTAGAGGTGAACTGCTCAATATATTGTGATATTGATTTTAGGCCATATCGCCCAGCCCTATGGCCGCTCATTCTGAACCTGATTCTGCTGGAGGTTTCTTCCTGTTAAAGGGGAGTTTTTCCTTTCCACTGTTGCCTTTGTGCTTGCTCAGGATGGGAGATTGTGACAAAGTGAAGATTCAACGCATCAGCTGGCTTTCTTTCTTAGATAGAGAACTTTTACCAATTTGCTTTTGTATGTGAATGTTTCTCTCCAGTGCCCTGAGACGACTTCTGTTGTGAATCCAAGATGGCCGCTACCAAAACTTGTGAGCCAGATAACTCGAAATGTAAGCAACGTGCCGACTTCCATTTTGGTGTGTGGCTGCATCTAGGTGTACAATTGGTTACTATCAAAATTCAAGATGGCCACTGCCATGTACTGTATATATACACTGAACAATCAGATCATTTGGAGAAACTATACTTTCTAGTTATTATATTGCTTAAAAGTATAGTTTAAAAATATAGGGTAATCTATGTTTACCACTTCCTGGCTCCCCCATTGTGGCTGGTGGTGGATAAAATAATTCCTCCACTTACCAGAATGCATCACTCTTTCTTCTTCTACACAGTAACTCCCATACAATATATTGCATCAAGGTTTACTTGGATTCCCTGTCTAATTCCAGTCCAGGCAATCGATTCATCGCTAAAACTGCAAACATTCCTTATTGAAAACCCTCAGTGATCGTGGACATCGATGCACCGCTCCTTTGTTTGGGTTTTAGGTGCTCGTTTATTTTCATAGAATTAGCATTTCATATTACTTAGGAATTGTTGACAGTCAATTGGGTATTTAATCCATCTCTTGTTTTGTTTACTCAAACTGCAAAAATGATCTTGTATTTTATATAACAACCTTCATTACACCTTTCATATCAAGTTGAAGACTGAAATATATGATTAATTGTTGAGCAGGCAGACAAGGTGACCTTTTCTTTGGGTGCACAGAGCGAAGAGTAGTTTCAAAATGAGGAGAAGAAGACACTCGAGGTAACATTGTAGGTGTCCAGTTTAGACAGATAGCCAATGGAGTATAAGGTGAGCACCTTCACAGCCAGCAGGTAAGGAGAAGAGGCACACACAAGGTTAAAACATGTAAAAGAAGAAAGAGAATCAAAGCAGGGATGGAAGCTGAATCATAAGATTGTCAGCTCTGGAGTTACACGATTAGGATTTGAGGAGCAGATCGGAGATGAGCGGGTGTCACCGAGAGGGGCACTGTGCAAGCAAAGCATGTCGTGACACATAAATCCATCACTTCCCATTCCCCGTCTCAGTGAACATCAAAGACGGCTCTCAAATCATGCATCCATTCAGCCAGCTCGCTCTGCAGCGGGAAGGGCATAATGTGCATGAGGACCATGTTTCTATCGGAGCAGTGTGTGTGGGTATCGGCTCAGAGAGCCGTGCTCTGTTGTGGTGGTCCTGCTCTAAGCAGTCTGAGAGTCCACACATACATTCTGCCTGATATGCACATGTACTTACGGTTTCTTACCAATCAAAAGGCTTTGGAAATATGTTAACCAACATTTGGCTTCTCGCAAGCACACGTCAAAATTATTAGCAATAAACATTAGCGGCTTAAGTTTCAGTCCGTGTTCAGGACTCCTGGGCCACCGCGCCACTTTGTTTTCATCAAAACCGGTTCCACACAGCAACCCCACAAATCACAGACCAACACACGGAGCACGGCTGTCACGCTAAAGGATGATGGGCTTGTGGGATGCAAATCCACCTCCGTACTGTTCCAGAGCAAGGAGTAGTCAGACAGCTCGCTAACCAGGCCAAAGCGTGCTAAAGTAGGCCAGTCCTGAGACAACAGCCTCCTGAGTTACACATTTACATCTCCTTTGATGGAAACAATACTCTGAGATTGTCAACAACTGGCAACACGTCAAACAAGAACTCCAATCTGATTTAGAAATTCAAAACGCCAAGAATTTTATAAATTTAAAATGTTAATATGATACATTTTGGAGATTTACCATATTTCCTGGCATATAAGTCGCTCTAGAGTACACACAGGTACACAGTGCGACTCGTCAAAATATACATATTAAGCAGCTGCGTTTCCTGGTAAGTCAGCAGTATCTGGGGTGATAATCACAGTTATATATACACAGACGAACACACAAACCAATCCTGTCAAACCTATGCCAAACCTCACACTGATACAGATCCTAGACCAGTTAGAGTGTTAGAAATCAGCAGGAAAACAAGGATAGACACCCAACGGATGATCTATACTGAGCTGCGGATTAATTAAAGATGCCAGTGCGTTAGGTGTCCGTCCCAATTTTGGTCTGTTTTCCTGCCTTAGAAAGCAAAAAAACCCAAAACGTAGAAATTATAGACGAACGTGTGTGGTTCATTTAAGAACATTGAACTATGAATTTTGGTACTGGTACGTTGGATGATGCAAACAAATTTAGCAAAGAACAGGAATTTCCCAGCAGACAACGGGACTTTGGCAAAACAGGTGAGAAATAAAGTGAGTCCTCTTTAGAGCATTCTTCGTCAGAAACATCCTTCAAAGTTTAAATGAGTCACTGAAAGTTGGACGTTGCATGTCCAAACTCATGTTTGAAATATTTTACAGTTCACACACAATCACACAGGGTATATTTTAAAGATTTTTTTTTCCACGGACAATTCAACTGTTAGTTAATGTAATTAGCTTTTCAACTTGCAAACAAATTTTTCTAACTCCTACATCTTTTTCTTAATAAATTTACATAAAATATAAAGCAAAACATCAGCATTTTATATTATTCTGCCCAGTGTCTGATAGCTACAAGACTTAATGTCTTCTTAAAATCCCCCTCGAATGCAGAGATTCTATAAATTAAAACTCAAACATCTTATTTAGCGTGTCATATCTCCTGCAAAAAGAACTAGAAAGTTCCCTGTGGGACCATCATAATCTTCTGCCAATTGTAATTCAAGAACTTTCAAGATACATCTTACAGTTTTTACACAGGAACTGTTTGAGGCTAACTTTTTAGTCTGTTTCTGTCTGCCTGTCTTAAATTGACACAGGTGTGTGGTTACTATGGCGACCATCTTCATTCTCTACACTTTTTATATGGTTTACACGTCCAAACGTTTCCTTAGTTTTAATCATTACAAGGTTGATGGGATTTTAATCAGCTGACGCGTTGACGCTACTTAGAAATGTTTCTGGAATGTTCTAATAACAGAAAACTCATTTGATACTAAATGTCAGTAACATCTGAGTTGAAGGAACTGGTTTAACGCCCCCAGTTTAAGACATGTTAAAGAACAGCATCTGAAGAGGTCTGAAACTTTGACATGAAAAGGAAAACGGGCTGTTTCTAATTGAATCCATGAGTTTGATTATTGCATCTCTATCAGCGCAGAGGAACTCAATCTCATCTGCTGATTGCCGGAGCTCTTCACATAAAAGAAGCGGGAATGTTTCATTAAGGCTGTGATAATTTAACAAGATACACTTTAGAACTGGGAGCGTATTCAGAACTGTGTACAGGGTAAAAACAACACCCTGACAGATTTATTTCTCATTGAACAGCAACACAGAGACAGGAAGGATCCTCTGTTCTGATCTTTTCTTTATTGAATGACAGGATTGTGTCAATAACTTGACACCAGTGGTTACAAGTCTAGATCAGGGCTGTTCAACTGGTGGCCCGAGGGCCAAATCAGGCCCACAGAAGTGCTCAGTTTGGCTCATCAGTGGGTTAATTTTTAAATAAAACTAAATATTAAAACCAGAAAACACTAACTTAATGACAATAACGGCTGGATGTCTGGCCCCTGAACAATTTCACTGAATAGCTGTGGTTTAGAGTCATTCACGCTGAGAACGTGGGTTCAGCTTTTACACGCTTGTTTCCATATCTTTCTGTATGATCTACAAAATCGAAAACTTCAGCATTCTTTCTGCAACTTCAGCCAGTTATATTTCAAAAATGTTCAGCTCATTTAGGAGCTATACGATTTGGCTTTAGTAGCTAAATTTTTTGAAAATGTTGACTTTTACACAAGCATTTTGTCTTAGACATCAAGATATTTTCAATCCATTAAAGATATGATTATCTTAAAAACCTGCTTAATGCCGCTTGCTCGCTTCTTCTGCTCTTTTAGCTAGTCTTTTAGATTGCCTTCTGTCCCTTTTAGCAACCTATCTGCTCCTTACAATAGCATTTTGCTCCTTTTAGCTAGTCTATTGCGAGCTTAATCTTTTTGCAAGTTTCAGCATACAGCTAGCCTTCTGCTAGTTCACACAATGAGGTGGCTACACTGTCTTTAGCTGGCTTTTTGCTCCTTTTAGCTAGCCTTCTTTACTTTTTAGCTAGTCTTTTGCTAGCTTAAGTTTTTAGCTTGTCTTATTGCTAGTTTTTTTTTTTTTTACTATTAACAAGTATTTGTCTCCTTTTAGCTTTAGTCTTCTTTTAGCTTTACCAACTCTGCTTCAACTTCATAAAATATTTCAACATTCTTATGCTACTTTTATCAAACTTATTCGTTTAGCTTTTAGCTAGCCTTCTGCTACCCTTTTTACATTCAGCTAGGCTTTTGCAAATATAAGCTTTTTAACTAGCCTTCTGCCCAGTTCATTTTTTAGCTAGCATTCTGCTCCTTTCAACTAGCCTTTTGCTCTTTTCAGCTTTTAGCTCGTCTTCTTGCTAGTCTATTAACTCAGCCACAGCTTTTTCATTTCAATCTTCTATTTATAGTTTCAGCAAGCATTCTGCTAGTTCAAACAATTAGCAAGGATACGGCTTTTTTAGCTGGCTTTTTGCTCCTTTTAGTTAGCTTTCTTCTCTTTTTAAGCTAGCTTTGTGTTTGGTTTAGCTTTTAGCTAGGCTTTTGCTAGTTTAAGCTTTTAGCTGGTCTTCTTGGTGTTTTTTTTGCTATTACCAAGTGTTTGTATCCTTTTAGCTTTAAGTCAGTCTTCTTTTAGCTTTACCAACTCTGCCTCAACATCAAATGATTTCAACATTCTTATGCTAATTTTATCAAACCTTCTATTCTGTTTAGCTTTTAGCTAGCCTTCTGCTAGTTTCAGCTTTTAGCTAGGCTCCATCTCTTCTTAGCTAGCCCTTTTTACCTTCAGCTAGGCTTTTGCAAGTTTAAACTTTATAACTAGCCTTCTGCCCAGTTAATTTTTTAGCTAGCTTTCTGCACACTTTGGCTAGCATTCAACTAGCCTTTTGCTCTTTTCAGCTTTTAGCTTGTCTTTTTGCTAGTCTATTAACTCAGTTTCAGCTTTTTCATTATAATTTTCTACTGCTACTTTCATCAAGCCTTTTGCTACATTTAGCCTTTAGCTAAGCAGTCACTAGCATGCGACTGTCATGCTTCAGCGTCTAAAATCAGTTTTATTTCTGTCACTCAGACGAGGGCCTGAAAAATTACCAGAACGGCTGATGGACCCAATGAATTCATTTCGTAAGGATATTTTCATTCTTGCTGATTTGTAAAAACATAAAATAATGAAAAAGTCTATCATAGATTTATAGTTTCATAGTTTCAAACTCACACTTGTCTGTAAAACCTTCAAATGTTCACAAACATGAATAAAAAGTTTTTTTTTTTTTTTAATTAAATAAAATGAGAAAAGTTTCGGCCCTCATCCTGAGGACTTCCTCAGTCTACGGCCTGTCCCATACTGTTTCAAGCCTCTGGATAGGCGACCAAATATTTGTCACTTAAATAAACTGGTCTAGATGACACAATTTAACCTTGATTGTTATCAAGCTGGATGATAGAGCTTACAAACCTTTTTTTTCTGAACCACTTTAACCTTGGTTGTCCTCCGGTTGTTTCTGGGAGTAGCAAGTGGATCACTTGGCCTAAAACATTTGATATACATGATGATTGTTTTGCAGGTTAAAAACCTATTTTTGAGACTCCAACAGGAGGTTGGCTTGAAACACAGCAGTGAAGGTTACCTAGACAGATCTGGTTGGCAGGCTGTAGACTGAAGAAGTCCTCTGGATGGGGGACGAAACGTTTCTCACCTAAAGAAACTGGTCCAGATGACACGGTTTACCCTTTTTTTGTTGATACAGGAAGTGGTTTGGGTGCAGCTCTACACACTGACGTCTGAACATGGAGATTCACCCCGTCTTTATTTCCACCTCGTCTACAGCTCATTCTCCAATGCGCTGTTTTCATAGTAACAAGTTACGAAACGGTGTAATCCCGTCAAACGTGTACAATCAAACAGAAACCTGTAATCTGCTGCTTCCAATCACGAGTCGATCCAGTCAAGTCCACACGACTGGCTTTCTTCAACTTTAGCACGTGTGATGCACAGATTGATTTTAAAACAACACAAGTTACAAAATAATTTTCTAAAGGCATTTTTCTTGAAGAAAACCAGATTTTTTTTTAAAGCTTTTAAAGCATTTTCTTTAACCCTTCCGGTAATAAAATGTGTGCAGATAAATTCGTGTTGCATCAAGTCTAGCCAGGTGAATAAATCAGAAATCAAACAGGTCTGAATACATTTATTAAAACCAGATAGTTTGAAAATAACAGAGCGTCTCCCGAAAGATCTCGTGAAAGTTCGAGTTATTCCAAATTGATCAAACTAACACTTTGTAAATGTTAAGTAAAACTGATGAAACGTGAAGAAATACATCTCGTTCATCACCGTTTGTCAAAAGTCCAAGTAAAGATCCGACCCAGTCTGCAAGTGCTCTTAACATGTGCCAGGGATGACTCTCAGCTACTACCACACCAAACTTTAGCCCAATATGAGCAAGGTTTACTGAGAAAATTGATACATTCATATGCTTTTTGACAGAGTAATGACTAAACCACTGCTAATTCTTTAAGATCGGTATACATCTTAAATGACTGTATTAATAATAATGCATATTAAAATGTAGTTTATTTTTATATTTGTGTACTTCACATGAGCTGAATGTTTAAGAGTAACAAGATATAATAATAATAAATAATATTTACCTGACAAACTGAAGCTTTGTTGAGCCGTTCTGACAGTTCATCCTGACGAGCTGTTTGATGTCAAACTCACCTGCAAGTAAAGAAGTACTGATGACAAGCTGCTCCCTCTGTGATTTCCTGGTAATTTTAGCTAAAAATAAACTGTTTTGAAATTTGATTTGTGCTCCAAATGAAACTGGGTTGTTCACTTTATATTTAAAGGTGTATGAAAAGTCTTTTTTTTTTTCAGGTTTTCCTTCTTCAGGTCACCACAGTGAGTCATCCTCCTCCATCTTTGTCCTCTGCATCCTCTGTCCTCACTCCAACTACCTCCATGTCCTCTCTAACTGCATCCATATATCTCCTCTTT
>JARVLU010000001.1:24156266-24171588 GCA_031762415.1 Simpsonichthys santanae
GATGCTTCATTTTGGAGAAAGTTATTTTTTTTTTTTAATTAAACACAAGCCAAACAGATTTTCACCATCTTGGGGAAACTACAGAAACCATGAGCACCATCAAACTGGTTGATCCACTATGTGAAGGTGCCATCTCCTGTATAAGACCATTTGTTGTGGCTCCTCGGACTGATGAAGTCTTTTGGATGAAAGATGAAACGTTTCAACCAAGAAGAATCCGTCCAGAGGACCTGCCTTAACTTTGCTGGACTGGAATAGTTTCCAGGACTTGTGCTCCAAAATGAAATATTTCTTTTTAAACTGGCCGCTCAAAATGAGGCCGCACAACTCGATGGTCGCAAACAGAGTCCAGCGCCAAATCAATGGAAATTTTACGTATTCTCTCCCAATTTTCACTCAGTTATGAGGGGTTCTGTTTATGTCCACAGACTAGTGTCCAACAGTTGCATCTCTGTGAGGTACCAGGTTTATTTCCCAGCTCTCCGGTGTGTCTGAACATCGAAGGACTGTGGGAGCTGAGAGGCCACACAAGGAGACGCCGCGAAGAGCGATGGCCTCAAACATCCAGGTTCTCATTGGAGCCGATGCCCCTGCTAGGAGCGCACACTACCAAACAATACATTCAGACAGGGCAAAAAGGACACACAGGTGGGGATGTGTGTGTGTTTGAGCTTGAGAGATAGCCTCCTATTGCCCTTTGTGTGATTATTCTGTGCGCTGGAGAAAGGCTATCTGCACAAAGCAGTGCATTTGTGTGCGTTAGGCTACAGAAGCAGTGGCTCAGGAGAGGATGTAGCTACGCCGAGGCACCGAGTACTCCCGTCTGCATCTGATAGAGAAGAAAAGAGGCATGAAAAGGCAACAGAGGAAAGGCAAACAGAAAAGAGAAAAGGAGTCGGGGAGGAGAAAAGGAAAAGGCTCTCGAGTGAAAAGGCGGCTGAGAAATGTGGTACTTGACCTCATGTCTGCTTAGCATGAATAGTCAAGGCTGAACTGTCTCTTTGCCTTCCTGTGCATTAACTGCTCCACACACGTCTCCTACGACTAAAACTAGTTATTTTCTCTTTCGTTGCACCGTTTATTCATTTTATTAACGTTTGCATTAAGATCTGACAGGGTTTCTGACGTTTCACTGGTAAAATGACCTTAGTCTTTGTGGTCAAAATCACAATGGCACGCCTTCAATTTAGACTATTTTTATGTTTTATTGAGGTTTACAGGAGGCAAATCTTTTTCTTTGCCAATTCAGAAGACCATATTTTTAAAAACAATGAGGCTGCATTATGGACACAAAAATTTAAAATGCTGCAAGAAAGTCATAGTTTTGTTCTTTATTCTAAAAGAACTAAACAAACAAGCAAACTACTAATTTAAGTTAAAAAATATGAGCAACTTAGGAAAGTTGACACATTTTATTGTATCTACTGTTCAGATTAAAACAACATAATTAAATGTTAAAGTTAACACTGTTAGCAAAATATATCAACATCTGGACTGGTTTGAATAAACTGTCAGGATGTAACCTCTGGGCGTTCGTCTGATGAACTTTTGGAATTAGTCCAATCCAAAATGGCCACTGAAGCCGATCAGCCTTTGTCAACACAAATAATGTCTAATTCATTTAATTTTACAGATATTAGATTAAAAATTGGCACAGTAGTAGCTGAAAGTCATCTTGAACAAACATGTCAAGCATAACCTGAACATGAGATTTTTATTTAAAGTTTGGGCATAAAACATGCCAATTGTGCATTAATTAAAAACTATTTCTGATTGATATATCTTTATGAGCAAATATTAGACAAGCGGTACGTTGACGTCCCTCGTCTGAGGGATTTGAGTAGAGGACGTTTGTAGTTTTCCAGTATTTTCTTATTTTTATGGACTGGAATTGAACAGGGAATGCAAGTAAACCTTAATGGTTTTGGTGTAAGATAATCAAATGTGTACAAGTTACACTGTGTAGAAAAAATAGACATTTTGTTTTATTTTTTATTGTCCAGGGGGCAGAGTCCTGGTGAGTGGAGGGACCAGTTTTGTCCACAGATGCAATGGTGGAGACAGGGGGTAGCCAATGGTGGACTTGGTTCCCATAGATTAATCTTCGGTCACCCCAAGGGCCACCTCAATCACTTTTGAAAACAATTGAAAACCGATCTAAACTTTTTATGATCCAAGTCTTGTTTTAGGGTACAGTAGTCCCTAGGTACTTCACAGTTCGACTTTCACGTACTCACTGTTTTGTGGGTTTTCAATGAAGATTGTACATGACACTTGATTGGCTGATTGATAGAAGGCAACCAACCAAAGCAGTGAGCTCTGTATCCCAGGTGCTGATTGGCTCAGTGACCGTAGCATCAGTTTATCTTTCACTGTGTTCTTTTAGAGCATTTGGCGCATTTATAGTTTAGAACATTGTTAAGAACATCACAATAGTGTGGGAAGGGTTTACAATATATATACAGGTAGTCCTCAACTTACGAACGAGTTCCGGACTTAAGAACTGTTCGTAACTCAATTCCGCCGTTAGTTGGACCCGAACGCACATGGCGCCGTAAGTCCGGATTTTCGGCCGTAACTCGAAACCGAAAGCACATGGCAGCCGCTACGTCTTTTTAAACACGTTTTTTCAATGTAAAACAATTTTGAACGGCCGTTTTAATGTGTTTTAATGTGTTTCCAAGCAGTTAGCTAACAAAATACCCTAAAAAAAAATTAAATAAAACGCTGCATAAAAAAGGCAACGAACGGCACGATGACGTCACTGGGGGCGGCGCCGTAAGTACGGAGCGCCGTATGTCGATGGCGCTGTAAGTCGGGGACCACCTGTATATATATATATATATATATATATATTAAAATAAATATGTCCCTACTTTGTGGATTTTCACCTATCGTGATGGTGTATGGAACATAACCCCCGCAGTACATGAGTGACTATTGCACTAAATGGGCTTGCTTCTCCACATTGACCTCTTTTATCCAGAGGTATAAAACCAAAAAAAACACCAGAGCTCAAACTAGAGGGGACTGAGTCGTAGCAAGACGGACAACAAAATTTGGATGAATGGTGAGGTCGATTAGAGGATCACATTTAAGGAGTAAACTACCAGGAGATGACTGCGACAGTTTTAAAAAGAAAATTGTGTTATGTAGTCCTTCATGAAATGGGTTTATTTCAACTGTGAAATATATAGACTGTGATGTTTGTGTTGTGTTTGCATTGTGCACTTCTTATATGAACTTTTTTTTACATTATATATGTTCAGGACAACAGATCACATTTTGCTGTTGTGCCAATATCTGCAAATTTATATGACTGGAATTTTGATTAATGTGCACTGTCCTTTTAAATAAATAATGATTTGAAATACTTTTAAGCAATTTAAAAACAGGAAAGCGTAGCTTCCTCATATGATAGGGGTTGGTCGGTTTACATATATATCCGGAGGTGGGCATCTTGGATTGTGATAAGGCATCCCAGTTTTGGACAGGAGCCTTTCTTACACCAAGCTGTCGCCACGCACCAAATGGACGTCGGTACCTCACCTATTTTCCTAGTTTTCTTGTTCGAAACATGCACGAACGGACAGACGGATGGTATTTCCAATTCCTCCTCTCCGTGATGGGGGACGATAATAACAGACATGATTAACAGAACAATTCATAATGCACATTACACAAAGGCTGTCATAATTACTGCTGAAGCAGTGACTCAGACATAACCACAAACATATCGATCCTCAGACCTCAAACCACGTATTGTCTGCCCAGCTTTTAACTTGCTCAAACACACCGACGGACCACAGGTAGGGAAACACACACATCGATCTGGATACTTAGGCACACCAGGCCGAGGTTTATCCTGCTGGCACATATAAAGCTGCCATCACAGTTGAATTTAGCTTATAGACAAAACAATAGGAGGATGGAGATTACCCACACATGAGCAGACACACACACACAGAAAGAGAGGAACAATCATTACTGTCATGCTGTTCAGCCATCAGTGTGTGTGTGTGTGTGTTTCTCTTGCACAAAGATGTTGCAGAATAACCCCCTAAACGTTGATGGAAGTGTCTGAAACACCTAAGATCGTAAAAAAGTGTTTGTCAAAGTTTCCTGGCTTTTATGTATTTGTTATATTAAGTCAAGTGAAATGTATTTATAAAACAACAAGTGGAAACCAAAGCAGGGCTTAATTTGAGCCGGATCCTGCTGGAACAGGATCCGGGAACTCTAATTTACTTTTATGTTTTTATGTAGCATGTCTGTCTTGTAAATGAGCTCTCAAGGCTCAGTGGGAACTACCCTGTAAAAACAACAACAACCTGAAAATAATTACATAAACACTTATTTTAAACACAACAGCCACTTACAAGCTTCCTAAGAATCACATACGAGCTGCTCCTTCAAGTAAGCATTTCCACTTCTACCCTTAAAAAAAATCTCTGGCCCTAAAAGTCCAACGTTATCGCTCAGTTTTATTAAAAAAAGAAAACATAAAATTATTATTAAACAGCACAGCTAAATTGCAGATCTGTTTGACAGTTTAAAAGGGTCGTAAATAAAATTTTGATTATTGAAAATGCGAAAAATGTTTGATGTATATTATATTACGTATCAAAACAACAGCGCTAATTTGTCAAAATAACAGCGATCAAAATGTCCAAAAGACAGTTCAATGTACTTTAAAAAAAAAAAAAAAAGACTTCTCATTGTCCTTAGTTGGACAACTGAGAATTGAAGCACCTGAAGGCTGTGGCTATCAAGATTGGAGGAGGAGTGAGCGAGTGGTGCAGAGTGCCGAGTTAACCAGGCAGTCGTACAAAGTCAGCCGCCACGAACAGACGGAGGAGGCGCCTGGAGGTTTCACAGGTGGGGTCGGACAACAACAAGCAGGACGGTGAATTCAGCAGAGAAGAGTTGGGCTCGGAACCGTCAGGTAAGGTGGTGGACTAGGATGCGTGACAGAAGCGGTTTACAAATTGCAGGTAACGTAGATGTTTAAGAACCCATTAAAATGTGCCAAAATGCAGGAAATCATATCTACTTTATTCAAAATTTTCTGGGGGAGGACCCCCCAAACCATTCACGCCTCTCGCCGGCCTGCCCACTATTTGCGTTCCAGCATCAACTGGTTTACAAATTAAGCCCTGAACCAAAGTAATGTAATAAGACAACGGCAGAGCGTGCACGTGCAAGTTTGTCTCGGTGTGTGTGTGCCCTGAGGGCTTGTTTGCACAACATGGTGTGCCGATCCACGCCGGTGTGAGGAACAGGTGAGAGACAATAAAAATGGAGTAGACGTGTTGCTCTGCCAAGCGCTGAAATATCAACAGAATCACACACATGGAGTGCAGCCGACACGCAAACACGAGAGGCGAAAACAAGCGGCGGCAAATACTTCTCTGGCATGAACAGAGCATGTTGCAGTGCCCGATATCCGCTTGACTAACGCAGACCGTGAATGTTTTAAAAAAGTCTGCGTTCACCCAAAACAAAAAAAAAACAAAAAAAAAAGGCCTGTCTGGTATGAGTTAAAATCAGAGAAACATGCAGCAGATAATTGGGAACATATCCACACAGAACACTGTTTATATGACTGAATGTTTTTCTGTGATACGTCTCCAAGGGCATCGAGAATATTTGACAGCATCTTGAACAGATGAGGACGTTTGGTCCACTGGGTTCCAGTGTCCTGCGTTTCCCAAACTGTGTGTATTTTGGTGGATTATGCAGAGTAAACTGACAGCAGGCTCATGTACGCCCATGTTTATGCTTTTATCATGTTGTATACAGCACATTATGAAGGTACGAGAACCATTGTTGCCACCGCACGTCTAGATCGTCAGAGTTTTCCACTTGGCCTTCGTGACGCGTCTCGAGTTACGCTGCCATCTGAAAATGTGACTTCAGGGTCAAATTGCACGTTGAAAACCAACACTGCTTCTGAGCAAACACATTCATATAAAAGTTGGAACTGAAACAAACTGGCAATGATGTGCAGTTTGCAGCGATGTTTGTTTTTTATGCATGTTTTTGTCTGCATCCAATTTCCTTTGTGCACCAACAAGTTACAATGCATGGATCAAAAAAAAAAAGATAACTTACAGAGTCAGAAGAATTCAGGGACACGCAGGTGAGCAATGTGATCGTACTGGCAGAGCAGCTGTGAACTGGTGCAGATTAGATCTTGATGCAATGGTCTACTGTATATTTTTTCTTTTAATAATCTGTTCTGCTTAGTAAATAAAAGAAGAGCCTGCAAACATGTGTTTTTATATGAATACACCAATAAATAAATAAAAACATAAAAATAGGGATGCACAATATTATCGGCATGGTATCAATATCGGCCGATATTAGCGATAAAGTTAAATATCGGACATCGGCCATTCCATCAAAATAACTCACCAATATAAAAGGTGCTGTTTTTTAAACATATATTATGTAGTTAATAATTTTCAGCTCCTTTTTGGCATATGCATTTAGTAGCAGGCCAAATTGACAACGATCATGCAGAATAATGTAATATTTCAATTCCACAGCAGATAAAACTATGTAGTCTCTGTAAGTAGGCCTAGGGAAAAATATCGGTAACGGTTATCTGTCAAATATGTTTTAACATATTGGATATTGGCCAAAAATCCAATATTGTGCGTCCCTACATAAAAATAAAGTATGGTTATGTTTGTGTTTAAAGAACAAATCCTTTCTTTACTTCTTTTAGTGGACAAATCTTACAGCTTTGCTTCCAGCTGTTATGCATGTGTATTTTTAAATCTATATATTGTAGAATACTAAACATCCCAGAGAAACATGGCCGTTGAAGCCAGAACGGGACCATTGTTCCAAATTAACATGAATGAATGAAACAATGACCTGACTGACCATTATTATATTTTGTATCTGGATGATTGAGCATGCACTTTGATGCTTTAAAAGAAAGTTACAGTATTTCTGAAACACAAGTGCCACTTTGTTCTTTTGGATTTTAAATGGTGAGAAAATTCATGATTTATTACCATGCAGAAATATACTGAGAAAACTTTAGTTATGATACATGGTGCTGCTTTGACAAATACTCTGAAAATACAGTAATTTGTTGACGGTCCCTAAGAGAACCATCGCTCCTCGGAGGGACAGACAGAGCAGGCTGCCTGTGTCGGCTCAAATGAGGAAGTCACAGCTGAATCCAAAGAGCATGAACATGAAATATACAACATAAAATTAATGTTACCACATCAGCACACACTGGATATCCTAATATATAAGGCTGGTTTCAAAATTCAATTCAATTCAGTTTATTTAAATAGCGCCAAGTCACAAACTCCTGCATGAACCTCAAATACAGAGGTCTGTTGTTACTGTTGTCTGTGAGGAAACACTATATTGCGAGGGAACGCAAAAGGTTTTGTGAGGGAACGCAAAAGAAAAAAAAAAATTACCCATGCCTCCTTGGGGGCTCCGTAATTTAGCCTTTCATAAGAAAAAAAAAAGTTTTTTTTTTTTTTCCAGTTACATTTTCACCATGTCATTCATACATTTATAAATGTCATAATTCCAAAGTAAATAATTAATTTACAAGCTAAATACTTAGTTTACAATCTAAATACTTAACTTGCAAGTTAAATATTTAGTTAGCAAGCTAAATATTTAGTGCCATTCTAACTATTTAGTTTACAAACTAAATATTTATGTGCAAGATAAATGTTTAATTTACAAACTAAATATTTAACTTGCAAGTTAAATATTTAGTTAGTGACTAAAGATTTAGGTGTGAATTAAACATTCACTTTCCTAGCCAAATACGTATTTTCAAAACTTAACATTTAATTTTCAAGCTAAATATTTATTGTCCAAGTTAAACATTTAATTATAATGCTAAACATTTAATTCCTAAACTAACTATTCAATTAGCTAACTAAACCTAAATATTTATTTTCAAAGTTAAACATTTAATTTCTAATACAAATGTTTAATTCAATAACTAAATATTTAGCTCAGACTTAAATATCCTCCAAACTAAACATTTAATTTCCAAAATAAATATTTAATTTGCTAACTAAATATTTAACTTGCACGTTAAACATTTAGTTTGTAAATTAAACATTTAGCTTGGACATAAACGTTTAGTTAGTAAACTCAATATTTAGCTTATAATTAAATATTTAGTTTAGAACTAGACATTTATAAATGTATGAATGACATGGTGAAAATATGACTGAAAAAAAAATATATACACTGTATATATTTTTTCCCTCTAATGGAAGGCTAAATAAACCAAAATATTCATGTAAATTTTTGACGGTGTAACTTTACAAATTGCATCCCATATACGACATTGATCCTCCAGGGAAAATAAAGGGTGAGTAAAAAACTACAGTTAATTTTAAAATGCTATTTTTTATAATGCTTCAGGTGGAAACAACTGGGATATAAAACTGCTGAAAAGTTAAACCCAAGGGCAGCCAAAGTATGAAACCAATGGGCTTTGCTGGTGTAATATGTCAATGCAGCCATTTTATTTAGCTTAAAACCACTACACTCTGACAGCCTTCAGAAATACCATTTCACATGATTTAAGGCTTTGTCCCATCTCCATTACACAACTGGCTCAGCAGTTAGCCGCTCCAACATTTATACTGAATACGGCACACATACATGCATTTGCAATAATTTATTTTTATATAACAAGTTGAAGCAAACACAAAAGTATTTAATTGAAAACATGATTGACCTTTGAAAACTGATTAGGAACGATGCTGTGGTTTCTTAGCAAAGCTCCAAAGATGGTTGGAGCTAGTTTCACTGAGTCGCAGCTGTAGGTTTTCATTTTTATTTAATTTATTTTGATTTCTCATCAAGCTGAGCAAACTTTGTTGTGACAGATTTAGTGCCAGTCATTGTCTAAATACTCCCAAGGTTTAACTAGGTGTTTATGTGTTGCGCTGTTTCCCCCTTCGTTTCATCAGCTCACTTACTTCCTCTTATTTTGATCAAACTCTTGGGGATTTCTTTGTGCCTTGACAGACGTTTCAAATATCCAGCTTTTATTGATGCGATTCGCATGAGTGAAGCTAAACATCTTCAGAGTCCAGGCAGTTTTGGACTCGGTTCATCGTGTTTGCTGACGCTTTGGGGTGATGAATACACAGCATGACCTCAGCCATGTCCAACAGCAGTCGTTCATCTTTGGATTAACTTTCAAACAAGTGAAAAAAATCAAATGCATTCCGAGCTGCTTGTACTCCTTCGTGTCTCCCACTCTCCGTCTGTGATCCGGTGGTTGACTTGTATTCCTTCCCCTGCCCTCAGCCCAATCAGTGGCACTGGCTTAGGCTGCTAATTGAATTGGGCAGGAGGTCTAATTTTAATGTGCAGCAGATGGTTGGGGGCATTCCTTCACCAAACCAGACGAGGGCTGCCACTGCGCCGCACAACGCTCTGCCCTGGAGTAAAGTCGACCACCGCAGTGACCGGCACTGTCACGTCGAGGTTCAATCAGTTCGCATCATCAGTTGCACTTAACGAAAATGAAGCGCCTCGTAGCAGATTTTGTTCCCTAAACTTCAAAACTCTCTCTCATGAGTGGATACAAACATGCAATCTGGAATGTATTTGTCTTGCAGAAGCAAAATGGTGGGAAAAAAGTGAAGGTCTCATTCTCTCAGTGGACCGAAGCATCACTAGATGGCAGTGTTGAGCCACAGAGAGCCTTGCACTCCCTTGAAGAAATAATAAAGACACAAATCAATGGCCATAATTTGGACAGAGCCTCAGCCTGGGTTAGAGTTATAATTTCCCCTGGTTTCTAAAATTGCATTGGAGAATAAACGCAGTAGGCACTAAATCACAACAGACAGAGCAGGGAGGACATCAAGAAACGGATAAATAGGAGGAAACAGAACAATATGCGGAAAGAGAGGCGAAGAACTTAAGAAAAAAGGATAAAATCATAAAAAACTAATGTAATAACACAGAGATGGGGCACATTGCCTCTCACAATGGCTACTATCAACAGCTATCAAGTGCAACAGAGTGTGTTTCACACGTGTGTGCGTGCGTGCGCGCCACATTTTATGCTTGCACGGTGCTTCGCTTACTGCTTTCAGATGGCTCCCCCGAGTGCAGCCTGAGTGCTACGAGGAAGATTATGAGTGAGATAGAAAGCACACATGAATCTGGGCTTTGTTGTGAGGCAGATGATAAAAGATGGAACTCTTTGTCCGGGTGGATAAGTGTATGTTTCTGGGAGCAAATGACTGAAAACAGAAAACAGCCATTTGGGCTGCGAGTGCGACAGTAGCTCTTTGTACGAAGACCTTAAGACTTGTGAGCAAGCATGTTTATACGTTTTGGTCCAAACGTCTGAGAGCACCGAGTAATTTGGAGCCGTCTCTGTGGATGTTTTGCTCGTGTGTTTAATTATTCCGAGAGCAGATAAAAGTTTGACAGACCGGGATAAGTGTTTCTTTATCGGCCATAAAGACAAGTCTGTGGGAGGGAAGGGGTGGGGTGTTCTATGTGTTCTGTTTTGTTGTTTGTTTAAAACCAAATAATTAATACAAATACTTAATTTACAAATATAGAAGATAGTTTGTGGCAGAAACAACGCTGGAGCAGTGTCCGGCGAAATTAAGACCAGTCCTCTGGATGGTTTGTGTTGAAACGTTTCGTCTTTCAGCCAAGACTTCTTCAGTCTGAGGACCTTACGTAAATGGTCAACTAGTTTGATGGTGCTAAGATGGTTTTTGGAGTCCGCTCTCTCCCCGAAAAAAAAAAAGAAACCGTCTAGAGGACCTGACTTTACTTTGTTGGATTTATCTACCTGGATTATTGAGCATGAACCTCGAATGGGGGCCGAGATGGTGTAGAGGCAGTGCAGCCGACTCAGGACCCTAAAGTCCCACATTCGATCCCCAGTCATTGCACATATCGTGGTGCCTCTGAGCAGGACACCCTATCCCCAATTGCTCCCCAGACGGCTTCAATAGTTGCCCGCTGCTCCACCTGAGTGTATCCCAAGTGCAATGGGTTAAATGCAGAGAGCCAATTTCACCATAGAACAACACATAACACTATTATTATATGTTGAATCATTGTGGCCATGACTGCCTCAAACAAGGTCAGTGGGAGAGAGGGCAGACTCCAGAAACCATCGTAGCACTGTCAAACTGGTTGACCCACAATGTGAAGGTGCAAGAACGAGTTTGTTGTGGCTCCTCGGACTGATGAAGCCTTTTGGATGAAAGACGAAACATTTCAACATAAAGAAACTGTCCAGAGGACAAGAAAGTTCATGCTCAATAATCCAATGTCCAGAGGACCTGACTTAAATTTGTTGGATTTTTTTAACTCGGATTATTGAGAATGAACTTTAATGAAACTCTGGATTGAATTTATTTTTAGCATGTGGTATATACATACAACAGCCACTGTTATCTCCAAGGAGAAACAAGTTTGTAAGTTGCATTTATCAAAACTGGTTTAAAATGGCTTATTTTTCCTTCCTTGTACTATTTTCTTTGGAAAAACACCAGCGAGTTATTTTGACCAAAGCTTTGACTATTTTCATCAACCTTTCTAAGCATATAAAATAGTAATATGATGACACTTTTAAGCAAAATGTTGATTTGAGGTGATGGCCAAAAATTAAATTTGCAAGTACAGGCAGTCCCCGAGTTACGCCCCACCCCGGACCTACAGCATTTCGGACTTACGGAAATACAGCAAAACGGCGTTTTAAGTACGCTGTTGTTTTGTTACACTTAAAAAAAAAAAAAAAACGTGTTGAACACGACGTTAACCGTTGTTTTTCCGACTTAGGGAGAAAATCCGGAGTTACGGCCGCCACGTGGGTAGCGCTCCGACTTACGGCAAAATCGGGTTACGAACGGGGCGTAAGAACGGAACTCGTTCATAACTCAGGGACTGCCTGTATTTTGAGTTTTAAATATTTTAAGAACAGAAATTTGTGTTGATCTTTTTTTCATATATGTTGATTACCATCTTTCTGCTGGTAATAGTTCTTGAATGTGTTTTCTTTATTGCAAAATTGAGCTACGAAGAGTACAAAGTGACCATCCATGATTTAATGTAAAAGAAACTGCATAAATTCATGAAGCACAAAGAAATAAACATATGCCATGTTGGTGAATTTACATGTAAAATCTACCAAATAGGTAAGACATAAACTGATAATCTGAGACTGTTTGATAAAATTTAAAACTTTTGCTCTTATTTATTTATTTATTTACTTTATTTTATTTTTTTCACTGATAGTGAGCTTCAATCATTTATGCTCAGTTTCAAGGGGGTTACATGACGAGATTATTGCTAAACCTGATCCAAGTAATATCCACAAGAGTAGTTTAATTTATATTTTGTTTTTCACACGCATGGCAACTCAATGTGTGGCACATTAAAAGCAACTGGAAAAGAATCAAGAATGACAAAAACAAAAAGAACATTTAAGCGTGGACTATTCTAAAAGTTTGTTTCAAAAGTCATTCTATTTTTTTTTTTTTGTTCTCTCAAAGTAAAAACAACCAAAAAAATTTAGAAAGCTATTTTCACCGTTGTCATGAGATTCATCATGAAACGAAGCCAAGTCATGAGGCAGAACACAAACTAAATGCTGCATATTTTAAAATTCTAGAGAACCTTTTATGCAGAAAACAGGTGAATGTGTGAGATACAGCCTTCTGCAGCTTCCAGATCCAAGATGGCTGCTAATCAGCAGCACCTGCAGACGGACTTGGAGGCACTTTGTGTTTTGTAGGGTGATCACGCTGGTCGCACTGGTGGTGTACGTGTGTGTGTGTAGTGTTTTGGTTGGTGCATTACTGTATGGTATGGTTTGGGGACTTCTTAGCAACTTGCAAGGTATGTGGCGGTTACGGTGCTGACATTGGTGTCGTACTATGTTTGGGTTGGGGAGTTGTTGCTTTGGGTTTTGCTTTAGGGTGTAGTTACATTGGCCGTTAGGGCCTTCTGAGTCGGCCGGGCTTTTTGTTTAGACTTTTATGCTTCTGGTCCATACTCCAATCTGGAAGGTGGCGATAATGCGCCTACATGTTGTTTGCCAACCGCCATAAAACCCCATCAGAAGAAGAAGAAGCACCTGCAGACCATCTCACTAACGAAGATCCCTCCCTACATCAGGCTGCAGAAGAGCTCTACTCTCTGCTGGAGTATTATCAATGCCTCATGGTTTTAATGCTACTGGCCAAGTTATTCTCCTGAGTGACTATTACTAATAGTGTCTGATCGTTCTGCTTTGTCTCTCAAGTGCCTCAGTGTCCTGGTCTCCCTGAATCCCAGTGTATCTCTGTGTCCCTTGCCATCCAGCCTCCTGCCTCACTCGTGCCTAAGTCCTGGAATCTCTTTGGTCTGTCCTCCCAAGACGAGACAAGCCTCCAAAACTGTAAGATAAGTAATACCTCTTTCAAATACCTACCTGACCCCTCTCCTTGCTCCTCAGGGTTCCAGAGGATCTCCCTTGTACATTCTTATGTATTCACTGTAAAAAAATAAATGCTGTTAATCCTTTTAAGTGTGGTGTCTTGACTCATTCTGGTTTCATACTATCTGGGCTCTCTGTCATCATAACAAACGGTTTCTGTAAAGTTTTGAAGAAAAAAACTACAACAAATATCAGGAACAAGTTTTATTTTTTGCAATTTTTGTTTCTTCTACACTGATAACGTGTGTTGTTTTTCATTCAGGAGAAGTGTCGTCCACATTCATTTAACTACTGTGTACGTCATAATTCCTAATAACTGCCAAATGCTTTTTATTTTTTTTAATTTTTTTTACTTTTTTTCACCTATCATTGAATGAATAAGTAAACAGCACAACCTCAGGATGTTTTGTTTTCCAAAAGCAGAGAGAATGACATAAATGCCGTTTCTATCTATGCTCTTATCAGACTTGGAGCGGAGGACGCAGGCTGCCCTTCCTTGTCCCCGTGACTACAGCCTCTTTTAGGAATTTGGGGCCACTGTTACCATTGTGCTGTCCTACAGGAAGTACGGTTCACTGCTCACTCCCAGCATTCAGTGGGTTTCCTGTGTCAGGTTACCATGTCCTGTGTTTATTTTCTTTGCTTTTGTCTGTATCCACCCTATAGGATTTTTCCAGCATCCACAAACCATACAAAGGAGAGGATGGCACCATCTCAAGCTATTGAGATAAGAAGTTAATAACAGACTTTTGCATTGTCTTACCGTGATCTAAATGTTTCTGCTGTCAGGTAATGTGCCAGAAGCTGTGCCAAAAGTATGTAAGGGTCCAGTGTGAAACTGATTTTAATTTGAAAATTCATAAAGAACAAAAAATATTTGACGTTTAAATACTTGCGTGTCAAAGTTCTGCAGGAAAGTTTTCCTCCCCTGGAAAGAACCCTAATCGATTTCAAATTAAGCAGTTCATTCATTAGACATTGTCTTTGACAGATAAGCTTGTTACGCCCTGAGAAAAAGGCAGAATGAAATACTTTAAACTCTTCAAAGTAATTATTGTTCAGCTTTTTTTTCTTCTCGACTCTTCTAAAACAAACAGCTTTGGAAAACTTCGAAGGGTGTGATTGATAGAGCGCATGAATGATGTATAAAGTCTATTTTGCTGAGATCAATACTGAATTTCATTAGAACACACCTTGTGCACACACAAATACACACACACACACATGCTACTCTTACTTGGGGCATTGCAGTGCTTTTCTTTGTTACAAGCGCCCTATGTTGTACTTTCACTGATGAACATACAGTAACAAGGTGAGTATACGTCTGTTATGATCTTTTATTGGTGCCTCTAAACAAGGAGCCTGTCTAATGCTGAGCCCTACATTAGTTACAATGATACGTCTTGACTCCACAAAGTGTTCACCTGCATACTAAGCACTGACCTCTCAACCAAAGTAACGCTGTCCTCTTCATTTAGCCCTGCAATTTTCCCCAAGAGGATGGCTCACCTCTGCTGTCCTTGCATGCAAACGTCTTTCTGCTCCCAGTGATGACTCCTGCGTTTACGTCCTGCACCTTCAAAGGGGAGAGGGACTTGAAAACAGGAGGTGGATCTACAACCAGTTGGTGCATTTAACAAAAGTGTATGCTTTGTACATGTTTGGAAAAAGTAAAACTCCCACATCCTAACAAGCACTTATACATTATCTGTCATGGTCAGTGGTCCTGCTGTTCCTCTCCCATTGGCCTTGTCCCTCTTTTACTCCCCTCTGTTTTTTCCCTTTCTGTCCACTGTCATGCCTTTAGTTTTGTAATGCCTGTCACCCTTCCTCAGCTCTTGCCTCCCTGCA
>JARVLU010000001.1:24171688-24182185 GCA_031762415.1 Simpsonichthys santanae
GGACCTGACTTTACTTTGTTATACCTCTTCCAGGAGTTGATACACGGTATTTTGTTGCAGAACACTTCCATGGTAAATGGACTGCACTCATATAGCACCTTTCTATCAAGATACTCAAAGTGCTTTACAACACAATCTGTGGTCTCATTTGCCCATTCATACAGCACTTTACTATACATAGAACAATCAGTGCGTTCACATTCATACACCAATGGGACACACATCGGAGGCAATGAGGGGTTCAGCGTCTTGCCCAGAGACACTTTGGCATGTGATTGCTGGTGGATTTGAACCCCCAACTCTCCCATCGGAGGATGAATTCTCTAATCATTCAGCCACAGCGGCCCCAAATGGTTTATGTAAACCAAAGTAACTATTATTCACATATATGTCATGAAAAACTAATTATTCAAGCAGATTTTGGCATTCATAACTACTTTTTACTCTTGTTAGTAACAATAATTCACAATACACTGGAAAACAAAATAACACACTGCAGTGATTGTTCTTACTATAAATTGTTTTAACTAAAAAATGCTCAAAATTTTAGGCAAAAGTAAACCTATATGTAGCCATAGACAGAAAAATGACTTTAATGCCGACAAAACTTCATATTGTATAGTAATTTACTCAGCAAAGTAAAACTGAATGTGTTAAGCTAACAAACAAGCTAGCCTTAGCATTAGCAGTGTTTAGCATTAGCAGGATTAGCTGACAGAAGTTTGGCCTTTTCATACATTTAAAATATGTTTTGCAGAAGGACTATTTTGAGTAAAGTAGTGAAGTGTTTAAACTCGAGTTAACCATTACAGATTTTGTGTTGCAGCGATATGTAGCCTAGCTAGTTACATTTCTGAGGTGGTTTCTAAAATTAGAGGTGGCTACACCGCTAACCCAAATATGAAACAGTAGTTTTAATACCCAACAGTGATTCAATATGATTACCGGTAATAATTTTACAAAATGTTTGACTAAACTATCTGGCAATTGTGTTATTTGCCAACTTATCCAAAATACAGCACAGACGCATAAACCTGAAATATTTTTATCCCCCCAAAACACTGTGTCAATCTGAGTTACAGCCTTGGTCTTGACCCAATTTATGCGTCTGCATGTGTGTTTATGCATTCCAGAGACAAATGGCATTTGTCTCCTATAAAAATCAAGTTTTTGACACATTGCATGCTCTAACGATGTTCAACGCGCTTGAATCATGAGCAAAATAAGCCGTCAACGTCACAGCTGAGCATCTCCACTGCTGAGCGCCGAACCAGTGACAGACTCAAAAATCACAGATTCAAACCCAAAGAACCACAGCTGTCAACATGCATGGTGGGACTTGTCAGAGCTGGCAGTTGGGAACATGGTTCATCCAACATTAGCAACACATATTAGCTGTTTGCTGACAGTGTCAAGCTGCAGAGGGAGCGTCAGAGTTGCAGCCAGACAAGTGGCAGGTCTACATAATTACACATTTACAGACTGGTGCATAAGAAACAAAAAAAAAAGGTGTAAAGTTTCATCTTGTGGCTCTTTTACATCCACATAGTTGTTGAGAACAATGTTCAAAAACGCACCATGACAAATATAGATCGATCTAATGGGTTTAATCAAAACCAGTGAGTGAGGTTAAAGCTTTTCAAGAGTGGCAGCTTGGAAAGATGTTAAATTGTGTCTCCTTTAGAGTGAGGCTGATTAAGTATTCAACTCAGATCGCAGCTGGAAATAGATTTATGACGAGAGAAGACCTTGGTTTTTCAAACGCAGCTACTGGATCTTTATCTTTTAGAGAGATTTTTAACAGCCAAGACCGAAAGATCCCAACATTTATTAAACAGTGTGCGTCAGTCGTCACAGAAGACTTGAATTGTGATGAAACATTTTGACAAATGCAATTGACTTCAGCATAATTCAATTTTTCCTATTAGGACAAAGGTTAGGGGCTCCTTTCTATTCACACAGCCGACATTTCTACGCAAAACTCATTTTTTCTAAGAAGTGCAACATTTGCACATTAATGATTTAAAATAGTCTTCTCAGAAATTATTAAAACTAGACAAAATGTCAACAAAAAATACTTAGTGCTGATGTAAACCATCATGGATCAATGATATGTAGTACAATAATTACTAATTAAAGACTTTGCAATCTTTGAAGGAATGCAACTTACCACAAAACTGATGTGTGTGATCTCATGTTATAAAGTAAAAAGTCATGAAGTGTGTTAGTGCTCAAAATGTGTGGCTAAACTTGATTTGATATGGCAGCCATTTAGAATGAAGGTGACGCCAAAAGGTAACAATGATGTCCCATGATGCTGCCAGAGTTTTAATGAAAGTTGGCAGTAGAGATCATATTTCTTCAGTTTTAGCTTCTCTCCACTGGCTCCCTGTCAAATTCAGAATAGATTTCAAAATTGTACTTCTAACAAAGCCCTCAACAACCTAGCTCCATGTTATATTACAGATCATAAACTACTGCCATGGATCTGGTTAGCTGGACTTTCAACGCAATAGATAACATTTTTCAACCAAGTGACAATGTCCTGGAGAACCCTCATGCCCCGCTGAGATGCACGCAGCAGGATACGTTATGGATCCGTGGGGAGTTTGGAAGCCGATGTGCCTTTCCGTATTGTCTCAGGACAACACCAAAGATGTTTACATCATTGACATCAAGATAGCAGGCAACAAAGTTCATGCTCAATCATCCAGGTACCAAATCCAAAAATGATCAGTCAGGTCATCTGGACAGTTTCTTTTTTGTAGACACGTTTAGAGACATGACAACAGGGCTTCTGCTTTTTGGCACCGGCAGATACCTGTTACCAGCTATTAAAGAAGATAGCAGCAGCAGTTTCGGCCATGGCAAACCTGCCGACCCTGTGTGAAGGTTTGGTTCGAGCTTCGAGTACTCAAAATCAGCTGATTTACAAGCTAAACTGTAAGACGGAAGTGATTTGTGAGAATCGCAGGCCACCTGTGGCTTCTGAGACTTGCCAGCATGTTGGGGACGACCTTGGAGGGAGCTAATAAGCACAGACCAGTGGGATGCCCACAAATCTGGCCATTTTGGATCGAAAGTACCAACAGAACTCAAGGTTGAAAAGAAATAACAGTCTGCCTGAAAAAAATAAAAAATAAATCAACAATTGCAGCTTATCTGAATCTGACTCTCCCATTCGGCCTCAAAGCAGGCCAACTTATCAAATTTCTCCTTTGATATGCGTAAACTAAGAAATCTCTGTTTATCGCAACACCCCCCTCCCCCGAGAACTTCTGTGAAAACTCATCAGAGCTGTACCAATTGATACCAACATCTTAACAGGACTATGGACTATCTGGAAGTGCTTTATGGACAAATCTCACTGTCTTGTCGTCAAATGCATGTGTAATGTGTTTATAAATGTGCTTGTTGGTAGAGTTTTTTGATGTCTTACATCATGTCTCGATAAGGACAAGGAGTGAAGAGATCTTTTTTGTAATACCACTATCTTCTCCTCATGGTCTTTTCCCCTTTTCGATCTAAAAGAATAAGGGGTTGTGCTCTCGGGAGGAGCAGCAACGTGCACTTTGCCCATCTTTCCAACAACTGTACGAACATAATCTCACTGTATTTTGGTACAATGATGATAATGTTTATTCTGATTCTGATTCTTGTTCCATACTGGTTTACTTGTGGTTCCTAGAGTTTCCAAAATCAGAATGGGAGGAAGATCTTTCAGTTATCAGGCTCCTCTCTTGGACTTCCAGCTTCTGTCCGTAAGGCTCACACATTGTCCAGTTTTAAGAGACGGTGACAAAGTAAAGATTCTGCTGACTTCCTTAGATAACTTTTACTAATTAACTGTTTCTATATGTGAATGTTTCTGTACAGTGCCATGAGATGACTTCTGTTGGGATTTGGAGCTATAAAAATCAACGGAACTGAATTGGAAAAAAAAAAAAAAAAAACATTTATAGTTGATTCTTGATTTAAAATATACAACTAAAACTACTAATAACATTTTACTATACCACTTTATTCAAATAAAGAACTTAAAAAAACAACAAAGTAGTAATTTTTTTTTAAATTCATTTATAAAACTCTTTCTGGAATCTTGACAAATTGTCACTTAAAATTGCCTGATTTGTTCTCCTAAACTTAACAAATTTTAAATTCTTGTCCTGATCAGAAAAGTGTGCAGAGTTGTCGGTCTCCTTTCAGTGAACCCTGCCAGTTAGTGTGTGTGTGTATGTGTGTGTCTGGAGGCACGCAGCCGATAATGTCTCAGTGTGTCTTACTCACATTGTCCATAGTATCATCATTAATCATTTCTCCTTCGCCCAGACATGGCCATCAGTTATTGAGAGGAGCAATAATTTGGAATTGATTTAGTCCCCTCACACTGAGCCCGGCTCAGAATGTAAAACCCTTTGGCAGACCAGAAGGATGAGAGCCAAATATGGAGCTGTCAGCGTCTAAAACCCTGCAGTTTACGGGAAATATCTCCTATCTTTGATTTGTCTTTATTTCTGCCATTTGTTTTTCAGGGAACTGCATGAAAACAGCATGTGCTCACTTGTTTGTAAGTTTGGAGGAGGATAAAAGCAAATCCTGATTGAACCCTTTTATGAAAACTCCCTTGAATAAAGAAGATCTAGATGCAGAAGATGACGCGAGCGATGCTTTCACTCATAAAGACAATAAGAAAGACAGCTCCAAACTGAGAAGACGACAACTAATCCTCTGCAAATATGAAGAAGAGTGGCATACGAGGGTTAAAAGAGCCTCTTAAAGAGCTCTTCCTCTCCATCTCTGAAGAATCTGCTTTCGACAACAGTTTGCATGAAGGCACAGCAAGGAGAATATTAAAATATGGATTTGCGGTATTCGATTACAAAAATGGTTCAAATGGTATTTTTATTGCATTTATAATCAAAAACTACTTCAACACTGTATCAACCTTTTCCCTCTTATTGAGCCTCTCTTTTTTAAATTTGGTTTGAACTCCCGTCTCTGCTCTCTCACCACTCAGTGGTCCAGTTTACAAAGTGGTGCCAAAAATGTAATTTCATTCACGTTTATTGGAACTGGACCTGAACACGAAGCAGTGCCTCATAGAAGACGATCACTGTTCTGTACACGGGACATGAGCCAACAGGAAATATGCAGATTCTGATCCATTAATAGGCTTTTAACCAACCTTTAAAACTACTGTGATCAAAAGTAATCTTCTCAAGCAAGCAGAGAAATTATTAAGAAAATGTGTTTATTTTTTTTCTTTTTTGGCTGCTCACTTCTTCAGGGGTCACCACGGCGAACAGACTCGCTGGATGCCCTTCCTGAAGCAACCACAGACCACCGAGCTACCACAGCCCTCTGTGTGGAGCAGAGAGCTGCTATCTAGGGTGCCCGGGGAGAAGATGGTGGGGGTTAAGGGCCTTGCTCAAGAGCCCAGGGTGAGACAAATAGGGTGGAGACAGGTGTGGGTGTTTCAGCTTTCTCACCCACATTTTGATGTTATCGGTCCGGGGAGTTGAACTGGCGACCTACAGATAACAGGCCCACCCTCTCTAACCTCTGTGCCACCACTCCCCTAATCAAACAATTAAAGAAATATGCACACATTAAAAAAAAGTCCAAATTTAAACCAAGTCAAAGAAAGGTTCAATACAGAAACAAACCCTTCTTTGACTTTATCATGTCCTGGACGACAGAATCTTCACCAGCAAATTTAAACCAACAACGGTTTTCCCACTAATTTACTTGCCTTGGCAGGGCGCTCGTATCTTCTGTGAATTTTGTCGACAGGGAGTGGGGAAGTTGTGGAGACGGAGACACGTCTGTGGTTGTGCAACAGTTTTCTAACAGATGGGGGGCTGCAGACAGCTCGATGTGAGGGAAACGGGCACCAACTGCAGGTTTTTAGCTAGCGTATCTGTACTGTGCGCTGCTAGATTAGCGCTATGTTGGTGCCGACAGTATTCGGCACGGGGATGGGGTGAGGGATGGAGAGTTTGGTAGGCAGTACGTTTGGTTCTGACGACAGGGTGGGGCGCCCTGCTTATATAAGTAATCTTACACACCCACAAAGACTCATGTTCGTGCTGCTGTTTGGTGTATTGTTTTGCACTATTAATGACTGGTGTGTATCTTAGGTCTTTTAGTGTACCATTTGGCGTTCGTTTAACATACATCTTAATTTATATTTTAGATCTTAGATATCGTAGATCTCAGATCCTTATTTACTGTTTCTTTTACGCTTCATATTTTGCTATTGTTGGATGTAACTGGGACCCTGTACACAGTTCCGTTCCACCTCATGTACCACATGTGATGCAAATGACAGTAAAAAACCTTGACCTTGAATGATAGAGGAAAAACTGAATAAGGATACATGGAAGAGAAGGTGAATGAGTACCAGGGGGAATGGAGTCTTCACCTTCTCTTCTGGAGTCAATGGGACTTGTGATCTGGACTCATGTGGCACGAGAGAAATCCTTTGGCCCAATAGTTAGCCTCAGACCAAACAGGGCTTCCTGTTTTTGAAAGCTGGGTCTATACATATGTTAAAGGAATATTTTGTTCATTTTTGAAGACATGATTTATTAAACTGAGTCCTCTTTTGGTCCCTGCTTCTCTGGTGGTACCGACCAAGCTCAGTCAATTGTGTTATGAATATAGAAGACAAAAAGACGTATATAAGTCGTAAGACTGACATTTATGAAAAAGACTGCAACTTATATGCCAGAATATACAGTAATCATAAATACACAATACTTACTCATGCTGCTGCACTGTCAAAAGATTTCTTAATATGGAAAGAATGTCAAAATACACTTTGTATCACTTTGTGAAAAGCAGTTTTAGAGAACAGGTAACAGGCGTATACAGAGATGAGTTTTCTACCTGTTGTCAGGCGAGGCAGGTGCTTTTTGGACCGAGGCGTTACATCGATTCCTGCAGATCTGCACACAAAATTAAACACTTCCTGAAAATGTGTCCCATTTCACGCCCCGCAATTCAGGAAACACCGTGTGAAACATCTTCAGGTTCTTCAGCAGGTTCAGGGCAACTACGGAGCATCTGGCAGCATGAATTTTTTTTAATTGAATGAAACGAGTTTGAGAGGACAACTCATGAGGGGAAAACGACAAGTTTGTCACAGAATTTATTCTTTGATATTTTAAGTATGAGTGAGGAAATTGACTTGATCGGTTCATTATCTTCCACCTTCAAAGTAAAAAATTCAAAGTTTTTGTCAGTAATTGTGCACGTGTTTGCCTGATAAATACAGTGCTTGGTTTGTAAACCAAACGATGACGGAATGCAAATAGCGGGTAGAGGTGTGTGTCTAAGTTAGGGTGGGGTAGGCTGTCAAACCCTAACCATCCCCAAGAACATTTTGAATAAAGTAGATGCCATTTCCTGTATTCTGTTGTATTTTCAAGTTCAAGTCAATTTTATGGTCGTTTCCTTCACGTGGTGTACATGAGGTGGAACAAAATTACCGTAATTTTTGCGTATAAGTCACCGTTTTTTCATAAATTAGCATGCCTGCGACTTATACAGCGAAGCGACTTATGTCCCCGCCCCCATATTTATAATACAATTTTGGCTGAGATCTGACGATTTCATTCATTTTGACATGGAAAATATTGAAGACTTCTATTTTCAGCCACTAGAGGGCCCTCAAATATATGGCAAACCAATTGTCTCATTAATAGGTAAAAATAGCTATTAGTGTGAAACTTGGCTTGCCATACAAAGCCACCTTCATCTCTTTCCGGAACTCCTGGAGCAAATGTCAAATCAGCTGCGTTTTGCTGCACCGCCAGGCGAAATGCAGTTGATTTGACCATTAAATTGAATTTATTAAGGAAAAGTTCAACTGATACATAACTTTATTATAATCTTGAGTAAACAAATAATAGTTTTTAGGTGGTTATCTTGTTAAATTTTGAAGAAATGCACAACGAGTCGTCCCTCTGCTTGCTCCCGCTTATGCCAATCAGCTTTTGAAATGCAGCCGATTTGACCGTCAAAGTGCATATATTAAGGAAAAGTTCAACTGAGATACACCTTTGCTATAATTTTGAGAAAACAAATAATTGTTTTTAAGTGTTAAGCTTGTTGTTAAAGTCCTCCCGTGCACACTCCCGCAGCTGCAATTTGGCAGCCAATCGATTTTTGGCAAAACACCGGTCCAAGTTTTTGAGTTCTCAGCGGTGATGCGTAACAAATGCCACACACCAGTTGTGACACATAATAGATGTGACTTATATGGCGAAGCAATATATTTTTTTTCCACTTTAGACATATTTGGACGGATGCAAATTATACGGCGGTGCAATATTTATGGCAGCAAGTACGGTATGTGCACAGGGTCCAATTTACACCCAAAAATAGCAAAAATATCAAGTTAAAAAGAAACAGATTTACCTATATTTGTAAACACGATTCAATAACGATTTTAGAGGGCAACAAGAAGTAGTCTGACAAACAGCTCCCCCTGTGTGAATAGAGCACACTCCACTTCATTCAAGTATCCTCGCACCTGCTCCAGTACCATCTCCATTGCCACTGCCTTCATGCGCTTCAACTCTTGGTTGTTTACTTTTACAATGAGAAGACTTTTTTTTAATGAAAGTAAACTGGACTGTCTTTGACATATTGATCACTGTTGTTTTGACAAATTGTCCAGGACATCCACATAAAAGAGATTAAATAAGCAAAATTACATTAATGACCCACTTAAACTATAAAACTGATTTGCAATGTAGTTGTGGCATTTAATTATATTTTTGTGTTTTTAATTAAATTGCCCATGACCTTTAGGGGTGGGTGTTTTTTTAAGGGTAGAAACAGAAATGCTAACATGAAGAGGCAGCTTGTATGTGATATTTAAAAGCTCTTAAGTGGCTGTTGTGTTTAAAATTAGTGTTTATGTAATTATTTTCAGATCACATATCCAATATAAGGTTTACTCATGCAAGGCTGTCAAATTTGTCCATAACTATTATTAGTAAACCTGAGATTACCGGATCCAAGCAAAAATGATCAGAATGCACCCTGTCAAAACAGAGTTCCCAGATCGTATTCTGGCAGGATCCAGCTCAAATTAAGCCCTGGATAAACAAACACATTAGAAGACAAACAATCCTACATGGACTTTACGTTGTGAGACAATCTTAGATTCAAACTGTAAAAAAAAAATGGAACAATTTTAAAGAACGCTTCAATTTTTTTTTCTTTCCTGCAGTTACTTTCCATTTCCGTCTTACTGTATAGTTATTGTCCTCTTGTTAAAAGCTTTTACCATGTCTGAAGGTGTGTGTGTTGGGGGTTCTGGTAGAGGCTGGGTGGCACTCAAAAATTAAAGTGACACCTTGTCGCAGGCTGAAAGCCCCATGGTGAGATGCAGCACTTTCATAAGTCATGTCTCAACCTCTTCTCCTCACTGTCATGAAGTCTCCCGCCCACCCCCACAAACACATATCTCAAAGGTGGTTGAGAGGTCAGCAGTTTCACCTCCAAACAATTAGATTCATGACTAATTTACCCAACCTACATTTTCTTTTTTGAATTAAAAAAACAACAACTTTTGATTAAAAAGCAGAAACAACAAAAATCTGTTTCCTTGTTTAAACCGTGACATCATCCGTGCCTGAGTCATGCCATTTCTAACATCAGAACCGGACTGTTTACAGGGTTTATTCAACAACCTATGTTCATTCATCGTACACTTGATTGCACTTCTGTTAGACTCTCAGAAAGGCTTCAAGAATCAGAACAATGATTGCGTGAACAGATCAGCTGATTGCAGTAATTGTGGACACAATCATTTAATTGTTGTGATTCTTTGTTGTTTTACAATGCCGTTAAATTGAATGTTTATATTTCAAGCTTTCTATTCATCCACTAATTCAAAGTCTAATGATACCGATACACATAAATAATTGCATATATCTCGTCAAAGTCAATACACACAAACAAGAAAGAGAAAAGCAGCGTAATTGAGGCTTTAAGCTAAATTAAATAAAAAATAAAGTTTTGTGGTAAGAAATTAAGATATTACAATGAGCATTTAAATATAGCATTTCTAATCAGCTAACTCAAAATACCTGCAAAGGCCTTTAAATGGTCTCAGTCTAGTTGTGTAGGCTACACAATCATGGGGAAGACTGCTGACTTGACAGTTGTCCAAAAGACGGCCATGGACACCTTGCACAAGCAGGGCAAGACACAAAAGGTCATTGCTTAAGAGGCTGTTTGTTCACAGAGCTCTGTGTCCAAGCACATTAATAGCGAGGCGAAGGGAAAGAAACAATGTGGTAGAACAAAATTGTACAAGCAATAGTGATGACCTCACCCTGTAGAGGATTGTGAAACAAAACACATTCCATAATGTGGGAGAGATTCACAAAGAGTGGACTGTAGCTGGAGTCAGTGCTTCAAGAACCACCACGCACAGACATATGCAAGACATGGGTTTCAGCTGTCACATTCCTTGTG
>JARVLU010000001.1:24189039-24202118 GCA_031762415.1 Simpsonichthys santanae
AAAAAAAAAAAAAAAAAAAAAAAAAAAAAAAAAAAAAAAAGAAACTGTCCAGATGACCTGACTGAAAATTGTTGGGCAGTATAATAGATGCGCAAAGAGTTAACTCTGTACGGAGCTCACCAGGGGGCCAGTGGGGAAGAAAAATAAATGCAGTCAAATTTTGTTTTCTCAGTTTATGATGTTGTGAGAGCACGGTGGCGCCGTTGGTACAGCTGCCGCCTCTCAGCCATCAGGTCGTCCTGGTTCAAATCCCAGCTGGGGGCCTTTCTCATGGAGTTTGCATGTTGTTCGTGCTGCGTGGAGTTTCTCCGGGTACTCCTGTTTCCTCCCACAGACCAAAAACATGCATGTTAGGCTGATTGTTAACTCTAAATTGTCCCTAGGTGTGAGTGAGAGGTTGTCTCATTTGGCTCTGTCCCTGTGATGGACTTGCAACCTGTCCAGGGCTTCCCCCACCTATCTCATGGTGACTGCTGGATATGGGCACCAGTGACCCCCGTGACCCAAAAAGGAAGAAGCGGGAATGTGGATGGATGTATTTAAAAACGTCATTACAAATGTAGTGATAACATTCCTGTTTTTGAAGAAATGTTATTGGGTGCCGATGCAAGTACAACCCAAACATTCAACTTCAACTTAGTCATCATTCAAACTAGGACTAAAATGGAAACATGTTGATGTGTTAACAGTACAAGAAGTGTAATTTATACACATAGAAAGAAACAATTATATTTTTTGGATTTTCAAGTAAAAATAATCAACTGGAAAGCCCAAAAAAGTTGGTATTCTGAATCACAAAGTTCGAGGTTTATGACCAACGCCAACCTCTAAATCCAATATGGCTGCCTTACCCATAAAAAGTTAGACGAGCTTCAAAAAGTAAACTAATTTTCACTTGGATTTTTTGGTATCTCAATAAATCAGTCACAGGCAATCTTCCTTCTTTAAAAAAAAACAAACATGTTACAGTATTGTGCGCTATGGTAGCTCGGTGGTCAGTGCCACGGTCTGGTAATCTTGAGGCTGAGAGATTGAGCCCAGCTTGTATCAGAAAGGGCATCCGGTAAATAACAACTGCCAAATCTTTCTTGCATGTGTTCACTCACTGTGGCAATCCCTTTAAAAGAAACACTTCGAGGATAAACAAGTGTTGCTACTGTGTTTGAATGCATGAAATGTAGGGGAAAACATTTCTTCTTCACCTGGTCAATGAGCTAAATACTCCTGGCTTTCCACTCAAGTTAGGTTGGATGTGACGTCATTCCCAGTTTCAACCTCTCAGATTAATGGAACATGCATTCAATCCTGTTTGTTCTGGAGAGAAGGTGCTGCTAAGATACAGCTGAACATTAAAAGTATTATTGGATAAAGTAAAAAAAAAAAAATCTGGAAATATATTGTAAAACTAACTTCTAATGGGATAGGTGCGAAGACTTTTAATAGTCACTGTTCCATTAATACTTTACAAATGTATGCTCACATCTTTGCGGGTAACTTGACAATTATTTTTAGGACTGAATACCCCACTCAGACTGTAGGGTGCCCATTAATTCATCATAAATACCTGCTAAACCTGTTTGTTTACCGATCTAAATTAATGCACGGAAGCTCTAATCACTGGCACTACGGGGCTGCTGATACCTAAACATTAAAAATTAAACAAAATAATCAGAACACCTCCCCGCGGAGCCGTTACAAAACGCCAGAACAGAGTGTCTTTAAAACAAGAGAGCTGCTTCTTTTAACTTGCTTCTTGACGCCCATCAGTACTGATCATATATTAACTGTTTATTTAGTAGTATTTGCCACATAGCTATATTAAACTGACAAAGGTGGAAGCAATAATACTAGAATCATCTCCACTTTGCTCTAACGAAAAGCAGCTATGCCAATGTGGCGTCAGACTGGTTTACACAGAGTAAAGGTCAGAGCTCAAGTTTCATCAAAAGTTTGGAGATTATGGTTAGGTACCACTTTTCAGTTGGGATATTTAAATAATTTGGGAGCAGATGGTGGGGGTTAAGGGTCTTGCTTAAGGGCCCAGAGTGAGGCAAATGAGGGTGTTTCACCTTTCTTACCCACATTCTGATGTCGGTTCTGGGAGTCGAGCCGGCCAGCTCCCGATCACAGTTCCACCTTCTCTAACCTCTGCTCCACCACTAACTATTTCAGTCAAACCTTGAACATAGCAAGAACAACCTGAATTGAGTTTAGTCCTAAAGTTAACCTGTGATATAAATGTTGACTTCTTGTCACAAGTACAAATAAATTCCACATACATGATGAAGGGACTTTGGTGAAACAAGTGAGAAAATTCCATCATTTCTGGAACTCTATAACAAAAACAATTCACAGAAGGAACGTTCAAAGTTTGAACGTGTCACCTAAAGTTGGACTTTAAGTGTTTTATATTGTGTTTGATATATTTTATCATTTTTGCACAACCAACGTTCAAGGTTTATGGTTTAGTATTGGGGAGTGGTGGTACAGGGGTTAGAGAAGGTGAGCCTGTGATCGGAAAGTCTCCGGTTGGACTACCCAGATCGACAACATCAAAAATGTGAATGGGATAGGTGAAGCACCCACACCTGCCTCCACCCTCATTTGCCCCAATCGGAGCCCTTGAGCAAGACCCTTAACCCCCACCATCTGCTCCCCCAGGTGCCCTAGATGTCAGCTCTGCTCCACACAGAGGGCTGTGGTAGCTCGGTGGTCTGCGGTTGCATCAAAAAGGGCACCCAGCGTAAAAGCAATCGCCAAGTTTTCGTGTGAGTAAGTTCTCTGTGATGACCCATGAAGAAGGGAGCAGCCGGAAAATAAAACTGTTCAAGTTGTATGGTTGTGTTCAAAATGTTCCCTCACTCACCAACTCAAATGACACATTAACCTTGTTTTTCATACTAAAATAGATGCTATGGGTGTTAGAAATGTAAATGCCAGGAAAAAAGACAAAGAGGAGATACATGGATTCAGTTAGAGAGGACATGGAGGACATATTTGGAGTGAAGACAGAGGATGCAGAGGACAGGGATAGAGAAAGAAGACACACTGTGGAGACCCCCTGAAGAGCAAAGATCTGAAACAGCATTCATGGGTTACATCCTGGTTTCACACTGGCAGCTGCACTGACGTTTCTGGAAGACACCGGTCGTGAAAATGGCACAGATGACCAGCGGTGGTGTAATGAACAGTGAATGTTTATGAATAATAAATGTTTTTATCCTGCACAGAGCCTAAATGTTACACAACCAGACCATCTGAGGGCTGCTTACATGCGAATAGAGACATATTTGGCAATGGCGCTGAGCTCTGAAGGAGCATCATTAGCACACTGACTGACATAACCGATTGCTGGCACTGAGAGGAATGGGATGGAGGGTGAGATGCACAGGAGGAGGAGAAGTAGGAGGTGACGGAGCAGAATCTGTGCCAGCCATCACCCTCTGGCTGTTCTCCAACATTTTAATCACATCAACACAGTGCGCTCACATGGCAACCCCTCTGAGACCCAGGTAACTTAGCCACACTTGACATTAACCACAAGGCGAATACGCCCATGGTTAACGGAGACGGGTCTCTATGCCATCTCGCTCACCTCCCCTCACTGTACACTCAGGAGTGTGATAACAACCAGGGGAGCAACTGAACAAATTTCAATTTCACTTCGTCAGTTTTGCTTTCTTCTCCTTTTTTTGACTACTCCTGCAGTTTGGTTTTGCTTTAGCTGCAGTTTTCTACATTTTTCCACGTACTCCCTGAGTACAGCAAGCTAAGACACTTTTAGGGACCTTTCCTCTCTAATGGGAAGTCTTATCGCAGCTGACCTCTTGTATTTTCTTGCCTCTGATAGAAAAGCGATAGAATAAATCCCTTTTAAAATTCACTCAGGAGTCCAAGATTGAGGTTGGACAAAGTTGTTTTAAGAGTTTACACGGAGAGGTGTTCGCTTTACAACAGGCTTCTCTGGAAAAAGAAAAGAATCACAGCATTGACAGAGTTATTTTACGCATCTCTGACTTTTAGTGAGTAACTTCCTCCTTCTCCACCTGGTTGGTTCCCTCCCCGCTCTTTTCTTACAGAGAACGTTTTATCTATTCACTCGCACCGATACCTTTCGCTGAGCAGTAACAGGCAAATAACGCCTCGTAAAACACCAAAATTGTGTAAGAGTTTACCATAGAATGTGTAAGAAAAACACACTGGTAATAGAAGAAACACTTTCCGTCCATCCATTATCCTCCACTTGTTCCAGAGACAGGTCTTGGAGGGGGCAGCATCTTGAGCAGGAGGCCCAGCCACCTTTTCCAGCTCTTCTGGGAGAACTCCAAAGTGTTCCCAGGCCAGCTGAGAGACAGTTTCTCCAGCACGTCCCGGTGTTGTACCATATTTTGTGACCACCATATATTGTGACCATGGGGGGATGAGGGGGTGGGCACTGTTGTACTGTTTTTACACCACGCTTTGCAATAGCTGATAAATGCTATCATATTCTGTGACCAACTAATTTCCATAATATGTTCTTTTAGAGCGTTTAGAGTTTAGAAACATTGATTAGAATATTGAAAGAGTGTGGGAAGAGTTTAAAACCCCTTAATATACACAGTATACTGTATCTATATAAATAATAAAATAATACTGCTTGCTACTCATACTACTATTCCTACTTTGCGGTATTTCACTTATCGCAGGTCTTCAGGGTGTGGATCCCCCGCAATAAACGAGGGACTACTGTACTTCATTGTGTGCAACGAGGGGGAAAACTACTGTGGGGAGGTGTGTGTGTGTGTGTGTATGGGAGGGTGACTTTACCCTCCACAGTGGACCAATGAAACTTCTGAACTGTTTGGTCAGTTTGTTTGAACCTTTATTTATAGAGTCTGAATGAGTCGTGAGGACCACCCCCAAAGAGAGACATGTATTGGGCAGCTATGTGAGTGCCCAGGTGTGACGAGGCTAAATGTCTTGGTGGCATGAAGCTCGTTAGCTCATTAAAAATAAAATAAAATAAAAATTCCATACATTAGCTCCAGAATTGTATAAGCTTCGGTATTCAAAGCCTGTGAACAAAGCAGTGGCTTATAGTGCGGTAATTACGGTAGATGTCGCACTAGTGATATGGAATTTTTCAAAGCTTCTTAACGTTAGCAAATGCCAAGGACATTTTTACCCCCCGATCTAGTCATAAAAAGTTTGAGTAGCGTTATTCGGACTAAACATGAAACATTTCTGTTTTTGTGGAGGGCATTCAAAATGTGACACTACTTGTGACAGAGAGCAACAAAGACCCAGAGTTCCTCTTTAGATCGGAGCTCCAGGAACTGATTGTGAAGGAAACACTAAACACAACAAACTTTACGAGCACATGACGAGTCAGTAAGCAGCAGATTTTGGTTTAGAGGGGTGCTCCTTTAACCTAGTTCTGTTTGTCACCACCTCACAGTAAGTAATGCTTAGGTTAGAAACTCTGAGACTTCTAATCTGAAAGAAAGGAGTGTTTTAATAAAAGCAGCACATTATCTCTGTGTCCATAAAACCAGTTCTGCTGCTACTTTAAAATGTGACTTAGGCAGAGTTTTAATGGGCCTACAGAACACAAAAAAGAATCAGTAAAGATTATGAGTTTAAAACAAAGGCACATTTCTGTTGTTTTTAGAGAATGTTTGATAATGGTGTACATTAAAGAATGCACGGTTTGTAATAACTTCACCAGTTTTCAGCCCTGTAGTGACATCTGGAAACAAATTAAGACTGAATAACAAAATATATCTATTCTGAACCTGCAAGATAAAACTGCCCTAATAAAACATGAAATTACCTTGAAGCCAAAGTTTGGCATGTCCCCTCTGGCTTACCGTAGTAATACAGCATTGTTGTGAGGAAGGTAAGGGGATACCTGCAGTATCTGAGTTTAATTGTTGCACACAATTACTTATTTACAAAACTACACTGACAACGTTAAAGAACCATAGCCAATTAAAGCACGATGAAATAAAACCTGATCAAACATCTGAAAGAAGATGACTTTCATAAACTTAGAAGATGAATTAGGAATAAAAATAACAAGAATAGGCTTAAATCAGCTCTTAAGAACTTTACAAATGAAAAGAAAACCAAATTATTTTGTGCAGTGCTCTGATTTTACGTTTCGTGTTCAATTAATTGCTTTCTTGTTCATAGAAATGTTTTTTTTTTCTTCATCTAAAATAAAAATTGCTCACCCTGGCAATCAAACAGAGGTTCAAATTTTTAATTAGGTTTATTTATTTTTTTCAAAGTTTTTCCAACAGTTCAAACTTATGTTTGTCATCTCATAAATAAATTACAAATTCAGCTTTGGGCAAAAAATATAATAGTTTAAATACAAACAACAAAAAGGCTTTCAGTTGGATATTTTTCTTTCAAAAGCAAAACAATTGTGTCCTTCATAAAGTGAGTAGCACATTATTATGCAAGCTATAATTTTAAATTGGGTAAGCTGATTATTATTATAAAAGTGAAATAAAATAGAAACAATGCAATAATGTTTAGTAGCCGCTGTGGCCATTTTGAATTACGTTGACACCAAAGTTATTTGTGGATGTGCACCCAAAGATTAATGTTTAAGAGTTGTATTAAAGTCTGTTCAGTGGTTCTCGAGACTCAAACTACCGAACACACCTGCAAAGATGACCTGTCTTTAAAGTCCTTGGAAAATAAAGTGGCCAAAAGTGACTTCTGACATACAAATTAAAAACTAGATTCATACAACTTTCAACATTCTAAAAAAATACATCAAATGTTAGCTTCTTAGTTCGATACGTCTTTATGCAGATGATGCAATGTTGTCTATAAGAGTTTAATTTATGACCCTTGGATCCTTATAAGTACAGAAGTCCCTCGTTTATTGTGGGGGTTTCGTACACAGCCCCCGTGGGATAAGTGAAAAACCATGAAGTAGGAATAGTAGTACAAATAGTAGTGGTAGTTTATTTTAGCATTTATAATAAGGCTTTATAAACCCTTCCCCCACTCTTGCAATATTGTTTCTAAACTCTAAATGCTCTAAAAGAAAACAGCATGTCATGATGTCTGCTCTCTGCCACTTTGCAATCACACTCATCACCTGTTACTCCCAATCTCCCTCCTTCTATATAACATTTTAAATTTTAAATGCTGTAATATTTTAATTTTAAAAAAATCCATGCATGGATTGTTTATTTAAAATGTAACAGTACTGGTATTTAATTTAAACTATAGAGAAAGTAAGCGCAGCAGGACAGCAACGGGGTTAACCCTTCAGGAAGCCGCTGCAGCTGGAGGAGAAACGTGGGCGTGGCAGAGAGCCGCAGGTGGCAGAGAGCGGAGATCAAGACAGGCTGCAGGAGGGAGTTTCTCCCTGCAACTAATGAATTAGCAGGTGCTAGATCATTTAAAATAATTTATTTTGAATAAACAATCCATGGCTCATCCATCAATCAGCCTATTGTGCATCATGTCCGATCTTTGAAAAACCACGAAAGAGCGAAAGTCGAACCATGAAGTAGTGAGGGACTACTGTAATTCTAAATAGTCCTTTGTAAGAAAAGTTGCCCACCTAAATTCTATAGTAGCATGTCTGGCAGAAACATCCACATAAACACATGTAGAGTGGACGACAATGCAACGATAAGTTGTACCGATATCTATGGGCTGAAACTTATGCCAGCACAAACAATTTGAATTGCTGTTTTAAAACTCAATTTCACTAAGTTGAAACCAAATTTATTTGCTTAGAAAATTCAGTTTTATAATTCAGTTTCAATTTCAAAATTCAGTTTTTTTGTGTCACACGTCCAGGTCTGTCCAGAGTGATGGAACAAAGATTGACAGACTGATGTTTCAGGTCAGTGAAACTTCCTTTACGGAAATGTACCGGTAAGTATGTGGTTCAGTCTTAAGGAGGTGGTAAAACACAAAGAAGAAAAAATGGAACAATAACTACCTTTTTGGCGTATTTTGTACCCGTACTATTTTTATTCCTAATTCATCTTCTAAGCAACTTCTAAGCTACTTATGAGTAGTACGGGTCCATAATAGAAAACTGAATGTTCAAATCAAATGAATTTTGATGTTTACAACCACTTTGGCTATGGCTGCCTCAGAGGAGTTGACGGGGGAGAGGGTGGGCTCTAGAAACCATTATCACCAGCAAACTAGTTGGTTGTGGAATTGAGTTTGTTTGCGGCTCTTCAGATTGATGAAGTCCTTTGGATGAAGGATGAAATGTTTCAACAACAACAAAAAACAAAACAAAAAAAGGTCTAAATGACCTGACTGATCTTTCTTGGAGTGAATGTTTATAATTTTCTAGATTGTTTTTGTGGAAAACTGGAATCAAACAGGAAATGCATGTAAATCAATGTTTTTACTAGAAGGTATTCAAGTGGATAGGCGTTACACTGTGTATAAAAAGAGCTGTAGTTTTTTTGTTGTTGTTTTTCTGTCTTGTCTGAGGCATCGCAGAGTGATGGTCCTGGCGATGGGAGGGAGCAGTTGAAGGCACAATGGTGGAGCCAGGGGGTGGCCATTGATTACCGGTAATCTTTAACCACCCCATTGTCCACCCCAATCATTTGACAAAGCACTTGTTCTAAGAAATATCAAAACTAGAAAGCAGTTTTCTCAAATGATAGGGGTGGCCAGTTTATATATGTATATACATACAGTATATATGTTGGTGGCCATCTTGGATTGTGATATGGCAACCCAGTTTTCAAAAGAAACCTTTCTTATGCCTAGGTGTATACATTATTTTTCAAGTATCAAGCTTACAAGACAGACAGATGGAGAGTATTTCCAATTCCCCTCTTCACTTGGTGCAATCCTGTAACTCGTTGGAAAACTGAGCATCTATTTAACCTCAGTGACAAGATGCTGTGCAACAAAAACAGATGAAGGAGGAGGTGGTGTAACTGCGGGAGTGGAGACAGTGGAAGGTCTCTCACTGTGTGTAGTGGGGTGGAAAGATCAGCAGGGATTTTTCTTTGAGTGAAAGAACTACAAGAACAGCGAGAGACGAGGTGAAAATCTTGGCAAACCTGAAACAATAAAGACGAGAGGTACGGGTGGCTTGGTGCCTGGACTCATTCTGCCAAGAGATCCACACACAACCCTCAAACGTTTGATCCTCATAGCCACCCTGTCTTTTTCTCCTATTTCCTCGGTGAATACCGTACTTGCCGCCGTACACGCCGCGCCACCCTATAAGCAAATATGTCTAATAAAGTGGAAAACACAAGTCGCTTCGCCGTATACGCCGCATCTATTATGAATCACTGCTGACAACCCGTAAATGTGGGCCGGTGTGGTGCCAAAAAACAACTGGCCGCCAAATGGAGCGAAGGACTTTAACAAGAATTTAACCAGATTAACACTTAAATACAATTACTTGTTTGCTTGAAATTATAGTAAAGGTGTGTCTCAGTTGAACTTTTATTTAATAAATGCACTTGGATGGTCAAATCAGCTGCATTTCAAAAGCTGATACGCGGAAGCAGGAACGCGCAGAGGGACGACTCGTTGTGCATTTCTTCGAAATTTAACAAAACAACCACCTAAAAACAATTATTTGTTTGCTCCACATTATAGCAAAGCTGGATCTTAGTTGAACTTTTCCATAATAAATGCACTTTAATGGTAAAATCAGCCGCATTTCAGCTGGGCGGCACAGTGAAATGCAGATGATTTGACGTTTGCTCCAGGAGTTCCAGAGCGAGATGAAGGAGGCTTGGTACGGCAAGCCAAATGTCTCATTAATAGTCACTTTTACCTATTAATGAGACACTTGGCTTGCCATATTAGTCGAGCGTCCTCTAGCAGTTGAAAATGGTAGTGTTCAATATTTTCCATGTCAGAATGAATGAAATCATCAGATCTCAGCCAAAAATTGGATTATAAATTTGGGAAAACATACTGTAAATAAGTTGCTTTGCTGTGTAAGTTGCAGGGCATGTTAATTTATGCAAAACGATGCAACTTATAGAGCAAAAAATACGGTACTAACTGCTTAGTGGCGACCCCCCCCCCACCCAGCTTAGAGGCCCTCACCTGCAGCTCAGGTCTCCGCTGCTGGACGCTGGCCTGTGTTGAGCCGAGCGGGGAGCCCTAATGACAAACCAATAACCTGCAGCAGCTATCAGAGATGTTAATGTAATTTATATATGACTAGCCACTTTATCTTAATTGAAGGGCCGGTGTGTGGAAGAAAAGTGGCGGAGAAGGAGAGAAAGCAGGCAGAACGAGATGGATGCGTTTGCAAAATGAAAAACGACAAAGAGAGCGAGGGACAGAGCTAATGATTAGAGAAAATGAGGCTGTATTTCGATTAAATTGCCTGAAAATTCTGCCATCTTCTGTTGGTGTCCTTCACATACAGGCGCCGTGATGTGGCCGACCCAGATGACTGGCATAATACTGGAAGATTGCGAGGAAGAGAAGGGTGTGTATTTGTGTGTGGGTGGGTGGGGGGGGGTCCTCTGTTGAATACTGATGAAGTGCGACACAAAGCTTCTTCCTGGCCTCATTAACCTGCAGAACACTGCCTTTTGTTTTCCTCTGCAGTGCTCCAAACATTGCTTACGTGCTTTGCAATAAGGGTTTTTCCCGACGATGCACCGTGTTTTAAAGGAAGTAAAAGTTGGAGGTGCGAACACGTGTTAAGCGATCGACTCCGTTTCCTTTTCATGCTGCCAAATTTTGTCTCAAAGGACCGAGCGGAGAAGTGGGGAAATATTAAACGAGTAGAGAATGTATGTGAGGTAGTTTTAAAAAGTGTCAGATTGACACAAACGGAAGAAGGTGGGAGAGTCATTCCCTTGATGAAGCAGATAAAAAAAGGCAGATCTGTTTCTTTTTGCACTTTCAACGAGCACAAAGTAAAATAAATAAATAAATAAATAAAAACGAGGCAGTGTTGGCGGAGGAGAAGCAAAAGTAGGACGGGGAAGGTGTGTGCTCTTTCACATGCCACAGTGTGGTTCATCTGTGTTTTGTTAGTCGCCGGATCTATTTGTGTGTAGCAGTGTGTGTGTGTTGGCACAGGAGATTTCAACTCCATTTTTTTAATGGAAACAACAAATAGAGGAACAAATAAAATGTGAAGGAGGTGAGCAAATCCTCCCAGCAAAGGCCCAGTCGGAAAGGATGACAAGGCTGACACGAAGTAAACATTCAGATGCTCATGAAACATGGTGGTGGTGGGGGAGGGAGAGGGCTCACTGGGTAAACAGAGGTGAAGAAGAATACAGTGTAGTTAAGATGCAAGAGTAAAGAAAAGAGGAGCTCCATTGAAGAAAGGGTAAAAGAATGAAACCGTCAGTCTTCCAGTCAGACACGTTCCTTGTCCTGAGGAAGGAGGCGGTAGTTAGAAATCTGGAGCAGGAATGGAAAGTGAATTAATGGATTCATCAGTTGGATGTGAAGGGATGTATATGTTTAGTACATAAATCTTGGATCCACAGCCCTTACTTAGAAGACAACAGTTTATGGTCTACTGCAGTTCAACCAGCCTTTTGTGACATTGACATTGGAAACGTTATTGTAATGATAATTTTCATACATCCCTACACTTTGTTCATATTAGTCCTTGTAAAGATGGCTCATCACAAAGAGGTAAAAAGTGCCAGTTTTCAATGGTGCTACCGCTTTTCCAATTAAACAGACTGTGCATGTGAAGAAAATGGCAACGTTAATACAAAATATCAACCCATCCCAGTTTTATTGTAAAAAGATGTCAAGCAGATCAGAAAACCAATATGTAAGCCTCCCACCATATGTGTGGAACTTGTTAATTCCACTGTTCTCCGTTAATCCACTTGACAGTTGGACGGAAACCGGGGGAAGAAGGGAGTGGCGAGGCTCAAGGTGGAAGATGATGCCACGGCCTGCTGTTCTGCCATGCTGGGACGTGACCGCCCACCAGGCCAGTCAAGGCTGAGGCCTCGCATCATGTCAGACGTGCAGACAGACGCCCAGCTGAGTCATCTGGTCTTTTTGGAGGGGCGGCGCAGATGGACGGACATTGAGCATGCAAATGCACACACAAACAAGTCTGCAAGTACACAACACTGACATACCCACACTGGGAAGCCAGAGCTTCAGAGGAGATTTAAACATTTGTGTCATTGATTGTGAGTGAAAGCAATGCCAACGGACTTACACACATGCTGAAAATTCAAATCTGTGTAGTTCAGAAAGAAAGCCTTTCAGATTCTTTCTTTCTTTGTAATCACTTGATGTCATTTTGGTGCACCAGAAAAAAACAAAATGCATTCTGTATAATTTAAGCTTGACTGATAGTGTTCTATCTTGACAAGATAATATACCGTTACAATATGTGGAAAAACAACTAAACAGCAACTCTGGTTTTACAAGCTGATTATTTTTTTTGTTTTGTTTCTGAAATATTTTCTTAACTGAGCTCGTAACTTGATAACTTGAATAATGACAATAACATGTCATTTTAACACTGAAAGCAGTCAAGTTTCAGAATCTGGTCATTTATACTGAAATATGTTCCACATAGAGACACAGAGAAGTTTGATTTCTCATTATCATCCGTCCGTCCGTCCGTCCATCAATCCTCTTCCACTTGTTCAGGAGTTGGTCTTGAGGGCGGCATCTTGAGCAAAAAGGCCCAGACCTGTATTTTCACAGCTGCAAATTTGGGAGGATTCAGTGTGTTCCCAGGCCAGTGGAGACAGTCTCTCAAGTGTGTCCCGAGTCTTCTCCAGTATCTCCTCCCAGTTGGACATGCCTGAAAAACCTCCTGAGGCATCTAGGAGAGATCCTTACTAGATTCCCAAACCACCTCGATTGGCTCCTCTCAATGTGGAGGAGCAGCAGCTCTACTCTGAATCCCTTCTGGATGACTGAACTTTTCACTGTATCTTTCAGGGACAGTCCAGCCACTTTCTGAAGAAAAACTTGTTTCCACCACCTATATCCACAATAAAGCTCACAATGGGCAACCCTGGCAGAGTCCAACACCCACCCTGAAGAGGTACAACTTATTGCCGGCAATGCAAACCAAACTCTCACACTGCTTGTACAGGGATTGAATG
>JARVLU010000001.1:24206975-24223512 GCA_031762415.1 Simpsonichthys santanae
GGTCTCTCTAACTTTATCTCCCAGTTGTTCAACATGTGCTGTACCTCTGATGATCTCATTCCTAATCTTATCCATCCCTTGTCACTACTAAGGAGAACCTCAAAATCTTCATTTCTACCACTTGCACTTCCATCTGTCTTTTTGTTAATGCCACTGTCTCCAGACCATACAGCATAGCGTTGCTGCTTCCATTTTGACACAGATTCAGGTTTGGTTTATTTGTCATATAACAAAGAAAACAAAAAAAAGCCAAATAGTAATGTGCGCTCCAACGCTTTTTCTCTGGCGTCCCTAATAAGGAAGCTACTCTGACAGGGACGAGCACAACAAGTAAATAGAGAGTCGAGGGGAAAAGAGCATCAGAGAAAGTCAAGCTGTCTTTCAAACACCGAGCGCCGCAGCGTTTCACAGCCAGGTCTCCAGCTGCCACAGCTCCGTGAAAACAAAAAGTCTGTCACAGTCTCACGTCGTCATTCAAACCACCTGACGGATAAAAAGGTCAGAAAATGATCTGTCATTGGCATAATTGCATCCGCTGAAGTTGTGTATCGGCGGCTCGGCGATCCTCAGATTGCTTTTCACACTTCATTCATCCTGTGATAGAAAGGTAATCCCGAAGACACAGAAGTTTATCGTCGAAGCTCATAGTGGAAATTGGAAGTTGAAAAGAGGGAGAGATGGAGTTCAGGGTGAATCCAAGGTGACGACGAATAAAAACAAGCGGCCGAGAAAATATAAACAGGAATAAAAAGAAAGGTGAAAATGTTGTGGATTAATGAAAAACAATGGCACCAGTAAAACTATTTAACTAGACAAATGCCGTGTAAATGCTTAATGCAGAAGAACTTGCTGAAAAACAGCTGAAATTAGCTAAAATAAATAAATAAATAAATAAATCTGACATTTAGCTGAAATAGAAGAACAAGCCAAAGAAGAAAGTAGAAATAGCACATTAGGTTTAAATAAGCAGAAATGACCACAAAAATAAAAATTTAGCTAAGAAACTGCTGAAATGGCGGGGGGGGTGAAAAAGCTGAATAGTAGCTAAAAAAAAAAAAAAGGGGGGGGGAGGGGGGGGGCAGAAAGAAACCTAAATTACCAGAAGCAAGTGGAGAGTACAAACTTGAAGACCTAGGCTGAAAATTTTGTAAATGAGTACAAAAAAATGTGGAATTAGCTGAAAATCTAAAATTAGCATAAAAAAGCTAAACAGTCGCTGAAATGGCAGAAAACAGAAAAAGCTGAAATTTGGAAAAAATAAGCTGAAGTGAATATAACAAGCTGGAATTAGCAGAAATAAGTTAGAAGAACAAAAATGTCACAGTTAGCAGATTAAAGCTGAAAGGAGCACAAAACAGCTGAAAATCAGCTGAAAGTATTGTTGTTGGGGTTTTTTGCACAAGGAAGCTGAAGCAGAACAAAATGTGAAAGGAGCAGTAAAAGGTTGTAAACAAATCTAAAGATCTGAAAGATGAAAAATGAGCTCAATTCATTTACTATGAGGAAAAAATGGCAGAAAAGGTTAAATATTTCAAAAAACTAAAGTCACACCAATACCAAAAGTTATAGCAGAATTGTCCTAAAACAGCTGAACATTTTGATTTATTTATTTAATGTTGAAATAGCACAAACATTGCGGAATAAGGATGCTGAATAATAAATGGAAGTATAGTAACTACAAGAAATACAAACAAAATCACAGTACTGTATTGTGAATGCTTAATAAGCAGTCACACTATTAATAATAATGATGCTAATGCTAATTTAAGCCAAAAAATGCCCAAACTCTGGAAAATCAAATAATATGTTTATATTTACCAGAAAAGCTGGCTTATTACATCACATAGACCAAACGTCTGAAAAACAGCACATCAAAAAATCTATGTTCTGACACCTTACTTTCCTTATCAAACCTCTTTGTTCTGTCTTTTATAGCTTTTACTACAATTGCTTGTCAAACTGGAGCCTTTTAAAGGTTATTTAAATGTAGATGCTCTAATGTGTGTTTGTTGTCGTTTTATAATGTACTGTTTTGTTGAAGCATCGGCCATCATCGTTCAGCCGTTTCCTCTTCTCGGCTTGTCAAAGGGTCCAACGCCGTCTGGACAAGCTAATAACAGCCAGTCTGAGTGGACCCACTTCCAGAGAAGATCACCGATTTAAAACCAATCTGTCTTGACAACATCACAGCAGATTGTGCAAATGATGTTTTTAAAAACTTTACATTTGTGTCAGTTATGCATTACACATATCTTGAAAAATGTGAAGCTCATGCTGGAATTAACCTCCAAACTGCCGCAACTCAAAGCTGCTGCTGCCGTTTCCACTTTGTTTGATAATGGAGCCAGTTTAAAGGAATAGTCTGTCAAATAGCTATCAGTATCTTGTGAGCAGGGAGATCAATCAGAGTATGAAGAAGAGGCTAGGCTAATGGCTGTGTTTCGCATGCACTACATTAGTGCCATCAGGTCTGAACGATGGTAATGGAGGTGTGCGTGAGATGAGAGAAGCGGCGGCCTACGTCTGTAGCTTTTTAGCTAGCATGCCTGTAGTATTGTGCACCACTAGCCTAACGCTACATCAGTGCCAATACTTGACGGTGGTGGTGGGGGTAAGTGTGAGAAGCAAGTGTGAGATCTGTAGCTTTTTAGCTAGTATGCCTGTAGTATTGCACACCGCTAGCTTAGCTTTACGTCAGTGCCAATTCTCGACAGGGGGGGGAAGGGCATTCTGGTCGAAGGGGAGCTCGGTTCTGTTGACCGGGTAGAGCGCCCTCCTTGGATAACAGTAGAGGAAGCACTGGTTCTGTATTACTAGACAAATGTATCAGCTGAGGCTGTTGGAGTCATCAGTCTGCTGTTCAGTTGAGTAAACAGAGACTAATTCAACTGTGTTGCACAAAAGTGTAGAAGAGACGCTAATGTAGCATTATTTCATGCTAGTATGATGTTTGGAAAAAGTTGTTTTATATACCAACATTTTGTTTTATAAAGGTCTCCCTTGTAAATGAATCCTCGCGGCTCACTGAGACTAACCTGTATAAATAAAGGCTGAATAAGAATCAACTATTCTAGAAGTACAGAAGCAAAATTAAGGGTTTGAAATGCCACATTTCAAATTCTTGCAACACGAGACGGAGGTCCTGTGATCGACGCAATTTGAAAACCCCGAGAACGTTTCGAGAAATTTTGGAAACTCTTGTGAACACTTCCCACAGCCCAGTGAGATATCTTCAGTTCATTGATTCATCCATACATTTCTATGCTGACGACACAGTTGTCTATTGTTGAGCTAAAACAGTTTTGAGGTTTTCCAGCTTTTACAGTCTGATTTCGACATCATCCAGTCAGATTTGTTCCATCTCAAATGTGCTAAATGCTGATAAAACCAAAGGGATGTTGTTTTCAAACAGGAAGTCGGTACTAGCAGTCCTTCCTTCCATCTCATCTTTGGTGTTCATACTGAGTTTGACAATTCTTACAAATACTTGGGTATCTTGGTCAATTTGCATTGGTCTTTTAAGCCCCATGTCGAAAACTTGGTAAAGAAACTGAAAGTAAAACTGGGTTTCTTTTTCAAAAATAGATCCTGTAACTGTGAATGCTAGGAAATGCCTTGTAACAGCAACTTTCCTTCCCTCCATCGATTACCATGACATTATTTACACGAACGCTCCTACAAGCACCCTGCAGATGTTGGATCATGGTGCATTAACATTCATAACTGGCTGTAACTATCATACCCACCATTGCACCCTGTATTCACTGGTTAACCGGTCATCGTTAACATCACACAGACTTTCTCACTGGTACATTTACATCTTTAAATCACTTCTTGGTCTGATGCTTTCATACATCTTCTATATGTCACTTTGTGAGTGCAACTACAGTGTGCGCTCTCAGGACATTATTACCTGCAGAGTACCCTCAGTGAGGACTGAATTAGGCAAAAGTGCCTTCTCCTACATCACTCCTGTATCATGAAACACCTTGCAAAAAAGACCTGAAGCTCTTGACGTTGACCTCTCTAAGTGACTGAACAACTCGTTCACGGTAAAAACCAATGCAGACATGTTCCTGTTTTTAGTATTTTATATTGATGTATAATAATGTAGCTGTTTTTGTTTAATTTTTCATATTATTTCTTCCATTTACTTTTCATTGTACTGTACTGTATATGCTTTTTTAAAGATTTGTTTACTGTTGTCATCTGTGTTTGTTTAAATCAGGTCTCTCTTGTAAATGAGTCCACTAGGCTCAATGACACTAACTTGTACAAATAAAGGTTTAATTAATTGAAAAATATAACCTTTAAACTTTATTCTTTCAAACTGAGTTCAATCAAAAAGCTATCTATAACAGGTAAGATATTTTTGATTCCTAATGCTTCCACAGAACCTCCCTTCAATACGACTAAATTCCCCTTTAAGGTGAACTTGGTGCAGGGACCTTAGGTTAGGAGTAAAAGGGCGACAACTGATCCTGACAGCGCGATGGGATGAAAGAAGTGGAGTAGTTTGTGTGTTGGGACTAATGTGCAGACCAGATGGAAGGGGGCTGCCAAATGGGGTCACAGCAAAGATTACGTGATAAAGAAAATGTGTGAGAGGAAAAAAAATGCATAAAGGGGTGTGAGTCCACATCTGTGACTCTTCTGCTTCCAGCAGCAGATGAAAGGAAGTCATTAGAAGTTGATGTGGTGCTATTTCTCCTGTGACTCAGATTAAACACCGATGCCCGTTCAGAGCAGAACATTCATCACTGCAGTGATACTTTTAGTGGCCGTTCCTCGGCTCAAACGGAAATTAACAGCACTCTGGTGGCCTGTGTGCGAATAAAACCTACACATGCACACGCACGCACGCACACACACGCACACACACACACACACACACTCATAAGCAGGCAAACAAATTAATGTCTGGTCCCGTTTATAAAGGCTTGCAGGTGTTGCAAATGTAAAGTTGGATATTTTTTAATGCTCAGCTCGGATGATTGCTCACTGAAAGCTGCTTTGATCATTTGCCTTCTCTGCTTTACCTTTGTAAAATTCACTAACGGCACTAAATTAATTAAAAATAGTGAATATTCATTTTTTATTGTAAAATGACAGGTGATTATTTCTAAAGCTAGTAATAGCTGGTTTAGTAGAAAAAAATGTGAACACAGAAGTTATTAGCTAAAAAAAAATAAGCTGAATGTCACTGAAAAGGCAAAAAGAGGCTTAAACTACCAGAAGGAAGCAGAAAGAACTGAAATGAGCTTAAAAAAAGTGGAAATAGCTGAAAAATCTCAAATTAGCATCAAAAGTTAGTGGAAAGAGCACAAAAAGATGAAACTAGTGGCTAACTACAAGTGCAAATAGCAGCAGCTAGCTTTAGCTCTATCTCTCTAGCTAAACAACTGCAATGTTCAGAGCACTTTTGACATACTTTTTGCTGAACAAAACAAGTACTGTAATTAGAAATCCATGCAAAGCGCAACGTAAAAAAAAAAAAAAAAAAAAAAAAAAAAGATTTGTTTGAAATGTGAAACCCTTTAAAACAGTTTACTCAGCAGTTTTGGCTATGATTAGCCGTTAGCTCAGTGAGATCAGAATACAGGTAGTCCTCGGGTTACGACGGTCTCGTCTTAAGACGTTTCGTAGTTACGATGGCATCTCCCTGATTCACGTTACACGGTTACGTTCGGTTTTACAACGGTTTTACGAAGTTGAACGTCGTAATGCGGCAGCGCAGCGGCGGAAGGATAGTTACGCGGTGCAGCGGCGGAGGAATACGTAATGTACGGAGGAGGACGGCATCGCTAGCATCCCTGTAGGCCATTAGCTCTTCATTAGCCCTTCACTATGGCTCCCAAAACGCAAGGACTCTTCTGATGGCAGTGCATCAAGGAAAAGGAAGGCCATCACCATGGACTTACGCCGAAAGTTACGCAGTAGAGAGGCAGAGGAATACGTACTGTACGGAGGAGGACGGCATCGCTAGCATCCCGGTAGGCCATTAGCTCTTCATTATGGCTCCCAAAATGCAAGAGGACTCTTCTGATGGCAGTGCATCGAGGAAAAGGAAGGCCATCACCATGGACTTATGCCGAACGTCGGTTTACGCGCTTGGTAAAACAGGTACATCATATGTATTTACGTACGTTCCGACTTACGTCAAATTCGGTTTACGATGCTGTGTGAGAACGGATCTCCGTCGTAAGTCGAGGTCTACCTGTATAATTTTATTTTTCCAAACTGAGGTCACTCCAAGAGCTACTGACAACAAATTAACTTCAGAACAGCAAAAAAATGTTATTTACATTTTTTCATTCAACCTTTATTTAGGCAGGTTAATTAAATAATTATATTAAGTTATTCATATAATATTTAGTTTCATGAATCAAGCTAATGAGCTAGCGCTAGTTTAAGTGAGTCCAAACTGATTAAAATTGCTTAAAACATTCAATTTAAAAATGTCAAAGCAGTTTGTGCAAATTATAATAATTATATTAGTATCAATTTTGCATTGAAATTTTATTTACAAAGACAAGGCTATAGCTAACAGCTGTTAGCTGTAGCCCTTCCTTTGCAGCTTGGGGCACTTCTAGAAGGATTAACATATTTTTGCTTAAACAAGCTTTAATTTAAATTAGTGGTAGTGTCAATAAAAAAAAAATGCATGAAATTATTTAAAATCGTTTGGATTTTAATTGATTGTTGGTCTTTGCTCCACTCAGATTAACGGTTAGCTCATCAGTCAAGTCAAAATTAAGCTATTTTCCCAAACTGTTGTTCAAAGATTAAAGTATTTATAGCTCATAACCTTCTCACAGAATTGCTCTTCACAATATCTGAACCAGAGATTTAAGGCCCCGTTTGTTGTGTTGCGATTGATTACCATGTTCCCATCAGTCTGCAGTATTTTTCCAGTGATTTTGTTTAGAGAATGTACACTACATAGAGCAGTTAGCTATGTGTCTGAGCTTGAATCAGTGCGATTTGATCTGTGTGGTCCTAACCTCCTGGGATAAATACCCAATAAAAGACATTTTGGCGTCTGGATAAGCATAAATCCAACCAATTTGAGGCCTAATTAAGTAGGACTTACATAGCACCCTGGGACAGTCTGTTATAAGGGACAGAAAACTGACCGGGGGCATTAACGTCTGCGCTGTCTCAGGAGAGCTCTAGATCCAATAAGGAAGGAAATAAGAGAAGGGTCACTGTGGCTTACTTCAGAACGGCAGCACATCATCATAATATACTGCCACACATACATGCCATTTGAATGCACAAACTTTACCGCAAAGGCAACGCTGCAAGGCTAAAACAAAGAAACTGTCTGATGCACAATTGAAGCTGCTTTAAGTCATTTTCCACCATGTTTGGACCCATCCCAGAGGCATTACGGAGTTCACTCTCAACCCAGAACAAATAACTGATCATTTCCCTCTAGACATGCATTCCCTTACATCAAGAAACAAGTTTATTTATTCATCCCTTTTTATGAGCCGCACCAAAATGCAATGTTTCTCATAAGCACAGCTTGTTGCTTCCATTATTAACAGGCAAGGTTGCACACAAACAAACACCCTTGATAAGCCACTATCTAGCTATGATAAAAGGGTTGCGGGGGGGGGGGGGGGGTCTTAAATTGTGGCTACATCTGTCTGGACAAAGATATACATGAGCCGCGTCATGCTGCAAAACAAATTAGTCCCTGTCAAAATCCCTTCACATCCCCTCTGCATTTTCCCAGATTTCACAAGTAGAGCAGGGGGAAAAAAACAGCTTCATACGATAGAGAGACAGAGCGCCATATCGGGAGGTCATCTGTGCTTCAAAAGGGAGATATATTAAATTCATTCATCTCAGTCAGTGGGAGTGCCAGTGCTGTGGCTTCCACGCAATGAGGGATAGAGAGATCTCTCGTTCAGCCCAGCTTGGCTCACCAACCTTCAGAGGTATTGTCTAGGAAAATATCCCCAGTAACATAGCCAATGATTAAATAGAGACAGAAAGGTGCGACTGGATTTGTGTGGGTTGCACGGATACAAAGAACAGCAAGTGTTTGAAAGCAATCTACGTAAAACAGGTGGGAAACAAGAGGAGGAAGGTGATGAAAAATGTTTAAAAATGAGAGAGACGCTGATGAAGAGAGGAGGAAAAGCCACCAGGAGGACAGAGAGGAGGTAAGGCAGCTGAACATTTATCATGCGTCACCACGCCATGCTCTTACAGCATAGATGGGAGTATCTTACAAACCATCAAACACCAGAGGAGAAAACTGGAGTTTATGAAAAGTGGAAATCATTTCTTCAGTGCTAAATGGCTGATACAGAATTCATGTTGCATTAGATTGCAACTTTAGTAAAAATAAATGCAAGCAAATCCAACATACAACATTCTTACCCTACATACAAACAGAAATATATGGATGCAGGATGGATTCCTGGGGGCAGTGGAAGGTCGTGTATCTGTCTATTGTCGGTTGAGGACGTAGAAGACGTGCACATAATTGGATTTATGATAACAGGATTTCTGCTTTTTGGAGTTGGTAGTTACCTGGCATATTGACAAATGTGAAAAACATCAGCAGCTGTTCTGGCTATTGTGAAGCTGCCCGGCTTGTGTGATGGAATGTACCATGAGCACTCAAGACTCAGATGCGGTGTGAGCTGAGCTGTAAGCTGGACACGATTTCTGAGAATCGCAGGCCACTTGCAACTCCTGAAACTCATTGGCTAGAAGGAATTGACCTTGGAGAAGCTACAAGCTCAGCTGGCAGTGCTGATCACAAAAAAATTGGCTGTCATGAGTCACCATTGAGATGTACCGTAGAACAATAAGGCAGACAGAAATAAAGCAAAGTCGGCCTGACCCAAAATAACTGTCATCTGAATCTGGTTTCCCCGTGTCGACCTTGAATTGTCCAATTATCCAAAAACTCTCCTGGATGTTATGTGAACAAGAGGTTCTGCTTCCCATGCCCCACCCACTCCCTGAGGACATCTATGGACCTTTATCAGAGCTAAGCCAGCTGACAGACACTGCACCATCTCTTTTCAGGACTAGCTGAGGCTTTTTTTTTTTTTTGGCAATTTTCACAGTGTCCCATCTAGGACAAATCTTGGACACAGCAATATGATTTTTTTTACACCTCCTCTTCCCTTGTGTTCCTCTTTTCCGTATCTAAACGAAAAGGGCAGCGCTTCCCACGAGACTGTAGCCTCAGACACCTCCGTCTCCCCATGTCCATTTGTGCTTTACTTGGACGGGCTGTACTGAAATGTAATTCTATTGTGCTTCGGTGCAATGACAATAAAGCTGATTCTGAAATACATGCTTTAGTGTAAACTATTTAAACTAATGTTTTTTTTTGGACATAAAACAGTGTTGGATTTAGATGGGCTATACTGAAAATACAACTTCTTATTTGTTTCAGTAATTGTGTGGTAATTAACTAATATCAATCAAGATGTGTTTTGGTGATTCCGTAAAAGGGATAAAACCTAACTAAAGATTACTTTTAGGCCCCAAACTTTTTTAACCAACGTTTCAAGTATTTCTTTCAAGGCTCTCATCTTAAAATATTATTTTTTTAGCTTGAAAAGGACCAGGTTTTTATCACGTGTCAAACTCGATTCCACAAAATGTCCACCGAGTCCGTAATGAGCATTGATGCAAAATGCAAAAACTCAGATCAGTACCACACATTTTACAAAGAAAACACTGAAATTTCCTTGGCTGGTGGTGTAGCTTTACAGTATATAACATTTTGCATGTTAAAATTAACAGATTTTTATAGTATTTGGCAAGTTATAAAGGTGGATATCACACTAATCTGCGACTGTAAATCCAGATGCTGTTGGCAGATCAAATATACCAAACTACAGTAGCCCCTCACTAAATTGCGGTTCACTTAACAGCTTCACTATATTGCAGGTTCTTTAAACCTGTTTTTTATATTGTTTGCACTGTACATGCTGTACACTACTGCACAGTCATCTCAGTCATCTTCACCGCGAATGCCAAAGTGTTTAAGAGCATATGAAGTGCAGTCTTTCCACTAGATAACTTGCCATGGTGGGGTACTCATCTAGTACCGACAGTTTTCAAGGAGGGGGGTTTAGAGTGAGGGAAGAGGCAGTGTGAGCGCTGACTTTAGCTTTTTAGCTAGCGCGCCTGTACTGCGCATCACCAGCTTAGCGCTACGTCAGTGCTGACAGTTCGACGTGCAGTTCGGTTCAGTAGGTGGGCCGCTCGATTCGTTTGGCAGTTTGGGGTGCCCTGCTTGTATAATTTGTCACTGCGTGAGTGCAGCTACAGCGTGCGCTCTCAGGACATTTCATGCAGTGTTCCCTCAGTTCAGGCTGAACTAGGCAAAAGGGCCTTATCTTACTCAGCTCATGTTTCCTGGAATATCTTGCAAAAAGACCTGAAGCTCTAGACCTTGTCCTCTCCAAGTGGCTTCCAACATCTGCTAAGTTCCTGGGAAAAAACAATGCAGACATGTTTTTATTTTTAGTTTTCTACATCACCTTACAACCTAGCTGTTTTTTATACCATTTTCTTTTATTTGTTCTTCTCAATTTGTATGTTTTTTATGATTGTCTGCTGTTGCCTTTGTTGTGTGATGTTAAAATCTGGTCTCTCTTGTCTGAGTCCCAGAGACTCAATGGGATTAACCTGTATAAATAGAGGTTGAATGAATAATGGTAGGAGAAACACTGAAGTGTTTATAAGAGAGTGGGAAAGGTTAATGAGTGTGGGAAGGGTTTATAAAGCCTTAAATATATATAAATGTTAAAATAAATATGTCACAACTTTGAGGATTTTCACCAACTGTGGGGGTTTCTGGATCGTCACCCCTGTGATAGATGAGGGATCACTGTACACCTTTGTTGAGTTCCAAGCCAACAGATTTATTTAGGGTATTATCCATGGAGTTACTCCAGTTATCTTAACATTTGATGATTTGTTAATAAGCCCATTGTCAAGCTCCCCCAAAATGCCTACAATGCATGGAAAAAGTATACCCATATTAGACCAGGCACTATTCTCAAATCCTTCGGATTACATGCAAAAGTTGTCTGTCTATAAAAGTATCCCTCTGAATTTTTACCTTAGCGGTCAGAATTATTGGAATATATAACTGGTTTGTAGTTAGAACTTAGTGGGTACTGGAAAGACAGTAGATCGACTCGACCATTCAAAGGGGAGAGCCTAAAGTCATTTTGACAACTATTTCACAATGATTTTCCCAGCAAAAGACACTTCTTGTTTGTATAGAAGATATCATCCAGGGAAGGATGGCATAACTTGTGTATGGAAAGCTGTAGCTCAGCTTCATTGTGAAGTGGCCCATTTACTGACAACACCAACCGTTGAAAGTTAATTACAACAAACTGTTTGGTTTGTGGTTGAATGCACCGATCAGTCACCATGTTAGAGACAATGACAGGTAAAGAGAATTACATTGATTACTTCTTACGGTGACACCCGTCAAGACATTTGATATATTAAGCAGCAAGTGAGCAGTCTGTTTTTGAAGTTGATGTATTAGAAGCACAAGCGACTAAAACATTTAGACAAGGGTAAAAATGTAACATGAAGAGGACAGGATCAGAGAATGTCTCTGATGGAAACCACAGCGATCGGAAGATGAATAAAGGGATTCAAAGAACGGCAACTGCTGAACCAGTGGCACGGACACAAGTCCTGCTTTATTAGAAGATTTCATTCACAAAACAACCAAATATGCTTTTACAAAAACTATAATATCTGGAAATATATGAAATCACACACAAATGCTGCTCTGCCCACTTTGCACCTTCTGGTTTAAAGCTCACATCATTGACGGGAGTACAAAATTAAGAAGAAAAACAAACCAAATTTTACAATCAGTAATCAGTTTCAACAATCAGAGGATCCTGCAGCCTTTGGTTACTGAAGTTAGTTGTAAAAATGTCCCGAGATCACATACTAGGACTTTTTAATTACATCGCAATACTGTATGTCATGTAATTGTAATTGTCAGTGGGACTGAGGATAATACTGGAACAACATTGACCAACTTCTGTAACACGGCAGTGCCTTGGTTTAGGGTTTCGTCTGAACTAAGTTTAGAATGTCAAATAGGACATTATACATAAAAAACTGCAGCACGGTTACACAGTTGGTAGAGCCATTGCCTCTCAGCGAGAAGGTTGCCAGGTCAACTTCCAGCATGGGCCCTTCTGGTGGAGTTTGTATATTCTCTCTGTGCATGCATGGGTTTTCTGCAGGCACTCTGGATTCCTCCCACAGACCAAAAACATGCATGATAGGCTAACTCATAACTAAATTGTCCCTAGGTGTGAGTGGTTGTCTTGTTGGTCTGTATATGTCCCATTGATTGACTTGCAACCTGTCTAGGGTGTCAAATGCCTCACGCACAGTGACTGGGCCCTGTGACCTTCACATCCCAGAAAGAAAGAAGTGGGTAAACATAATGAGCGGATGGCCAAATAAACCCAACATATAAATCTAAAATAGTTCCTGCTGATGTCATGCAACTATAAAATAACTACTGTACTGTAATTACTTTTTGGGAATCATCGACAACAACTTTGGTCATAAGCTTTAATTAGTGTGTTGTTCAGCATAACAGGATGGCTAATTTAACACGTTAATGACCAAAAGTGACCCATGGTAAATATCAACCAGTGTGAAAAAGACCCACATATTTTTCCAAGTTATGTTCACATCTCCCTAATTTTCATAATCTTCCTCCCCTGGTTGCCTCAGGTGAAGTTCAAGTATCTGGGTGTCTTTTTCACAAGTGATGGTAGGATGGAGCAGAAGATTGATGAATGGATTGGGGTCTCATCCTTAGTAATGAGGGCATTGTTTGGGTCCGTCTGGTGAAGGAAAGCTGACTCAAAAGGCAAAGCTCTCGATTAATTGGTTTGTCTAAGTTCCAACCCTCACCTATCGTCAAGAAGTTTGGATCATAACCAAAAGAAAGCGATCCCGGATGCAAGCAGACTAAATGAGCTTCCTTCGCAGGGTGGCCAGGCTCAGAGGGAGCTCGGAGTGGAGTTGCTGTTCCTCCACATCAAGGGGAGATCAGCTGAGGTGGTTTGGGCATCTGATTAAGATGCCCCTTGGACACCTCCCTTTAGAGGTTTTCCAGCCAAGTCCCACTGGAAGGGTCCCCCAGGGAAGACCTAGAAGCCACTAGAGGGACTCTAAAAAAGCTAAGTCTGGTCCTCTGGACATTAAAAAAAAAAAAGTAGAAACGTTTGTACCTTTATTTTTTATTTTTAATGTCTAGAGGACCAGACTTAACTTTTTTAGATTTTTCTACCTGGATTATTGAGCATGCATTGGGGCACTAGAGGGACTGTGTATCTTCTCTGACCTGGGAATGCCTCGGGGTCCCTCAGAACAAGCTGGAAACTTGCTGGGGAGAGGGATGACTGAGTTTCTCTCCTGAACACAATTATCGATAAGCAGTAGAATATGGATGGATAGATGGATGGATGGGTCCTTCTCTTTTGAGAATATGACTAATACCACAAGTTGGATCCAGTTCATCACTGGGACTGATATTTTTGTTGGACCTTTGTGATGAACACCATTTTGCCATGGCAAGAAACTGTACAGTTTGGCTTTTATTACAGCACACATTGTACAATGTGACACATTACTGTCAAGATGTTATAATGACGAGTTTGTACAGTCCAATTGGTAAGAGACAAGTAAAAATGTGCAGAAAAAGGAGGCATGATTTGACTAGTAATCTGTATTTCATGTATTATTCAATCACATAAATACTTCCTTTAAACACTGGCAAAAGTTCTTTTTTTTTTTTTAAGTGGCAACTTCTAAATGTGCTTTCCATCTTTTTGGCTTTTAAAGATAACTGTTTCAGTCAAAGTCACATTAGCTAATATCACTTTTGCCGTCTTCTCCTTTGTACCGCAGTATTACTACTTTTTGAACAGGTCAGATTGACCTGCTCATCAGACACCTACAGTACTTATAGGGGAGCACTTTTAATCACAGTACTCCTCTCCATTGTCATGGTTGACCAAAGGTTGTCTCAGTGGTGTGGTCGACATTATTGTAGTGGCTACACTGCAATAAATTTAGTTTTACATTGGACGTTGGAAACCACTGAAGCCACGGAGTGCCAATGTCCAACGTAAAACTAACTTTACCATAGTCGGTCCATATACTGTGCTTAGAAACGAAGTACGCTGGTTAGTACAAGGTCATTGTCAATTTATTTTGATTTTTAAGTATATTGAACATTTCCAAATTTCTCTGATGCTTGTATTTGAATAAATGAACAACAAACTTTGTACAACAGTTGGCTGCGTATTAAAACCGTTATAGAATTTATAAAACGGTATCAAAGCAAAACATGTCCAAGTATTACCAGTAAGTGTTAAGTACGCAAGTATTAATTATACAATAATTTGCTGGATAAGCCAATGTAATAAACAAGCACTGTATACTGATACATTGTTACATAAGCATTTAACTGACATTTAACGTTATCAATAACATGTGCCTAATATGTCATGTATCATTGGGTACTCTTAAGTGGGTATACTGGAATTCTGAAGCTTTTCTAATGGGTATACTCAGTATGCTTGTCTCCAAACCCTGTGTGTCATTTTTCACCACTTTTATTGTCTGTCCAACAGATCTCACTTGTAAATGAGTCTTTGAGGCTCAATGTGACTTATCTGTTTAAATAAAGGTTGAATTAATGCACACGTATCACATTACTCCACTGGGTTGTCTTGTTTGACAGATGCAAACTTCTACTAGCCTACCTACCTGCTAAGTTCAAGGTACGGAAACATCACTGCTACAGTATGTATAAAATATTTTCACCATTAAATTCAGACAGTTCAGTCTGGGATTCTGGTGCATTGAGGGAACCAAAGCGGTCTTAAATATGGACTGTATTTGGTCCACTGGCCGCTTGTTGATGAGGCCTGGTCCACATCTCATATACTTTGACCTTACTTGTTGCCAATTTACCCATTGCAGGGTTGATTTTGTGCTTAGCAAAGCTTTTTACCTTAATCAAACAATTTAATTTTCCTTCTGGAACACAACAGTGCCACATTTCATCAACTGTACTACACGCTATACAAATGATTATTGTTAACTTCATGTTAAACCTAAGGATGATGGAGCTTAAAGTGGGTTCAAATGTCAGTTCATTAGAAATGTTAGTTCAAATATTGAAAAGGTTTAGTTATCTGCAATTACAGCCTGTACTGCAGCACTAATGGGTTCCAGAAAAACACTTGGTGCTTCGTGGGAGTGACCGCACAAACATGTGAAAAACCCAAGTGTAAAGAGTTGCAAATATGTTTTAAAGGCAGGAAGGTGAGAAAGATGCAAATGCTGCAATCTGGCGATGAGCTTTCCTGCTGGTGATAATTTGTCAGAAGACTTCTTCATTGGGACGTTAAATAATTTTATTTTCAATTTAAACAAGAACGATTTACCTGGATTACACCTAATTCAGTAACGCTTCAGGAGGTGGTGAGCTGACTTTACTGATTTTCATGGACTGTCATTTTCAACAAACGTGTACCACTTCAGCCATGTCGGATCCAGAGAGGTGTATTCTTACATCAAAGTCCTCTCTGGTTTAACCATACTACAGTGTGGTGATGCTCTTCTAATTCTCTGGGCCTCACATATTTTAATACTTCCCAAACCTCTTCATCTGTAGCCATTTTTTTTTGAGACTTGTGTGTATCAACACCCTAACAAAGAGGTAAACGCTGTAGGAGGAACACACTGCACTGTAAGCACAGATGTCTTACCGCTCTGAGCCACAGGGACCTGCCACAGTCACACATTTTTACCCTTGTTGACTTCCTCCCTCCTCTTCCTCAGCTCAACCTGCCTCCCTCCTGTTTTCTCTCACTGCCCTGCGCCTGAACCCGGTGTGTGGACCGACTGTGATATTGGCTGTGTGGGTGACGGGCTCACTGGTGTGATATCAGAAGGGGAGAAAAACAGACCAGCCTCTCTTTACTTAACACCTTCTCCTCCTTCACCAGCTGCGGATTGAAGGAAGGACCGACAGCAAATGTTCATTTATTTTTCAAAGGCGGCCATCGCTCACAGAGAGAAGCTTGGGAGTTCAAGGTCTCCTCATGAGCCTATAAATAGAAGACGACTTACGCTAAAGGAAATATTTTTGAGTTTCAATGTTTGGATTATTGTCTATTAGCCATAACTTTTAAACTGTGAGTCTCACATATTGAGAATATATCCCACATTCTGACTGGCTCTGTATTTGAAAAACCCTAAAACAGATGGATTAATACAATTTGGCTTCCTTCCAAAGGCTGTGAGAAGATAAATCAAGCAAAGAAGACATTTTATGTGTTCTGTTTAAAGTCAGACAGTCACTGTGCTTTTTTGTTAGAACTATTTGGAAAAACCATAAGATTTACAAGAGGTATTCAAGAACTACAAGACATATTTGTGTATACATGTGTGTGTATACATGTGTGTAATGTGTGTG
>JARVLU010000001.1:24232145-24247692 GCA_031762415.1 Simpsonichthys santanae
CAGTATGCTGGAACTTCTGACTGATGAAGCCCTCTGGAGTGAGGGTGAAACGTTTCTACTAAAAAGAAACTGTCCAGCTGACCTGATTGAGAATTATCAGATTTGACACCTGGATTATTGAGCATGAACATTCTTTTACGGTAGTCATTAGCAACAAAAAGGGACAAACAGGAAGTAAATAGCCAAGTGCTTATTTAATACACTCGACTGTTTCAGTTTGGTTTTTATAGAGAGAGACCACGTAAAGGTTTATCCGATCCTGATTAGTGTGAACTGAGGTCCACTTGGACCCGCTGCAGCTTCATCGGGGTCAGGTTTACCGAATCCCACGCCGATAACACACATAGTAGCGTGCAGTTGGAATAAATAAAGAGCATTTTGAATAATGAGTAGCGCTGATGCACAAACACAGGTGCAACCGGCTCGGTTCACTAATAAGCAAAGCAGCCGAGCAGGAGAGGCGCAGATTAGTGTCGAGTTGCAAACGAGCAGAGCCGTTAATCACCGGCAGCCTGTAATTTACCAATAACGAAGAGCACAGCTCCTTTCTGCTCGCAACACCCAGCGTATTAGCACGGACCGGCTAGAATAACTAAAAAAAATCTCACTCCATTAGATTTGCTCAGATCATTGCTTTAAATCCAGGTGCAGGCTCTGGGCCATTTTAGACAAACTTTGAGAATCATATGAAAGATGTTCATTGTCTGAAGCAGGAAAAGCAATCATTCATTTTCAGAAGGTTTGTTTTACACACATGTTGGGTACGGATTCACTTCAGACTAGAGGTGCATTCGGGCCCAAAAAATCTGACCCAGCCCGTAGTCATCATTTTCTAACTCCACCCGACCCAACAAATTAACAGTAATTACAGGTGCAAACCCGAATCCCCGACCACCACTACCATTTTTTATTAAGCTTTGACTGCTTATATAATTATTAACGGTCAGCAGATGCGCACAGCAGAGTACAGGAGGCTGAAGATCGGAGCTGAGGGGGTGTTTGTCCTCTCATGGCCGTCAAAGCTCATTAAATCTCTGCTTCTGTTTGCATTCTGCATTATTCAGACATGGACCCTACTCTGACATATCAGATATTTTGTGATCTCCCCTGTTTGGGTCGTCGAGCAGAATGAACGTCCATTCGGGCTGACGGATCGTTGGCATTAGTTCAGCTGAAGCTTAACTGAACTTTTTACCTCTCAGCGCACGGTGATATGGTCACGTGCAGCAGGTGATTGTATGGCAAGCCATGTTGCCATGAAACTGAATCGTCAGCCATGCGCATCAGCTGACGCAATCAAAAGCCCGACACTGACCCGGCCCTTATCCGGGTCGGGCGGGGCCGGGCTCAGGTTTGAAATGATAGTTCTGCTTCAGAGCTAGGCCACCACCGTCTACACCAGTGTGGTTCCAGTAATGAAAATAGAAACATCTCTCACAAACACACACACACACACACACGAGAGAGAGAAACTACTGGAGTAAACTCTACCAAACTGTACCATTTTATACAATTCAGAATACACTTTTTATGTTTGCTTTCATATTTTGCAATGAGCATCTTAAACCATTTTCATTTTTGGAAAAAAAAAAAATCTCTAGAAAATCCTACAGGCCCTGAACTCACCATTTAACACCGAGCCAGAAGCTCAATTTCACTAAAGAATAAGAAGCACTTAAACCAACAAGAACTTTCTAAATGAGTTGGTTTAGAGAAAATACATTCTGATCTGTGCCCTGAGCTACTACAGCTCATAATGTTAGATGAAATACTTAAAACTAAAGCTATATGCAAATGAACATATATGTAAAAATCATTGAGTAGATTAACTCCTGTGTTCAAACACGAGTCTAACAAGCTGAATCTTTGCCTCATTTCTGTTCAAATGGAAAAATTTAAAGCCTGAAAAAAACAAAATTTAATGGCTCACGCTCCCCGAGCGTGGATGTGGTACCACTTGACTTTCACACCAGAGGTCACATGTGGCGTTTACTGAAAACCGGCAGACCTTGAACTCACTTTGCACTTCAGGCTCTGCCACGCAAAATTTTGCTGCAGCTGAATATTTGATCACATTCATGAGCTTTAAGCTACAGATTGAGATAATCAACCTAAAAAAAAAAAAATATATATATATATATATATAAATATATGTATAAAATTCCCTGCAGGTTGTCTTGAGGTGCCCACATCTGTAGCAGTTCACATAGGGGCGCTCATAAATGCTTTCTGATGTTGGCACACATGCACACACTTATCTCCCCAACGCACAGACCTCAGTGCTCGTACAGGCAGGTGTATCTTCACCACGCAGAAGAAGCAGGACTCAAAGGAGTGTAATTCAAGCGTGTTTCGTCAAAGCTCCAGCTTTATACTCCGGGTGTCAGTCAGACACACATTCAGGTAGGAGCTGCGAGAGTGGAGGCAGCGAGGCGAAGAAAGGAGTTATTATTGAGGATGATGCGTCGAGGAGCGCACGTGGTGGGACAGCATCCCTTTCATTTCTCTGATCAGTGGCTGAATCCCGACGGAGCTGCGGCAGGACACCGAGCTGCTCGCCCGCAGGTGTTGCTGCGTGACACGTAGGCGTGCACACCCCTGCGCTCGCTGCGTGACACCGTCGGAACTTTGTGCTCACCTGCGTGAGCATTAAAGGGTTGTGCCGGCGGATGTGCTCGTCTTGTGGCGAAACATCCCAGGAACGACTGTGCAGATGTTATTGAAACTTAGAGCAGGTACAACACATCTGTCCAAATCAAAGATGGCTGCCGCAGCTAATCAACCTCAGCAAACGCAAAAATGTCTTAACTCGTACGTTTTATAGATACTGAAGTAAAATGTGATGAAGTAGCTGAGAGTCATTGTCAACACCCACTCTGAGCACTCTGTTTCTGCAGGATGTTTGTTTTAAACTTCGACACAAACTGATGGAGTCGACGTTTCTCTTAGAAAAACAAGTCAAACCAGTGGACAGACTTAAAGGTACCCCATGAGTCAGTCAGTCTTCATTCATTCATTCATAGATGGATGGATGAGAGATGAATGGATGGATGAGAGAAGAACAGATGGATGGAAAACAGATGAGACATATTAATGGATGGATGGAGAGACAAATGAACAAATGATGGATGAGAGACAGATGAACAGATGGATGGGAGAGATGAATGGAAGGACGAGACAGATGGACGGAAGGATGAGAGACAGATGGACAGATGGATGGAAGGATGAGAGACAGATGGACAGATAGAAGATAGACAGATGAACTTATGGATGGATGAGAGACAGATGAAAGGATGGATGGATGAGAGAAGAAGAAAGTATGGATGGGAGATGAATGGATGGGAGATGGATTGATGGATGTAAGTGACATATGAGCAGATGGATGGTTGAGAGAGATGAATGGATAGATAGGAGACAAATGGATGGATGGATGGATGGATGGATGGATGGATGGATGGATGGATGGAGAGGCAGGAGGTTTTGAACCCAGGTATGCAGACATGACTAGAGATGTGACGTTCATGAACGATCCAAATCTTTTGAACGATTCTTTACAACTAATGAGAGTCAGACAGTTCAAAGTCATTCTTTTATTTTTTTCCTCCCGAGTTATTTCCTCAAATGCAGAAAAACAGTTCTTCACTATTTCAGACAAAGAAGTGGAAACCCACACGTGTTCGTGTGTTTGAGGAGTATCAAAATAAATAAGAGGAATGGCTCTGAACTGACTGCGACGTGGTTCCCATTGTTTAAGAGCCGTTCAAAAGATGTAGATCGTTCACGAATGTCACATCTCTCCTACGTAAGACCACATGTGACGTCAGAATTGTTCAAAAGTGAACGACTCTTTAAAACATTTTCAAGATCTGCCTTCCTTCGAGGAGCCTCGTCACCATCTCTTGACTTAACATTAAGAACTCCAAGAAATATAGTAATTGTAATCTAACAAAAAACAAAAGCTGACGTGGCAGCAACTTACAGAACTGAGGTAGAACCAGGCAGAAGAGACCATCATGTACCAAACGTGACTGAATGTGGGATTTAAACCTGCATCAGGCTCCACTCCTGGAAGAACAAAGACAACGAGTAGAAGGACCAAGACTGATGATGTAATTACAAACACCTGGGCTCATAAGGAGCAGGAGAGGTGAGAGTGGGCGGGGCCAGAACAGAACTGAAGGAAGAAGTGGCTCTGAGGAAACATGGACTGATCAAAACAACAGAACCTGAAGTGCTGCCCGAACCCAGAAAGTCAAACATAATCACCACAGGAAACTTGAACAGAATATTTTTTTTTTGTCAGACTTGTTTACAAACATAAACAGCCGAAGTTACAGAAAATAAATTAACAATGATGACGTTTGATGTAAAGAAGGAAACAAATTATAGCTTTTACAAAATTAGAAAAAAGTGTTTGGAAAAAAAAAAAGTAATTTTATATGTGAAAAAGTTATTGAAGTATCCCACTTTTACGTAATAAAACCAAAAAACTTTAGTGTGCATAAAAAATAGACGTTTTATTGGATATTTAATTGTGAAATTAATTTTTACATTAAAAACAAATGTTATGTTTTAGTATTTTCTAATTCTCATTCTTGTCCTAAAAATATCCCAAAGAATTTCTGGCACTGCATTAGTAGTAATATTCACGTAATTCCAGAAAATACTTAAAAATTGTTCAAAACTGTCCTTTTATGTTGTGGATATAAAATAAAAGTGCTAGTTTCATTTAAAAGGCCTCAGACGAGGGACTAAAGAGCCACATGTGGCCCCAGAGCCGCAGGTTGCAGACCCCTTTGGTAGTAGCTGAGATTGTCCCCCAACACAAACTGAGTGCAACAGATGGAACGAGCTCGTGTGATGTGTTTGGTTTTTGCAGATGGGTTGTAGGTCGTGTTCGTTCTCTTCGCCTGGGTAAACATGGCGTTCAGGCTGATTGCAGCACTGCTTTTAATGAAGGGGGGAGGACACACACAGGAAATTAAATTGATATGTAAATGATGGAAATTCTCATTTGAGCTGAAGGTTGACAGTGCCACAGCATTAACCAGCTTATGAGTTAATAATGATTTTCACCCCCTCCCTCCCTCCGTCCCTCCTCATCTTCGTTCCTTCGTCCTCGCTCGGACGCCAACCCACCATCTGTCCCCAATTCCCAACTCTCCAGAGATTTCCCCCTAAGCTCCTGAATAATCAGTTTTCCTCAGAATCTGGAACTTTAATCACAACAAGCAAGTGTTTCTAAAAGTAGATGTTCGCCGGCTTGTCGCTCGTAAGATTCGTCCACACGTCTTTCCTTTCATCGTTGCGGTGCTGTGTGAGAACAACCAGATGGCCGTGAATACATTTCAGATGGACACAGAGTATTGGACAGCTCCTTGTAGTGCAGAGCAGGAAAACAGAAGACATGAGCTGCGGTTACGGCACACCAGAGGCAAATGACTGCAAAATAATCACTGCAGTTATTAGGAACCACCAGGGTTATTACTTTCTCACCATGCTTTTTGGTATTAGCTGGAACAAAACAGACCAGTCAGGAGTTCTTGCCTTCGGTGATTGGGAAATGATATTAAAGCAGACAGTGTGTTCCCAAGTGCAAAAAGACAAGAAAATGGGAAGAAAATAGCTGATGGAGAGAGAGAGAGAGTCGAGATGCAGAACACATGAATGTGAACACAACACGTCACCTCTAATCGCAGAAATGGACTCTGGTTTCAATGTGTTGGCCAGAAATCAGATCCAAGCTGAAAGCACATTAGAGATGGGGTTTTGTGCTGCTGGAGGAGAGGCCAAGCAAGCAGCATGAAGCACAAAGAGCCACAGGTTTCCTTCAAGGTGTCGGTATGTCAGAAGAGGCACAAACATCTCTGTGGTCCTTACCTTGATAAACTCCAGAGGGTTGCCTTGAAGCCCCTGCTCAAAATTAGCATGCCACCCCGCCCAAAATGGAGGGTTTCTGTGCAATTACAGACTAAAACCAACATTTGTGAGATTTCATCTGAGGTGTAAGCATCACAGCAAGGTACTTTTGTTTCACAGAAAATGAAAATGGAACTTAGAAAAGAAGGATTTCTTTCCCTCGCCTGAAATTTAGAGTACAATATATGACCCATTGGAAAATATGCTGAAGACTAAAAACTGTAGGAAACAATGTTGCTACATGTAGACATTAACTGTGCAAAGTGTCATGCTGCTGACATAAAATGAAGTTGCAGAGATCAACAGCCAAGATGAAGTTCTGCGTTTGTCACTTTTTGGTAATTTGTTTAGTTGACGATTCAACGGTTTGTGGGTTTTTAACAGAGTTTGATGATCATGTGGGAGTTCCAGATTCACTTCTTCTCTGAGGTCACTAGATGGTGCCAGACTACCACACCTGAGACCAATCTCCTTGCTGAGACACCCAGTGTATATAAGGCATCTGATGACTCTCCTTCAACGCTGGAGCATTACCTTGCCAATGGTTCGTGCTTCTAGCCATGTAATATTCTAGTGACCTAAGTTTACTTGCCTTTTGCTGTTTTCAGTGAACCTGCTGAGACCTACCTGTTCTTGGACTCCTTGTGACATTCTGGAAAACTCCTTGTGACCACCTCAGCTGTCTTCCTTGCCCTTCAACCACTCACCAAACCAGTGACTACTTACTACGCTGGACAACCATTGCTCACAGAGGATTATTGGAACCAGTGATTCACCAACAACATTCACACACCAGTAAGAACCAGGAGATAATCTAATTTAAATCATCCCTGCTGAACTTCAGTGCTGACCCTTCTCCTTGCTCCTCAGGGTTCCTGATATTCTCCGGTGATAACATTCACTGTATATACAGGTACTGAACTTGCCTTACTGTGTTGTGTTGTTCATATTCAGTTCTTGCACTCTGGGTATTCAGTCCTTCTGATAGATCATAGAAATGGCTTTCATGAGCTTTTAGACAAGATTCTGACATTTCAGTGGATACCCTTCATGTTTAAGTTTAAACAGACCTTCTGTCATTGGAAGTAGAAAAAAAGAAGTGCAATGATGCCTGAAGCCTTAGACCTCATTACATGCCATTTTTAAGCGTTTAGCCATTTCTCATTTTCTCTGACGCCGGAGCTTTTTCTATACAGGTTGGGTTGCTGTTTTTTCTGCATTTGCGAAAATAGATGACCAACAGTAACAACAGTGGATTGAAGAGTGCTGTTTGTGCTGCTCACCTTTTCAACCTGTAGGAGCAGCACAACCTCATTCTTAGTCCAAACAATTATTTGTGTTTTTGTTTTCATCATTTTTTTTAAATGTAGCTTTTTTTTTTAAGCTCAAGACTAAAGTGGCTGTGCACATGAATGTGCCACATAAACCCAAAATTTATAGCAGCAGGTGGTGATCTGGCATGGAAACTACAGGAAATTTAACAAGCACATAACTCCTGTGTAGACGTGTGACTTTTCCCACAATAAACATAAAAAATAGGCAACAATTTAGATTATGATGTAAACATGGCATTAGTAACAAAGACAAGTCTCTTATTGCACCATTAACTTCTTTCTCTTTGCATCATTAACAAGTTTTACAAAATGTCAGCTCATTAAGGTCATTAGGACATTTTATCAGACCCTAATGACTCTCCAATGGGAGGGGAGGGAAATTAGTCTGCATTTGAACCTAGCTTTCACAACTCAACATCTCGTGCAGTTTAAAGCTTGGAGATTCACGCTTTCCAGTTGAAGCAAAATTTTAAAAAGCTCTCTGGATAGGGGATAAAATACATTCAACTACACAATAAAGACCAGTTATTGTGGTAATACTTTGCAATAAGGTACACACAATTTGATTAACTACTACGGAACGTCTCAGGAACGAATTAGGAGCTAATGGGTAGTTAACCAGTACTTAATAGGGAACACACAGCCAAGTCTTATTGGGGGACTACTCGTTGGTTACCACAGGAACAAACCAGTAGGTGACGGTCAGGTAATAAGTAATGATTGGTTCTTCAGTAAGAACTTGGTATGATGCTTCACTACATCAGTGAACAAAATAATAGCCAGGCAATGATTTGTTAGTCAGTGATAGTCAGAAACCAGTAGTCCCTTAAAAAGGCTTGGCTGTTTGTTTCCCAGTAAATACTGGTTAACTACCCGTTAGCTTCATTCCTCTTTGGTTTTCTTGGTAACTACCCATTAGTTCTCGATTACCGGTAGTTCCTCTTCATTAACAAGGTAACTAAACAGTAGTCCTCCAATAAGGCTTGGCTGTGTTTCCCAGTAAGTACTGGTTAACTACCCATTAGCTACTGTTTCGCTCCTGAGGCGTTACCTAGTAGTTAATAAAATTTTGTTTATCTTATGGTGAGGTGTTACCGTTGTTGCTGTATTTGTCTTTCTATCTCCTAGGCTTTCTAACCATCTCCTAGATGACTGAGAACCAACATAACCTCTATGCAAACTGACCTTAAAAATACTAAAATGGCTGCAATCCAGTCCATTTTAAATACAATAAGCACATATTTAGTCTGGCTGTAGCTTAGAGTCATCCTTAACTAATAGAGAACACAATGTGTAACTTTCTAGCTAATATTTTTAAGGTTTGACTAAAAGAGGCGCAACTCAGTCATATCTCCAAATTGAATAATCTTAGTCTAAAACTTTGATATGAAATGAAACTGTTATTGTCTCCACTGCAAAACAAAGAAGGGGAACTGGAAACACCTTCACACCTTCCCCTTCAATGCTAGTGTCTGTAGGTAACGTTGGAGAAGGGAGAGAAATTCCAAGGTGAGATGAAGACATGATCCAGAAAGGTGAGTAACGTTGGAAAGAGTGACAGGTTGGTGGTGCACGGTATTTGGTTCAGGCTGATGTTTGGCTTTGCAGGAACAGAGTGGTTTATAGACATGGTTTCAAGGAGCGAGGAGAACTCGAGACACAAAAGAGCAGGACTTGAAAAGGAACAAGAAAACATTTAAAGTTTAGTCGTCGTTTCACAAGAGATACGTTATTGGCTATGACGAGTTACCAGAAAGTTTCATAATGTTCCAGCATTGGATGAATGACTGCCAAGTCCTTAAGTACCCAGCAAAGTAGTCATCAGGATAGGTGTGGAAGGTTAGATGATTGAGATGATTGTCAGTTGTAGAGAAAGTGATTATGACAGAAAACCTAGGAATACAACAGTACGTATTTGTATGTGTACGCATTGTGAGCTGGATAACTTCAAAAATATGTAATGTGCCGGCTTCCACTTTTCTCTGTCTACATCTAGGCATAAGAAAGGTCACTATCAAAAATTGGATTGGTAAGTCAAAATCCAAGATAGCCACCAGCATATACATATGTAAACATTTTCTAGTTTTTGTAATGCATAGTTTTTGCAAATGAATGGGTTGACCATTGGCTGGTGGATACAATTGATTCCTCTACTCAACAGGATCTATCACACTGCACTGCTTGGGATAAGCACAACATGAATACAAATAAAAACCTACCTCTGTTGTTGCAGACGGTGTAACTTCTACCCACTTGAATATCTTGTACTAAAACATTAAGGTTGACTTGCATTCCCATTTCTATTTCAGCTCAGAACAAAGACTACATTCACTGTAGAACAATTAAAAACGTTCACTATTCAAATCCCTCAGCGATGGGATACATTGGTGCACTGCTTGGTTAATATACAGTACATTTATTTGCTATATTGTAAAACCAGGGTACTCTTTCTGTTCTTGTTCATAATTTTGACTGTTGATCATTTTCCTGGAACCATACCAGCGCAACTCATTGGACGTGAGAAGAAAAGTAAAGTGCTGTAGCTGGTTTTTGTGCTGTCAGATCATTACAACCACAGCCAGGCTCGGAAAACAATTACACCAAATGTTTTGTTTGAGCCAGACCCCCTTGATGCATCATCAGAGGAATAAGAGGAGAGAGAAAAAAAAAAGACAGGACAGAGAGGAAGATGATGAGGATGAAGCTGAAATGAAGGCACAGATGAAAGGCTCAAAGACGAAACAATGGTTGTGAACCCAGGCAGAAAATGATTGTAAAAAAAGGGGTTCAGAAGATAATTATTTGAGGTTAAACATTGTACCTGACTGTGTGGAGCCGTCAGCTGTTGAAAAAGCAGAGCTGATGTAATGAAAACACTGATGGGGATCTTTGTTCGCTGCTCTCAGTCTTGTAACGCTGATGTTTGATCACCTAAGATGAGCAGAAGGGAGCAACAGTGTGGATGATGACTCATCAGGACATGAAAAAACTTCATCATCCTTTAGTCAAATGTTTGTTATTATTACACAAGCCTTTCCACAGAAATGCAAGGACTTATAAAATGTCTAAAACACTTGAGGCAGACTGAAAAACAAAGTTGGTGATACAAGTTTTTGTCAGGCATAAAGTCCAAAGGATTCAAACAAACAAAATAATAATATAATGTAGTGGACATTCCTGTCTGATACGTTTGAATGATCGGAGATGATCTTGGTCACTGTAGATGAAAATGTCAGAGACACAAACTAGAGCTTGAGTTTGAGCTTAAGCGTCAACTGAAGGTGGCCTTTTACAAAGTAGATAAAAATGAATGAATATATAAAACACAGCATAAAAATAATGCAAAATGTAACAAACAGTCAAATATTATCCTTCATTGCTGACGGCTTTGAACTGTGAATGTTTGTAGTTTTTGAGATGAGTGTTTTTCTGGACTGGAATTAACATTGTAGGAACACAAATAAGGGAGAGGTGGTTGTATCTGCTACCCCAGAAAATTTTGAATAAATAGATCTGCATTCTGGTGTATTTTTCATGGGTTGTTAAGCATCTACTTTCACCTACATTTGTAAACACTTGATTCAATAAAGAGCAACAAGAAGTAACCTGACCAACAGCTCCCCTTGTGTGAATAAAGCATGCTCCACTTCTCTCAAGCATCCATCCTATTTGGTCAAGGCAGTCAAATTTCTTCATAACTTTATTATTAGTAAATCTAACAGTTACCAGAACTAGGGATGCACAATATTATTAGCATGGTGTCGGTATCGGACGATGTTAGTGTTAAAATTCAATATCGGACAGCTGTTGCACAATTTTTGTAGCAAATAAGCCTAAATAAGAGGGCTATGTTCTGACAATGGAACATATATACAATATCGATAACCGTTATTGACCAAATAAGTTTTAATATATCGGCATATATATCGTCCAAAAATCAAATATTGTACATCCCTAAACAGAAACAAGTGAACGGTTACCGGAACGCACCCTGTCAAAATAAGGGCGTTCCCAAATCCTGTTCTGTAGGATCTGGCTCAAATTAAGCATTGAGTAAACCTGAATGTTTTTGGTAAAAGATATTCAAGTGGGTCGGAATTACACTGTCTACAACAATAGAGCTAAGGTTTTTTTTTATTTCGACTTTGTCAGAGGATACATTTGTATATAATCCTGGACAATTTATCCAGGTGGTTATGGTGGCCAGCCCCACTACTCTTTTGAGAAAATGACCATAGGTTCATATAAAAGACATACAGACTGAAACAAAAACTAAAACAAACGTCTCAAGTGCTCTTAAGATATGGAAACCAAAACAAGCAGCGTTTCAGATGCCTATAATGACTATACAGTATTAGGAATAAATGGTAAATGGACTGTACTTATATATGTAGCACATTTCTATCTGATCAAGATACTGAAAGCGCTTTACACTACAATATGGGCCTTCATTTACCTATTCATACAGAACTTTTCTAGATCTCTACAAAGCTAATTGAACAAATCATTCTAAAGCAACTAATCAGAGCTTTATCACATTCATAAACTGATGGGACACATATCGGAGGCAATGAGGGGTTCAGTGTCTTGCCCAGGGACACTTCAGCATGTAACTGCTGGTGTATTCGAACCCCCAACTTTGCATTGGAGGGCGACTGCTCTAACCACTCAGCCACAGCCGCTCGACAAATGTTACAAACTTTAGTGAGATACTAGCTTAAGCTAAACAAAAACAAAATAAAGAAAATTTCAAATAACAACAAAAGAAAAATATAGATTAAGAACACATTCGAGATAATTTATGAATGGGATAAAACAAACAAACAAAAAAAAAAAACTTCTAGGAAATGTTAACATTTATGTACTTCTTAAATTTATGTTTTTCCTCAATCCACACCTTTTTAACAAAAATGCTGAAACAACAAAGCCAAGCCACTAGGTAGCAGGAGCATCCACATTTAAATAAAAAGAGAAAAACATTCTTATCTTGGCTAAAGATTCTTCCGAAACTGTTTATTTTCTTTGATATGATTTTCATCTTCTTTCTGTTGTTAACCATTTTAATACAAGATCAGAGTTTAAATGGACTGGGATGATTCAATACAGAAAATAAAAATAGAGTTATGTTATTTTTATTGTTCCTGAGGTGCAAAATGCATGGCTCCTTGCGAAAAAAAAAATTATCTATGTGGGAAAGAGGTGCAAACAACTTGAAGTGTACATCACCAAAAAGCCTTAGACTGGAGGAACAAAACATGAATTCTGACAAGATATTGATCTTTGGTAAATTAATGTGGACTTGGTAAAAATGTCAGTATTATTTTTGTTTTAAAGTCCATAAAATGATTTTTGTTACTTTCTTCCCCCAAAATGCCCAACTAAAGAGAAGCAATGAAATATTTTATTGCCTGCTTTGAAAAAAATAAAATAAAATTACTCTTCAAAAATTGCAATGCATAATTTATGGAGTTATTGTTTGAAAGCAGCATCAGAGGAATCACAAACCTTCTGCCAGCTTGAGGAACGTTACAGTCGACCTAAAAGACAGGTTAGACTTCCAGGAGGATCAAAATTATTGCCAAGAACTTTAGAGCCATTTTTAAATTATTCCCAGAACTAAAAGGCCAATTCCAAAAATCTATTGGAGGACTGGATAGTTGGAGACAAGCGAGCATTCAGATCCATTTAGAAGACAATGATCTTTTGTAAATTGTCCATACTCATCAGTAAAACTTCTGATTCTTGGTTTTTATTAGTATTTTTTCCATTCAGCAAACAAACAACACAATTATCTATAATTATTCTTGACTTACTGATGCTAAATCTTAAGCTCGTCTCCACATTCCTCATATGAAAAAGCAGAGTAAAAGTGAGTCGAGAGTCTGGCCCATGGCCCGCTTTGGCTCCACTTATTACACACGCTGCAACATTTCCCAGCATCCTTCACTGATACCCATCTAAATACACTCTCATACTTCCAAACTCTGGCATCGTCTCCCGTTTAAACAAAGGTAATTGTGCGTGATTTAAGCATTAGCCAGTGTCATCAGTCATGGAGAGCGTAAATTCTCCACCCGAGCAGGTGCTGTTTGGCAAGCTCGGCCCTGCCGTGTTATGTGAAATGTTTAAGCCAACTCAGAGTTGTAAAACACGGCGGGTAAATACTCCATTCTCATTTCGCCTACAATCCATCATCGGGTGCCTCAGTAGTGGCTCCATAGCATCCAGCATGCGAGGCGGACCGACGCCACGGGGCAAACTTTGTATGGACTTTGGACAATGTTGAAGCGCAGATGGCGTTAAGTAAAACAAAGCAGCATGACGTATCCATGAATGATAAAAGAGGTCCACACTGCAACTCACAAGACAGGCTTTTGGTTCTGTAGACACTTACGCTTCCAAAGTTATGATTTGTTCAGAGGCAGGACTACAAACAACAAAAGTAAATATAAAAGAACTACAAAGGCAATAGAAACCTTCCCAACTGCTGACCGGGTACATGTTTTCAGACAGATGAGCAATTTTTTGCATTTTTTTATTTTAACTTTATTTATACAGGTTAGCCTCATTGAGTCACGAGGACTCATTTTCAACAGAGACTTGTTTGGGAGCATATGGTGGGGATTAAGGGCCTTGCTCAAGGGTCTACAGCGGGGCAAATGAAGGTGAAGGCAGATGTGGTTGTGTCACCTTTTCCATCCACATTTTTTATGTTGTCTGTTCTGGGAGTCAAACCGGCAACCTTCCGATCACAGACCCACCTTCTCTAACCTCTGTTCTCACTAACTGTTAGTCAGAGATGGGCCAGATATCAAAACCATGTCCAAATATTTCCAAGCCTTTATGCTAATGTTTAACCCTTCAGTGGTCTCATGGGGAAAAAAATAATCAGACTTTATTTTTGTCCATGTTTTTATTTTTGTTTCTATATATGTTGGTGTTGTCATTTTTTTTCCCCAGAGAAAACCTATAAATCCTTTAAACATATTTTTATTTTGTCAGAATTGTTTAAAATGCTACCATAACCTCACGGTAGCTTTACTGCCCTCTAGTGTTTCTCAATAGAAACAAAAAAAATCAACCATGGAGAAATCCCATTATAAATGCATTTTATCATAAAAAATAATGCATTCCTCTCAATATTTTTAACCTTTAGAGCTATATTCTGATTCACGCGCAATAATCCAGGTAGAAAAATCCAACATCTCGTGGTATCCCTGAGAAGCACATACTATCCCCAAATGCCATCTTGGCACCATCATTAGCTGCCCACTGCTCAACCTTGTGGTGGATGGGTTAAATGCAGAGAGACAATTTCACCACTGTAAGGGAACAAAATGAAAAGCCATAACACATTATTGTTATTATTATTATATGGTATATTTAGCAGTTATGTAAGGTGATTAATTTTACTCCCAAGCGACAATAGCTATCATAAAGTTACCCTAAAGACCTTCTGAGAGTTGAAAACCAGAGTCGGCATCTCCAAAAAAGTCTGAAGCATTCAGCACATATGATGTGATATTCTTAGCAAACGTGCCTCAAACTGCACAGGAAGTGCTACAGCAGGCTGCTGCTATTTGCACTTTCAAATGATCACAGAACTATCTGTAAATAAATATGAAATCTTAAATTCTGAGAAATTTAGAAAAATTACGACATTGTCACATAATTTGGATTTCCTCTCAAAATTGGAAGGTCTAAATTTACAGTTTTTTTTTTTTTTTTCCTTATAAATTCCTGGATTAACTCGTAGAAAATGAGATTTGCATGAAAATATATTAATTATATGCCAGAATTAATAGTAATTTCTATCATTTATCTCAAAATTTTGCTTTGCACACTAGCTGCTTCTACTTTTCTAACAAACAAACATTGCAGCTTTTCCAGAAATGCTTCTTATTTCAGGGAGCAGACCTCATATCCTAATAATTTCCCAAGCAATCAGTGTCTCTTTGTCAGAGATGGAGGGAAAGAAGGAGACGACAGGGAGGGGTCGTGAAGAAAAGAGCAAGACGGGAACGAGGCAGGTAGGGAAGGCTTGAACAATAAAAGGTTAAAAAACATGGATCAAACGATGGTCTTTAGAGAAGAAAATAAAACCACGACATGGAAAATGTGAAAGTGAGAGGTGGCGAGTTTGGTGCCTCATTAAGTAAAGACACTTAAGAGTCTGAGGCAGGAAGCAGACCCTTCAACGCTGGTTTTGAACAGAGAATCGGTCTTCAAACGATAAAGTCTGAGTGACCTTTTCAACAGCATCCCCAGAGAGATGACTGGAAAGACAAAGACAC
>JARVLU010000001.1:24270746-24282476 GCA_031762415.1 Simpsonichthys santanae
CTCTGCATCATGTCAGCCAGCTCTCTACCTTTGCCTGTCATTGTCCCCACATTTAGAGTTGCAACCCTCAGTCCTACGTTCTTCACTTTCCTCCTCTCCCTCTGTCTCCTGACACATTTCACTCCTCTGGGTCTTCAACTAACAGTAGCACAATTTTCGCCGGTACCCTGTTTGTCAACAGCACCGGTGGCTCCTCACAATAGAGATTTGGTAGGATCTTTGTTAGTCTGACTCATATACTACTATTACTCACATACACTGTATTTTAGCTAATACCAGCTTTAGTTCTAGCTTGCAAGTTAATTGCAAAATGTTCATTAGCTAATGTTCTAGCTAGCAACTTATCACTATGACAACTTGCTAGCTAGTTACATTAGCTAATGACTAGCTAATGTACAAGTTGACTAGTGACTTGCTACTATGGCCACTAGCTAGCAAGAAATTTGCTAAACAGTACTTTAGCTAACTAGTCTAAATACTCAGCAGCTAGTAATTTGCTCATTAGTAACTAATAGACTGCAACAAAGATGGTTCCTTTTTAAATTATTCTGCAAAAATACCCAAGATAAAACCTGCTGATGAACAAAGAATTGTAATTTAGCAAAAAATGTTTTGTAAAACAATTAATTGAAAACAATGCATATTTCAGTTCTTGTGTCAGATCTTTACTGGATTCTTTCCATATTTTGTTTTACATCTGTTAAATATATTTTCAAGGTTCAACACTATATTTTGCATCTACTCTGCTTTAATCCAACTTTGTTAAGTTTAACAAAACACTTACCACATGTTGCTGTCATGGTCAGGTAAAAATACTAGACAAAAAAAATGGATACAGAAGAAATGTGAAATATCTTCATAAATAAATAAATAAATAAATATAAAACTACTGATCAACATCATTTAAAGACATTACAAGAACACTGATTTATTCAACTTTTTTTTTTATAAAGCACCAATCAATAACTCTCTGACCTCTTTCAATCATTCTTAATATTGGGTCATTCCATTGAAGTCAAATGATGTCAGTCATGCTTGTTTCCAATGAAATAACGTCATCACTGATCACTGATGGCATTAAGAGATTTAAAGGTTCGCTGTCCTCTTTGTGCTGTTGACAAGCGCTGTAACGCATTACAGTCATTAGCATTAAGCTGGCGCATCAATAAGCACTTGGCTGAACCATCAGTCTTATTCAAATGGATCTCGGGGGGGAACGTGTCTTTGGTCTGGCAGCTTGGGGAGCATGGACGTGGTCACTCTCGATCTGTCGGTCAGCACATGGACACACACCTTATCAGGCATTCTCTTGACAGGGAGGTGTCACTGCAAGATTCAGTTTGTTGAGGCTCTTCTAAGTGTCGTGCCACTTTAACCACTTCTACTTGTCAGTATGTTGGTGTTTTCCAGAGCAATCTTGTTTGTCATTTTGTCTCAACTTGATCAGTCCTTGAATGTGTGTGTGTGTGCGTGGGTGGGTGGAAGCAGACTTGGGAAAAGAAAACCATCATATTTTTTTCAAGAGAATGTTTTTACTCTGTCACCTTCAGTAAAGTCTTGTACAGTATTATAATTTATACATGCAGTGCAGGTGTCGCTCTGTGTGTTTGATGGTGTAAGTGTCGGGTATGGTGGTGTCAGTGTCAGTCATCGAAAAACTCCAGCAGTGTCAGTGTATGACAGTCAGAAAAAGTCTGGCGTGATATACCGAATGACAATGTCTGCATTTCGAAACCAGAAAGTAATCTCTGAGTGGGGGGAGAATAAAGAAAAGACAGGAAGTGAGGAGAAATGCTACAATTCATTGTGTCAAACTCCCCCCTTGGCGTCAACCAGAACTCCCATAAGCAGCAGGTTTTCAGTGGCGTCTCCAACAAGGATGATGTCGTGCACAGAGCATCTTGGGCCTATCTACAGCTTATTCCTCAAGTTCCAGGCAGGTCCTGTTTCCCAGCCTCAGTAGCAAGTTCCATGGAAGCCCAGTGGAGGACGCCACTGAGATGGTCAACCACCCTAGGGAAGTCAGCTACCTTTGGGTTCCAGACGTAAGTCAAACCAAGAGCAGACAGCTGTTTCTGGAATTAAAAAACAAACTGGGATGATGTTAATGGACTGTCATGAATCAGTTCTCCTGAATCTCGGAGGCCATCCAACTCAGACAGGTCCTGCAAGTGTATGCAAACAAGCAGCTGCCGAGATGCTGATAAATTATGCAATCCAAGGAGACCAAACGACGAGTGGGAGGGAAAGAATATTTTAAAATTTTATGATGCTGTGACATTCAGAAGTGGAGACATGTGCTGCCTCTCATGAACCTCACCACACGATTGACTTGAACTTAACATAGCCTCCAAACCCTGTGAACGAATAACTTTTCTTAAGAGGTTTTAGGGTAATTCTCATTTATTTCGTATCCCCCCAAAAATTGAAGATGGCAAGGGATAGGGGGGCGTGACAGTTGCCCTTGTTGTGAGCTGGCAGAACAAAGTAGGCGACAGGCTGTGAGAGGAGACGAAGGGAGGAAGCAGAGGATGAATAATTTAAGAGTGATGCCCCGTGACCCTGGCACCTCCTTTGTTTTGTCTCTGATATGAATTCCACAGAAAGTCGTTGCTGTGACAGGTAGTTTATCCTCCCATGGCAGAGGGCCACTCACGGTGACAGGCTTCTCTTGGGGCCACATGAGAGCATGTGTGGGTGTGAACGTGTGATTGTGTGGGTTGGTGTGTGGCCACAGTTAAAAGTTGCAGAGGTGGGAGATGAAAAGGTGATAACATGATTTTCTTGTACGTTTAAAGTCATCCGACTAAACTGAAACCAGCTTTCCTTGACAGAAACCAGTGGTAAATTTGTGTGGATGTATTGTCTGGATACATGTTTACAGACATTGTTTTACTTATGTTGGGTCTTATTACAACACCATGATGTTGTAGCTCATCATAAGCATGCTTGGAACTGAAAATATATGTTCAAAGTAATGAAAGCAACAACAAATGGGATTTACAGTGTTCTGAAAATGCGTCAAGTTCACATTTCTTTATAGTTTGTTTCCAATGGCCCAGGATTACTTGTAATCTTTTAACGAGATAGTGGGTATCTGGGCCTTCTAAAGATTTCAGAATTTTCTTGTTTCTTTACTCATTGCCACTGCAATACCTGGCTATTTCCAATGACTGATGTTTAGGTCCCAAACCTCTGAATCATTTAGACACAAACTAGGTCCTAAACTCAAAAGATGAACTAGTACTGTGGCAACATACAGTCAGAGCTCACTTGGCTAAGAAACATTTTTAAAATAGGTCCTGATGTCTGCTCAATAATTAAGTGGATAAATATAACAAGGATACAGGTCTCTCTTATAAATGAGTCCCTGTGACTCAATGAGACTAACCTGTATAAATAAAAGTTGAATGGAAGGTTGAGTCAGGTTCTCTGGATGGATTCATCTTTGTTGAAACGATTCGTCTTTTATCCAAATGAGGTCTTCAGAATCCAAGAGTCCATCCAGAGGATCTGACTCAACCTTTCAATTTTAAATATGATTTTTCAGCTAGTTCACAAATAAAATACCAAAGGTAACACAGTCCAACATAAATAAAATAATAATTTAGCACCAATACTGTCATTATCGCAGAAATATTGACTGAAAACTGAACATACAGGCGATCAACTGAAGGATGTCACATTACTCAGATCTTAATAGGATTTTTATTTTTCCCAATTTCTTAAAAACGACCCAGTTTCTGTTATTCCATCAGAGTTTTCTTTAGACTGGAAACTAAAACTTTTATCCAGTATTTGTCCACTTCTCTTTTTTATATACAAATTCCACAACATGCTCTTTTGGTTTGGTACAAGAACTAAACACAAAATCAGCCAAAGTCCCATAAATCTTTGAAAGACCACTTGAAAAACGATAGTTTAAAACTTTATCGTGACAGGTGGTGGGGTGATACACACTCTTTCAAAGAGTGCTAGTTTTCTCTGTTTTTAGTTAAAGAATGTGCTTGCACTGATGAGTAAAGACATACATTTTTATGTGAGATTATATGGTAAAAATAAGTGTTATTATATTTAAGCCATGTTGCCCATTACTAAACTGGATCATTAAAGCTTAAGTTTAAACATCAAATAAAAAAGGTTTATTCAGATCCAGACATCATGCAAAGCCTCGCCTTCCATAGGGACCTAAATGCCACCTCCAGCTCTAATGCACTTCTACTGTCTTCATCCATTATTCCTCCACTCGTCCTCCTTCCTTCCACACACCGCCACTACATCACTGTCTTCCTCTGCCACTTTCTGCTTCTCGATTGGCGTCGCCATCCCTCATCCGCCCCACGCTCCTCTTCTTCAGTCGTTTCTGCTCCTAACTTAGTCTTTTTCTTTCTTCACCTCATTCTTCTCTGACAGACTGGCTGTTGCTTTCATTTTCAGTAATCCCACAACTTTTCAATCTCCATAGCTTCCTCACAGTTAGAGAAAACAGACCTAAAATGGAGTTTTACTAAAGTTGGTCAAGGCGAATATGGTATTTGTGTTATCCCCTGGCGCCAAGAGGTGAAAGAGGACAATAATGTTTTTTCTCAGTGTGAGAGTGCTCAAATGTCTGTTAGCAAAAGCTCTCCAGAATCATTTTACACATTAAAAAAGGCAAAAGTAGCCACTGAATGCACATCTAAATTTGAAGTTAGTTATCAAATGGTGATTAACTGAAAGCATCTTGTGAACTCTTTGTGACACTTGAAATGCAACACAGAAATCCTCGAGGTCTAACTGGGTTACCGGTCTCCTTGGTCCTTCTTGGATATCCTTTCCTGTGGAAAGTCTGTCTCTCCAACAGATAAATGAGTCTGGTTAATTTTTACTCTGTCTTTCACTCCCAGCTTGCAAGCTCTCCAAAAGCCAGCGCCTGCTTTCACTCATAGGTGGACACAATCCCATGAACATAGAACCAGAGTCCAAGCAGTTGCCCTCTGAGCCTGGAAAATATACAGGTATACAACACATCAAGTAAGAGACTCATCACCGCTTCCCAACAAACAATTCATCTGGATAACTTATACTTGTCTCTCGTTGTCCTCCCAAATTCCTCCCATTCTTGAGCCTCTTCTTCACTTGTAAATAAACCTACTTAACATTTAGTTACTGCTCTCTGCAGTCTGGTCTAGTTTAAAATATTACTTTGCTAAAAGATGACAAGATGCATATCTGTAATAGATTACCCTTTAGAGTTAACCCAATTCAAGATGAACACCACAGCTAATCAAACTTATCCAACACAATAATATAACTGTTTTACAGCTGTTGAGCTGACATTTAATTGAGAAGTAGCGCTATGCCTGTAGCTTTTTAGCTAGTGTGTCTGAATTACATGCCGCTAGCTTAGCGCTACGTCAATGCCAGCAGTTATGGGCATAAGAAAATTTTGGTGGGTGGGGGCGCTCAGTTCTATTGATAGGGCAGGGCACCCTCCTTGGATAATGGTAGGGGAAACACTGTACTTTGAGTGTGACATTGTGTCATACCAAGTGAGGTTGAACTTAAAGTTATTTTCAAGGTTTGACAAGAAGCAGGTAAAGATAATGGATTGATGGGTGAATAGACTGTCATTTTTCAACAAAGGATCATCTTAGTCTGAAGCTCTGTCATAAAAGGTAGCAAGTAATAAGCATATCTTCAATGAAGGAATCGTGGCATTTCATTGGACCACTTTTCTCATTTTTAGGCATAACTCCCACAACATGCCCTCCTGGTTCGTTAAAAAGCTTTTATCCCTCCAGTGTAGCTTATATGGTGTACATTGGTGCTCCAGGTGTTGGTATACTATATATAAATAGCACAAATCAACCTGACATGAGAGTACTCTTCTATCTGATCATTTTATGCTGCTCAGCAAGGCAAAAAGTTGTTTAATTATTTTTTGCAATGAAGTATAAAACTTTAGGGATCCAAAGGCAGCATGGTGGGGGAACAGTGAGGAGATGTAAGAAGAGCCCTGCATGTGTGGCACTGCATTTTACTGGGTGGAAAAAACCTCAGGGAGGTGCTCTTTGGTTGCCCTTTCCCTTTGACGCACCACATGAATGTTAGATGGAGCAGCACTGGGAGGACTGCTGATGTCTCACACACAGCACCCACAAGCTATTTGTCTGTAGGTGAAAGCCAAAGGCACTGTCAGCTGGAGGTTTCTTCTTTTTTTATGTGTGTGCGCTTGTTTGTAGGGCTTATTTGGCCTACAGAGTGAGAACGGTAACCGGGCCTGAAGGAGCATGGTATCCATCCGCAGGCAGGTAGCATTGTATTGTCTCACCTCGATGACTGAGCGAACTAATTGCTTCTTTGTGTGTGTCTCTGAGGTGCTGTTGAAGGGACAGTTTGGGGCACCCGAGGCAGACAAAATCTCCATCTGTGCAGTCACACCGCAGAGTTGAAAAAGTCAGAACAGCAGTTCTGGTCAAATCTTGTAAGTAACATAGTATGAGATGTGATGATACAATTCAGTTCAAAAATACGTTATTAATTTCAAAGGGAAATTAATTGTTGTTGTTGTAGCTCATCATCATGGTTTCATAAAAAAGTTGTTATAGATGCTGATGGCTGTGGGCAGGAAGGATCTCTTGCAGCAGTCCGTCCCACAGCGGATCCAAAGAAGCTGGCTGCAGATGTAGATCCGTCCACCCAGACCCAGCAGACCTCTCGGTCCTCTTAGGCAGCAGGACTGCATGAATGCCAGGCAGAACACCTCCCACAGCAATGACCACTCCTCCCAGCAGCCTGCCAAGCCCCTCGTCACGGTCCTCCCACTGTCATGAGCCACGTTTCCCTCACAGCTCCAGGACATCAGTGATCAGGCACTCGAGCACTACCACCAGGTAGATGGGAATGCATCCACGACACCTTTTCAAATTAGCTGAGATTTGGGTCTTTAGCTGAGGTATTGGTTGAGCTTTCGAGATGTTAATCAGCTGCTCCCAGTTATAGAAAGCCACATTGTTGTTATGGTTATGCATAATAACTAATGTCCAAAAGTAAAAAAGGATTCAGTAAAAATCCTTCCAGCTGCACAGCATCCGATAGCAGAGGAAATAATAATCCGAAAAAAGCCATTTACATCCAGACAAAAGAGGAATTAAAGTTTTCAAAAGCAAAATTTCAGAATGAATCTAACAGAGCTACTCCAACATGCAGCCACCCAAAGCGGCGCAATTCTGGAACTGGTAATATAAGATTTTGTGTTGGAGTTGACCCTTGGTTACTACCTCACCAAATTTTAGCTCAACACTGGTAAAATTGGCCAAGTTAGAGCCATTGTTGTCTAATTATTGGCTATGGTTGATTAATTATCTTGAATTCAGTTGACTCCAAATGGTAATACTTTAAAGATGTACAATCAATAATTACTTTTTGAGAATTAAACTATAACCTTTCAGTGGTCGATTAAGTATTTTACTGAAACAGAGTATTGATTCTGTCATAATAGTAAACTGGCCATCATTATCCACAAACTTCTACACTAGTATGCTTCCATTAACAAATCTATCCTTAGTCTGTTGACTCCTTATCTATATTCTAAGATGTTACAAAGACAGTACAAACCTACATTCCCTGGATTTTACTTCTTTCAGTGTCTTCTCAGTTCGCACAGAACGTAGAAAAAAAGGCCTTCTATTCTGCTCCATATTGTGGAATACACTGCAACAAGATTCGATACTGTCCTTCTGGGACATTTTCAACATACTTTAATTTATTATCTGCAACAATTTTATTTCTATATTCTATCTTTTAACGTAATTTTGTGTGTTGCCTATGTGTTGCCTTTTGTTTGTTTGTACAGCTCTTTGATGGGCCTTGCCGCTGTTTTAAGTGCTCTATAAATAAAATGGTATGGTACGGTAAAATGGAGACATTTCAAACCTGTTCTTGTTTTTAGGTTTTGGTAAACGCTGCACCCTTTTAAACACCAAGACAATGTTTTATGATTGTTGAATTGTTGTTGTATGTTACTGATTTCATGTGTCTTTGTCACTGGTCTATTGTAAATGAGACTGTATCTATGAGATTACATGTTTAAATAAAAGTAAATATATTAAACTCGAGCTCTAACACACAAAACGTTAGCTCAATTTCTGTACAATTATAGGTTAACCAGTTGTAGATGTATACTGAATGACTGAATTGATTCATTGATGATATGCTTAAGACTTTCTGATAAATGCTATAGTTAGGGTTTCCTGAGGTCTCCCTTTGTTATGCTACTACAGGCTTACAGTTTGTTCAGTTTTGTTCTGGGTCTTTGTGTTGTTTATATTTTTTAATTGGTTCCTTATTTATTGTCTCCCCCAAATTATTTTTATATAGCTTGTTGACTGTTTCTCTAATATTTGTTCTGAAATTTACCAAATGTATTTTTCATAGCTGTTTGGTTTTATTATGTGCAAGTTAAAAGTTGACGTTATTGCTTGGTTAACGTTTAAAAAAAATTTTTTTTGTTTAATTGTACCTTTGGGAAATTTTCACTTAGTCTAGAACAATTCTCAAAAAAAAAAAAAAAAAAAAGAATGCAATATGCAGTTTGTAGATATAAAGTCTTCCAAAGGGCATTAAAAAACATTACAAGAAATGGTACAAAAGGTGCCAGGAGAAAAAATAAAAAATAAAAAAAAACCTAACGGGCATTTATGATTGTCTGCTTTCTCAGTATACAGTCATTTGAATGTAAATGTTCACAATCTGTTGATAGAAATAGTAGTAGTACTTCTATTTGAATTGCACTGCCTTTTCTTACCTCACTACAGAGTTGATCAAGTACTGTACTATGAATTAACAAATTAATGACTGTGTCAGATTGTATTAATTTTGTTACTAATTTAGTACTTAATGAAATTAACGGAATGAGCTCACAAGCTGCCCATTGATGATTATTGCACTATGTTGTGGATCATTTAAAACAACCGAAGTTTCTTCTCTTTCAGAAAATTCAAAACTTTCCTTGTTTTGGGTTTCAAAGGTATAAAGAGTTGACCCATTTACAAAAACACACTTTATTTAGGTCACTAAACAGGTCTGTGTTAAAATAATGTCTTCTTTACCCCATCACCTTTTTTCTCGTCAATCTTCACCTGTGGGGAACCCTCAGGGCCTTCTACAGAGAAGGCCCATAAATTTAGTGCTTATGAAATGTTACAATTTTATTTTATTTAATTTTATATAAAATATGTATTTTCAATGTAGTTTTTTTTGTTGCTTTTTTAATCATATTCCATAAACTACTTTACAGTTGCGCTATAAACTCTTTAATTCGTGAAAATACAGTTATTTAATGAAATTCTTTAATTTTTTTTTCTTCAGGCAGAAAAAATGTTTGAAGGATCTTTCTCAATGGTTCACTGTCAGTAGAGAAGGCTGAATTCAGTCAGACGTCATGCACGATCAGTTTGTTTACAAGTGACAAGAACATTAACCAATCACAATGTTGATATAGAATGGGCGGGACCAAAACACAGAGCTTTGAGCCTTGGACGCCTCCCTGGTGAGGTGTTCCGGACACGTCCCACCAGGAGGAGACCCAGAGGAAGATCCAGGACACATTGGCGAGACTATGTTTCTCGGCTGGCCTGGGAACGCCTCGGATTCCCCGGAGGAGCTGGCCCAAGTGGCTTCAATTTGAATTATTTAAATGACATGTTGTACTTTTACATGTGAGCCGCACTGCATGCTGGGTAAGTGTGGGATAGAAAACGAGTGATCTTTTACAGGTTATGTACGGTATTCAGATGGGTTGTCTGATGGTTTCTCTGTTTAATGTTTGGTTGACATTTATGTTCAGGTTGTTGTTAGTGAATGTAAAACAAATCACACCATACGTCAGATGTCGTACCTGATTTAACGTGTCCCCTTGTAAAGAGAGGAAAGCAATTCCTAGTGAGTGAGCCATTGAATCATGAAACAAAATAAAGTGAAATTTTTAACAGTGACTTTGTTGTGTTATTGGCATTAGCATTTAACAGGTTGCTATAATGTTAAGTCCTAGTTGACAGCTCAGCTCAGTCATGGTTAGCCTAGCCACTAGTCATCCTTAAAAAGTGATAACTGTGTTAATAACTTTTAGGTGCACACAGAAGCCAACAATCCTAACAAATTCGGAGTGAAAATGTTTTCCTCGTACTCGTCCTGTACAGTTTTACACCTTGTGTTCCCTCTCCGGTTTACTGTGAACACAATCAGTAAAATGCTCCTAAGCTGCTGCCACCTTAAACACGTTGCAGACATGTTCCGTCTAATTCATGGCTGCCCGTAGCATTGTGCGTGGGTGGTTCGGAGCATGGCATCATCACAGCTTCATTTCATGGACACCCTGATGCAGGTATTAAAAAATAAAAAGGAAATAAAAAGCTCCTTTTCTCTCAGCTCCCTTAAGACTTCAAAGCGTCTCTCTTCCTTTATTGAGCCTCATCAGCTTTACTCCTACTGGCACATTATTTACATGGGCTTTTACCTCTTTTTGCGCGGTCAATATGCTCGGTGTCTCATTCAGTCGCACTCACAGCTTGTTTTTTTCCTTCCACAAAGCCATTTTTTGGCCACAAATAAAAGAGAAAAAGAAGCCTTTGCTTTTAGCGCCATAACAAACAAATGGCCATGAAACATATCTGATGAATTCAGGATAATGCTGCTCTATCGAAGCGGTGTTAAAACAAGCGGGCCCTCTGCCATGCTACACTGTGCTCCTGTAAATATTTGATGCCCCTTTGACCTCATTAGGCATGATTGAGTGAGCTCTCTGGTGCACACTCATATGTCTTAGTCACCCACTGGAGATGCAGCCAGAACGAGGCTGAATGCTGGCTGTTAGTGTGTGTGTGTGTGTGTGATCAGTGGAGAATCAAAGAGAAAAGAAGGGTGCCTTATCAGTGATGTCATGTTACAAGGGCTTTTTTTGTTGTTTGTTGTCCAAACACCACACAAACTCAAAAATGTGGGAAAACATACAAACCTAGCATTTCTTGAAGGAATGTATCGTGCTTGCAGCCGTTAATACCAGTTTTAGACTCAGATCTTAGGATGAGAAATGACAAAGTTGTGTAATCATTAACTTTACCTTACAAGATGCCATGCTCAATATATGTTCTGGGAATTATTCAAGTTATTAAACAGCATGGGATAAATTTTCATTGTTATGCTGATGATACTCAGTTGTACTTGTCCATGAAACCAAATGAATCCAATCAGCTACTTAGACTACAAGCATGTCTTGAAGACATAAAAACCTGGATGACCCAACATTTTCTGCTTTTGAATGCAGACAAGACTGAAGTTTTAGTTTTTGGACTGAGCATCTTAGGAATGAATGTTTCAGTCTTTTGTCCTCCTTGGATGGCATTAATCTGGCCTCAGGCTCTAATGTAAAATCTTGGTGTTATTTTTGATCAGGACATGTCTCTTATCCCCCACATTAAAAAGAGTTACTAGAACTGCCTTCTTCCACCTGCGTAATATCACTAAAATTAGAAACATCTTATCTAAAAATGATGCAGTAAACCTGGTTCATGCATTTGTCACGTCTAGACTGGACTATTGCAATGGATTGTTATCTGGGTGTCCAAATAATTATTTAAAAAGTCTTCAGTTGATCCAAAATGCTGCTGCCAGAGCCTTAACTGGAGTTAGTAGGAGAGATCATTTCTCTCCAGTTTTAGCTTCTCTCCATTGGCTCCCTGTCAAGTCCAA
>JARVLU010000001.1:24303655-24317291 GCA_031762415.1 Simpsonichthys santanae
GCTGAATTATACAAGATATATATGTTGTGCCATTTTATGCAAAGCTCAAACATCATGTCACACGACCTTTAAGTTTTGGGACTGCTTTCACAACCACAGACGGACCGGATCTGGGTCCAAACGTTGAAGACGACCCACCAAAGAGCCCAGCTGAGCAGAGCTGAACCCGAGGCAGACTCAGAGCGCTATGAGCACAGATGTTAAGCACGGCATGGAGCGAGAGATCCTGGACACTTGTTACTCCATTATTTAGGACAACACATCAGCCCCACCCCAAAGGAAGATGAGCTCAAAATGATGGACCCCAGAATGTTCTGCTGTCCACACAAAGACCCGCACTCTGCAGGCAGGAGGCCAAGCTGGCACCTGAAGTGGTTCCGTCTGAACAGGAAAAATGATTGAGGTAAGAAATCGACATCTAGAGCTGCAAACAAGTCCAGCACGAACAGATTGGATCATTCAAAACGAGTCCAGGAAAGATGCGATATTACATGTCCACTCCGTCCAAGCAATTATGTAACTGGACGTCTTCCCAGAGGACCCAGTGAGCGCCGAGACGTTGTTTCAGCCCGAGAGCCCATTTAGTCCTATAACTAAATTAAATTGATCAAAATACAACAATAATAACTAGAGAATACGTGTTTCCCGCAGAAATGCAGTGAATGCTTGTTGCAGCTGAAGAAGCTGAAAAGTTTCATCACGAGTTAAATTTGAACAGCTGACATTTGTTGAAAGCAGTAAAATATATATGAAAAGCAGCAGAGATGTGTAGAAAAACTGAAATGTGAGCAGAAATAGCTGAAATATGCAGAGAGGGGTTAAACAGATTATTAAAAAATCTGAAATTAGCAAAAGAACAACTGAAATGAGCACAAAAAGCTGAAATTAGCAACAAAAAAGTATTGAAAAGGCTTAAAAAAAGCTCAGGTCAGCAGAAAGAGGCTGAAAGGAGCATCAAATGTAAAAAAAAAATAAAATAAAATAAGAGATTAGTAAAAGAAAATTAAGAAAATTAGAAGAAAGAAACTGTAAATGATCAAACAAAAATCCAATACTATAACAATAAAACCCATCTTAAACTCTTAACTCTAACCAGTGCAAAATAAACTACCGTATTTGCTGCCGTACCCATCATACCGACGTATAAGTCGCATCTATTATGCGTCACCGCTGACCACCCGGAAACGTGGGCCGATGTTGTGCTGTGCAGGAACGCGCACGAAAGGACTTTAACAAGAATTTAACAAGATTAACACTTAAAAACAATTATTTGTTTGGTCGACATTATAGTAAAGGTGTGTCTCAGTTTAATTTTTCCTTAATAAATGCACTTTAATCGTCAAATCAGCTGCATTTCGCCTGGGTGGCGCGGTGAAATGCAGCTGATTTGACGTTTACTCCAGGAGTTCCAGAGCGAAACAAAGCTGGCTTGGTATGGCAAGTCAAGTGTCTCATTAATAGCCACTTTTACCTATTAATGAGACACTTGGCTTGGCATAATAGTCGAGGGCCATCTAGTGGTCGCAAATGATAGTGTTTTAATATTTTCATGTCAGAATGAATGAAATCGTCAGATCTCAGCCAAAAATCGGGTTATAAATATGGGGCGAAAAAACAAGTCTATTAGTCGCTTTAGTGTAGAAGTCACAGGACTTGCAAATTTGTGCAAAAAGGTGCAGCTTATATGCCGGTAAACACGGTATAAGTGCATTAAATGCACTGGTTAATATTGGTCCTTTATTTATCCTGGTAAACGTCTCAGTAACTTTAAAATTTAATTTCAAACACACAACAAATCTATTACATACTAAGATAAATATACAACAGGTGTTCACGTAAACAACCGAACCAAAAGTCTGAGTAAGACTAACTTTTTTTATGGCTTAGAGAGTCCAAAATGTCAATTACTGTCACAATCTATTGCTTTGAGTCCAAATGCTGGCAGGACTCTGAGGACTCAGGAATAAAGTATTGTTATTTATGTAATTTAGACAAAACAACAGCTGACGTGGAAACAGACTTGCGTCTTTTCAATGAGGCATCACGGAGGGAGACAGGACATGATGCCAAAGAGGACAAGACAAAGAATAAATATGAACACCTGGAAGGACACATGGGATGATTAGGGTAGGGGACAGGTGTGAAGGAGCTGTAAAAACACAGGGGGGACAAGCAACACACCAGTCTTCACAAGTGCTGGTGTTTTATACATAGTTGATGCTACTTGGGAAATTTAAAAACAAGTTATTAATTATTTTATTTTGTCTACAGTTACAGTTCAACCACCACCCACTTGTAAAAGGGGAAATGGCAGCTTGGGCTTGATAACTTTGCTTGTGTCGGAGTGTTGGGGGTGGGGTTATTACTGATTAAATTGATAGCAATAGGAGCTTGTTTTAAATATAGGTGTGATGCACTTTAGGGGTGGTTCAATTCACAATACCTTTTTATTTATTTATTTTATTTAAAGATGAAAATATGCACCAAATTGTACATTTATGTGTAATATTGAACATGTACAGGGAAAACCCTTTCAAACCTGTTTTAAGTTTCACTTAGGGTGATCAAAGTATTATTTGGAGGTTCAAACTCTTCCTTTTCACCACATAATTTGATGTATCTGACATAAACAGCATGTATTGATGCATTTTTCTTATTTAAACTCCATGTTTTGAATAAAATATGTCCTTAAATGTGTTTTTAATGGGCAACTATATGAAACTATTTTAGGTACCGGTAAGCTTCTTGGCTTGTTTATGCTGATTCAACAGCAACATTTATGTAAAACAAAGACATAATTACTGTCCCTATAGGAGTTTGGCAGGATTAAGAGAAGACAAAACCAACAATAGTCCATAGATTGCTGCAAATGGAGCGTTTCTTCTTGCATGTAAAGGGAAGCAATGTGGTTGGGTCTGTATAATAACCTTCTTGCATGTGGTGTAACATGGGCTGTAATTCTAAGAGGCACTCAAACGGGGTCGCTAATGGCCTTCTCATTGCCTCAGCTCAGTAATCCTGAGAGGCTGCTTCACGCTGGCAAAGCGCCTCCCAAACTTGACACTCAGCCCTCCCATTGGGATTTAGATACAGACTGCAGAGCCAGCAGTCGGATTGGGTTTGTCAATCTGGGAATGGTTTCCTTTTTCCCCCTCCCTTTTAATTTCACATTAAATCTTAAACTTTGGCACATTGATTTTTAGGGGGCAGAAACACACATAATTCAGAAGTCCCTTTTTAAGCAAAAGTTCAAGTTCACAAAATGAAATTTCCAGGGGACCTCCCACTATCTTCATCTCTCTGTCCCAGTCTTCTTTCAAGAACAACAACAAAAAAAATACTAGGGCAGATATGCAAGCATGTACTATGTCTGGTCCGACTCCTGCCAAATGTCCTCATTCTGCATTCTCCTCATTCTTGCCTTCTCCTAAATTGTTTCTGCCCGTGCCCCCACCCTTACAGCAAAGCACAGACTGGAGAGCCGATAACTTGTAAAACAACATTTTGGATCTGGGATTATCGTCCAAATTTAAGGATAGAGAGCGGACATACAGCGTTCTAATCAATACGCAAAGAGATAGACTAAAGAGGCTGGAGATGGACCAGAGAGAGAGATATGGAGAAAGATAAATGCTAGAGACCACCAGTGCTCAGCAATCAGACCGAACATGACAGCTTGTAGACCCAACCAATTATTTACCCCAGCCAAATCAATAGAAGTCTCTCCGATAGATAGCCATCAGTTGCACTGTGTGGAGCACATTCACAGCAGAAAGCACAAGCACACACTGAGCCCTCTGCAAACACACCGAGAGGAAGAGTGGCAGCAAACAAGACACACACTTTGTTATCAGACTTCCTTAGATATGAGACACAAATCATCTAATTATTGAAAATCTACGCTGGAGGAGGGGGAAAAAGTGCGTCAAACTACAGCAAGCGTGAAATTGTATCACAGGAGCACACGACTCCCACACAAGTTCTTAAAATGACTGAGGTTTTTCTGACAGGCAGAGGATATGTTGTGGTAGTGGTGAGTCAATTTGTGCAACCACAAGTGCTGTGTTGTCCTCCTGAGATCCACTGGGGTGGTATTACAGAGATCCTCGTCAGAAATGAGCTGCGACACGTTACAATGTATGTGGTTTGAGGGGGAGTGGGGGGATAAAGCTTGGTCCACAGATAAACGAGCCCCTGGGGAGTTGGTTAGGAATATGGGGAGCGTCAGCAGATTGTCAGGCGGCATGTATCCAACCCCCTTACCTGGACAGCACAATGGTCGTCCATCCCGCCTCTCAGCACCTAGTCCATAGCCCTGAACCCAGATTCAGGTTCCCAGCTCTAGATGTCACTGTCTTAAGCAGTAAAGATTGTAAGTCACCTCACATGGTATCCATTTGTGTGGCTGTTAGCCATTGTTCTTGGCCGTTGTTGAAGTTAAACGCCTCTGGCTCAAGGGCTCGGCAAGAGAAATGGTGCATTGCAATGAATTCCCTTGTGGTCTCTGCCAAGGAGCCCGGAGCTATCTACTCTCCACATGCCCAGTTCTTTCATTTTTCCCAACTGTTTGTGGCAGGGACTGTATTCCATTATTTACTCCCCATTTCAATAATCAGAAATTTCACTTCACACTGCAATAAGTCATCAACATTAGACCAAGATTTACTCCATAATTTCTTGATTTTATTACCCCTTTTTTCCATCTCTTGCTTAAACGGACTTTATCTGGGCTTTTGTACTTTTCCCAAAACAAGGTGCTCCACATTCACACACCTACAGTACACCATCTCCTTTACTTTAATTAAAGTCAAATTGGTAGGTGATAACAGAAAGTAGACTGACTGCCTTTAAACCAATGGTCAGACCTTCATTATGATGTGACATAATCTTTTAACTCACTAACTTTGCATAATATTTGAGCTGCAACTCAAAAGTGTGAGCAAATCAGCACATTTTCTGTGTGTAAGCCACATTTTCCATGGTCAATCTTTGAACTAGGGGTTGCTTACAAAATGTATTCTAGACTGCACATTGTTTTGTTACCAATATTGTATTTGTAGAAGCCTGCTTTATACACACCCAATTTTTTTTACTTAATCAACTGAAGTCCATTTTAAAAATGAAGATTGCAGAATCTGGACTAGCTTTGTAATATTTATTATGGATCATAAGCGTGGTTGGTATACCTGGACATTCTGGGCTTTTCAGTTGTTCAAGTTGTTTTTTGTCATAACAGAGATTTCATGCAGGCATCAAAGTACAGCTCTAGTGCTCTGAGAAAAGTTGAAAATGGATGGTAAATGGACTGTACTTACTAGTACTGATTAGTCTCTTTAGAGGGAAGTACGGTGGCGCAACTGGTAGAGCTGCTGCCTCTCAGCGAGCAGGTTACCCTAGTTCAAATCCTGGTCTGGGGCACTTTGTGGGTGAAGTTTGTATGTTATCTCCATGCTGCGTGGTGTTTTCTCCGGGTACTTCAGTTTCCTCCCACAGACCAAAGACATGCATGTTAAACTGATTTGTAACTCTAAATTGTCCCTAGGTGTAAGTGAGACAGTGAATGGTTGTTTGTCTTGTTTGTCTCTATGTGGCCCTGTGATGGACTGGAGACCTGTCCAAGGTGTACCCCGCTCCTAGCACAGTGATTGCTGGACATGGGCACCGGCAACCCCCGTGACCCAAAATGGAAGAAGTGGGTAAAGAGAATGGATGAATGGTCTCTTTAGAATTATTTATTCAATTAGCTTTGTAGCGATCTAGTAGAGTGTTGTATGAATGAGTAAATGAGGGCACAGACTGTGTTGTAAAGCACTTTGAATATCTTGACAAGATAGAAAGGCGCTATATAAGTATAGTCCATTTACCATTTACTTATATTACGCCTTTCTATCGTATCAATATACTCAAGGCACATTACACTACATGTGCCCTCATTTACCCATTCATAAAGCAATCTACTATTTCTGTACAAAGAATAATCAGTGCTTTAGATCACATTCATACACCGATGGGACACACACTGGAGGCAATGAGGAGTTCTGTGTCTTGCCCAGGGACCTTCGGCAAATGACTGCTGGTGGAAATGAGCCCCAACTCTCACACTGGAGGACGACTGCTCTAACCACTCGGCTACAGCAGCCCAGGGCTAAAAGGGCTTTGAGATGCCAGTGACAAAACTGAGCAAAGTTTCAAGACTTTTTGAGAATCCCTCATGAATGCTATTCACCAACTAGTCCCCAACAGTCAAAGCTCAGTAGGATAGTGGCTTTTTCGCAATAATTTCAACCCTTTCTTACTTCAAACCAGTTCCTTTCTTTTACCCATTTATTTTCTATTTCGATCTGACAGTAGCTTCTTCTGCTACAACTGTGTTTGAATTTCATCCTGTGCCTTAAAGTCCCAGATATATTATTGTTTGTATAGAATAGACCTAACATTTATGATGACCCTAGACATTAAACCTAACCCAGGAACTCTTGCCCTAAACCTAATTCTTTGACTTTTGATCCTAAACCAGGACCCCTTACCCTAGACCTAACCCTCTGACCTTTGATCCTAAGTTTGACTGATAACCCTGACCACAAATCTCCTGACCTTTGACAAAGGACTCAGATCCTGACAAAAAAAACCCTGGCCCATCACATCACAGGATACACACAGTCTCTCCTTGAAGCACTCTGTTGAGTTAGGTTGTAACAGGAGGCCTGGGTGGGGTGTTAGGGGTGCGTGTATGGGGAGCCAACAAAGTGAAGGGACAGTGCACAAATTATGTCACCTTTGGCAGAAATGTTGGGGGACATTTTTTCTAAGAGAACCTCACTGCCAATAGAACCACTCTGATAATAGGACCATGCTGCTGTATATGTATTTCTTATTCACTTTTGGTGCTTTGTTTCATACTTTTGTTGAATGCTTTGGTATTTCTTGTTTGTCTGTTTTTTTATCTATTGGTGAGTTGAGGTAGTTGGAGTGAGGACAGAGGATACAGAGGACAGAGTGATGTGGAGGAGGATGACTCGCTGTGGCGACGCCTGAAGAGGGAAAAGCCGAAAGAGGCGAGTTGAGATGATTCTTGTCATCCTGAGCATTTCATTGCATTGATGACCTTGTGTTGACCTGCACATGACAAACTATAAAATATATACAGTCTGACGTTACCTCACTTTTGGTTTATCTGCTTGCAGTAAGGTCTGGCCTGTTCTGACAGTTATTGATGTGGTTTAGAACCAGTTTGTTCAGATCTGTGGGATCATGTTGATTTCCACCTTGTGTTTTGTTTTGTTCTTTTCAAATTAAGACTCTTAGTTAAGTCAGGCTAAGGTGCATGCCAGGATTGTGAAGATCTTGTTCCCAACTCCCCACCGAAATGGAAAAATACCTCATGATTACTCACAGTTCGGAGTAAATAAAGTCTTTGGATTTATGATGCGGTCAAAGATTCGAACATTTTAAAGCACAAAGAAAAAAAATCACACTGAAGATAATGTGATGCAATAGGAGAAGATAATAGTGTAACAATGAAGTGATGAATTGTTAAAATGGAAATCAACATCTACAATAAAAATATAAATTTGATTATTTAACGATTAAAACAATTTAGAAATGACTTGTGGTGTGGTAAACAAGTATGTTTTCTAATGAGATGATATTTGTCTTATTTTATTACATGGAAACCACATGGAGAAAAATATGCCCCTTAAACTTTAAGTGATGAAAAAAGAAGAAAAAGTAAAGTTAAAGGCACAAGGATGGGGCGTCAGATATCTATTTTTTTTTTTTTTTTTCAATCTCTAGTTTGTTTTCGTAAAACAACTCTGATTTAGCTCCGTAACGTTGGCCCTGTAAACTCAAACCTTCTGTTTTTGGTGGCAGCAGGATGTTCGGGTGAACAGATGGAAACTTAAAATTGTACTCTTAATCGATAGAGAGGGGGAAGAATAGGAAAGGTGAGGAGCGACAGCAGCATTTGGGGTGGGGGGTCGGGCTGAGCATGTCGAACAGTGCCAGAATCACAAACACATCTGCTGTTCATCTCATAAGCTTTAAATGTTTCCTGAAGCCCTGCAAATGTGCTCTGAGCTGCCAAGATACACGGAGGAGGAGGAGGGTGTTGCTGCTTGGTTTGTCTTTGTGTGTTCCCTCACTTGTTTTTCCTCATAAGACATCTTTATAAATTACCAAAACTTGAGCGATAAGCAGAGGTAGAGAAGAAAGGGCACGGGGCTCAGAGCGGACACGTCTCCACATCAAGAAAGGCAAATAAGTGGCTTTTAATGTGCTCTGTGAGTCACACAAGGAGGCAAATGCCAAGCAGCCACAAGAGTACACAGCTGCTCAGAGCAAGTGTTGACAGCTATCTTTATAGGAATTAAATATTGCTCTGAGCCCCACCCCGTGTAACCACCTCATACCTGTGACTCAGATCACTCAGGCTCTGATGGTGACGTTAAATCAACATGTTGGCTGTTTGGATGGCACAGACCTGTGCAATCGCACACCTTCAGAAGACTGATATGTTGACATCCACCACCACCGATGCCCTCACCTCCAATCCCGTCGATGCGTACACTCAGAACAGCTTATATCCTCTGGCGGTGAGTTTGCCCACAGCCAGCTGGTACTGTCATGTCTGATAGACTGAAACAGAGACGAGACTGGGAGAGGAGAGGAATGGGGGTGTGCGCAAGCTGTGAAAAGATCTACAGCAGAATGGATTACTAAGACCCGGTCTGTCTGTCTGAATGTGTGTGTTAATGATCGGGGAAAAACTGTATCAAAGCCTGGCAACTCATTACAAAGTCTCAAATGGCTCCACGGGGAGGGCTCTCCAGCCCAGTCCTGCAAAATGTTTCCACTCTCATCTTCATTTCAGACAATCAATGCAAACTAAACGTGAGCACGAAAGCAAAACGTGGTGCACGGACTGCTGGCAATGAAACATCAGCCGGTTTATGTAACCGTGTCTGTTTGAAGGCTAAGAAAGTGTTTTGCTGCCCACAAGATGACACCAAACTTGGGCCTTGTCCATTTGAGAACGTCCTTTTCCCAAAACGTTAATTTTCTTTGCCATTTCTTGGATTATTTGTTGTAAACTTAGAAGATTTTTGCAGGTTTTTTTTTTTTTTTTATCAAGGCAAACTTATCGTTCATCGGCCTTATGAAGGGATAAAGCAGCCGAAAGGTTTGCTGTAGTTAAACTGGCAACTACAAAACAAACAAACATGTTCTTAATTCAGCATTTATATTGTTGTTCCCGTTTATGGTTTCTTCTGAGCATTTTTCATCATCGAGATACTTCAGCAATCTTTCAGCTTTTTTAATCGTTCAGGTATCTAAAGGTTTAGCTGATTAATGAGATGGGTGCTACAACTGTTATTGTTTGTAACTTGTGCTTTTCAGAACATGGAACTTCAACTTAGTTTTTTTTCTGAATTGAAAAGGGACTTTTAAGTATTACTAATTTTAGCTTTTAAGTTTAGGTTTTAGCTAGTTTGCTAATTTTGACTTTAGCTAATGTTTTTTTGGTTTTAGCTTTTAGCTACTGTTGTTCTAATTTTAGGTTTTAGTTATAGCTAATTTAGACTTCTTGACATTGTTTATTTCTGGTTCTAGCTTTTAGCTACTGTTGTGCCAACTTTAGTGTTAGGATTTTGTTTTGCTCATTTAAGCTTTTTAGTTTCTATCATCGGTTTTTTTTTATGTTATGGTTGCTGTTGTGCTAATTTTTTGGTATTAGCTACAGTTCTGCTAATTTAAGTTGCAAGGCACTGTTTCTCTAGTTTTAGCATTTAGCTACCATTGTGCTAACTTTGAGTTTAAGCTATTGTTTGTCTCATTTAGGCTTTTAGGCTTCTATCATTATTTTTAGGTTTTGGTAACCATGGTGTTTAGCTACTGCTATGCTATAATTTTCATTTTTAGCTATAGCTTTGCTAATTTTGGCATCTAGCCACTGTTTTCTGGTTTTAGTTTTAAGCTACTGTTGTGTTAACTTTAGCTTTAACATACTGTTTTGCTTTTTTAGTTTTTTTTGTTTGTTTTTTCTATCAGTTTTTAGGCTGTGGTTACTGTTGTGCTAACCACAGCTTTTAGCTACTGTTGGGCTAATTTTATATTTTGCTACTATTTAAACAAATTTTAAGTAGTAGCTACTTTTTTTAATTTTTTCTAATTTTAGCTGTTAACTTCTGTTCACTGGTGTTAACTTTAAGCAATGTTTGTAATAGATTAATATTTAGCTACGGCTTTTCCAACTTTATAAGTAGCTCTGATTTTGCTGATGTTAGTTTTTGTTATTTCGTAAATGTATCTTAAGATTAGCTCATTTTACATTTTAACAACTGTTTTGCTTATTCTGGTCATTATTTTAACTGTTTTAAATATGACATTAGTTTCACCTTCTTGAACAAATTTCCTTAAATAAAGCCATTCAGTTTATTTATTTATTTATTTTATAGAAAATTGTTATTTCCTTATTATTTCTGATAGGTTTGGAGTCATTTTTACGGCAGGAGGTAGGGATGTGTCATCGTTTTTAAAAAGTTGCGTTTTAGCTGTCTACACATAAATGTAAGGATGGGATGGGGTTTCAGGAATTTTCTTTGGAAGTTTAAGAAAATACAGTTTTGGGGTTCCTAGAGTGCCGTTTCCATGTGGACGCAAGGCTGAAAAAATAAACTTGTGTATTCACAAAACATCCTTGTGTTCATGGCGCCTTAATTGAAACGCTTTTAACGAGACAAATTGTTTTGTCCTTCTAGAGCAGTGAACACCAACCTGAGGTCCAGGTTTCCTGCCATTAACAGGAACCCCAAAGATCTTGTTAGGTTTCTTCTGCAGAGTTCTGCACATTTACAAGACAGTGGCACACCTGGAATATCAAAAACAACAGGGAATATCTCACAGCATCAAACTCTGCTATTACACACAGACTGTGCTTTTTATGGGACAAAACAAAGTTGCGTTTTAAAGAAAAGTGCACCAACAACTTTGCACAAACACGACATTTGGCTGGTGTGGTTTTGATTAAAATGGCATTCCCCAAAGACACCGTCACTATAATTAGACCAACAAGCAGATGCAGCTGAATCAAATATCACGTGTCAAACAGGAACTATAAAACTGTCAAACGAGGAGCTCCAACAACAACGTTCTCTGCAGATGAAACGGTCCAGTGCTTCCATCAATCTTTTCCCAGCACGCTTTGGGAAGAAATCAGCCCCCTTCAATATGCGGATATTGTATTTCTTTGTTATACAATTTCCAGAAACCCTTTTCTCCTTTGACGCCATTTGCAGTTGCCTTGCAGGTATGAACCATTTCAGCTCATTTGCAAAGTATAACCTCAACAGGATTAGAATAAAACTAACTAAAAAAAAGAAGATAAAATGTTAGCTGCGTATTTGTTTCTGTTACTAGAGCACCAAGTGATAATGGACACGTTTGACAGTCTGCAATGTTGCAGATTCTGAAATGTTTTGTAACTCAGGTGTGTGACATCAGTTCAATTCAGTTTATTTCTAAAGCTCCAAGTCACAATAGAAGTTGTTTCAGGGTGCTATACATAAACATTTAAATAAATAAAAGTCAATTAGTAAAAGTTATCAAATGAAGCACATTGTGTTACATCTTCTCTTTGTCAGTCTCCCATCCTGAGCGAGCATGAAAGGCAACAGTGGAAAGGAAAAACTCCCTCCTAACAGGAAGCAATATTATTGTTTGTTTGCCACTCAGTTTATAATATTCTGTTTGGTGTCAGGAGGGCTGTGATCAGTCTTACATCGGGTAAACTAAACAGCCACTGGCCAAAAGGATGGCCCAGCACAGAAGATCATCATCATCAGGCCAGGACTCTGTGCCCAATAAGCCGCATCTATTATGTGACAACCCAGAAATGTGGGTCGGTGTTGTGCCAAAAATCGATTGGCTGCCAAATGGTGGCCGCTGGAGAGTGCACAGGAGGACTTCAACAAGAATTCAACAAGATTAACACCTAAAAACAATTATTTGTTTAGTCAAAATTAAAGCAAAGGTGTGTCTTAGTCAAACTTTTCTTTAATAAATGATTGGTGATCAAATCAGCTGCACCTCTAAAGCCGATTCACAGAAGCAGCGGGCACGCGCAGAGGGACGAGTCGCTGTACATTTCTTCAAAATTTAACAAGATAACCATCTAAAACAATTATTTGTTTACTGAACTTTATAGCAAAGGTGTGTCTCAGTTGAACTTGTACTTAATAAATGCACTTTAATGGTCAAATCAGCTGCATTTTGACGGGGCGGTGTAACAAAATGAAGCTGATTTGACGATTGTTCCAAGTGAGCAGAACGAATGTGGGGTTTATGGCAAGCTGACTGGGTCAATAATAGCCACTTTTACCTATTACATGATACAACTGCATGCCATATCCTCGAGTAACATCTAACAGCTGAAAATGGTAGTGTTCAATATTTTCAATGAGAGTGAATGAAAACGGTCATATCTTAGGCAAAAATTAATTTATAAATATGGGAAAAATAAATAACTCGCTTCGGAGTATAAGTCGCAGAGCATGCAAATTATGCAAAAACCCACAACTTGTAAGGCAAAAAATACAGGAGTTAAATCTTTGAGAGCAAACAAAAAAGCGCAGTAGATGTGTAATAAATATAGAATAGAATAGAAACAGCCTTTATTGTACCACAGATGGGAAATTCAAGTATAAACTTGAATAGCATAAATATGAATATATATTTTTTAAATGGGACAAAACTCAGTTTCAGCAGCAGACTGTGAACATTTTCAAGGCTTAGATATAAAAAGCATAAAGAATAGTTTTCTTGATGACGCAGTTTAAAAATGATCAACATTTTCTGTTTTAACTATATGACTAATACAGGTATTACCTCAGCTTTTACGTTTTCCCTCCTCAGAAACGGCGCCGTGTATTCAGAAGTGACTGTTATTGTAATGCAGCGCCTACAATAAAAGAACCGCCTTATTACACGTGTTCTCTTTAGCAAAGCCCCCAGTAAGCTGTGACATTTGGACGGGACGTGGTGAAAATTCAGCCGCGGCCCGGTGAGGAGCCCTCGGAGATTAACATCCGCACAGAGAACCGCCGCCTGTTGCATGTTTTATTCACAACCGTTCTGTGCATTTCCATACATATTTATAGAGATAACTGCATTCACGTGCACACAGACGCACGCAGGTTTAGAAAGCTGCACACCGAAGTTCAGCCTCTCCCCGAGGGCTGCGGCTGTCGCTTCAGACCTTCAGTGGTTACTGTTCACACGTGTGAACACACGGATGTGCTTTTTGTGCGAGTGTGATTGAGGCTGACTGATAGATGGTGGCTGTGGGGCAGGCGCACGCTGAGTCATTTGCAGACGTTGGGGGGTGGATGGATGGATGGAAGGAGACTGGGTGGAGAATTCTTAGCTGGGGAGGGAGAGGTGGAAAAGATGAAATCAGGTAGAGGTAGACTGCCAATCTACTGCTCAGACTCATGGGAAAGTGGGCTTCAGCCGCTGCTGGAAGGCACACCGGGGCAGGAAGTGTGGGAATGAGAGAAGAGAGGCCGGGTTACACCTTAAAGCAATAGTTGAGATTTTTTTTTTTTTTTTTTTTTTTTTTTTTTTTAAGTGGAAGGTT
>JARVLU010000001.1:24378402-24396730 GCA_031762415.1 Simpsonichthys santanae
CTTATACGGAGGTGCGACTTATACGCCAGAAAATACTGTATATATATATATATATATATATATATATATATGTGTGTGTATATATATATATGTGTGTGTATATGTGTATATATATATATACACACATATATATATATATATATATACATACGTACGTATGTATGTCAGCATAACAGTGAAAATAAATATTTTCCTCAGAATAGACCCCAAAGGGAATATAAACAGTGTAAGCTAGTACAAGTACTAGCTAGCTAGAGGTTTTCTTACTAGCAAACTCTTAACAGACGCATTGTTTTAATTTTTTTGTTGATTCTGTGAAAATGACCAAATATAACACAGCTCAACAGTTCCAAGTGCTATCCTCAAGGTGATCCCTCCAAGTTACGAACGGGAGTAGCTTGTGTGTTTTTCTTTGGAATTTGACAGCTTTGTTGCTAATTTAGTTGTTTCAAAACATTTTTAGAGGATTGTTTTTGTTTGTATGTTGAACCACTGTCAGTCTTTCAGTCATCACAAGTAGAGTTGCAATCGGTCCCAAAAAAATCTGATCTGACCCAGCCCCAACCTGTAGCCATAATTTTCGAACCCCACCCGGCCCGATGAATTAACAGTAAATACAGGTCCAATACTCAAACCCCTCCTCCCCCCACTACATTTTTAATTAAGCTTTGACAGCCTATATAGTTATTAACGGTCAGCGGATGAGCGCGGCTAAGGGTGCAGAAGATCGAAGCTGAGGGGGTGTTTGTCCTTTCATGGCCATCAAAGTAGCTAACTAGCTTTAGCATTAGCTTGCTAGTGTGTTTTTTTGTGGTAATTGTTGCCAGAAGCTTGTCACAAAAATACATTTACACCTATTTTTTCAGCTGTTTATATAAAATATAACAAAGATAACAATTTGACATACAAAAATATCCATGCATGCAACATTCCCAGTTTCTCAAATCTTTATTTGTAGTGAACAAGTTGTTAATTTGCATCGCTAAAACACTCATTCTAATGTGTGTGTTTAGTTTCTTACCAAATGTATGGCTTTTGTTTAAATGACCTCTCTCCTCGCATATGGAAGTCATGTCAACCCCACAGCACGACCCTTTCATTACACACAAGTTTGTATCCATGACTCCGACATGCGGGTTAACATAATAACTGCCACGATAATGAAGCTGCAATTTTCCCCAAGACCCCATGCTGCTCACTGGTAATTGGTGTGTGTGCGATTGCATCTGTTTCATGTGCGTCTGTGTGGACAGGTGGGCGGCCATGTTTGGATAGTTGACAGTTGAGTGTGACAGATGACGTCTCTATCCTACCATTACAGAGAGATGAGAGAGAAGAAGGAATTTATGTTTGTCCATGTGATTTACTCGAAATGGGAGGGGGCATATCTACAAACATACCTATGCATCAAACACACATTTTTTTAGATAGTCTGCTTTTTTTTTTCGGGGAATGCTTGCGCACACGCTGGCGTACACGAACATTTTGGTGTTATTGTCGAGCAGCAGGATGCATAAGCTGACAACCGTGACAGATGATGTCTTTATCCAGCTCTTGCAGGAGCCTGTGCACAATTTATATACGTGTGTGTGTGTGTGTGTGTTGTGTGTGTGTGTGTGTGTGAATAGCTGCATGCGTGCATAAGTGTAAGTTTCAGGGTCATATCTGCCCCGTGGCATTTTGGACTCAGTTCTAGTAAGGCGGGATAAAAAGGAGGGGTTGGTACAATTCACACCCTAGGAATGTCTGTACTCTTCGTCTTCTCTTCAGGGAATTTCCTCTTCTCTCATCCCCCCTTTTTCCCCCTTCCTTTCTCTGGCTCTCACTCATCCCTTCATCCCTCAGGTGACAGGTAGAGGGAGGGGGGTGGGTGGGTGGTTGAAGTGCCAGATGCACACCTGGTTTATTTTCTGTAAAAAGATGATGAGAAAATCAGACAAAGGAGAAAAAGTGTTAGTCCTTGAGGTAGTCCTTTGCAACTCGGGGTTTAGTCATTCAGGTTTGTCTGCAGAAGTGTGTAGCCGCCTGTGTGTCTGTGCGTGCTTCATTGTCCTTGATTGGTTTGTGCATCACTGCATTTCCTTATGTCTCCTCGATCTTCTATGCATATCAAGTACAGTGGGTTTCAAAAGTATTCACCCCTCTTGGTTATCTTCGTTTGTTGCCTCACAGCATTGAAGTTAAAAGGTATATTTTTTATAGGATTTTATTTTTTTAAATTACATAACACTACTATGACTTTGAAGATGCAAAGAAAAAGAAGAAATAAGACAAAAATAATAATACTTGAGCATGCATAATTGTTCACCCCTCCTAAAGGCAATACTTTGTACAGCAGCAAGTCTCTTCAGGTTCAATATGTGTTTATTTTTGTGGCACATTCAGACACTGGTTTTGTTTTTTTCACACTTACTTCAAAACAAAAGTGCTCCAACTCGGTCAGGTCTTTGGGTTTACTCATATCGTTTTATCAAACCAGAGATTCTCCGTTGGATCGAGGTCTGGACTTTGACAAGACCAGTGGGCTGTTTCATTGTCCCTCTAGGAGGTGAACGTCCATCTTAGTATCTAATCTCAGGAAGACTCAGAAGTTGTCTTCAAGAATGTCATTATATATTGCATAATTCGACTTTCCTTCTATGGATTGCTCTCTTCGGGTCAAGGGTGAGATTCTGCATCAAGTTGAGGAGTTCAAGTATCTCGGGATTTTGCTCATGAGCGAGGGAAGAGTGGAGCGTGAGCTTGACTGACGGATCAGTGCAGTGCCTGCAGTATTGTGGACTCTGCTGGTCCGTTGTGGTGAAGAGGGAGCTGAGCTGTAACGCAAAGCTCTCTGTTTACTGGTTGGTCCACATTCCTACCTTCACATGTGGTCACAAACTCTGGGAAGTGACAGAAAGAATGAGATTGCAGAAACAGGCAGCTGAAATGAGTCTCCTCCTAAGAGTAACTGGACTCTCCCTTAGCGACAAGGTGAGAAGTTCAGTTATCCGGGAGATACTCGGAGTAGAACCTCTGCTCCTCCACATTCAGAGGAGCCAGTTAAGATGGTTCTGGCAGCTGGTAAGGATGCTTCCTGTGCACCTCCCAGGGAGGTGCTTTGGGCATGCCCTACTGGGAGGAGACCCCGGGGAAGATCTAGGACATGCTGGAGAGACTATGTCTCTCAGTTGGCCTGGAAACATCTTGGAGTCCTCCCAGAAGAGTTGGAAGAGGTGGCTGTGGAAAGAGATGGCTGGGCCTCCTTGTTCAAGCTGCTGCCCCCACGGCCCGACTTCAGCGGAAGATGATGGATGGATGATAGAGCTGTCTTTCCACCCTGAATTCTTTCCTTGTTCCTCCTAATGGAAAACTTTCTCACACCATGATGTGATCATCACCATGCTTTGCTATGGGGCTGGTGTTTTCAACTTAATGCAAGATAATAGCTTTACACAGAGCATGACCAGAAGGTTCAGTTTAAATATTGTCTGACCAAACATTTTCCTCTACACATATAAGGAGTCTTCAAAATGCCTTTTGACTAAGTCCGCACACTTGTTCACATTTTATTATTAAATGGACATATTATGGTATAGTCTCTGTAGATACGTGGATCCGTAAACATTTCCTTGTCCTCCTCACCATAACTTCTGATCAGCTCAAGATAATGAAACTCGATACACATTTGTACCACCTCTAGATGACACTTTGCAGAATCTTATCACTTTAGCTCTAAAGTAAAGGTCACAAATCAAGGTCAAAAGTTATATAAGGTGTTTGCTTGTCCCAGCCAATGCTATACATTGTTATATAATAGTTATTTGACTAGCAGCACGTTTGTTATCCTTAAGCAATGCCTTTTTCCAAACCACTCTTCCATGAGGGGCACCTTGGAACATTTAGCTGTTACAGATACTCAATAGTCAGTTTTCTTTGGCCTCTTGGTTGCTTCTCTGATTGGTGACCTCCTCGAGTTTTGGAGAGCAATTCTCTATTGGCAGGTTTGCTGTAGTGGCATAACCTTTCCATGCTCTACGAGAAGAAGTTTTAAGAGGTTAGACCCTCATGTTTGGTGATATACAGTATTGCAGTAGTTTTTATTTCAAAGAACCATGTCAGCGAATTTACTATTACTAATTATAATGGCTTGTCATCATTAATTATTTTCTGTGTTTATATATTATATACAAACCACATAATTAAAAAAAAAGTCTTCATTCATCCACCAATATCAGAAGGTTTTAATAAGTTCTTGATGAGAGGTTTTGCCTTGATGATAGTGACGTTATCTCTCCTTGAAGTGTGCCGTGAAGTCTACACCCTCCCTTTCAGGGAAATCTGCAGTCAGCAAAAGTTTGTGTTGAAGCTGATAAAATGTTAATGGCTCTGGAAGGAATACCACGCGTTCTACCTCACGTTGTAAATTATATGGTTTCTGACAACTTGACAGTCAGTGTTCTGGTATTAAAGCTGGTGTACTGTATACAGCCGGGTATTCTCAACTTCTGTCTGCTTTTATTGAAAATGGCAGACTGACATCAAAACAACAAAAAAAAGTCTCTACAGAGGGTTTCTAAACTGAAATCTGTGGAATGTCATCAGGCTTTATTGGCAAGATGTTCTGTGCAAATGTATTTTAGACTCTTAGTTAGATGCTATCCATCATTTTATTCAATCAGGGACTGGGATGAGTCTGTTACAAATCAATCTTTATCAAACTGTCTGATATGAGCATAAGTACAGCCACCAAAAGCATATGCGACAATTTGTCCTGCTTTTGGTTTTTGCTATTTAAAGCAGAGAAATTATATTTAGTTGTAGACAAAGTCCCATCTTTTCTGTGCTAAAGATTTGTTTTGGCTCAGGAGGAAAGCATATGGGTCGATGGTTACTAACTTAGTCGGTCTATTGCTAGGTTTAGACCAATTTCTAGTTTCTTACCTTTGTCCACCCACTGGATAATCAATAGTTTACTAATTCTCAAAAGAAAATAGTATTTTTTTCCTTTCAAAATGAAGGTTTTTGACAAGGTGTTAAGCCAAAAATTAAAGAATTTGGTAAGGATGCACAATATTATTGGCATGGTATTGGGATCTGCCGATTTTGGCGTTAAACGTTCAATATCGGACATCGGCCATTCCATCAAAATAACTCACCGTTATAAAAGGCGCTGTTTTTAAATGACAACCCAGTGACATGGATGCCTGCAGCGCCAGTACAAAGTTATGATGTCACGCACGCCTACCTGATCTCAAAGCGAGGAGGAAAATTCAAAACCTCAGCGATGTGGAAGTTTTTTTTTCGTTGGTGAGGATGTCAGATTCTGAAGATTTTTGGACTATGTTGAGTCTCGCTACATCGCCCCCAGTCTGAGATATTTTTCCGACTAAACCTTATTCGAGTTACAAGCCGTCATTTCCGACGTCATTGATAAGCTAATAGCCGATAGCTTGGCTGAGTTTAACCACAGACATTTGGACGCCGTGTTAGCCCCATTAGCATGATTTGTCTTACGGCACAACGGATAGACAAAAACTTTGAACTTAAAAATGCTTCATATACAGGAGTGCAGAGGATCCCACACTGCAGCTAAGAACCTGGAGCAAGCCTCCCCAAGTGAGACAGCATTGCAGGTGACTAATGCTAATAAATATTTGACACTTCATTTAATATGAGTTAAAGTGCTATGCATATGGGTGTTACTGAATATATGTCATCAGCTCTTAAAGCTGTTACACAATTTTTGTAGCAAATAAGCCTAAATAAGAGGGCTATGTTCTGACAAAGGAAAGTATATTAGAAATATTGGTAGTGGTTATCAGCCAAATAAGTTTTAACTTATCAGAATATCGGCCAAAAATCCAATATTGTGAATCCCTAGAATGTTGGTTTTGAAGAATGAAAAGTGAGCCTTTGATATTTTTTGCCAATTTTTAAACATTCCTAAAGCACGGAGTCTACCTTTTTGGAGAAAGCTAGTCTCACCTCGTATATGTAAGAAATGGTCTGAACTGTATCCCTGTCCCAGAGAAGGTCATCTGGGGTTGTTTTATTTATGTATATAGCAAGATTGCAGGCATCAAGTTGAAGGTGGACATAATTTTGTGCATGTAGACACATCAGCTAAATTAAACACAACCCTTTAGCAAGTTTTATAACAGTGCAGCATTGCAGCTGACTGATATGTATGATTGTATTTGTTCAGAAAGATACAATACATGTAAGTTTATTTTAATTAAAGCGGACAATTAAAAATAACATACAACTGCTGTCCTTTGTACGATATCTTGTAAAATGTGGACATGAAAAGCATAAACCATTTGTCAGGATGGTTTCTGTCAAGCTTAAGAAGCTCTGGGCAATCAAAGATGTAGTGTAGGCTTTAGCATACCTTAGCTAAGCTTACATCAGATGTCAGAATGGACAACTTTCTCTTCGTGCTCATGTTTTATTGAGTTGTCTTGTTTTTTCTTGACATTTACCATAAAACTGTAAAGGTCGGTGGTGATTTGGAACCCAAAATTACAGATAAACACTCGAAGACTCGAAGGTCAAAAAGGGAAACTGATTTATTTACAAAATCAGAATGCTGTTATGGCAGCAGAAGCACTTACAAATATAAACCCAGGAAAACACACGAGGGAGCAAAGAGGACCAGCGGTGAAAAGCACAATGCTCGTCTACCAAACAAATGAAAGAACACAGACTATAAATGCAACACAAATAAACATAATTACAAACACCTGGGGGAGACAACTAGGGACAGGTGGGCAGGCAGGAACTACAGAGGGGAAAAAAATCACTGGGGAAACTAACACATTTAGGTAATACAGTATACAAGAATCACTGGAAAACACAATAAAATACAAGAGGTTACAAAATATAACCATGGACTCTGGTAAAAATGTGTTTACATCGCTTTCTCACAGGTTTTTGCATTTGTTGTTCTTTGGTTTATTCAAAAAGTGTTTAAAAGCTACAGGTAGATGTACTCTCTTTTTGGCCATACATCAAACTATAAGCTTAGTCCTGCCTGGATATGTTCCCAGTTTGTTCTGCCTTTTCATGCAACAAAATTAAGTCTGATTGAATTGCTTAGAGATGGGTGATAAGTTCAAATATCCGGGGCAGACTCTGAGTAGAACTTTTCCTCCACATCAAAAGGAGCCAGTAGAGGTGATTCAGGACTCTGGTAAGGATGCTTCCTGGGCACCTCCCTAGGGAGGTGCTTCTGGCATGTCCAACTGGGAGGAGACCCCGGGGTAGACCCAGGAGATGCTAGAGAGACTATGTCTCTCGATTGACCTGGGAACACCTTGAAATCCTCCTGGAAGAGGTGGCTGTGTAAAGAGATGTCTAGACCTCCCTGCTCAAGCTGCTGGCCCCACGACCCGACTTAGGAATAAGCAGAAGATAATGGATGGATAAATGGATATATCCATGTCTGTCAGACATTTGAGAACTGTTCAGACTCGGCAACTAAAATGTCAATCAACTGTTGATTTAGTTGGTGCATTCACTTTAAGTTTTCAATCTTATTACTGTTTTTCTTTTACATTTTGTTGTTGGATGTAACTGGGACCCTGTGTACATAATCTCGTTCCACCACATGTACCACATGAGGTGCGAATGACAAATCTCTCGTGACTCTTGACTCCGATTTTGGTTAGGACAAAAAGGTCATTGTTGACCCGACTGAGAATTATTGGATATGACAAACATAGTTTTGCGAACCGCTGAATACTCTTATCATCGTTTAATATTTTGTAAACTTCAACACAACCAAAATGACTAACTTTTTGAAAGCATTCTACTTTTTCATGTCTAAATCACTGGCACGTTTTATTTTGCAGGTTTTCTTGACTGTCAATCATACAACTCACAAAACCAGTTAATATTTGTGCAGGACTTGCCCTTAATGTTCTAGCTTTGGCACTTTGCTATTCCAGTGAACCAACTAGGCTTCATATTAAAGTGTATTAATTAGCCTCCCCAAGTGAGACGGCATCGCAGGTGACTAATGCTAATAAATAATGTTTAACACTTTTCATTTAATAAGTTAAACTGCTACGCATATGGCTGTTATTGAATATGTCACGAGCTCTTACAGCTGTTAAACAATATTTGCAGCAAATAAGTTAAATAAGAGGGCTATGTTCAGACAAATAAAGTATATAAAATATATCTGTATTGTTATTGGCCAAATAAGTGTGAACATATCGGCATATCAGATATCGGCCAAAATTCTATTATTGTGCATCCCTAGTATTAATCATGAATTCTTGCTTTAAGGTCTGGCTTGCCTTTCATTCTGTCACTTCTATTGACGGTTAAACACACTAAATACTAAACAAAAGCAAGAGGAAGAAAAGGCTCATTGCTCCAGGCTAGAGTAAATAAGTCATCTCAGGGCTTTAGTTTGCGGTCGGCCCTTTTTTCATAGCTTCCAGAATAATTCATATTTTGGATATTTTCTAGTTAAAGGGAACTGTAGAATGTAGAATTCCCGAAATCTATTCTGTCAGCAAACAAACAATCTTATAGGTATACAAGTGATACTCTTTGGGGATGATCATTGATTTGAGGCAAAACATCCCATACAGACGTAAACCAAAATGTAGATTTGATCATGTCGTACATTTTCCACTAATGCCTGTTGAGAATCTATTTGCAGCTGAGCACTTCGCCTTTGAACACGTCTGGCAGCATTGATGTGAAGTGGGAGAGTAGGCTCCCTGTGTTTTCTTTGTGCTGATAAGTGGCCGGGCCTTGGGCACTCGTGTTTTAATTAGCATTAGGCTGTATGAACTGCAAATACATGAAATGGCAACGTAAGATCTGTCCTTTCGCTCAACGAATTGCAAAGAGGCTTTGTGCAAGATGGTGAAATGACAGGGGTGAGGGGTGGGGTTTGGGCAGGAGAAAACAACCTGAAATGGCAACAGCTCCTAGAGTCATGAGTCTGTGTGTGTAGTGGGGAAAAAATACAAACTGACAAACACAAGTATTGATTTGAAAGTCTTTTTCTTTTTCCCGATCCCTTTCTTTGCCCTCTTCATTCCCCGAGCTTTTATTTTCTGTCTGTATGGCTTTTTACCTCTACCTGGAGAGAGAGCTGCTGGAGGACTTTATTTTCCATCTATCTTGAAGTGCTATTGGGATGGACAGAGGACAGGATGAAGGAGTAGAAAGGGGGAGCTTTAAGAAGGAGGCAAAAAATAAAAGGGATTTTAGGAGGAAAGTGGAAACGAAGAGTCTGTGAGATTGAGAAAAAAAAAAAAAAATCTACCGGGGCCGGTAGTTGTTGAAATGAGTGCAACCAATCCAGCTGAAATAGGAAGAGATGGTTAAAGTAAGGGGTGAGGGGTTGGGGGGGAGGAGGTAAATAGGGGGAGCATGTGATAGACTGAAAGGGAGGGATGAGGAGGTAGAAATAGTGGAAAGAGTCCAGGTCTGAAGAAGGAAAGAAAAGAGAGGTAAAGCAGTGCAAACGGGGTTCCAGGTCTCCCTCTCTTCCTCCCCCCCTCTCCTTCAACACCCCCTTGTTATCTCTATTAGCACCTGCTGGGCTAACGAGGACCCCCCGCTCCCCGTTGCCAAGACGACCCCTCACCAACCTTCACTCACTCTTTCTTCCCCACTCTTGTCAACCCCCCCACACCTTCTCTACACACACACACCTCTTAACTTCAGCAACCACTAACTACCTTCAATCTCAAACCCCTCCCTCCACCCCCATCCCTCTGCTGCTTCCTCTCCAGGTAATGAAAGGAAGATATAAAGCAGAGGGCTTGTAGGGAAGGAGACGAGGGTGGTGGGTGACGGTGAAAAGAAAAGAAAGGATTTGAAGTGAACATGCATTATACCCTGTTTCCATTCCCTCTGCCGCATTATCTGCTGCTCAATCCCATTCACTATTCAGTGCATTCAGATGGAGCCCTCATTGATGTAATGGCTGCATGTGAAGTGGGCAGCGTAACTCAGTTTTATTGCTGGAAACCGATGAGAGAAACCTGTAAACATTATTCAGTTGCAGCTTACAGTATCTGAATTCTCTGTCAAAACTTTTTTTTTTAATAAATGCAAGTTTGTCATTGGAGGAGAGCATAGTGCTGAAATCTGACAGGTTCAAATATTAAAACCAGGGACAGCACAACAGTATTAGTGTGTTTGAAATGGTCTACTCATATAGTGCCTTTTTGACCCCACACAATCTGATTTGGCGCTTTCCTTTTAATATTTAACAATTTCTCTGTACTGATCTTTTCACTTTTTGATCATACATCATTGGGGCAGTAAGGTTTTAGTGTGTCCAGTGGTGATTTTAATCTCTTTTTGGGGGTGCTCAAGCATCCCTAAATTTTAACTCAGCACTCTTGAAAAACAAATAACCCATCGTTAGGATTTTGTAAGGAAGCTTAGTTTTCAAACATTAGATTCATCAAAAATATTTAAATCTGGTATAAATGATGACAGTCCCAGTAAAAACAGTTTTTTTTTTTTTTTTCACGAGTCTGATCCTCGACACCACCTGTCAATCAATCCAGTAGGTTCGTCAACAACTGACCAATCAGCAACCTCAGTTTGTCCTGAAGTGAAGCGCCCCTTAACTGTAGGAACTGCATCCCCCCCGCCTTTTTTTTTATCCGTCGGGGTTTTGCATTGCGATCGCTTTGCAGTCAGAGGGCGCTCATGAAAAAATCATCAGAAAGTAATGGTTAAACATTGTCAGTGGGGAACGTACAATTCAGACATGTTACCCTGTGTGTTTGGATGATGGAATACAGTTTATTCCATATAACAGCTGAATATGACAGTGATAAACAGGAAGTACCACATGTTCATCTGTACAAAGGTAACTGCAAGTAAATCATCCTTTTTCTGTCATAATTACATTGTGTGCTTAATGAATGAATTAAAGATAAATGCTTAAAGCTAGTTGTGCTTTGTTTTGTGATTTATATGTAGATACTGTATATGTTGTAACTTCTGGTTGGATAATTTTTGTCTTTGTTTGCTATGATCCTTTAAAAGTCCTTTTTGTGACAGAGCTCCTTGTTTACGGTCATACCACCCTGAATACATTCGATCTTGTCTGATCTTGGAAGCTAAGCAGATTCAGACCTGGTTAGTACTTGGATGGGAGACCACCTGGGAATACCAGATGCTATAAGCATTTGCACTTCTCACAAACCACACTTGAAGCCAAGAGCCATTGTCAGTACTGGGGGCTAAGCACCCCTAAAGGTCAGATCCTAGAATCACTACTGCTCTTGTCCAAGCAGGGTCAGCACCAGTGTGGGGCCAAAGTGGGGCAATGACCACCCTAAAAACAATTGGTGGTTTCCCTTAGCAGACAGTTTCATCTTCCTGAATCCCAAACTTTTGCTTCATAGGGATTTGTAATTTCCCCTCTCTATTTCCTCAATACCTCAGATTTCCCCCTGACCTACCTACCTACATACACACCTACATGCCTACACACCTCCATACCTACTGTATGCACCTGCACACCTACACACATGCATACATACATACATAATAATCAATATTCCAAGAATAACATAACATGCAGTGCATCTGGAAAATATTCACACCACTTCATATTTTCCACATTTTATGTTACAGCCTTATTCCAAATTGTATTAAATTATTCTCTCTTTAAAATTCTACACACAATACCACATTATGACAATGTGAAAAAAGAGTTTTGGGGATTTTTGCAAACTTGTATATAAAAAAAAGGAAGACAAAAAAAAATCACATTTACACAAATATTCACAACCTTTGCCACGAAGCTCCAAACTGAGCTCAGATACGGTTTACACTGATCATCCTTGAGATCTTTTTACAACTTTAAAGGAGTCCACTCACCTGTGGTAAATTCATTTGATTGGACTTGATTTGGAAAGGCTCACACCTGTCTAGATAAGGTCTCACAGTTGATTGTGCATGTCAGAGGGCAAACACCAAGCATGAAGGCAAAGGAATTGTCTATACGGTACATCTCCGAGATGGGATTGTGTTTAGGCACAAATCTGGGGAAGGATACAGAAAATTTTCTGCTGCTTTGAAGGTCCCAATGAGCACAGTGGTCTTCATCATTCATAAAAGGAAGAAGTTTGGAACTACCAAGACTCTTCTTAGAGCTGGCCGGCCATCTAAACTGAGCGATCGAGGGAGAAGGGCCTTAGTCAGGGAGGTGACCAAGAACCCGATAGTCACTTGTTTTATGAACAGACTTGGTTTGTTTAGGACAAATTTAGCTGATTGTGCTCATTCATATTCTTGGAATATTAATGTGTACTGGCCTTTTTAAAATAAATAAAAATGTTGAGTCTCTAATAGACTGGATACCTCTTAAAGGTGCATTCCACCTTTTTCCATTATCTTGAATATGTATCAGCCACGTGTGACTCTGAGCAAGACATCTGCATTAATAGGAGAGGATGAATAGTTTTTTTGCCATAATTTTCTCCCGTATGAAATTAGATTTTGGCACCAATACATACTTTTAATAATAAGTGGCATTTAGAAAGATTGAATGAGCTATCCATTCATTTTTGTTTGAGCCTTCTGTCTGTTATCAAAGCTAGCTTTGGTGGTTTTATTGCAAACTTCAAAAGAAAACAAACCAAATTATCTTGATTGTTTGTGTCCAAAGCAGAGTTTTGGCAGTATTTCTAAAGCTTATTAACTTCCATTTTTACATCTCATTAGTTAAATCAATTTTTCACGGGTTTGTCTGAATTCTCTTGATAACAAGCCGTTGCCAGGCGACAGTAGCTGCGTCCAAAATCCCACCCCCCGTCATTTCTCTTACATTGAACTGTAATTTGAAGTTTTGTCGGCCTTACAGTTATTATTTTGTATAATCAGTGTTGATGCAGGCTCATTAAAGATATGTTGATTGCATTTTTGTGCAAAATATATTGAGAGGGGGGAACGAGATCAGGTGTTGAATGGACAAGTCGTCACAAAAAGTGGAAACTCAAAAAGCAAACAGCTGTTTTTTGTGGAATAGTACCTTCCTGTCATGGGCAATGTTACTATTCTGAGATGGACACACATTTTGTTTTTCACACAAAAAGTTAAATTAGTTTATGTAAAACAGTTGCCCTGTGTGACGGCAGTACCTGCTGCCACACAGTAAACAAGGATTGAGGTAATACATTTTGTATCTTGTTTTTTTGTTGATTGTAAATGTGCACAAGTTTAGATAACCTAAGTTCAGTAACTGAGCATTAATATTTTTATGTAGTTTTCAAATTTGAGCAACATTTGGTATAGTTGTTTTACTATTTGGCCTGCACAAATTTAGTTAACTTCCTTTGTCAAGTCTTGCTGCAGGTTATTTGTCATTTGCAACGATTTAACTTTTGTTGCTTTGAGTTGTTGGTTCCTGTGGAGATGCTGCTGAACTTGTCCTGTAAGCAGCCCCATCTGCATCACGTCTACTCATCAGTCTAACTGGGCTGTACCATGTTGTATGTCAGCTGAGGGAGAAGTTGAATATTGTTATTTGATTTTTTATATTTTTATCTTTATAAAATTTGTTGGAAATACTGTACTATATATTGTTTTAGGTTACTGTTTAGCACTGCTTAATCAGTTATGTTTTGTTGTTAACATTACTTATAATTTAGTCTATTTAATTTGTTCCCCATTAACGTGTCCCCCTGGAATGGCCTGATCAGCCACTTTACAAGTTCCTCCTTATCTCAGTCAGGGTGTCAGTAGGTGCTTTAGTTTCCTATGTTTGTGCCTTTAGTTAAATTTTGTTCTGTTCATCTCTTTTATGGGTCCAGAGATGCAGCATGTTTAGTTTTTGTAAATACATTTCAAACTGTTTTTGACCAGTCTCCTTTGTCTCTTGCTGGTATATGTGGACCCGAACGCCCTGAAACATTAAGTAAAGAAACCAGTTAGTTGATCTAAATGAAAGAATTAGCTAATGGTACACGTAAGGCAGCGTGGAACAAGTGGTCTCGGTAACTTTTGTGGCAACATCTGTGACATCTGTTTAATACACTATTTTATTGTTAATCATATATCCTAGATCCTTGTATACTGTTCTTTTTTCATATACATTATATTATTGATATTTTTGGGGGACCTTGAGTACACTGTTTCGTTCCACCTCATATACCACATGCAATGCGAACGACAATAAAGTAAACTTGAACTAGAAATATACAAATCAACATATTTTATATGAATCCGCAGACTTGCGAACGGATTGATAGAGCAGCCGTGTATCCATCCTGTTTAGGGAAAAAAACTTGCAGGCATCACTCTTAAAACTATTTTTTTTTTCTTTTTTCTTTAATAAAGAAAAGTAAAGCCTTCATCAGCAATTCACAATAAAAAAACAAACATCAGAATAGTGATGTTATGTTTATGTATGAAGAAAGAGTATCCTCTGATCTGGCTTTTTATTAGCATCACTTACGGTTCAGGAGATCTGCAGCAGCACTGGTATTAACAGTAACAAACACTAAAAGTGTGCTTCACCCTGATTGTGTAGATAAAGCGGTAATTTACAGGGGACAGAAAAAAAAGTTTAGTTGTTTATAAAGTAGAAAATGTATTTTGCTGTTTAAAGAGCCTTGAAAGATTCAGCTATTGAATTTTTTTTTTTTTAATATATGCACCAGGCCTCATTAGGGCTGAACGGTTCGATCAATGATCCTGTCGGCTGGTTCTTTGCTTACTTGAAGTTGAAGCACTGGTTGTTGGCATTATACCCATGCAACTATCGTAAATGGCTTTGTTGAAGTGTTGATACAGATTTGTGGTGTTACCTTGAGAGGTAGCAACAGCAGCAAGGCAGGTTCTGCACAGTACATGTCGTTGCGCAGCGTCTTCTTTTCTATAACCAAAATAATTCCAAACGACGGACGTGCTGCCTCTCTTTGGTAATCCACCAGCAGTCACATGCCGAAGTGTCCCTGGGCAATACACTGAACCCCTCATTACCTCCAATGTGTGTCCCATCGGTGTATGGATGTGATAAAGCTCTGATTAGTTTCATTAGAATGATTTGTTCAATTAGCTTTGTATAGATCTAGTAGAGTGCTGTATGATTGGGTAAATGAGGGCACAGATTGTAGTGTAAAGCGCTTTGTTTAACTTCATAAGATAGAAAGGCGCTATATAAGTAAAGCCCATATACCATTTACCATTTCCTGCTCATTTATCTTTAATAAATGGGATAGTTGGCAGTGTATCGAGGTTTGTATCGACTCTGGACATAAATGCACAACTCCAGTGACAAAATGTGACTATATATGGGCACAGAGGCTACACACAAAATTTGACAAATATGTGTTGAAATGGGTAAGAGAATGGAGTTAAAACTAGGCTTTCAAGCAGAATACAAAAACATTTCGATCAAACTTGGATAACCACTTCAGTAACATTATGTGAAATTTTCATTCACTTGTGGGATGGAAACTCTTAATGCAGATCTAAAATTTTGACCTTGAACATTAGGCCAAGAATTAATATAAGCCAGAGCTCTAAATATGATTAAATATGATTAAATATTAGTTGTTACTTTATATAAAAACCAAAACAAAAAAATATGTTTACAATGTATCCGTTAACCCATAGTCAACACAAAATGCCCCTAATGTATGTTGAGTTGTCACAGTCCTGCCTTGAACATTGTGTTACCTTAGCAGACGAAGCAAAACAAGTAGCTTTTTCTTATTATGTATGCTTTGCCAACCTCTAGTTTATATAAGCATATTATCAGGTCATCAGCAAATACAACGAGCCTTTTTCCTAACATTAAATATGTCATTAAAGCACATAACTCAGAGCAGCACTCGAGCAGAATTCACTGATTATAATTGCAAAAATAAATGTTTTCTAACAAGATTAAATCTAAAGTCATTGGGGGCTTTTTTTCACTGATCTTAACAGTTTCCAAAAAGCTGTGTTAATTGTAGATTTTTGTAAGTTCCTTTGCACAGAGGGAGGCTTTGCTGTTAATGGTCACAAAAGACCATTTTCTCTTGTATCTTCCATCCTCTGTTCATTCTTGCACATCCTTTATGATCACTTAATGTCTCTCCTGATTTTTAGGGCGTCTTACCAGTCGAGCTAATTTTTCTATGAAAATGCTAATGTTCTCATTACATACATTTAAAACGAAAAGACAAAAACAACTTACAAAATTGAGAAGATACACAAATGTACTTTGTACTTTATAGACATGTGGCCTCGGGTACACATACATACTATCGCCACAGGGCAGGAGGAAGTGTTTGAGAATTCACCGTGTGTCCAGTAAGTGCTGATAATGAAGCTGTCTGCGGTGATCAATAGAGATCAGCTCTCGTCACTTCTCGGTGCTCCAGCCCAGTTGCCATCCTCAGCCGTCTTATCTCAGTCCTCCCTCTCCATTCTCCTCGGCTCCTTCTGGCCCCATCATCGCTCACTCTTCTCCAATCTCCACCAACACCATCAGCCTGGAAATATGTGGTTCCGCTAGACTCGAATGAAAAGTTTCCCACCGTACGGTATTGCTTTTTGAGCTGGAATTGAAAAATTAAGTAAATAGTGGCAGCTCAAAAAGCACACATCTAAAAAAAAAGTATTTATTTTAAAGTTTTCTGATTTAAAACCAGTTTTGTGCTTAAAATGTTAAGGCCAAAGCCAGTAATTCTCTGAGCTGTGACTGTTGGTTAATAAGTGACAAACAGTATTCAAGAGGGAGACTCAAAAAGTACAATCAATAAAACAAAACACAATAAACACACACTATGAATTGCTATGTTAAAATTGGCTAGTTTAATGAATGGGTACTGCACCAGATTGATTTGCTTTTACCAAGATTTTAAGCTTCTTTCAAATTGTTGAATAATTGTAACAGTCTCTGACATTACCAGTAGTATATACTAATGGTGTAATGGTACGCGTGGGTGTGCCGAACCGTTTCAGTACAGCACGTTCAGTTCAGTCCATGTGCGTACCATTTCGGTCATTTTTTTCACTCGTTAAATTTTATTAACGAGAGATAATGCGCCGCGGAACTAAAATTTCAAAGCGTGTTTCACCACGGCACTATTACCCTGCAGCACGTAGCATTAGCAGCCTAGCATCTCGTTGTGGTCATAGACATAAACAATTTAAACGTGAACATATTTATGTCTGTGGTTGTGGTCTTCTGTTTTGGAACATTATGACTTTCTTGTTAAAAGAGAAGTGAACAAATCCAAAGCTGTGTGTCGACGTTGTTCCACAGAGATTGGATCTGCAGCAGCAACACGTCTAACTTGTTAACGCTCTTGAAATGACTTCATCCGAATGTGAAAGTCTCTTCTACAAGCAAGAAAAGCAGCTTGTTGCAAACGCTGCTAACAGCAGCATTTAAACAACCTTCGTCAGGTAATTCAGATCAGTCCAGAGCAATAACACAAACTGTAGGAGTTTTTAAAGCTCTGGCTCTACGTCTGAATGTTGTTGATGCACCAGCTTTAAAGTTCTTAAGCCCCGTTACGACATCCATTATGGCAACACTTCAGCCAAAAAGTTCAGCACTTTATGGAAAAGCTAAAACTGATATTGTCAACAAGCCCTGGAGCTGATTAAAGCCCAGATGATGATGATGATGATGATGATGATGATGACAGAGAGATTCAACCATCTCATAACAACTGTTCAAGAAGAGGTATTGTTCTATTATTATCTAACTATTTTTAAATTTAAAGTTATAATCTTATTAACTCATTTTTTTCACCTCTTTGTGTTTTATTTCCAGTCTGGGACAGAGACAGCAGCTGAGTCTTCCTGTTCAAGGCAATTCACCAGAGATCACTTGCAGCTAAGAAGTCTGTGATGACTGAACTCTGAATTTTCCAGGGACCTGTCCCATGTGGGGGAGCAGGTCCAAGAAGAAGTTGTGAGTAATGAGGACAAATACAGCCACACTGCTGCTACTCGTTGTTAGTGAGATGATTTTTCGCCACTGCTGGAGATCTTCACTGCAACTAGATCTGTGCTTTTATCAGAAAATGTGGACAAGTTGGTCTTTTTGGCCCAAAACTTAAAACTTGATCAGTTAGATTGTAAACAGTCTGTTGCTGCTTATTGTTCTGTTTCTGACTGTTATTGTATTTATTAAGATTTTTATTATTGCTAGTATAGTTTATTTATTGTAAAGAGTGCCGTTTATTTAAAATATTGTCCAAATGGGTCACTTTTATTTATTTTTATACAAACATATTGTTAAGTTGGCATACGTTCAAAATAAACATTATGTACCGTATTTGCCGGATTATAAGTCGCTCCGCTCTATAAGTCGCATTGTCCAATTTTGTCCAATAATTTGGAAAAA
>JARVLU010000001.1:24396830-24411997 GCA_031762415.1 Simpsonichthys santanae
TTATTTTGGGAAACTACACCTGCACTTTAGTTTTTGTGGTGGATTTTGTTGATCTATATTTTGTGCAGACTTTTTCAGTCTAAATAACAGAAGGATCATTTTTATTTTTATACTTTGAGACTGAATAATTTACTAAATAAAATAATTTCTGTAAAATTAACCCTTGTTTTTTTTTAGTTTTTATATAATACTGTACTGCAAAGCAACATGTTAAGTTAATTTTGTCAAATGAATAACTACAATTTCATTTGTTTTTTTGTTTTTGTTATATCACAAAATTTATCGTTATCGTCAGAATGCTCTGAAATATCAATATTATATTTGAGCTATATCGCCCACCCCTACTCACAACAGACCCATGTGCACACAACTGCACCTAAGGTCAGTTACTGACCTGCATGTTTTCAAACTCTGTGAGGAAACTAAAAAATCCACAACATATGGGGAGAAATCATCACAGAATGGAGGTAGTTTCATGCAGTACTCATCCTGAAACTCTAGAGAGCAGTAGTAAATTATGAGAATACTGTACATGGAACAACTGATCTTTTTTATTTCATTCAGTGTGAAACTTCCTACAGACCACAGTGTGCAGCACATAAGAGTCCAATTCTTAAAATGAGTACACTTCTTAAAGATACTTAATTTGTGAAATGTCTCCTATGGGCTTTATGATCAGAAGTACCATGTGGTAGAAAGTATTTAAAGAGAATTGGGAAAAAAAATTAGTCCTGAAGGGAAAAATATTTATTTTTAAAGCAATGTTTGCTCAGCCTGTCTGCACAGTTTTCTATTTAAAGATATAGTATTGGTGATTTATGTTAGCGCTAAATGGTAAATGGACTGTACTGATATAATACCGCCTTTCTACCTTATTAAGACACTCAAAGCTCTTTACAACACAATCTGTGCCTCATTTACCCGTTCATGCAGCACTCTCTTTGTAAGGTTAATTAAACAAATCATTCTAAAGAGAATAATCAGAGCTTAATCATATTCATTCACCGATGGGAAACACATTAGAGGCAATGAAGGGTTCAGTGTCTTGCACAGGGACTTCAGCATGTGACCCCTGGTGGATTTGAACCCCCAACTCTTGCATTTGAGGATGACAACTCTAACCACTCAGCCACAGCCGCCCAAAAGAAAGAAATGAAAAGAAATATTGCTTTTGGAAAACATAAATTACTTTATGACAAGAATGATGCCCTGACTAAATATTGCCTCATCATTTCAGTTGTGATATACTGTAGCTCAACAACTAAAGAAAAAAATACAACATTTTGTCAATACGTGTAACTTCTGTTGCTTGGAGAATTAATCCCTTACATTTGATGATGAATTTCTTAACAGCATGTAATTTCACAGAATTAACATTTAATAAAAATAAAAAAAAAATAATAAAATAAATGTACCTAATGGAAATACCTGTATTCCTTTTGTTGACAGAGTACCAAAGCACTGTTACAGTACATGCAAAACTGAAAAATAAAGATGAAAGTCTATATTAAGGAATTGTAAATTTAGTTCAGTTTGATTTTTGTCAGACATTTTTCATTTAAAACTTTTTAAACATTTACAAATAAGGGGTAAAGTTTAAGAATAAGAATAGAATACTGATTATTCCTTTTTGAATTGGCAGTAAACCAGAGCTGAATCCATCATGAGCAACAAACTTAGAATTTTATTTAATTCTGTTACACTTAATATTGTTATCATGCAAAGTAGCACGACTGTGGTTTTATAGAGAAGTCGAGTTACCTTTAAGTAGTGAAAAACCTGGCAAAATCCACATATAAATTTATATTAGTTCAATTTTAGGCTGTACTAAACAATAAATGGTTTGAAAATAATATTTTTGTTCACCACCACAAAGTGACTGTCAGAAAGGAAGTGGTCTTGGGTATAATATATTCAGTTTTCAACAAGAAATCAAAACCAAACAGGTTTTTGATCTTGACAATAAAGATCATAAACGTTCAATAGTCCAATGCTGCTTTGGTGTCACAAAATCAAATGAAAAATATCAACAACAATGCGATGTTAGTACTGGGCAAATGTTAGCATGCTAGCATACAATATGTCTGACTTCTTCTTCTTCTTCTTTTTCTTTCAGCTTTTCCCTCTTCAGGGGTCTGCACATCCTCCTCCATGTCCTCTCTAACTGCATCCTTACTAAACAAATGCTAAAAGTTTGCATGATGTGTAGTCTGGCTTTGTGGCTAAGTTAGTATAAGGCTATGGTTGCACAAAAGCAGTCCTGTGGTTGTGGATTTTTAAATCATGTTTTTAAATCTCAAAGAAAGCAATATGTACATTTCTTACGACACCACCAAAATGCTTCTGTCAAAGAAAAAAATAGCCACTTACCGGTATTTTGATATCCTAATAACAGATGCTGTTTTAAATGGTAAATGGACTACACTTATACATCACCTTTCTATCTGATCAAGATCCTCAAAGCTCTTTACAACAAGCTTTGTCCTCATTTACCCATTCATGCAGCACTCTACTAGATCTATGCAAATATTAATCAGTGCTTTATCACATGCACTGATGGGACGCACATCAGAGGTGATGAGGGGTTCATCATTGTCTTGCCCAGGAACACTTCGGCATGTGACTGCTGATGGAATCAAACCCCCAACATGCATTGGAAGACGACTTCTTTAGCCATTCAGCCACAGCCGCCCCGGCTGGTTATACACAGTAAATTTTGTATTTTCAGTAGCAAAAAGGAGATATATGGATGCTGCTAGAGAAGACGTGGAGGTAATTGGATTCAGGAGGACAGAGGACAGAGTGAGATGGAGGAGGATTCCCTGAGACCCTGAAAAGAGAACAGCTGAAAGAAGATTTTCAATAGTCAATATAACAAAATAAATTAATATGAAAGTCATCATTGTTAGTTTCAGCACCTTTAATAATAGTCCCTCTGCACTACTAGAGTCCTTGTTAAACAGGCCATCATTTAAATTCACATGGGTCCTGCCGCTGGTCCTAAAGGGTTATAAAAACCATTCTTGCATGCTGAGGCATGTCAAAGAAATTTCCAGCTGAGCTCTCCTGCCTGGCGCACTGACCTACACCTGCTGGTATGCAGCTTTGGCTTGGCGCTTGTGAAACAGTCATGACAGTCATTCTTTGGATGCTAGAGCCAACTAGTTAAAAAATTATGTAGGCTGACACAAAATGCATGCAAGTTATTTTACAGAGAAGAGGTGGGAGATGTTTTCAAGAATTGCAGAGCATGAAGACACATTGTGTGTCTCATGAGAAATCATACATCCAATAAGGCTTCTGCTCAATTTTGAACTTTTGTCACCGCTACCTTTGAGGTCAGCCCATCTAAGATGGACATCAAGGCCAACTGACTTCGGGAAACAGAAACTGACTCAAACACAGACAGTTTCACAGATATTGAGATAAAATTAGGTACAGTGGTAACTAAAAATATTCCCAAACACATACTAAGAGGGCTCTGCATTTTTACATATAAACGCTCAAGATTTTTGCTTTTAAGCACGCAAAGTTTTAACTTTGGCATGACCTTCTTAGATCAGTGCTGATGTTGATTAACTAAATACAGGTAGTCCTCGGTTTACGGCCGAGATCCCTTCTAACGACTCGGCCGTATACCGATTTAGCCTTAAACCGGATCCGCCCGAATCCGCGGCCGTATACGCGGATTTTCGGCCGTAAAACGAAACCGAAACTAAACGGTGATCGGTAACGTCTTTTTAAACACGTTTTTTCAATGTAAGACAACTTAGAACGGCCGTTTTAATGTGTTTTAATGTGTTTCCAAGCAGTTAGCTAATAAAATACCCTAAAAAAATAAAAATAAAAAAAAAATGCTGCAAAAAACGTCCGCGAGGTGTGATGACGTCACTGGGGAGGCGACGGCCATAAACGCGAAACACCGTAAACCAAGTACGCCATAAACTGAGGACTATCTGTATACAGAATATACAGTATATTAAAATAGTCAGATACTAAAGGGCATATCAATAAGAAAACAACCAAAAATCTAAAGACTAACTTTAAAGTACTTTCAGAATACTTGAACTATTGATCTACTTACAAGCTTAAAAAAGCTGGCTTGATGGAAGCTAACACATAGGGCTTTAATGCCATTATGAACAAACAAGTTTCAATCTAATGCAACCACAGTTTGCTTGTATTACAGCATGTCTGCTCTGTAATGTATTGTTCAATATTCTGTTGTAACCACATTAGGAGCAGCGCCAGAGCAGCTTCCTTCTTAGAGCAAAGTGGCTAAGTGCTTCCTAACACACTTGAATATGTGTCCTGGATGTTAGCAGAAAGAAATGAAAGCATTTGAATGTTAGAAGCAGCAAAAGATAATGACAGCTGAGGAAAGTATTGGAACACTGGTTTATGTCCCTGTTGGTTTACTTTCTAACAAAACTTTGGGCTCTTCTATTCTTTTTTAAGACAACAAAGCTCCATATGCTCCTTTTTTTTTTTTTTTTTTTTTTGTTCTTGAATTAATAACTTCCACATTGACTGCTTCTTTATTAAATTCTGGCCACCTGAGTCTGGTCAGCGCACCTTTAGCAGACAAGGGTTTCTCACAGTCTAACACAACACAGACAGTTCTGGACGTCTCCCTGGACTGTCATTGGCAGCAAAAAAAAGACTCAATGTCCTCCCATTTGACAATCACTTTCTGCTTGTGCTGGCACATCTCTAAAATGAAGTAAAATCAACTACAAAAGGGAGCTGCTGCTCAGCAAAATCCACGTTTTGAGCCGTGTTTAGCCCCCTTTGACGATGTTGGCTCTGCCACCCAGTCGCTGGATTTAGCAGACTGAACACATTCACGAGTGTCCTGATCGTTGTCCAACCCTAATATGGGCTCCATAAAATGCCCCACTGCCAGCCAAGCACACAACGTTGAACATACCCATCAGGAGGACCCGAGAAACACACATGAAACATGTTTTCACAGTCCCTTGACCTTGACGATTGAAAGTTATTTGTTTTAGGATAATTCTCAAGTGTATTAACAGACCCGGCATTTCGCGAGGCCGGTGGTATAAACTCAAGCTGTGTTTAGGTTTTAAACGGGCCCAGGCATTCCTGAATGACAGGGAAAGGCAAATAGCGTGGTCCAAGCTGCTGGCAGGCGAGACAGTTAAATAGAATATTGGATCTGCCCAAATATGGAAACTGCCATAAAACAATCACATCAACAGCAGGGCTCTTTCAGGACAAGCTTTTCTGTGGGCGTCCAAGTAAGGGGATTGAAATGGCATACATGCTTGCGCCGAAATGAGCACACTCTCACAAACACACACGGCGCTGAACAGTATCTCCATTTAAACAGGAGAGCGGAAAAGGGGAGGGAAAAAAAAGGTCCATAATGCACCAGAGAGACAATTAGCTTCTGTATATAGAGCCAGAATGAAATATTTGCGTGTTTCTGCACATTAATTTTAATGCGATTGTGTGACTGTGCGTACAATGCAGTAGGCTGGATGTATGCGTGCCAGTCTATGCGTTTGCTGACCAAACACATGCCACTTGTGTGTGAATCATAGCTGGCACGCTTCTGTTTGAAACACGCACACATTGGTTGGCACTTCTACTGGCACGAGTGTTTGCTATCCGCACAAAGAGGCAGAGAGCTGTAATGCAGACACAGCCATAGGTCGGTTTGTGTGTAGGCCTGTCACGATAAATTTTGCTGGGCAATTAAATGTCTCAGAAATTATTGCGATAAACACTAATATTGTTTGAAATTTAACAATAATTAATTGTCAATTTTTAGCAGAAATTATTTGTTTGGAGTGTAGTACCTTTTTGAACACCTGATGGCAGTATAAATATGTTTGAATCAAAGGATGGATAGTTGAGCAGTGTGTCTTAAGAAAAATGGGAGGGAGGGCCCTTGACGTGACATGGGCTGACATGGTGACATGGCGGACGCTCTGTGATATGAGCTCTTTAACATAGCATTTTCCATACAAAGCTTTTAATATGAAAAAAAAAAATCAGTAAACAAGTTCTCAGCTCCTTTTTGCAGAGAAAAACAACTTTTTACAAGACAGATTTCAACCGTGAATTGTGGAGCTCAACAAGACGGAGTTTTGTTTTTTTTTTTTTCCCCAGAGATCGGCCTTTTAGCTTAGCTCGTAGCTTACCTTCTCAGCTTGGCATTTTTTTAACGATCCAAAAACACGATTTTGGACGGTTAAAACCGATTGTAAAGAGAAAAGAGAAAGGGAGGGGTCAGTGAAGAGCACCAGAGTTCAGCTGTGTCTTCAGTAGAAAGAGAGAGACACCAAGAAATGATTTTTCATTTTCTTTTGCCCTTTATTTATACAGGTATAAAGATGGTAAATTAAAATGAGGTAGATTAATTTTCATTCATCATGCGATTAATTAATTTATTGTTTATTGCGACAGGCCTATTGGTGTGTGTCGTCATGGGACACACTCGTTGTCTTTAGCGGCTAGTGAAAATGTCACGTTTCAGCCCTGGCACAGCATGGCACAGTAAGAACCAGACAACCAGGCTTTGGAGAGGCATGCCATGGTCGGGACTCGGATCGGGTGTGTAGCTATGTGGCTGAAATCCTCTCAGATGTGTGTTCCCCTTAGTGTGATGTGTACAACAATCAATGTCACCCAGATGCTGATATGCTTTTGTGTTCTCCCACAAAGACATATTTACAAAAGTTACATATCTTTCACACCTTAACACCACCCCCACCCCACACCACTGTGTGTGTTGACTGTGCGTACAGGTGTGTATGTAGGAGACTCAGATGTGGATTAGCTGGCAGGGGCTCAGGGAACAAGCTCAGCACACAGCCACTCCTGAGGGGGCTGAGCTGGGTGAAGGGGGTTAATTAACACTGGATACACAACTGTACGTGGACAAACACACACAAGGGCACCTACGCCCGACTGACTCATCATGGCGGGGGTAGGGGGATGGGGGTTTCTTGTTTTTGTTCATCCCCAGCAGAGAGAAGGTGTAGATTTACGCCAGCTATGTGTGAATGAGTGGGACTGGACAGCAGCACATTTGAGAGGTAAATTGGAACGGGACGGACAGAAGGACACAGAAGACAGGAGAAAAGTAGGGCAGGAAGCAAAGGTCAACAAACAGACAGCAAAGAAAGGCTGAATGCAAACAGGCGAAGACAAACAAGCAGAGCAACAAACCCTCGGAAACATGATTAAAGGAGACAAACCTGGAGGGTTGGTGATAACACAACGTGTCACAACGTCTGCAGATACCACACTAACAAGGACTTAACAAGAATAACACAGACGGCTACACTATGAACCTCACGTTACGGCTTTGACTGACTTCTCAAGATGACTGGGTAGACATTCAGCTAATTAATAACACCCATTATGTTTGAAAAAGCACAAATATATTTACTGAACTTATTTGAGTCAACTACTGAAGGTAAGATGGCAATATCCTTAAAGAGTCAAAACATTTTTCAAAGGAAAAAAAAAAGCATTAAGTCATTTTCCTTTGCTGGTGAGTGATACTTCCTTTGATTATATTTTTCATTTGAAGCAATAGTTCACATATTTTGAAGAATAAATATGTTACCTGCTGTAAATAGCTCTTTGTGGAGTGGTGTAGACAGAACCACCTACAACTGAACGTTGGAAAAACTAAAGAGATGCAGGTGGACAACTAGAAGATGATCGCAACCCCCAAACTCCATCAACATCAAAGGTACTAAGGTGGACACTGTGGACTGCTACAAGTACCTGCAGGTCCACTTAAGAAAATAAACTGGACTGGACAGTTAACACCAACACAGTCTACAAGAAAGGGCAGAATCGCCTTTTTCTTCTGAAGAGACTCAGGTCCTTTAACATCTCTAGGACCATGCTGCAGATGTTTTACTACTCGGTGGTCTCCAGCATCTTCTTCTATGCTGTGGTGTGCTGGGGCAGCAGGGTGAAGAAAGCGGATGTCGACAGACTTGATAAACTCATCAGGAGAGCTGGCTCAGTTCTGGGAGTGGACCTGCAGTTTAGAACTTAATTGTTGGTATTTTTATGTTCTCCGTTATTTGTATATCTTGTGTGATTCCTTGTGTATGTTCCTTTGTACTAATACTCTGGCACAACAATTCCGTGTGGGATCAATGAAGTTCTATCTTGTCTTTTATTAAATGGCCTCAGTTTGGTGACTGGATTGACAAGCTAATGGCTAGTCTGAATGGGGCACGGACGAAATAGGAGATCCCCAACAGCTTATAATAACTCCCATTCCAACAGGAGTTCCGTATATGGTACATTATACGCACATAGACAAACTACAATAAATCATTCTACAGCAATGTCCCAGACAAGCAAAGGCCTTTAATAAACATTGACCTTGATTTATGTCCTTGACATTGAAGCTGGGGTGATGAAAAGTGTATGCAACACACCGTGAAGTCATGGCGTTTATGCGTTTTAAGTTTCGTTAAATTATCTCAAACAGATCAGAAATTAGTTAGCTCGTCAGATTGGTTGGACATCATCTTTAAGTCCAGTGTTTCCTCTACCATTATACACGCAGGGCGCCCCAACGTCAACAGAACCGAGCGCGCCGCCTACCGCACTGATGTCAACAACTGCCAGCACTGACGTAGCACTAAGCTAGCGGGGTGCAATACAGATGTGCTAGCCAAAAAGCAAAGAAGTAGTTCTCCGTTTCCTCACACTAAGCTGTCCCCACCCCCCGCACTCGAAAACTATTGATACAAAAACCGTGCAACACGGTTGTTTCTACGTCTACACCCTCCTAGTCGAAAAAATCAGGGAAGATATGAGCGCCCTGCCAAGGCAAGTAAACTACAGGAAACACTGAAGTCTAAAGCACATGTTCGAAGCACCATCTCCCAACAGGTAGAAAATTAATTATCAAAACAAGAGAAAGTTTACAGACGTACGGATGGAGAATGTACAATACCGCTATGCTGAACTATTGACAATAACATTGCACTAAGCCACATGTGTGATATCTAATATGTTTATTGCTGCTGCACTATGTGGCTGTGTCATGTATGTAACTACCTTACCATCATAATTCATCTCAAAGTTTCTCACTGCCAGTGTAGTTTATGTGCAATACATAGCATGTGAATTTAAGCTTATATTACTACCTTTGAAATGTTTGCCAGTATTTATACTAATTCATCCTACTTGCACTGTTATATTCTACCATGTTGTTGTTTACTATTTTTTCTTTTGGACCTTGTGTATATATTTCTTTTTCACTTTTTGGTACTTTATTTTGTACCCTTATTGAATGCTTTAGTATTTCTTTCGTTTTCTTTAAAGAATCAAATCGGTTCTTCTCATCGTAAACCTTTCATTGTATTGTTGACCTTGTGTTAACCTGCATATGACAAACTAACCAACATTAAAAATATGTCCACCTTTTAACAGGCGTATAAAAATGTACTTTTGAAAAAACCACTATAGTTATTTATTTTGAATTTTAATACCTCTAAAATGAAATATCTGTCCACCGCTGCATGACTAACATGTTTTATGTGGGATTTGTTGAGTGAAAGGCTTTTAAAGAGTTTGGGTTGAGCTGTAAAAACAGAAGTAGGAAGAAAAACCAAAAGCTTCATGTGCAAGTGACTCATGTCTCAGCCCAGCAGACATACATTTTCAACAGAAACTGTTATATGTCTGTATTTATCTGGTTGTGTGAAAGTTTATGAAGCATTCACACTATTGAGATCCATTATTTTTCCCGTACGTTTTTCAGCCTCTTTATCATTCCACAATTTTTGTGCTATTTCAACAAATCATAAATCAAAACATTCAGCTCATTCAGGAGAAAGATGCTATGACTTTTGGTATTGATGCAACTTTAGCTTTTTGAAATATTTAGCCTTCTTTGCCATTTTTTTCTCGTAAAAAATGAATTGAGCTCATTTTCCATTCTTCAAATCTTTAAATCTGTTAACCTTTTACTGCTCCTTTCACATTTTGTTCTGCTTCAGCTTCTTTCAGATTCCTTGTGCAAATTTAAACTTTTGTTGAGCTACTTTCAGCTGTTTTGTGCTTCTTTCAGATTATTTCTGCTAACTACGTTTGTGCTGCTTCTAACTTCTTTCTGCTAATTTCAGCTTCTTATGCTCCTTTCAGCTTATTTAAAAATGTTCAGCATTTTCTGCTATTTCAGCTACTATTTAGCGGTTTTATTGCTTCGTTCAGCCTACTCGGTCAAACGAGGGTTTTTTTTTTTTTGTTTTCTTACGGTAATTTAAGCTTCTTCTTGTGACAGTACCACCGGCTGCAGCTCTCCTCTCCAAGATGGCCGCTAATTACCACCAGCAGTCGGCCATCTATCTGATGAGATCCTGCACTGCGTAAGGCTGCAGTCAGGTGCTACTCTTCGCCGGAGCATTAAACCATCTATGGTATTTATGTCCCTGGCCGGTGGTTCTAGATTGTAGAAGATGCTTACTTTGTTTTTGTGCCGGCAGTTATCCAGCCTCCTTGGGTCCTGTCCAGCCCTGGTTCACCTTCGGTCCTGTTCCTTGATCCTCATGCCTTGCCCTCCAGCCACTCGCCTGCATTGTCTGTCCTGCCTGGTCCTTCATCTCTGGAGCCCAGTTTGGATTTGGCTCTGTGCCTCACCACCACGACCAAACCTGTCAGAGAAAAAAAAAAAACAACCGGATTAACTCTGCTCCTTCAACCAGACCCACCTGACCCTCTCCTTCCTCCTCAGGGCTCCAGCAGGTCAACTGTAAATGTTCAAGCGCTGTAAATAATACACACTGTTATTGTTTGTTTCTTTTACCCCATCTTGTCTCGTTTCCAGGTCTCATATCAATCAGAGTTCCCTGAATCACAACACTTCTACTGTTTTAAGCTTTTTTGCATTTTTTAGCCAATTTCAGCTGTTTTCAGACAAATTCAAGCTTTTTGTGGCAATTTATACTACTTTCAGCATAATTCACTTTTCTCTGCTAATTTCAGTTTCTTACGATTCTTTGTGGGAGGGAAATGGTGGCGCAGAGGTTACAGAAGATGGGCCTGTGATCAGAAGATCGCCAGTTCAACTCCCGGTACTGACAACATCAAAATGTGGGATGGGTGAAGCACCCACACCTGCCTCTCCACCCTCATTTGCCTCACTCTGGGCCCTTGAGCAAGGCCCTTTTCATCAGCTCCCCCGGGGGCCCTAGATAGCAGCTCTGGCTGGTGGCTCGGTGGTCTGTGGTTGTGTCAAGAAGGACATCCAGCGTAACAAAATGCCAACTCTTGAAGAAGGGATCAGCCAAAAGAAGAAAAATGCATCTTTCAAGTTATTTCTGCTACTTTCAACTTTTTCTGCCATTTCAGCTAGTATTTAGCTGTTTTTATGCTAATTTAATCTTTCAGTTAATTCCACATTTTTGGGCTCATTTCAGCTTTTTGTTTCCATCTGGTAGTTTAAGCTTTATTCGTTTTCAGCTTTTGCTAATTTGAGCTTTTTTTTTTTTTTTTTTTTTTTTTTTTTAGCAAATTTCCTAAATTTTCTGCTAATTTCTGCTAATTTAAACCTACGGTAATTCAGCAAGTATGTGCTCTTTCTGCTTTCTTCTACAATTTAAGTTACATTTCAGCATGATTTCTTTTAGCTAATTTCAGCTGTTTTTCAGCAAGCTCTGCAATTCACATTGCACTTTGGACGGAAATGCATTTTCTGTAGTTTCCTTTCCCCCGCTGTGTTCAGAATGTTATTTATTCGCTCCAACACTTTGGTCAGAAGGTGCGTAAGCAGCAGTCTGTAACAGCCTATAGGTGTGGGGGCTATAAAAAGCAATTAGATGACATTTCTGTCTCGTGTGTAGGATCTGAGCAAGAAGCAGGCTCACTCTGCAGAGCTGAGGCTCATAAATCCTGGCTGTGCGGCGGCGCTCCTCCTGCTCCGTCATGAGGCATTGTACCGAGGTGTTTATTTGTGCTTTATAACTTAACTGCACTCAAACAGCCGGCAAATTGGGCTTTATTTTTCTGATTTACTGCTTTGTTCTGCAGCCGGAACAGCCTTGCTCCACTTTGTTTACCACCGTTGCTGCTTCGCTCCCAGTTACTTCAGACTCTGTCTCTGCCCCTTTTGTTTTCATAAGTGTGCTAAAATTTGATATTTTATAAATATTTGATCTCAAATAATCAGGATAAACTTCATGTTCCGTGTGTTTGACACTAAACCAGCTGCAAGTCCATTCTGGACCTCTCAGACTTATAAAATGTGTCTGACTGGTTTGTATTTGGTCTATAATTTGCTCTATAGAGACTTAGCAACAAAGCTTTGGGATCCAGATATTCTATCAATCTTATGCAATCAATCTTATGCAACTGCTTCATCTGCTAAACTAAAATTAAAATGTTTGTGAAACACTTTTCCTGACTAAATTAAAGCAACAGCGCCCTGTCCACACAGTTTTTTTTTTTTTTAGCACTGTGCTGCATTTTCACCTCCAGCTCACACACAAATGGTGTTTTTGGACAGAAAAACTGACTTTTTTTAAACATTATCCCATGACAAAACAAACAAACAAAAAAGTTTGGAGTTTGAAGATATTTTAGGCACGCTGCTGCGCTGTTAATAAAATTAACGTGTTTCTAAAGTCATTCTGTAATATTTAAGCACTCAGTATCAGCAAGTAACCGAACTGAAGAACTTGTACTCAGTCTAAAAAAAATAATTGGGACACTCCTTGTTAAAAGCATCTCTGAAGTAGAAAGTTTCCAATTTGGTCGTGATAACAGGCAAAAAATTGATTTGTAAGTTTATTATGTAAAGTTCCATAATGTGTACAGGGGGGAAATTACTATGATGTTATAATAATTATTATTATTAATTAATTAATTAAACTAAAACAGTTACAAGTCAGATCAAGTGTTTTTTCTTTCTTCTTGGAAAAAAAAAAAAAAAAAAAAAAAAAAAATCTCTGTCCATGTCTGAATAACTTGTATTTGATTGGTCCAATCAAAGAAGAAAATATGACATGTTTGTATTATTATTATTATTATTATTATTATTATTGTGAAGTGGTGGCACAGAGGTTAGAGAAGGTCAGCCTGTGATTGGAAAGATACCAGGTCGTGATCAAAAGGTCACAGGTTCAAGGCTCCGGACCAACAACATCAAAATGTGGATGGGATAGGTGAAGCACCCACACCTGCCTCTACACCCTCATCTGCCCTACTCTGGGCCCTTGAGCAAGGCCCTTAACCGCCACCATCTCTCCCCCGGGTGCCCTAGATGGCAGCTCTCTGCTCCACACAGAGGGCTGTGGTAGCTCAGTGGTATGTGACTGTGTCAGGAAGGACATCAAGCGTAAAAATAATCACCAAGTCTGTGCGAGTTAATTCATTGTGGCGACCCCTGATGAAGAAAGAAGGCAAAATGTATTATTATTATTAATATTATTATTATTATTATTATTATTATTAATAATTGTAAACTTCATTGTGAATCAAAATAACTTATTTTTCAAGAATGTAAAAAAATAAATGAAAAAAAAAAAAAAGATTTTTTCTAATATTTGTAGGTTTCTTAAATAAAATGTCATTCATATTTAGCGACTCCAAGTTGAGGCTGCTGTTAGCTAGCTAGCTATTAGCATGGTAGCATTAGCATGGATGTTAAATGTGATTATAACCTTCAACATTGTTAGTCTCAACTTGCATCTCAGGTCTGATGCTTGTTAAAAAAAAGTACTTAGCATTTGGAGAGGCTGCTTGAATGAAGAACTTTGTTCTTTAACCAAACCTTTAAAGGAACATTTTAATCAGATATTCTTCAAGTGTGTATGAATTAATTATTACAATGATCATCGCTCTTTAAATCAGTGGATTTAGAATCGAGGGGCTCAGTAGACCATGTCTAATGCTGCTTCAGAGGAATTTCCAGTCTGGTACAGTTCTAAGGGCAGCTTTGAATAGTGATCGGATTTAAAGATGAATTTGTAATAACCAGCTATTAGATGCTACATTATTGGCCATAAAAAGGCAGCAGCTGAGCCTTGTTCTCTACCTTTGTTTTTGGTTATATTAGATCGTTAAAAAAAGATGGACTGAATTTCGTCCCATCCACTGACGCCAAACTAATCGTCTGAGTCTGTAAAGGTCAGTAAATGAAGAATTGATCAGTGGCCATTACCAGTAGAGAGAATAAGGGAGAGCCTGAGTGATGGACATGCATTACCAGGAACAATCATAGAAAGCAGAAATATTGGCTCTGGATAAACTTTTCTTTACGCTGACCGAGGTCAAAGCCATACCTCGAGGTCAGGACAACAAAATGGAGGCGAGTCAGACTCACCATCTCATGCAGGAGAGCAGAGATAAAGAGAAGGAAGCACGGTGAGGTGAAGAATAGACAGATATCAGAAGTCAGTGGGGAAATTACTGCAGAGCGAGAGACGGAGGACAGCACGGGGAGAACGGCAAAATGTCAATTCAACGCGTTAAACACACAGAGAGGAAGGGGTGGGCGGGGGAAGAGTGGGGGATCAGTGTTTGTATCTAAGGTGTGCGGGTATACATGCAAATGTTGGAAGGTGTGAAAGGTGATGTGGTTTTAAACTGGTTGCAGTTTGCTTTAAAAAGAGGCAACCAAGGAAGTACCAGATTTGGAAGCAAGAATAAAGAATTAAATTCAACAACTACCAAAGTCTCCAGAGCTTAAATTAGTTATTTCTTATGTCTTGTAAGACATTACTTCCCCATCTTGGTAGAAGGATTTAACTTGGAAAAACCATCCCTCCATACTGTGAGGTTAGTGACTTCAATTTTGGAAGCATATGAAAGTTCCCTTTCAAGAATTAGGTTGCAATGGCAAAAATCCAAGATGGCTGCCATTATAAATGTACGACCATCTTTTGATCTGGATAACTTAAAATATGCAATGTTCTGACCTCCATTTTGGTGTGTAGCTTTGTCTAGGGGCAAGAAAGATCACTACCAAAAATTAGGTTTCCGCGTTAGATTGCGTTTCCTAAAATTATTGAGATGACTGAAGAATAATCTAAGGTAGCCAAGGCCACCATCGGCTACCCTATGGCCCTGCCATTATGGCTAGGAGGTGGATAAAATTGGTCACCACTGCTCACCAGGATCCATCACTCTGTGCCACACTGAATTAAAATATATATACT
>JARVLU010000001.1:24412722-24424488 GCA_031762415.1 Simpsonichthys santanae
GAGCTGAATACAGCATCTCAGACTGAGGAAGTCTTTCGGACGAAAGACGAAACGTTTCTACAATTTTTTTTTTTTTGATGCTTTGTTTTGTTTGTCGAATGTCCAGAGGACCAGACTTAGCTTTTTTAGATAATAATGACAAATTTCACCAGAGTAGTGAATTATTGTGGTCACTAGAAGACAAATGTGGATGACGATGGACAAATAGAAATAAAAAAATGAATGAAACCTTAAGAAAGTACAACTACAACTGCTTAACGTTTGATTAATCAAGTTCAAAGTGACCACCAAATTTTAGAAAACACATAAGTGTCTAGAATATACTCAATTTAACAGCAAAATGTGTGTGTGCTTGTAGCTGAGTGTCATTCACAGCATGTACTTTTAATACCATTCACTGGACAAAATACCTAAAACAGTGTTCCTAGGTCAGTCACCTTGGCAGGGCGCTCATCTCTTCTGTGATCTTTGTCAATGGTAACGGAGACACACGTGTTCCATTCTGTTTGTGCTGACAGTTGTGGGGGAGGGGGTTGATGGAAACAGCTCAGCATGTGGGAAACAGAGTGCTACCTATGTAGCTTTTTAGCTAGCACATCTGTATTGTGCTCCGCTAGCTTAGCACTATGACAGTGTCATCAGTTGTCGAGGGGGAAAGGGGCCAGTTCGGGAGGCAGAGCGCTAGGTTCTGTTGACAGGGTGAGGCGCCCTCCTTGGATTATAATAAACACCGTAAAATAAGCGTGAATTGTTGGGAGTCAACCATGTTTGTTACCAGAATATCTCATGAACCACTGGACACATTTAATGAAACCATCAGAAAGCACATTTACAATTGATTTACAACATTTAAAACTGACACTAATGAACTTTTAATACATTCTAATTCAAGGGGGATGCTACAGCATAAGAATATTTTAATTTAAACTTTCAGCATTAAAGATGGCAGGTGATATGGGGCCGAGATGGGGTAGAGGTAAGGCAGCCGACCTGGGACCCGAAAGTCCCAGGCTCCAGCCTTTCCCACATGCTGTAGTGTCTATGAGCAACATACCTAATCCCTAATTGCTCCCCGGGCACTTACATAGCAGCCCACTGCTTCGCCTGTGTGCATCCCAGGTGCGTTAGATTAAATGCAGAGAACTAATTTCAACATTGTATGGGAACATACAATGATAACACATAGCACTTGTATGCATTATTTGTTAGGTCTTATAGGCCTTTAAATTGCTTATTTATTTATGACTAAAAAAAGGAGGAAGTGTGTGAGTGATAAAGTACTGTGTGGTGACTTCTCCATATGGGACACGTGTCATCATTTAATATTAATTTGACAGATTTGTCTCGTTAACTGCTGCACAGATCTGCACCGACGTTTCTGTAAACGCACACACCACCCTGCTGCAGCCGTTCAAAGGAGATGCATGTTTAAATTAGCGGGGCTCGTAATGTGAAGCATATGCTAAAACATATACACACACAGATGCACAGAAATCCAGAGTCACAAACACACATGCTGTAGAACGGGAGCTTCAGGCACTTCAAATGACAACGTCAAGAGCGTCCAATTACTACTGCGACTGATCTCCTGTTTCCCCCTGCTTCAGTCACGCAGACATGTCTCCCGGTGCTGCCATATGTCCAAAGGTGCTGAATGCATAATGAAAATCCACATATATGCTGCCTCTCCAGACAAATACACCCACTTATTCACACATGCACAGACAGTTGGGAACCCCCCACTCCTTCCTTGTGAGGCATATTTGAATGAAGGCACCTCTCTGAGGTCTGGTCACTTCAGGCTTCTTCCAAGCAATAAGAAAATCCACTTTTTCTTCTCTTGACCATTTCTACCACTTTGTAACAGCGGTATTTCCCTCTTTTCAGCAAGATTTAGTTTGACAATTTTAGTTTAAAAACAAGTGTGAAAAGTGTTTGCTTACGGCTGACCTGTTGGCTTTACATGGTACCATCGAAATCAGCATCAGATCTGGTCAGATCTGATTGGTCAGCTCTAACTTGTCTGTTCCGATTGGTCAACACTGATTGGTCAAATCTGGTCAACTGATTGGTCTGTCCTGATAGGCCAAATCTGATTGGTCTGTTCTGATAAGCCAACTCTGATTGGTCTGTTCCGATTGTTCAATTCTGGTCAACTGTGGTCAGATATTTATGCAAAAAAAAAGTGTGTCCATTCAGATGACATGACGCTTGGTGCATATTACTGGTTCTGGAGAAACCAAAGATCAAACCAGTTGGTCAAAAGAGGTGTCAATCAAAAGGGCTTACTGTATTTATATAGCCAGTTGGACACTGTGGTATTTAAATGCGTAACCCCTGGTAAACTCTACGAGCCTCTGAATCCAAATTTATGTCAGAAGGGCCTGTGGGTGGCCACCACCAGTCTGAAAGGATGTTCTGTTAAACAGTTATCAAAAGTTAAAAAGTGAAGATGTAACACAATCTGCTGGTTTCCTTAGACAATTTTTCCCCAATAGGTGTTGAAACGCCTATTGGGTAACACCTATATTGTGTAATCATTGTGAATGTATCGTTTTCTAATTGGGATTAACTGAAAAATGTGTGAGCCTTAGATGCGTATTACTGTCAGCCTTAGCCTGAGGTATATCAATAATTTTGAAAAATCATGTTGAAGTTGGGAAAAAAAAGTCAAAGTGATAGTTTTCTAAAGCTCGTGCAGCTCTTTAACACGATTTAGGGGACATTTCTCACTCCAACCTGAAGCAAGATCAAGCACTCATTCTGTTATTACCCCCACACTCACCACCTCCACTTGCTGTGTTGTTCCATACTGATCCAAATCTGCTCATCTGATCATCAAGTCTATCAAACATTAAAAATAAATAAAAATCTGTGTTCCAGTGCTTCTTGGTCTAAGCTTGATTCTTTGATTCATATTTAGTAAGGGTCACGTGTCAGCCATCATTACTTGGGTTAAAAACAGTAGGCAGGGGCACTTTAAGAATATGATGCCACCGTGTTCCAAGTTTAAATGTTCCTTAGCTACTCTGGAGTTGTTTTTTTTTTTTCTCTCTCTCTTCTAGAAGTTCTGGAATGCGTCATACCTTGATCCAGAATCAGGACATGTACATTGACCCTCCCTGACAAACATGCAATGTCTGACATAAGTGTAGGGATTCAGCCTTTTCTGCCAGCACCAATGAGCAGCAGCTGAGGTTGATCTCCTTAATGAGCTGCAGGGGTATAAAAGACTGCATGAGAGCTTCCTTCCTTGTTGGAGCATTGCATAACTTTTTTTCATTCAATCGTTATTTATACAGTTTGATCCCATTGATCCACAGGGACTCATTTACAAGAGGGATTCTTGGTAGATGAGAACTCTTGGTAGATGCTTGCAGCTATCTCTTGGTATTGATAAAGAGAAATTTATACTTGCCTTGTTTTCTCCTTGTGCTCCTGGTGTCTAAACTCCTGAGTTCTACCCTGGATCCCTCATCTATCTCCTCATGCCCACAAGGGAACCATACCTACCTTCAGCTGCTCGGCAGCCTTTCCACCATTAGCCCAATTACTTACATCTGCCTGGAACCATTACCCTCTTCTCAAAATGTTGAGGTCTCCTCTTCCAGTAAGATTTCTCCCACAACAGATTCATAATCAACGCAGCTATTTCCCTCGACTCACCTTACCTTCCTCCCTCCTCAGGTGGTCCAGGTTCCCCTGCAAATAGTGCCATTAATACTTTCCACTCTAAATAAATCACAGTAAATCGTAGCTGTGCTGAGTCCGTTTTCCTCCAGTCTGGTTCTCATTGGGTCTTACCTCCTAATCCTGATATTAAGAAAAGGTGACCGTTAACTGGTCACAATACAGTCCAATAATGGGTTGCTTTACCTGCCAGAATCGGCTAACTGAGATGAACCAAAGATTTGCGGCGCCATGATGTGTCTAAATAGGATTTTGACTTATGCAAAAGAACTTACCGGAAGTGGTTTCAGTATCAAATTAGGACGCCTCCTGGGCATCTCCCTTTGGAGGTTTTCGGGCATGTTCCACTGGGAGGATACCCTGAGGCAGACCAAGAAAATACTGGAAGGATTAGATCTCCTTTCTGGATTTGGGGACACCATGGGATCCTTTAGGAATAACTAAAGAGTGTCACAAGGGAGAGGGATGTCAGGATTCCCCCCTGGACATGTTGCCTGTTGGAAGGAGTTTTGTCTCCATAAAATAGATGTTTGTGTTTTATCTACAGTACTGAAGCTCTGTCATAAACAGAGCTTGATGAGTGAAAAAGCAAAAGTCTGAATAAAACCTTAAAACAGAAGGCAAAAAAGCATAAAAGGCATAGACTTACTTTGTAAATGTTTGTTGCGAATCATGTGTGGCCAGTTTCCTGCCACATAAAACACCCGACCTGACATTTTGTGTTCTTTTTTTGTTCCTAATCAAAATATTGGACTGTCCATTTTATTTTATTTATTTATTTATTTATTTTTTGCGTGGGTTTTCAAGTTGACGCAGACCAACTCCCAAGTTAGAAGCTGCTGTGGTTTTGTTGAATATTAATAAGCTGCTGGTAAGCATTGTTATGGACCTGAGTTCAGGAGAAAAATACGAACATATGGAGAGTGGAAAATATGCCACAGACTGGAGAATAAAGTGGACTTAATAGAGGCGGCCAGAGGTGTCATTTGAGACACACACAACCCTCCCACCTCTCCTCCACACTTCACACACACACACACACACACACACACACACACGTCTGGACACACATGAAGAAATGTGTTGGCTCATTCGCACACCAACATTTAGTCTGGCCTCATTTCAGCTGCTCGCCACTCACCCTCCCTTAACTCCGTCTTTCTCCAACACACACACACTGCATCTCTCTTCTCTGGCCAGGCAGTCGAAGCAGGGTCAGAGTTCAACTCAGTAATGGAGTCACTCCAACCTGGCGGTGTCAGGTAATACACAGAGGGGGAGGCGTGTGATTGCATGCATGTCTGTGTGGGGTGGCTAAAATGGGGCCGAGCTGAATGACCTAAATTGTGGCGGCAACCTTGAATAGCTCAGGTGGTACATGATGAAAATTACCAGAAAAAGGAGCTATATGGAGAGGGAGTACAAGACGAAGACGAAGTGGGGAGAGTGGGTGAGGCAGACACAGAACACCATGGTAATGCATGTCCTTAAACTGATTTCAGTTGTTTTCAGAACAAGGTGTGGTTCTGTCATCTCGGCATGGCACCGCTGCTGATTGAAGGCTGGTAAAGGTCTGCACCCATGTGTCCACACTTCTGGGACTGTTTGAGAGAAACGCTCTGATTCGTCGCTGCACAAACGCATACATTATGGGCACTGTACGCTTTCTTACCTGCAGGTAATCACGTATTTCTGAAAGCGTATTCTGCTCCACTTCAGTGTGAGTGCTTGCAGGGAGCCATGAGAGCCGGAGCTGCTGGCCATTTCTTAACGCCTCTGATTAGTAATCAGTCAGCATTGTGCCTGAATGCAAATTGTTAACAGGGCTGATGGACCTCATCAGAGCCACAATCCAACCCTTATTTGGCCTAGTAAATTTCTGCTTGAGTACATTTAAATGCATTCCGGCAGGAGGTCACATGATTGGGCGATGGACACATAAACCACCATGACACCGGTTGCACATCCAGTGATCCGTGCTGCCATCTAAGATCTGAAATCAGATGTAACCGAATCAATAAATATAAAATTTTCTTGAATATGTTGGAAATCATGTCAAGTCTAGTCGAGAACTTCACACGTCAGTGCGACTACCATCTGTTTCTGTATTCCAGATTAGGAGGAAAAAATCCTATTGAAAATATATTTTCAGTTGTTAAAATAAATTTGAATTAAAAATATTTTTAGAACATTTTAATTATTTACTAATGTTAAAAGGATCTCTGACTACATGCACATATAGGCCTTGATGCATTGATTCTCTATTCTACTAAAAGTTGTTGTTTGTGACAGGTGAAAAGTTTCAATTGCTTAAAAAAAATTATTTATTATTTTTTCCCTGGGGACAATGCCATTATTTTATTGGCACAATGCATTCTGTGGCAATAATGTACAGTGTGAAATGGTGACTAAAGCACAAAGATTGTTAAAAGTTATATTTTATCAGAATCAGAATAAGCTTTATTATCATTGCACCAAGATACAACGAGAACATGTCCATACAGCAATCCAAAAGATGGGCAGAGTGCACGTAGCTGCTGCTATATAGCGCGGTCTTCTAATCCTTTTCAGAATACATTTTTTAGATAGACAAAGGGACAAAGCCATGAGGAGAGGGGTATTGGCATTTTAAAAAAGATCTCTTCTCAACATGTCCTAACAGGACATGATTTAAGAAATAAAAAATAAAAAAAATCTGCTAGCAAGCACATTTATGAAAATGTTATATGCATTTACGACAAGGTGGCCCATGAGATAGTCCACTGTCCTGCTCAAATGATGGCCAGCCGGCACAGTTCTGATAAGCCTTCACGGGTGCGACAAACAAAGTTTTTCCTTAGTTTACACATTTCTTAGTAGAAATTGATAAGACGGCCTTTTTCGAGTCCAGCCGGGGAGACAGATTCAGATATCAGAATCAGAATAAGCTTTATTATCATTGCACCGAGATACAACGAGAACATGTACATACAGTTATCCGAAAGATGGACGTAGTGCATCGTAGTGCAGATATCCATAATTGTTAACTTATTCATGCAGAATATTTTTTCCTTGTCAGCCTTTGAGTCTGTACTGATAACTTTCCAAGGTCCGAAAAGGCCAGATTAGGGTGCATTCTGCTGGTCCGTGCTTACGAGCCTCTTCAAGGCCATTTCCATGCTGACGAGTCCCAAAGCCGCAGGTGGCCTGTGATTCAAATCACATCCAACTTACGTTTTAGATCAGATAAATATTAGCTCTGGAACTAACATGTGTAAGAGTTCCAGCATTTTCCTTTACAGCTCTTCTACACCAGAGGGCGCCAACAGATCCACACCTGAGGATCATTCGCTTGATGGAGGAGCAAGGAGTGCTTAAGGCAGCTGATGACTGCAGACGCTGGTGCATTTTCTGCCTTTCGGTAGTTGTGTTCCTTGCCTAGACCTTGTTCCTAGTGTTTTGTGCAAAAACTAATATTACTCTCTTATAGCTTGACTCCTGTGATCCTCCTGAGCCTTGGACCTCCCTGTTTACATCCTAAGCCTCCTTCTAACCTCTCCAATGTTCCCTGCCTTCCACCACTCACCCAACGTTTGTAGACCCTTTGGAACCCTTAGGATTTCACCCTGCGACAACCCTGCCTACTTTAAGTAAGAAACTGAACTTTAAGATCAACCTTCCAGAGGAGCTTCCCATTAACACTGTTCCCTACTCTCCAGGGTTCCAGTCCAGGTCTAAAGATCCAGCACACAAACTGTACAGTACTATCTCACTTTTGTAAATACCGGTAAACACTATACAAACTTTCTCCTGGTCCTGAAGTCGTTGTTCCCGTCACTTACAATCTGGGTATAAAGTCAAACCTTACAATGTAATACATTGTAGCTCTGGTGCTAACATCATATTAGCTCTGGAGCTAACATCATATTAGCTCTGGAGCTAACATCATATTAGCTCTGGAACTTACATCATATTAGCTCTGGAGCTAACATCATATTAGCTCTGGAACCAACATCATATTAGCTCTGGAACTAACATCATATTAGCTCTGGAACTAACATCGTATTAGCTCTGGAACTAACATCATATTAGCTCTAGAACTAACATCATATAAGCTCTGGAACTAACATGATATTAGCTATGGAGCTAACATCATATTAGCTCTAGAACTAACATCATATTAGCTCTGGAACTAACATCATATTAGTTCTGGAGCCAACATCATATTAGCTCTAGAACTAACATCATATTAGCTCTAGAACTAACATCATATTAGCTCAGAACTAACATCATATTAGCTCTGGAACTAACATCATATTAGCTCTGGAGCTAACATCATATTAGCTCTAGAACTAATATCATATAAGCTCTAGAACTAACATATTAGCTCTGGAACTAACATCATATTAGCTCTGGAACTAACATCATATTAGCTCTAGAACTAACAGCATATTAGCTCTGGAACTAACATCATATAAGCTCTGGAACTATCATCATATTAGCTCTGGAACTAACATCATCGTAGCTCTGGAGCTAATATCATATTAGCTCTGAAACTAACATCATATTAGCTCTAGAACTAACATCATATTAGCTCTGGAACTAACACAAAAGCTGAGATATTGCTTCCTTCTCCTTTCTGTCAACATTCTATGGTTCAAATTAAAGGGCTGAATGTCAGATAATCTCCAAGATTAGCATTCAAGCTGAACGGAGATTGCACTGCAGCAACCTGTCTAGGTCATTTACCCAGAATGCACTGCAGTATAAATAAAAAGATGACATCCATGTGTCATTAGTTTTTAAGAAATTATAAAAACTAAACTGCCTACAGTATTTTAACTGTCTTGTTTTTATATCTGAATTGTTTATCAAATAAGTTATATTATTCCAACTAATCTGAGGTCCTTTTAAAATCTCCAGTTTGACTCTACTTTAAAAACTGTGCTAACATATTTTTATTATTAAAATGTTTATTACAAAATGTTTTGCCAAATCCACTCTGTCCGTTTTTTTGTTTTTTTCTAACCTTCAGTTCTTCCAACATTTGTCTGGTCTAAGTTTTGGTCTGATGTTTGAACATTTTTCACACATGAAAGTCCTACAGTTTAATTAATGGACGGGTCCAAATGTTGGAGTTATTATTCGTCAGTCTGACTCGCTCTGAATGATGGATGTGTGCGAGTTTGATTCATTGCACAGTGGGTAGTTGTGTGAGTGACTGAGAGAAAGTTTATGAAGATGACCTTATGAGGAACCCTTTGAACCGTTTTCACACAAACCATTCATGAATTTACATGACTGTCGAGTGAAGTGCAACCCTTAGATGATGTATTGTATGTAGCTATATTTGGTATGATGGTCACATTCACAGAGCTTCTTAATATTTATGTCTACATAAAGCAATAAAGCAGATATCCTAAAGTTTGGTTCTGAGAAGCTATTTTTTCATATATAAAATGATTAAACTTTAATTCCTTTAGGATTACTTTTTTTTTTTGTTATTTTTTTTTTTATATCTATCTATCTATAATTCATTTAGGATTACTTTTGTTATTTATTTTTTATATCTATCTATCTATCTATATATCTATAACTACATAAAGGTAGTCCTCGGTTTATGTTCGAGTTCCGTTCCTACGCATTGAACGTAAACCGATTTGAACGTAAACCAGAGCTCATCCCACGTGGCGGCCGTAAGTCCGGATTTTTGCCTGTAAGTCGGAAAAAGAACGGTAAATGTTGTTTTAAACACTTTTTTTCAATGTAACAACAACAGCGTACTTAAAATACAGTTTTGCTGTATTTCCAAGCAGATAGTTAACACAATACCCTCAAAAAAAATCAAAAAACACAGGATAGGAATAGGAATGTAGACCGACCGGTAAACAGAGAGCTTTGCCTTACAGCTCAGCTCTCTCTTCACCACAACAGACTGGCACAGAGTCCACAATACTGCAGATGCTGCATCAATCCATCTGTCAACCTCATGCTCCATTTTCCCCCAACTCATGAACAAAACCCTGAGATACTTGAACTCCTCCAATTGAGGCAGAACCTCACCCTCGACCCAAAGAGAACAATCCACCCTTTTCCGACTGAGGGCCATGGAGTTATGGTTTTGTACATTATGTAAATACCTCAGTTTGGAGAAACAGAGTACTGTATATGATTGACTGGATATCCAAACTAACAGCTAGACCTATGCAAAAAGTTACTGTCTTAAAACAACTCCAGTCTCAACAAGAGTACCGCATACAGCACATCATACACCCGTCAACAACTATTGCACAGCAATCTACAACAACGGTCCAAACAAGCAAATGACATGTATTACATTTGACTGATTTGTGACTTTGACCTTGAAGCTGGGGTATTGATAAATTTATGTAATACTTTGTCTAGTGATGATGCATACTTATTTCAAGTTTAATCAAATGATCTTGAGCAGATCAGAAGTTAGAGCTAAGAAAACAAAGTTTGCAGAAATACGTAGACAATACCATAATAGATCCTGCCTTTGACGGGAATAACAGTACACCACAGTTAATGTAAACTATTTTATAAATGAGCATGCATCAGGGTATTTTATAAACTTCACAATGTCAGTTTGCCATTAAATGGTTATTTGCATAGAATTGTTTATTTTAAGAACTAATATTAGCAACAGTTAGCTAGTTAGCTTAATCACTTCTTGTACAACCTTGGGGACCTTGATATACAAAATTTGCAATATTTATACATGAATACCCATGTATTCTGAAACTGACTGCAGTGTAAGGGTTTATAAATTAGTTTCTGAATGAACTGTTGTAATTTTTTTCAAGTAGGAGTCGTTTTAAGAAGGCAGCAATGGTCCCTTCCCCCCAATTGTGGTGTAGCTTGAATTAGCCATTAGCTCATCTATTTGATCAGAATTCACCTGAAGTTGTTTAAAAAGCTAAAATACATAAGAAAATAAAAATTTAAATCTTTCCTTTTTTTATTTATTTTAAAAGACAAAAGTTTTTGGGGAGCGGGAGTTACAGTTCGTTTTATTCTGTCATTCTTTATTCCCCTCCCCCACCTGTGCCTGTGTGTAGATATGATGGTAGCGAATCATCGAGGGATTTCTGTCCGTTAACCACTGATAGCACCATAACAAACACACTTCATTAAACCCCAAACTCATTCATCAGCTGCCTGCTTACGTCCTCTATAAGAGCTTGGTTTAGACCTGAACCAATTATTTACAACCAACGTGCCCCCCCCCCCACCCCCCCCGCCGAAGCGCCCTGTCTCAAATGGATTGTTTATTTGGAATTCTGCGCAGACGCTTGTTTGATAAATGCACAAATTTGAAGGAAAGAATTACTTTCTGACACAAAGACATCACGCTACAAACCTGAGCGTGACTTGGCAAACCTTATAAGATATACTGGGGAGTGCACAAAAAAATAAATGCACTGTTTTAAAATGTCAGCTTTGTTTTATGTGACGTTGACTAATAAATTGGTTTATGTGCTTCTGTTAGCCAGGATGCTATGTTTCTCCATTGTTCATATTTTCTATGGTTTTGTTTACGGTACTATGGATATGTCCAGAAGTGGTTCATGTTTATTATACAAATGTTTAAAACCTAAAAGTAATTCCACTCAGCTCACTGGAACAAACCCAAGCAGAAACTTAAAATAAATGTAAAAATGAAGTGTCTTTAGAGAACAGAGGAACTTTTACATGAATAATAAAGTACTGGTAGCTGATCAGAGCAGACCCATTGACAAAAGGATTGAGATCGACAACAATGCCTCACAAAGAGCTTAAAGATAAAACAGGAACTTCTACACATTTATTTTTACTCAAATCATATATGCCTTCATTGCTTTACAGAACATTTTGTACACAACGTGGTTCAGAAAACTGATTCATTTTTCCTTTGTAACAATGAAAAATGTTTTGATTCCTGTCTCAAAATTTTCAAAAAAGTTCAGAGAATTTATCATTTTAAGGGAAAAATATGTTGTTTCAAAATTTCATGGCGTCAACAAATCCCAAAAAAGTTTGGACAAGTCCATTTTTACCACTGTGTGGCATCCCCCCTTCTTCTTCCAACACTCA
>JARVLU010000001.1:24435934-24445976 GCA_031762415.1 Simpsonichthys santanae
ATATAATGTCCCTACTTTGCAGCTTTTCAACTATTACGGGGGTGTCTGGAAAACAACCCCAGTGATAATTGAGAGACTACTGTATTTAAAAATAAAGTCCCAAATAATGGAGTTTTCCCAAATCAAATTCTACTTTTTGATTGAGAAATTATTAACAAAACAATCCTGCGCTCACAGATGTCCAAGTCCTCTCTGTCCGACACACACCAATTAAATTGGTGATTATTAATTACACTTTATTGTGAAAATAACCTTGCCTGGTCACTCAGCCTGTGAATGTGCCATCATGAACCAGCTGGCTGCACATGTATGTGTGTGTAAGTGTGTGTGTGCGTGTGAGCAGCATGTGGTAAAGGGCAGGTGATTGCAGTTTCCTGCATGTCGTGATGAGATGACTGTGTACGTGAGGCTTGATCTCGTGTGCAACCGGGCCCCGTCCCCTGATGTGTCCCCGAGCTCATTCTGACGCTCCATTGATTTGTATGGAAATAGTGCGTGCTCATGTCGCCCTCCCCCCTCTCGCTCATCAGCGCCCAGCTGCAGGACGCTTTCCTTTGATTGTTGAGATTCATGTGATTGTGCACGAATAGCAGCGAGACAAGCTTCGGACCGGCTCCTGCTCCCAGAAGAACATTGCCGGGCGCCTGAACGTGCGTGCAGACGCAACGTGTTGGAGTTTCAATACAACTGTGTGAACTCACATCTGTCCCGTGGCGCCGCCGCCGATCAATCCTGGAGCTGTTAATTCACGCGCCACCTCTTTCGTTTTATCCACACCCCGGTGAACTTGTCCTCGCCGAATCTACTGGGTGAGATATGAAGCCCAGAGGCTTACATCCTTCCATCACCGTCGTCTGCCCTTTTGTTTACCAGGCATTCCTCCTCATCTTCCTCCCTGACATTATGATTCAAACCAGCTCTCTCTGTTCTCCGTCCCTCTGACCGCCTTTCCTCACTCTTTTTTCCCCTTTTCAGTTTAATTATACTCCTGTTCAAATGTTTTTATGCGATTCTTTTATTTAAAAGATTTGCTTTGCTTCCTTTTTGTTTTTGAGTGTTCTGTCTAAGTCACGACCCTATTCTGTTCACGCGCTCATCACTAAATGACAAACCAGAGACAGCTTCCGCCTCTTAAAGGCCAAAGCGAAATGTGTGCAGCTCCATCTCCCTCTCCCAGGTCTTTTACTACTCAAACAACGTGGGCATTTTTATGTTCGTCAACCCCTCACTCCGTCAGAAGCAAGACATAAAGTCCATGCTCAATAATCCAGGTATACAATCCAACAATTTTCAGTGCTGAAACGTTTCAGCACAAAAAAGACGTAGTGACGCCATTCACTGTGGAAAAAAAAAGGCCACATGTGAGGAAAAGGTCTTAACACGACACTTTTTTCCCCTCCTATTTTCATTTTCCTTGTTAAAACATTCCTTTATGTCCTTATGCTTCTTGGGTTCAGATATTTTGACTACATGCTGGAAACAGAGTCAACTCATCTCCATCCATTATCTTTTACCCGCTTCTTCCTTTTCAGTTCGCGGGGGGGTCACTGGTGCCCATATCCAACAGTTGAGATGTACCCCTGCAAGATGTGGAGGACACCCTGGACAGGTCTCCAGTCCATAACAGGACACAAAGACAAACAAGACAAAAAAAAAAAAAAAAAAAAAAAAAAAAAAAAAAAAAAAAAAAAAAAAAAAAAAAAAAAAAAAAAACATTCACATCCTCACACCTAGGGACAATTTAGAGTCATCAATCAGCCTAACATGCATGTTTTTGGTCTGTGGGAGAAAACCAGAGTAGCCGGACAAAACCCACCCATGCACGGAGAGAACATGCAAACTCCACCCAGAATGGACCCCTGGCTGGGATTCGATCCAGCGACAACATCGTTGAGAGGTGCCAACTGCGCCACCGTGCCACCCAACTCATCTCATGATACACATTTTAATGAGCTGATGGCTGTTAACATATACGGCACATTATACACCCATGGACAAAATATTACTAGCCATCTATAGCAAAAACCTGGACAAGTAAAGACATTGTATAACCTTTGACCTTGATTTGTGACCTTGACCGTAGAGATGGGGTGATAAGATAATGCCACACAACTCCCTGGATCCTCATCCGTTGATGAGATAATTGATGCGTGTTTACAGTCGTGTCCGGTATCAGCTGGTTCTGAACGCTCAGAAGTGGAATTATTGTTAAGTCGGGTATTTGATGGACGGTAATGCATTACACCACTCCACCATCATGGACAGTTGAGTGCTTGCAGAAAAAGCCACTTAATGCAAACACTGCAACATGCACTCTATAAGTATCTTACTTATTTTTCAAAGTATCAGGCTTACATAGGCCTGATCACAAACAATAAATCAAATGATCACATGATAAATGAAAATTATGAACCTCGTTTAATTTATCAGTTTTATAGTTTCTTAGTATCTCTCTCGTTCTTCTGAAGACACTGTATGACAAAAGGCTCCACTCCGGTGCTCTCCACTGACCCCACCCCTTTCTCTTTTCTCTTTAAAATCTGTTTTAACCGTCCAAAATGGCATTTTTGGATTGTTAAAAGCAGCTAAACTGAGACGCTAAGCTATGAGCTAAGCTAACAGGCCAACCTCGAGAAAAAAAAATTGTCTTGTCGAAGCTCCAAAATTCACGTTTGAAACCTTTGCCTTCGAGTAAAACGTTGTTTTTCCCTGCAAAAAGAAGCTGAGAACTTGTTTACTGATTTTTTTTAATTTTTTTATTAAAAGCTTTGTGTGAAAAATGCTATGCTAAAGAACTCAAACCACAGAGCGTCCACCATTTTAAGAAACGAAAAACATGAAGGAGAGACAGCCTATGTCATGTCAAGGGGCCTCCTTCACATTTTTCTTAAAGAGACACACTGCTCGCTCCCTCACTATCCATCCTTTGGTTCAAACAGTATTATAATGCATTCCAGTGGTCAAAAAAGATACTACACACAAAAATTAACCAACATTTCTTCTTAAATTTGACAATCATTACTAAGTATTGTCAAATTTCAAAAAATATAATTTCTCACAATCATTTCAGAGACAATCGCCCATCAAAATTTTGTTATTGTGACAGGCCTATAGGATCACAACACAAACATTTGACATTAATGGTGGTAGCAATGTGGGATTTTGATCTGGCAACCCAAGTTTTGACAGGAACAACTAGATGCAGCCACAAACCAAAACAGAAGTTGGTCTAGGACTTATTTTTAAAGTTATGCTCACAACATTCACAGACAGACTGACGGACGGAGGATATTTGCAATTGCCCCTTTTTGTTCCATGACAGAGAACAATAAAATTGCCTAACTCTTTGCTAACGTGGCCTGAACACTGCATTATCTATGTTCACACATTTAATCATTCACTTCATGTTACTGGATGAAGAACGTGATGGACAGCTTGTCTGGGCTAGAATCTGAAGTCCAACAAATATGGGAACTTCAGGATGAGCTTTAATCACGCAAAATCTGTCACCGCTAACCCAAACCAGCCTAAACACGTTCAGTTCAGTTAATTAACTGCAGCAAATGACTTTCATATTTATCTGTGTTTCTAGCCTCTAGCTTTACTCGCGTGTTGATTTGAAACAGCAAGCAGTCCTGGTCTGAACATTGCCCCTCTGGCTTAGCTGATGTTTACTTGATCTCGTAGCTCCCGAGATTGTGCTCTGTGGAAGTATAAGTGAGAGGAATCATTTTAATATGCGCTAATCTTTCCTCATCCAACACAGGAGTGTTTTTAAAGGGAATCCGATAAGCTGACCGTCCTGAGAAGCATGCATCAGCGTTTCCTGCTCTTTGAATGTTTGTCTTTGTTTCACAATTAAAAGCTGCTTTTCAGAAGTACCAGGTGTAATAAAACTGTGGTTTTTGAGTTGAGAAATTAGAAGGAAAAAAATGCAGCGTGGATGCTGAGTGACTTTACTGAAATTTGCTGAAGAAACTGAAATTAAAAGTAGCAAAATACCAGCTAAAAGTAGTGAAATGCTAGCTTCAAACAAAAAGTAGATTAAATTGTAAATCAGGGTGTTTTGAACCACTTGAGGCCATCTCACGACCAGCAAACTGGGTTTTTTCCAGTCTAGGAGTGAGCCGTTTGTGAAATTCAGTTTGCTTTGGTGGGCTCCTCAGATTGAAGAAGTCCTTCGGATGAAGGACGAAACGTCTCAGCAACAAAAGAAACCATCCAGATGACCTGACTGAACATCGTTGGATTTATGCCTGGATTAATGAGCATGAACTTTGGTATCAGATTGTAAAGCTAACAGTTTTTCTGTGCCATTCAAGACCAAAGTGTATTGGTGACATATTAAATCAACTCATATTGTAAAAGAAAACCACCTTTTTCCAGCTGAGGAAAAGGGTGGACTGTTCTCTCAGGGTTGGGACTCTGCGCCGGTCTGTTGTGGTGAAGAAGGAGATGTTCTGCAAGGTGAAGCTCTCTGTTTACTGGTCAATCTATGTTCCTACCCTCACATAGTATCACAAACTCTGGGTAATGACAGAAAGAACAAGAATGTCCTAAATTAATTTTGTAAACATGGTACTTGGACTCTCCCTTACGACCTGCTGCTCCTCATCAAAAGGAGATGGTTGAGGCCTTCAAGTATCTGTTAAGGATGATCCCTGGATGCCTCGCTAGGGAGATTTTTCATTAATGTCCAAACTGGAGAAGACCCAGTTGGCTGTGGAGAGAAACGGCTGGTCCACCCTGCTCAAACTGCTTCCCTCGAAACTCGAGTCCAGAGTAAGCAGAAGATTCCAGATGGATGATTTCATCTTCTGCTTCTGCCTGCTCCCTTCTTCAGGGGTCGTCACAGTGAACTAACTCGCACAAAGACTTGGCAATTATTTTTACATCGGATGCCCTTCCTGACACAATCACAGACCACCCAGAGTGGGGAAATGAGGGTGGAGGCAGGTGTGGGTATTTCACCTTTTCCCACCCACATTTTTTTGGTGTCGTTCCGGGGAGTCGAACCAGCGGCCTTCCGATCACAGGCCCACCTTCTCTAACCTCTGCACCATTGACCAGAAGATAACAGATGGATGATAATTATAAAAAAAATGTCATAGCACCTCATGTGGACACCATCTTGTAAACCTTTACATCAACAACTATTTCACATTTCAGACAGACTTCATTATTTTCTGCAGGGAAATGGAACATGCAACTTGTTCTTGTTCTTCTTTCGGGTTTTCCGTCTTCAGTGGTCGCCACAGCGAGTCATCCTGGTACATCTCTCCTCTGCATCCTCTGTCCTCACTCCAACTACCTCCATGTCCTCTCTAACTGCATCCATACATCTTCCTCTATGTCCTTTTCCTGGCAGCAGAATTTCTAACTACCCACTGTCCCTTCTCTGGACATGTCCAAACCATTTCAGTCTGGCATCTCTACCTTTATGTCCCAGTTGTTCAACCTGTGCTGTACCTCTGATGATCTCATTCCTGATCTTCTCCTTCCTTGTCACTCCTAAGGAGAACCTCAACATCTTCATTTCTGCCACTTCCAGTTCTGTCTCCTGTCTTTTTGTCCATGTCTGACTCCAGACCATACAACACAGCTGGTCTCACCACTGTCTTGTAAACTTTGCCAACACCCTTTTGTCACAAATCACTCTTGAAACTTTTTTCCATCCACTCCATCCTGCCTGCCATCTTTACTGCACTCCCCATTTCCATGGACAGTGGACCCCAAATACTTGGAGTCCAGAGGTCACAAAGGTGCAGGACTTCAAGTACTTGGGGTCCACTGTGGGACCAAATCATTGCGTATGTACAATAAACTTTACTGATCCAAACAGACTGGGTGGTTTAAAGAGTTATCTACAACAGGTAAGACGTTCAATGTTAATTTTACCACAGAACCCCTCTTCAAAAGATCCCAAGCTCCTAATGAAGCGATGTGTTTGGGTCAGGGTGTCGCATAAACTAAATGTGTGGTCATTTGTAAAAGGACAGAGCAAAATCACAAGAGAACTGGCTCAACCCATTGTGTTTTTATGAAGCCAGAACGAGTCAGAGTTTGAAGTGTGTTGTTTTTGCAGCGAGTCGGTCAAAACTAACACTTAAGGAGCTCATATGGAGTCATCGGAGCTGTACAAATCTTTGGACCAACAGTTTGATCCGAACATTCAAGCCCCCCCGCATGTATTAAATGGGGAGGTTAGCTTGTTCAGATTTACACGACCCGGCCTCGTGTGGGTTTTTTAAATAATCGAGGCTTTGATTAATTATCATACGAACAGACGTAATTAGCTCCCAGTGGAGACATCATCCGATGAAATCACCGGGACGCCGCAACAAAACGATGTAAAGTCTAAAACAAACTTTTTTGGAATTTTTTTTTAGTCCAAATGAAAACATAACTCCAAAAGACATGACAGTGAAATTCACCGTCCGGTTTGTTTCTGTTCCCCGCTGGCACTAAAAGTCTGACGGCAGCCCGGCGGGACGAGGCAGAAGACAAATACGAGTCTACGTGGAGCCGGGAGCGCCGCGCAAACCCGAGTGTCGTAAATTTGCTTTATTGTGCCGCGTCTGCACGTGTTTGCGTAAGAGCGAGTAGACGGGCGTTTTAGTGCCTCGTGACACCTAGAAAAAAATCCCCACAGGCATAAAAAAGTGGCCTCCTGTGAGTTCTTCATCATGCAGTTTATTAGAAAAACGTCTATATTTAGGGTTGAGAATACAGCAAGAGGGCGAGTCCGTTTCCCGGACGGTAAATTTCAACTTGTGCATGTTTTTGTTAAAAACAACCATGAGAAGGTGATCAACTGCAGCTGGAACAGCATGTTCAACATCCATCCAAACCATGCTTGTGTTCTTTGTTAGCAAAATATCATAAACCGCTGGAACGACAATGAAAATCTTGGACACTAATCACTGATTTAACGTCTACAACTGATAAGTGTTTGGAGCCAATTCAATTCAAGATGGCCACCGCAGCTAATGGATGTTTTAAAACATAAAAATGGTTGTAACTCGGGCAATTTTACAGACATTGAGCTAAAAATTGGCAGCGTAGTAGCTGAGAGTCTTTCCCAACAAATATTTTGAGCAATATATGTTGCATGATACTTTTCCTTACAACTTCAGCATTAAACTTAGCCTGTCTGTTAGCAAAATATTTCATAAACTACTGAATAGATTTCAGTGAAACTCTCAGAAAGTAATTACTGGATTAACGTCAACAACTCTTTGACTTTTACAGTCTGTCTGACGTAAGATGGCTACCACAGCAAATCAATACTAGCCGACTCAAAACGAGTACAGTATAACTCCGACAATTTTACAGACCAACATGTGGGTTGGTAGTAGCTGAGAGTCAATTAATGTACAAAAATGACTGAGCATGAGGCGTGCATTTACCAGGGGTGCCACCAAGTGGGAGCTGAGGGGGACAATGACAATGTAGGGGCAAAAAGGAGCGCTACCTCTAGCTTTTTAGGTACAGCGTCTGTATTGCACACCACTAGCTTAGTGCTAAGTCCATGCTGACAGTTGGTGCAGTGGGTGGGGGGCGGTACTGTTGACAGGGCAGGACAACCTGCATTTGTAATGGTACGGGAAACTCTGAATGGCCACCCCTATAAAATTAGAACCCCTTCCCTTCAATGCACACCCCCCCCCAACCCCCCGGCCAGAAAGTTTTTTTTTCTCCTGAGTCCCAAACGTTTGTTTGGTGTGTATATTTAATTTCTCCTAGATATTTAAAATAACCTTATAAACATCAAAACAACCTATTTATGAGCAATTATGAGTTAAAAACATAAATATGTATTTTGTCAAAAACAGAACTTAAAATCTAACCCCACGAGGCACGCCCCCCCCAGGAAAATATTCTGGAAGCGCCACTGGCATTTACAGAGTTTGACCAAAATGGCTATAGATTTGTATTATCTCGTCCATGTTTACCGTCGTCTCCGGCATCAGCTGGTTCTGGACGGCAGCACAGAGGTGGACTTATTGTGAAGTTGGGTATTTGATGGACAGTAACGCATTACACCACTCCACCGTCATGCACAGCTGAGCGCTTACAGCAAACGGCACTTAATGCAAACACTGCAGTGCATCTGAGGCTGAACGTAAACGAGCAGACCATTAAGGACATTTTCCCGGAGAATCAGAGGAAAACTTGCTCTTCACAATAAAGCTGCTCCTTGAAACATCATGAAGCAAACTAATAAAGTAATAAACATCCACACATCTGATCATAAGTGAGGTTTAAGGTACTTATTGCAAAGTAAAAATAAATATGAGTTGTCCAGATATATTGACATGGAGTTCGGAAATGTGGGTACGCACTCAGTGTAAACAAAGGACTGGATCTGAAAATGTGGAAGCTTGAGTCACATCCAGAGACAAACAGAGATTAGCTTTCAAAAAATTTCTGCTACTCTGGTACGCTTGGAGTATATTTTCAATTACTTTGTACTTTTGTAGGTAAACAAATGTTAATGCAAAGAAAAGAAGACCAAACCAAAACTATAAAATGCAAAGCAAAAATTTAACCCAAATCATATTTTTGGGATATTTTTGTGCTTTTGGTTAAGTTTTTTTTTTTTTTTTTTTTAAGCAAAACTGTTGCCAGAAGTTGGCAACATTTAAGCAAAATCTGTGACTGAAAGTCAACAGCCATGGGAGTTAGTTACCTACAGAAACAGTCCAGTTGACTACATGCTGACAAATTGTTGAAACGGTAACGTAAGGGTCTAGCATAGTGGGTCCCAAGAAAATTCCCACCCCCAATCCAATACTGTACATACACACACACAATTACCCTGGCTTGTACTGATGTGTGTTCTTGTGTAAACAGTAAATATAACAATACAGTATACTGTATTGATGGGGCAGCTTTTTGTGTGATGTGGCGGTTTTTAAGATTTTTGGGCTGGAAAACCTCGACTATCTGGCAACACTGGTCACAAACACTCTCCAACCAGATACACACACTGTACTGTATTTTGTTTTCAAACTTCATTGCAGTTTATTTCACATCTCAATTTTTTTTTAATCAATTGAACTAATAAAAAATATTATTATTTACTAGTACAATATTCAATATTGGTCCACATTGTTATAAAGAAATATTTTAATTCTCACCTTTTTTTCAGTGACAGCTTGTTTTCATTGTCCAGCTTTGATTTGTTATCCGTTTTGATTTGTCTTTATTTTGTTAAGATACAAAAAGAAAAATCTGTACACCCCCCACCCCCACTTCAAAAAGGTGCAACGTAGCGAGAAATTAAGCTAGCGGTAGCTGTGACGCACAAGCTAGCATTAGCTTACATTCAAATATTTCGGCTCAGATAACGTTTTGTGGTCAATGAAACATTCTTATTTCCATACATGTACATATGTTCAACTTATAAACGTGATTCAAGCAAGGAAAATGTATTATTAAATCAGGACCCAGTGCATTGTGCATCTTACCTTCCCAAAGCAGCGTCTGGTCTGGCCTAAACGCGCGCCCTCGCCCTGGCTACATAACCCGGGTGTGCTGCGTTCAAGTGCAGTAGGACATACTGGTCTGCTCCAACAAGAAGCTACTAATACAAAAAAAAAAAAATATTGATTTTCTCAACAAATCATGACCGGTTTGGTGAAATTCGAAGCATTACTTAGAGCAAGGGTGCCCAATACGTCGATCACAATCTACAGGTCGATTGCAAAGGCAGTTTGGATTGATAGGCATTAAAATAAATTTGTTACTTCATCTTTCTACAGGGCAGCGACTCTGAGGCCCGTTCGGCCGTTCATTTACACGACAGCCCTTGTTCTCTCTGAAAGCTCCAGGTCTCACAGTGGAGATGTTCAGGGAAGGAGCAAAACTAATAAAATCCAGTTACAAAGAGGCGTGTATTCACAATACCCTGATGCATGCTCAATAATCCAGGTAGAAAAATCTAAAAAAGCTAAGTCTGGTCTGGGAAACCAAACAGCCACTGGCCAAAAGGATGGCCCAACACAGAAGATCTACATCATCAGGCCAGGACTCTGCG
>JARVLU010000001.1:24462416-24475962 GCA_031762415.1 Simpsonichthys santanae
AAGTCCTCCCGTGCACGCTCCTGCAGCCGCCATTTGGCAGCCAATCGATTTTTGGCACAACACCGGCCCACATTTCCGAGTTGTCAGCAGTGATGCATAATAGGTGTGACTTATACAGCAAAGCGAAGTATTTGTTTTGTCCACTTAATTAGACATATTTGGACAGATGCGACTTATAGGGTGGTGCGACGTGTACGGCGAAAAATACAGTAATCAGTGCTTTATCACATTCATACAATGATGGGACACGCATCGGAGGCAATGAGGGGTTCAGTGTCTTGCCCAGGGACATGTCAACATGTAACTGCTGGTGGAATCGAACTCCCAACCCTTGCAATGGAGGATGACTGCTCTAACCACTCAGCCACAGTTAAGTTGTAGAAGTCCTGAGAGTTTCCCTGAAATCCATCCACTGCTTCGTGAAACAGTTCACAGTACACCAAGAAGAATAAAAACCCTTAACGGTGGGCGGTTGAATGACCAACAGAGACGTTCATGTTCAGGAGTATTTCTGCTGAATGGAAGGACAGAAACACACACACATCGTCCGAGGAATCCGATGCGTACAAAACCAGATGTGAGAGATTTACAATGTCTGGACACGCCGCTCACACAATCTGCAGCCATGAAGACAAGCGTGGAAATCAGACATCTACAACACAGACATGCACACGCAAAGTATGAAAACCTGAAGAACAAACTCACACATGAGACACATGCTGTGCAGATACAAAGCAGATGTTGTAACGCACACACGTTGGTCTAGGAGGAAGAAGAAAGGAAACAGTGTGGGGTATGATGAGTAGGAGGAGGATGAGAAACAAAGCAGAGGAAAGTGGGAGGCAACGATTGTGGTTCAAAGAATTCCCCCGACTGAGTAATACGTATTGAAAGAAGACTGAATACAGGATCTGGTCCCCCGTTTTACTCTCCGTTGCATTTTTCCATCTAAAACTGACCTTAATGAGGTGTCCTGTACACACCGGTAGATCATTTGACAAAACGTCCACGTACAAATCACACTGCTTTAAATGAAGAGGCGTTTGTGCAAATGCTGAGTCAGCGTCCACTCAAACGTTCTCCTCTTTACGGTTTCTTTTGTACTTTTGTTTTTATTGCTGTGAATACTTCCACCTATTATACCTTCATAATAAACATGTTTCAGCTCGTTCAGGACACGAAAGCTATGACGTTTGTATTTTGTAACTTTAATACTTTATCAAATATGTAAGTTCACTTTTTTTCATAGAGGATACATTAAAAGGTAAGTAGGAGTGGTTTGTGTCATAAATTGCTAAAGCTTTCTTATTTCTCACCCAATTTAATAAAATTATTTGTCTTTTTTGTTGCATCCAGTAGAATGAGTTTACTAAAACTCAAAAAGTACAAGAACTAGGTATGTGAGAAAAAAACTATTGAGTTTTTTCTACCATACCTACTGTTGTTCACATCTCTGTTCGGCTGGTTTTTAATTTTTATGGACTTCACACTGCACTTTCACAGAAAATTATCTTTAGTTAATAATCAAATCCTTTCTGGATGGTTCAGACTACCGGTAAATATATGAAACAACTCTTCGAACGAAAGACTTTAGTCTCCCAGACTTCCTTGTCCGTAATGGACACAAAATTGAATCGCCGCTTCTCAGCAACGATTTTATAAAACATTTTACATGACGACCTTGAAGAAAGGGTGGCTTTACAGCAACAGAACCATTTAAGACTGGATTAGTTCCACAGGCACCAGGTGGGAGCAACAAATTACCTTTCCAGTGTGGGGTCTTCAGCACTACCTCTTAATTCTTCCAGGCACCCTTTTTTTGAAGGAGCTACATTATTACAGCATTTGAAGTGCCCCATAATCAAATGTCCTTGTTTACCTACAAAAGAAGCCACTTACCCCAGCCATTGTGTTTTGTTTGTTAGATTTGGACTCGTGAACTAAATAAGGGGACATTAATGGAGATCTTTCTTTGGGTGTGGGGGTTGGATCATTTGGCTCATTTCACCAAAAAGAGGGACTATCTGCTCTTAAATGGCTTTTCACATAATACTTGTGGGGAGGCCTTCAAGAGCTGAAAGAGTTGTCTCTTTTTGGTGAGCTGAGCCACATGATGCAGATCAACAATTTCCTGTGGGATCAATAAAGTTCTTATCTTATCATATCTTGATAAAGAGCTGGAATAAGTTAGATGTAGTACTAAAGCGAAGAAACATTTAAGAGACAAGAGAGTTGACTTATTATGGTGAGCTGAATCAAATGAACCGGATCTCGGAAAAAAGCTAGAGTCGCCTTCACTTGAGATAAAGAAGAAACAGTTGTTTGTTTCTTACCTAATCACTGCAGGATGCTGCTGCTGTGCATGTCCCAAAAAATCCGCATGACTTGACACGCAGAGAAGATCTGAACAAGACAGAAGCTTCTTCACACAAACTGAAGACAAGCTGGCAAACCCCAAGAGAACAAGCGGTACGCAGATGTTCCCCGTCACTGAGGGATTTGAATAATGAAAGTTTGTAGTTTTCAAGATGAGTATATTTCTGGACTGGAGTTGAACAGGGAATGCAAGTAAACCTTAATTCTTGTCTGAGGCAGCAAAGAGTGACGGATCCTGGTGAGTGGAAGGAGCAATGTTATCCACCACGAGGTGCAATGGTGGAGTCAGGGAGTGGTCATTGGTGGTGGTGTTCACCATGGATTATTCTTTGGTCACCCCACCAGCCAGCACAATCATTTGAGGAAACTATGGTCTGTTTAGTTGTATCCATTCTGGATTTTGACCTGGCAACAAATTTTGGAAAGGCGTCTTTCTAGATGTAGCCACGCACCAAACTGGAAGTTGGTACCTCACTTTTCAAGTCATCAAACTCACAACATTCACAGACAAACAGAGGGTACAGTATTTCCAATTCCCCCTTCTCGCTCTGCGATATTTAGAGACCCAACATGTGAAGAGAATCAACCAACACAGAAGCAAATTGAAGAGAAACTGACTGACAACCAGTTTCCGAACGAAACAGGAAGTAAAGCTCAATGGAATACCTGAACTGGGAATACAAAGAACAAGATGAATAGAGACACGAAATATAACTGAAATTTAACTTCAACTCATTTAGTTTTGTCCGATTTTCGGCTGCTCCCTTTTTCAGGTGTTGCCATAGCGAGCAAACTCACATGAGGATTTGGCAACTGTTTTACACCGTTTGCCCTTCCTGACACAACCACAGACCACTGATCTACCTAGGTCTGTACACCGAACCGAGGTTCTTTAATGCACCGACCAAACTATGTCAGTCGGTGTATGGATTAAAATGTATTACTGCAGCTTAACATGTGCATCGCGGTGAGTTAAACTAGGATCCATGTAACGCTAACTTTAAGATATTAGTGTGTAGCTTTATTTTATCTACATAGCTAGCTAAACTCAGAAGCTAAATAAAGATTGACACTAACAGATAAAGCTTAGCTTGTAAAAATGTGCTCATCCATCGGGTCAGCTGGTTAAATAGTTCACCTGATGTTCACCGTTTATGTTCTCCTCACAGGAGGCTCTGACCTCAACAGAGAAAGACAAAATAAAAACGAGATGGGGGGAGGCCACCGGCCTTTTCTACAGTGGAGGCTGCATGGTGGAGGTAAGTTAAACAGTAAAGGACATTGTTGACCAGTTAAACCTTTGTCTCTCAGCCTAGATAATGGTTTTTGAGCAATAATAACACAACCATGTTATTGTTGATGTTTTGTCTTCTAATGTCTATTAGGGAGATGATAAGAGCCCTAAACCCCAGAGAACCACAGAAGATTCAGGAAGAGATATAGATGTGTAGAAGTCTGCCATCACCTCAGTGACTCCAGTGACCTGCTGGTGGAATGTAAGGGACACTATGCCATTGATATCAAACTGGCAACCAGGTATCTGCGTGTGCAACAAGTATCATCCACACCCTCAGAGCGAACATGTTCTACTGCTGGAGACACCATCAGCCTGGAGCTTGTTTGTGTCCAGAGAAAGCAGACATGTTGATTTTTTTTTCAGATTAAAAACTGTTCAGTGAAAAGGTCCTCAGTGTATAGCAGTGAGCATTAGACACTGACGTGTCACTGGTTTGCTACTGGTCTTTTGACCTGGAAATTATTGTTTTGTTTTTACCATTTGTACTGTGATGTGTAACTTAATTTTCTTGCTAGAATTGATGTTAATTACAAAATTGGTACTGAAAAAAGAACCGTCCAGGAACAGACACCAATACCGATTTTTTTAGAAAGGTGCCCAGCCCTAGAGCTACCACAGCCCTCTGTGTGGAGCAGAGAGCTGCTTTATAAGACATCTGGGGGAGCAGATTTCATCACATGGTTAAAGGCCCAGACAGATGTGAGAGCATCATCTTTTTCACACTTTGATGTTTTGGTCTGCAAGGGGATTTGAACCTTGTGATCACAGGTTCACTCCTCTAACCTCTGCACCACCGCTCCACTTAATTTAGTGATACAGACATAAGGCTCCAGTTTATGACTTAAATATTAACTCATCCATCCATAATCCATCCATCCAACCATCCATCTGTTTGTCCATCCATCTATCCATCAATCCATCCATCCATCCATGCAATCATCCATCCATCCATCCATCCATGCACTCATCCACCCATCCATCCATCTATCTGGTTGTTCATCCATCTAGGAACTCATCCATCCATCTATCCATCTATGCACTCATCCATCCATCATCCATCCATCTGTCTATCCATCTGTTTATCATCCATCATCCATCTATGCATCATCCATCTATGTGCTCATCCATTTATTTGTCCATCCAGCCATCCATTCATCCATCCATGCACTCAATCCATCCAACCATCTACTGTATGCAGTCATCCATCCATCATCAGACGTTTTTTCCCCTTAAATGTTAATATCAATATTTTGACATAACATTTTCAGCATGTAAACAACATTAATCAGAAAACATATTAGACAAAATATAATGATAGAAATAAGTGAAAAACAACTTTCATTGACTTTCCTATATTTATAATAAATCAATGAATAATGCAGTTATGAAAGTACAGTATATTATGGATAAAAAGGCAGACTCTCAGCCTCTTCTCAGGTCATCCTTGAGACATTCAATGACTGAAGTTTTTTTCCCCACTCATGCAAGAGGAGAAGGGCAAGGGCACCAAAGTCTGAGCATCACACAACAGATTTCATCAGGTCTGCAGAGACAGTGCACCCTAATGGCGTCAGCAGCAAGCAAGAAAAAACAAACACCTGGATAAAAGGCAAAAAATGGGAAAGATAGATAAATAAATACGTGGAGAAATAAAATACCATCATTCCACCACAGACACAAAGCTCATGAAACAAAAAGAGGAAAAATGTGAGATGGAGAAAAACGTTTCATTTTCTGAGACTGAAAGTTTCTTCTGTGACACACACACACACACACACACACACACACACACACACACACACACACACACACACACACACACACACACACACACATGGTGCAGAATGTAATAAGTGTTGTGACACAAACAGAAAGACTGAGACAAGAGATGATTGTTGAGTTTGTAACACACACATACACACACACACATACACAGACAGACACACACACACACACACACGTCTCCAGTGTTAGCTTGACTTATGAAATCCTAACTGTGGCTCAGCACCGCAATATTGTCTGAAAATGTCAAGGCTTAGACGGAAGCCCCACTGGGACAAAATGTACTGTCAACACACACAGCGCTCAATCTGTTCTCGCCAAGACATATGGCTTTCATTTTTCACATTCTATGCCGAGAACAATTGTTTTCCCAAACCCTCGACGTGCGACACAACAAGAATGATAAAGATAAAGCGAGGAGGAGATGTCACAACAATGACGAGAGACAAACGTCCTGCCTGATGGACGGTAGCTGTTAAAGCTATTTAGAGAAATTGCTTTTTTTTTTTTTTGCAAAAGTGCAGCGTCAACGCTTTATTGCTTTAGAACTTGCTAAAAAACTGCTGAAATTAGCTAAAACATGCTGAAATGTAGCTGAAATGGAAGAACAAGCCTAAGTTAGCAGAAAAAAGCAGGAAGAACACATATTTGCTGAATTAGGTTTAAATAAGCAGAAATGAGCACAAAAATAAATAGAAAATTAGCTAAAATAAGTTGAAATTAACAACAAAAAAATATGTAAAGAAGCTGAAAAGGCAGAAACAATCTTAAGCTACCAGAAGAAAGTGGAAAGAGCTGAAATGAGCCAAAATGTGGAATTAGCTGGAAAAAGAAAAATATAGCAAAAAAAAAAAACTAAATAGTAGCTGAAATAGCAGAAAAGGCTTAAAGTAGCAGAAAAACAGCTGACAATAGCAAAACAAGTTGACATTAGGAGAAATAAGTTAATTAGACTGAAAGCAGCAGAAATTAGCACAAAAAAATGTTATTTATTAGAAAACAGCTGAAATTAGCTAAAATATATTAAAAAAAGTTAGCTGAAAAGGTAAAACGAACTTAAATTAGCAGAAGGAAGTGTAGAGAGCACAATTTTTCCTAATTAGAAAGAAGCAGAAATGAGCACAAAAAAGTGGAAATTATTTGGAAAAGATGAAATTAGCAACAAAAAAAAAAAAAAAAAAAAAAAAAAAAAAAAAAAAAAAAACAGCTGAAAAGTAGCTAAAATTATAGAAAGAAGCTGAAATAAGCAGAAGGGAGCGGAGAGAGCACATTTTTGCTGAATTAGGCTGAAAAAAAGTTTAAATGAGTGCAAAAAATGTGGAATTAGCAGAAAAAGCTCAATTTAGCACAAAAAAGCTAAATAGGTGAAACAGCAGAAAAGGCTTAAACAAGCAGAAAAAGCTGACAGGAGCAAAACAAGCTAAAATTAGCAGAAATAAGTTAATTAGGCTGAAAGTATCAGAAATTACCACACAATTAAATTTATCTGAAAACAGCTGAAATTATCTAAAAATACTTAATAGTTAGCCGAAAAAGTTGAACAAGCTTAAATTAGCAGAAGGAAGTGGAGATAGAGCACAATTTTTCCCAGGTAGGCTGAAAGAAGCAGAAATGAGCATTAATAAGTGGAAATTATTTGGTAAACGTGAAATTAGCGAGGGGGGGGGACAGCTGAAAAGTAGCTAAAAAAAGAAGAAAGAAGCTGAAATTAGCAGAAGGGAGTGGAGAGAGCACATTTTTGCTGAATTAGGCTGAAAAAATTTTAATCTTGAATTGATTCAAATCCAAAAGTTTAATGAGTTTCTTTAAACTTTGTCCACTGGTTTGTGGGATATTTTCCCAACAGACTGAAACATAAACATACACTTACACATAGTGTCAGATAAAAACACTATTGCCCGCTCATATTTGACAGCAGGCAACAACAAATGAGAGAAAATAAACAATTTATTTGACTTTTTAAACTTTCCACCGGCGTGTTTATTTGTCCCTGAAGGGAAACTAAAAGAATCCTGTTCCAGTTGTGTAAACTTTGTCTCAGTGCTCCTCTAATTAACCCCCCGTTCTAAAACCAGTTTAAGAGTATGCACAAAAATAGACTTCCAGCATCAAACTTCAATCGGCCCCAGGTTTTTTTTTTTCTGTTATGCTTTCCAAGCATCAGTGACTTGGCGTTAAGACGTTATAATCTGTCTCCGTATACCCATAAACCCTTGCGTTCCAAAGCAATTTCCTGTTCAGATTATGTTCTGGCTGCTGACACAACATGCTGAGGTCGTCTGAGAAGGAGCCGAGCTCCTGATGGAAACCTTCACCTGGACACATCTGACTTTACGGGTTTGGATAATTGTTTTTTCTCACATTTGATTCAAATCACTCGCAATACCCTCAAGAAAGTTGAACACAAGTAAAAGAACGGTTTCAAACTGAGGTTCTGTGGAGACAGATGTTCATTTGAGCAACCTCAGTTTGGAGAAACAGTTTTATTCTGACCATGTTGATGAGCTAACGGCTAATCTGAGCAGAGATCAAAGTTGATTGCTGCTGGTTTAAAGTAACTCTAATCTCACAAACTTTCCAAGAGGTTCAAGGAAACACCATTTTATAAACCACAACGTCGCTACTGGTTTTGCGTAGCAGTTATTTACGTGGTATCCTGTGATAATTTGCAATGGCAGCTAGCTTTTAGCATGGCTAACACAGACTGCTGCATTTCTAAATGAAGAGCCATGAAAGTTGTGTAACAATTTATTAAACATTGCTCACCTTAAAATCTAGAAATTGGAGTTGTGTTAAGATGGAAACAACAAGCTTTGTTCTTGTTCCCACTTGGGATTAACCAGTGGTTCCCAACCATGGGCCTTGAGGAACACCCCCCTGCATGTTTTTGTTGTTTCCATACTTTGACACACCTGATTTGAATGAATGGGTGCTTAACGGGCTTTGGCAGAACTTCAGGAATTAAGAAAGTCTCTGAATCAGGAGCAGGGAAACGACTAAAACATGCAGGATGGCGTTCCTCAAGGACTAGAGTTGGGAACCACCAAATTAACCAAATATTTTATATCTTACATGCTGTAGCTTTTTGAACAGCCTCAACTTAAGTACAGTAGCTGAAAAGGCAAAAAGAAGCTTAAACTACCAGAAGGAAGCAGAAAGAACTGAAATGAGCTAAAATAAAAAAAAGTGGAATTAGCAAATAAATAAATAAATAAAAAATAAAGGGCGATTTAGCAGAAAGAAGTTGCAAGAAGCGCAAAAATGTTGCAGAAAGTATCTGAAAGGAGAACAAACAGCTGAAAAAAACAGCTGCAAATTGCTGAACTTAGCTGAAAAAAGTTTCAACTCGCAGAAGGAAGCTGAAAGAAGCTGAACCAGAACAAAACGAGAAAGGAGCAGTCAAAGATTGTAAACAGATCTAAAGATTTGAAAGATGTTAAATGAGCTCAGTTCATTTTCTATGAGGGAAAAAAGTGGCAGAAAAGGCTAAATATTTCAAAAAGCTAAAGTTGCACCAATACCAAAAGCCATAGCTGTATTGTCCTGAAAGAGCTGAACGTTTTGAGCTATGATTTGTTGAATTAGCACAAAAACTGTGCATGAGAAAGATGACAAACGGAAGAAAAATGGATGTCAACAGTGTGAATGCTTCATAAACATTCACACAGTTAGCAGAAAGAAGCTGAAACAAGCTGAACCAGAAGAAAAAAAGGAGCAGTTACAGGTTTTAAACAGCTCAAAGGGTCTGAAGGGTGTGAAGAGAGCTGCATTCATTTTCTAAGAGAGAGAGAGAAAAAAAAAAAAAAAACATGTCCAGCAAAGCTAAAAAAGTAAAACTTGCACAAATGTCCTGAATGAGCTGAACGTTTTGAGACATGATGAATTGCTGGACACAGAACAAAAACGGCAGAATATGTGATGAAAAATGCACAGAAGAGAAGCGGATCTGAACGGTGAGAAAGAGTTAGAAACATTCACACAACTAGAAATAAATGTAAATTAAAACGCTCAATTTGAATTTTCCTTCTCCGTTTAGAAAAACAAACTACAACCTTAAACGCTGGCTGTTCCAGAGCTCCACAAACCCATTTATTAACATGAATAATATTTTGCCCATTAAAAACTTTCTTTTCCTGAGTTTAGGAGGTTTTTCTCACTCCTACACGGAACTGGAGTTTCATTCCGCTCGTGCTTCTGGATGCCTTTTCATCCTACATGCTAAACTTTAACACCCTGTGAATAAAGAACATCTTCACAAGCTGCTACCAACTGCAAGTTATTTCACTGATCCAACTCGTAGAAGTGAGAGAGAGTCTCGTCTTGACTTACCGGTGTGGACAAACATGTGTTTGACGTAGTTCTGTTTTGCAGTAAAGGTTTTACTGCAGAGAGTGCATTCGTAGGGCTTCTTCTCCCCCGGCCCGATCCCTCCTGCACCCTGCTGTTGCTGAGCTTGCACCTGCTGTACCGACAGGGGGTTTTGGAATGATGTCATCGCAGGGGGCGGCACTGCCACAAACTGGGGCTGCTGCTGGCCAGGAAGGTAAAGGAAAGGCTTGTGGTCCCTAGCCGGCTGCGTGGGGAAGAGTGTGGGCAGGAAGGTGCTTCCAGCAGTGCCCATCACTTGGGAGTTGCTGGTCATGGTGAGCGGCATCCTCAGGTTGCTGGTGTGTGATTCTATCTGGCGCATGTACTGCGACATGGGACTGAGTTTGACCGAGTTTGGCAGGGACTGCATCATGCTACTGTCACTAGTGCCGTGGGACGTGTCCCCGTCCTCCGTCTTTTGCATCTGCTCCGGGGACGAGTCGCTGACCTTTATCTGCACTGGAGCTCCGTCACCCTGCTGCGCGTCCCCGCCCCCATCCCGGCCGAAGCCCGCCAGGTACGACTGCTGCTCCATGGCGTCTGGCTCTGTGCTGATGGAGGAGCTCACCCCTGAGTCAAAACTTTCCACCTTCGACTCGCTCTCCACCCCCTCGTTGTGGTCAGCGTCGTCCTGGCAGTCCCCCATGTCGTCGTAGCAGGTGTACTCGTCTTCAGCCTCCTCCTTGATGTGCATGCCTCCTGTCTGTATGCGTACCGGTCGGGGTTGCTTGCGGCAGTGGGTGGACTCTGCGGTGGACATGAAGCGGTCGACCTGCTGCGACCTTTCCTGGATGCGGTTTATCCAGGGCGGATCTTGAGACTGCTGGTTCTTCTGGGTGCTCGAGTCATAATTTGCCGACAAAGGGTTAATATAAAGGGGGCGCTCGCGGGTGCCGTTCTGCAGGGACAGGCTAGAGTAGGAGTAGAGCGACGTGTACGCCCGATCTACACTTTGCTGAGATGTTACTTGCATATAACCTGACTCTGCGTCACTGCTGGGCCCGGAGGTGCCAGACTCTGGCGTACCGCGGGGCGTTTCCTGGCCAGAGTCTACTGGTATAACGGGGAACCCTCCAGGGCCTGCCAGACCCACATTCTGGGACACGATGCGCGTGCACTCATCGATGACGGTCTTGATCTGCAGGATGCTGGCAGCAGTGAGGATCTGCAGAGCTTCTGATTGGGACACTCGCAGGATTCCACTGTACATAAAGTCTATCAGCTTCTGGATGGATTGCACTGAGACCACGGAGGGGATCTCGATGTCGCTGTAGCCCAAGAGCAGCTTGTCCTGAAAGAAGGGGCTTCCAGCGGCCAGCACACACCGGTGAGCTCGCAGCATGCTTCCATGGATCCGAACAGTCACATCACAGAAGTGCCCGCGGTTGCGCTGCTCATTGAGGGTCTCAAGTACAGAGTTGCTGAAGTTGTGGAGGTTGATGTTATGAATGCGCTCGGTCATCCCCTTGCAACTGATGTCACCTGCAGAGGAGCAACACACCTGACTGAAATCCTGCAACACGCACATTCACTGCTCTGTCCAACTACACACACCTAGACTGTTTCTTTTTGTATTTACTGTTTTAATACATGTATTATTACAGTATTATCATCATAAATTGTTCGCACATCGTTTTAGTTATAAATCATTAACGTGTAATAAATAAAGCTTTTTTTCGGTACAGATATGAAAGTCTTGCACGCTGCGTTCAAAATTTTAATTCATGTTATGACGTACAGCATTATTCTAAACGGACATAATGCATTTAATTAAAGGGTTATTTAAACAATAATAAAAAAAATATGAGCATTTATTCCTCAGGGCTGATGCAAGGCTTAAAGGGAAGCACACAGTTTTTAACGGAACGGCTGTTAAAATCTTCCATTTTGTTCCGGTAAAATTGGATTAAAATGGTTCTCAACCGAACCCGCTCCAAGTTTCTTACACTCGGCGTCAAGGTGGTTCCGCGTGCAGCCGCCAGGGGGCGCGCGGAGCTCGGACGACAGCAGGCCTCCTTTGTCGGCCATGTGTTCCTGTGATGGCGCTTCCTGACTGTCTTTACACTAAATGTGACCTGGCTGATCAGGGAGCAGGATGACTGAAGGAGCTGCTCTTTTGTTTTTTATTCATTTAGCTGTTTTAAAATTAAAAAGTCATCCAAATGAGACAAAGTGCAAAATGTGAAGAGCTACTGTAAAATTAATTCAGTTCGTGCGCAAATCTTTTCAAGTATTTTGTTTTTTTTTAGGTTGTTGACTTTGACGTCAAGCAATTCTTTTGAAAAGACTAAATAAATGAGAGCGCTCCTTTTAAATATATATATAAATATATTGTAAAAAAAAAAAGCAACAAAATAGAGTTTATAATCATTTTTAAATATTTTGTCGACACAATATCTGCCAATGAATAAAACATTAAAAACACAATAATGAGAAGAACAATAAAACACAATTGTATTCGGAGGAGAAATCAATCTAAACATAAAAAAACCAGGTTTAAAAGTGACAAACTGGTTCATTCCGTAAAAACAGAATTTAGCTGAAATTACAGCAATAAATAAATAAAAATAAATAAAAGCATCAACACCAGATACTAACGAATTCAAATCTGACATCTTAGATTTTAACTCAGAGATAAAACATGAACAATAATCAACCCGGTACTCACAGTTAGATGACGTTTTGTTTTTTTCTTGTCTTTTTATGGAAATGCTTGTGACGGCTGGTGATGAAGTGCGGGTCAAGCGTTAATCTGCTGGTGGAGATGGTCTGATCAGAGGCCTGGTGCTAGGCGAGGCTGTCAGCCCTCTCTGCCCAAATCATGTGTTGCTCTGCTTCCAGTGTTTGGAGGGTGGGGGGTGGGGGGAGAAGAAGAAGAAGAGAGAAAAGACAAAGACAAAAAAAATCTTAATGCCACACACTGCCTGTCGATATTGCCACTCCCTTAATGAACCCGGAGCCACAGTAACAAGAATATCTGCCACAGACGTGCTGCAACAGATGTGTGAAGAGTTTTTACAGCGAAGCGAATGGACGCTCCTGGAATCACATGACTGCAAAATTACAAATCAGGGTTTAAAAAACAAATTTACTGTTGAAGACTGCTGCTTTTTTTTTTTTTTTTTCTCAACAGTTTTCCGAGCGGCTGGACAACAAAACCCCACCCTTCTCGTGGAAAACGAAATCCACAATGAAACGCAGCAGAAGGAGCTCAAACTTGTGAATTTATCGTTTTTCAAACCCACAAATTTCAACGTTGGACGGAGCGGCGGGCACCGAAATAACAGAAACCAACCCCGACATTGAACACACGAGGTATTCAGTGGAAATCACAAGAAAGGCATTCAACAGCATGAAGCATGTGATGTGCTGATTTGGTGACGGCACAATTGCTCTTCTGCTCCACCAACATATTAGCATGTAAATGTTTGACCACCCCTCCCAACCTGGCAACAAAAAATATGTAAATACACATGCTTTCATGGCATCACTTATATTTGGGCAAACTGGGGGGGCAAAAAAAAAAAAAAGCACCAAATCAACATAAAATGCAATTTTCAGACACCTTCCTTCCCCTTTTATTGTTCACATTAAAGAGAAGCTTTAAAAGTGGCTGGAAATAATAATTCAACGCGTTTCTCCCTAATGTGTAATTCAAAGTTTGACCTGACACTTAATATTTTTTAGGTGTGTGTGTGTGTGTGTGTGGGGGGGGGGGGGGGG
>JARVLU010000001.1:24492720-24504944 GCA_031762415.1 Simpsonichthys santanae
AGACCCAGAGGAAGACCCAGGACACGCTGGAGGGACTATGTTTCTCGGCTGGCCTGGGAATGCCTTGGGATTCCCCCGGAGGAACTGGCCCAAGTGGCTGGGGAGAGGGAAGTCTGGGCCTCCCTAGCTGTTACCCCCGCGACCCAACCCCGGATAAGCAGAAGAAAATGGATGGATGGATGGAGTCTTAACTGCTTCAGGGTAGAAGCTGTTCCTCAGTCTAGTCAATGGTTCTACACTTAATGCTCCACAACCTCCTGCCTAAGGGGATTTTGCAAATAGACAAGCACACACACACACAAAGACAAAATCATAAAAAATCAACACATTATACGCCCATTGATAAACTATTTTACAGCAAGAGAGAAATCTATAACATATAGACCCAGAACGATTGACCTTGATTTGGGATCTTGACTTTGGAGTTGTGATGATGAAAAGATTATGCAATCCTTCGTCTTGTGGCGGTAAAAAGGTGGTTTTATTAAATTATCTTGAGCGGATCAGAAGTTATGGGTCGGACAATCAAAGACCTTTTACACTGAATGGACCGGGACTGATGATGAGACTGGAATCAGGTGGCCTAACGGTAATAGAGAACAGGTGAGCATGCCGGGACAAAGGAGCAGAAGCTGACTGAGGAAAAGTACGGAGAATGACTGGAAACAAACTGAACACAAAGAAAATGCAGAAAACAAACGCCAATAATGGATTTCACTGGAAACACAAAGAACAACAACAGAAACCAAATATACTGTTGATGACAGAACACCACTTAAAGATCTGAACTTACCCTTTAAGCACTGTGGGTTTGAACATTGGTTCTGCAATAGCAGAGGGTGAACCAAGTGTTTTATTTTGAAAATGAAGGAACAAAAGCTCCTAAATGCGTCATTTTGCACAACATTGAACTGGTCACAAACATTGAATTAATTTTTGATGCTATTATAGTTTGTTGGAACTGCCACAAAAAGTGAACGTTGACCATGTGAGACTAATAAACCTCCAGCCTTTGTTGTGTTTATTTAGGTAGGGGTCGTGTACGAAGCTATTTTCGGTGCTGAACGTCCTTTATGCACTTTTTAAACCTGCAGGTGGTTGACTAATGGTTCCTTTGTTTCAGCCGCTCCAATTACTGGACCACATGGGAAAATTTGGGTGATAAAATGCTTCCCTCCGCACTAATGTCAAAGTGCCCTTGAGCACAGCAGTTAACCTAATACTCCACAGTAAGGGATTATGGTTGTATGAGGAATGACATCATCCGGCTTGAGTGCAGTTTTCTAGACGACTGACCTACAAGTCAAATATGTGTGTTTCCTATCAGTAAATAATTTAAAGCCAAATAATCTGATTAATAATGATGTCATACCTAAATACAAATCAGGATATATTTATTTTTCCCTTTTTATTAAAGAAAAAAAAAAAAAAGCTAATTGAAATAAAACTGACAAAAAATAAAATAAAACTGAAAATCATTTGAATTCATTAAATTAGCCTAGACCAAAAGAATGGAACCCCCTCAACAAGTAAGTCTTGGTATCAGCATCAGTGCCTTCAGTGTTGTAATCAATCGTCCTATTTAAAAGGTGAAAGGTAGTCACATGGTGTCTTGGTGTGTAACACACTCAACATGTATCACATAAAGCTGAGTTTAGTCAGGAGCTTAGAAATAAAATGACTGAGCAGCACGTTACAGAAAAAGTCTTTAAGACCTTCTCCAAGCAGCTTGATGTTCCAGTGGCTACATCTACACAAAATATTCAGACCTTTAAGGTCCACAGGACTGAAGACAACCTCCCTAGGCGTTAACTAAGAGGAAAACTGATGACAAACTGAAGACACTTGTAAGAAAAATGGTAACTGAAGAGCACAGAACAACTTCCAAAGAGATAAGAGGTGAACTCTGAGGTCAAAGGTCATCAGTACCAGATCAAACCAGTCAAAGTGAAATTAATGGAAGATGACCCTGGAGGACACCTGATCATAAAGACAAGACTGGAATGTGAGAGAAGCCACAAAGCTTCTGGGAGAATGTCCTTAGGACAGATGAGACAAAACTGGAGCTTTTTGACAACAAGTCCCATCAGCTCTGTGTTCACAGAGACGAAGATGGAACAAAGACAAGAACACTGTAGATACAGCAGAACATGGACGAGGCTCGGTTCTGTTCTGGAGCGGCTGTGCTGCACCAGACACCGGGTGTCTCACCTCTGTGCAGGGTACTGTGAAACCTCAAGATCATCAAGGCATTCTAGAACAAAATGTGTTTGATCTCGGGCTCAGGTCATCGGTTCTCCGACAGCAAAATGAATTAAAACCACTCAGCAATGGCTCAGAACCAAACATTGGACTGTTCTGAAGTCCCAGATCTTGTTAAACATCTGTGGAACGAGCTGAAACATGTGGAGAAGAAACCTTCAAACATGAGACAGCTGGATAAGTTTGTTCATAAGGAGTGATCCAGAACACCTGTGGACAGGTGGACCAGAACACATGCGGACCAGAACACATGTGGCTGGGTGGACCAGAACACATGTGGATGGGTGGACCAGAACACATGTGGATGGGTGGATCAGAACATTCATGGACAGATGGACCACAACACATGTGGATGGGTGGACCAGAACACCCATGGACAGGTGGTCCAGAACACCCATGGACAGGTGGACCAGAATGCCAGTTGACAGGTGGATCAGAACACAGGTGGACCAGAACACATGTGGACAGATGGACCAGAACACATGTGGACAGATGGACCAGAACACATGTGGATGGGTGGACCAGAACACTTGTGGACCAGAACACATGTGGACAGATGGACCAGAACACATGTGGATGGGTGGACCAGAACACCGATGGACAGGTGGACCAGAATGCCAGTTGACAGATGGACCAGAACACATGTGGATGGGTGGACCAGAACACCCATGTACAGGTGGACCAGAACACCCATGGACATGAGGTCCAGAACACCTGCAGACAGGTGGACCAGAACACATTTGGACAGGTGGTCCAGAACGCTGTGGACTCCGAAGTGAATATAGTCTCAGAAATAGTCCAGTCCAGTGGTTTAACAGGTATTTTGCTAACAAACAGGGTCAACTTAGTTAGTGCCAAAGTTTTGAGCAATAGTCATACATGTTGAGGATGGCAAGGATATAAAAGAAGCATGAACTAATTGGTCCTCTCCCCCCCTCCCCCCCCCCACACACACAACAGATGGACCGAGCAGTGTGTCATCTGCATAAAGTACAAGCGCAAACCCCCCTTTAGCATCTTGGATCAGTTGGGCCATGCTGGACCTGTCCACACTGTGATGATTGACGGCATGACCCAGATGAACTGCAGCAACGCTCAGAGTATGTGTGTGTTTTAAAGTCTGTGTTTGTGTGTAAAGAGATGAACGGGGATGCTACCAAAGCCTGTTATTGATTCACAGAACCCCTCCAGGCAACTAATCAAATGAGGGAGACGTTGAACGGACACAAGAGACATTTGAAAGTTTCTCAAGTTTCTGAGACTTACACACACAATCTGTTCAGTTTGCCTCCTCGTGTGGTTTGTGTGCGTCCACATGTCTCCAGAACCTTCACTCTGTCTGGGTTATCCATCAGCCCCAGAGACTGGCGGGTCGATGTCTCTTGGTCCAGGTCCACAGATGGACTTTTCTCTGCCGCCGAAGTCCAGGGGGGGAAAGACCGTCACTGGGCAAGGCTGCTCAAAGAAGATGGTTGACTGAACAGACACCAACTGAATGAGGACAGAGAGGGATAAACAAGAGACTTTAAAATACTTTTACACAAATACAACAATTGTTTTTACTTTTTAATGTGTACTTGTATACATTTCTTGTCTTATTTTGCCACAACAATACTGCAAAATACCTTGTTTTTGTCTCAAAAACAACAACTCAGAACTGAATATTTTCTCAGAAGTGGTCCAGTCCTGTGGTTTAACAGATATTTTGCTAACAAACAAGGCCGACTTTGTTAGTGCCAAAGTTTTGAGCAAGGTCATATACTGTGCAGACATTTGAGTATCTTTCAGATACTACAACGCTACAAAACTGTAGAATTGACAGTATTTGAGGCATTTTTGTGTTTTGTATTTTCTATTGGCTGTGACGGCCATTTGTATTATTGGCTCCAAATGTCAACGAGTTATTGAGGTACTGTACATCCAGTGATAACCTCCTGAAGGTTTTGATCAAATCTGTTCATTGGTTTGTGAGATATTTTGCTAAGACAAACAGTTGACTCCATATGTTTCTGCTGCAGTTTTAAACACAGATCTCATGCACTTAGATGGTGCTCAGAGTAAGTTTTGGGAATTACCCTCGGCTACTACCACACCCAATCTGAGCACATTATTTCTAAAACTGACAAATAGAGAAATATTTGGCTCAAGGTGGCCATCTTGAATTGGGTTGACTCCAAAAGGGAATCAGTCGGCGATGCCAACTCAATGATCCATCCATCCATCATCTTCCATTTGTTCCAAAGTTGGGTTGCAGGGTCAGCAGCTTGAGCAGGGACGCCCAGACATCTCTATCCACAGCCACTGCATCCAGCTCTTCTGGGAGGATCTCAAGGCCTTCCCAAGCCAACTGAGAGACATGGTCTCTCCAGCGTGTCCTGGCTCTTCCCTAGTGTCTCCTCCCAGTTAGACATGCCTGAACCACCTCCATAGGAAGGCACCAAGGGAGCATCCTTGCCAGATGCCCAAACCACCTCAACTGGCTCCTCTCCCTGCAGAGTAGCAGCAGTTCTACTCCGGGTCTCTCCCAGAGAACTGAACTTCTCACCCTATCTCTAAGGGAGAGTCCAGCTACCCTGCAGAGGAAACTCATTTTAACCACCTGCATCCGTGACCTCATTCTTTTGGGCACTACCCAGAGTTTGTGACCATGGGTGTGGATAGGAACATAGACCAACCAGTAAACAGAGAGGTTTGCCTTACAGCTCAGCTCCCTTTTCACCACAACAGACCGGCACAAAGTCCACAATACTGTAGACGCTGCACCAATCCATCTGTCAGTCTCAAGCTCCATTCTTCCCTCACTCATGTGCAAAACCCAGAGATACTTGAACTCCTCCACTTGAGGCAGAACCTCATCTCATCAACTCAGTGATCCTTTTTTTGGAAGTTTTGGTAAAAACCAGCACAAAACAAGAGAAATTTTGCTGACAGGCTAGGAAGATGCACACACACAGACATGAGTAGAAACATCATCCCTTAATCAGTGATAAACGTAAAGAGCCACATCTGAGGGAGGTAGTACTCCAGGTATAGGTTGATGTTTAAATGTAAATATACAGAAAAGAAGAAGGTGAAGGCATTTAAAGTTCTAAAAGTGCCAACACATGGCTGCTAACGGATGGATAAATGAACGATGATGTCAGTAAATATGAAGCAGCTCATGACTCAGTTTGATGTCATTCCTCTCAGCCTCTCATCTACAGATAAAAAAAAAAAAAAAACATATCTAGAAATAATATCCAGATAGAAAAGCAAATTGCACCCTTTTGGAAAAGACTACCCAGTGTGTTACGACATGCCAGAGTGCAGACCAACAATACAGCACAATCACAGCCCTTCCATCTGTTGCCCGGATTAATCAATGACTATACAGTGGCAGCGAATAGACTGCTGATTCCATATGCCCAGCAAAGAATAGACAATCACTAACTAATCAGACTTCGACAGAAGCCACATAGGAAGAAGTACAGCTGCGGTGCCCAGTGAGCTAAGCTGTAATCACATTATACATTATTGATCTGCTGAACTGACGATTATGGGTTCTGCTTTTTCCACCGGGAGTGAGAACGGTGATAATCTTTGACGTCACAGGAAGATAATCACAGTGTTCGCACTGTACTGCCGACCCGTATATCAACCCATACTTTCATACAGGAAGTTACATTTTAAAAAACAATCTAGCTTTCCTTGAATGAACGCGTATCTTCCTCTGCCTTTCATGGTAGAGTTTAGAACCAAGCATTTGGTGATGAAAAATGATGGCTTTGGAACTGTTTTGGTCAAACCTTACAAATAACATATTCCACAAGCTCATTGACCCACAGCTACTGTCATGACCAATTTTACCTCAATAGGTAACGAACCCAGAGAGTATGACCTGAAGCGAAGCAGACCACAAACATAGAAAAGTTAACAGTGCTTTATTTTACAGCGTTAACATCGCAATGTACAAGGGAGACTCTGGAACCCTGGGGAGCAAGGAGAGATGTCCAGTTGGTGGAGCTCAACTGAAGGGGAGTCGTCATTTCTCTCCTTACAGTTGGCGTCATGGACAAAGCGGGGAAAAGGATCCAAAGGGGTTCCAGCATGGGGGGAGGCAAAGGAGGAGAGTCACAGGTGTGGCAGGCAAGTGGTTGGAAGGCGGTAGATACATTTTTTCATTCAACCTTTGTTTATACAAGTTAACCCCATTGAGCATCGGGGACTCATTTACTAGAGACCTGATTTTAACAAAGAGTGATGACAACAGTGGGCAACAAAGACAACAAAAGACAATCACAAAGGTTGCATACAAATTGAGAACAACAAGTGAAAATAAAATGGTATTTAAAAGAAGATGTAACACACAAAAAGATAGCTGAGGCAATGTAGAAAACTAAAAACAGGTACACGTCTGCATTGGTTTTTGCCATGAACTTAGCAGGCGTTTGAAACCACTTAGATAGGTCAAAGTCAAGAGCTTCCAGGAGTAGCTTTTCCAGGAATATCTTGCAAAAACTGCTGAGGAGGTCCAATCCAGGGCTTTATTCAGAGAAGTTTGGGATCCAGTGGACCACAGTGAACCACGGAGAGAGCACAAGGTAAGTAACTATCATAAATAACCCCACCTGGAGGCTAGAAGTACAAATACTGGTAGGCATGTAATGCTCCAGCGAGGAGTAGAACTCTGCGGCAGCCTTATGTGCTCCTGGCGCTCATCAGGGGAATGGGTCACAGGTGTGGTTGATTGGCTCCATCTTGGAACTTCAGCAGCTACAGAAGAACTGAAACTCCCACAAATATCTGTGAAATTCACAGAGTTATGGACATTTTTGTTCAGGCTAAGTCAATTAGTTGTGGCTGCCATTTTGAACTGCGTTCCAAAAGATGCCCAATAGTTGATAATTACTTTCTGGAAGTTTTATTAAAACCTGTCAACTAGTACACAAGATATTTTGCTCACTTTACAGACGAATGAACGCAGACAGACAAAAACACTATCGCTCTGTCTTTTTAGCGGCAGGTTATAACAACTGAATTAGCCCCGAGATAAAAAAGCAAACACTCGTAAAGTAAAAAGCAACACTCTTTGAGGTGGTCGGTGCAAAATGTCCACACTGCACTGCAGAGATATTGATGTCTTGATACAAAAATGAAGACAAAATAAACATTATTATCCTGATCGTTATAATTATCTTCAGTCCAGAGGCCCAAACTGAATTATTCATAGAATGCCTAATTAAATGGGTAGACCAGGCTGTGTGTAGATGTGTGTGTGAAGCTGCCGCCTGGTGTCTTTTAGACAGTAACATTAAATTAGAATAAGTATTCAGTCATTGTGGGGCCTAAAAAAGAAGATATGATGCTGTGACAGAAAGCGACGAGGAGAGGGACGATAGATTACACATGCTTTGCCCTTCACTGCTTGTCCCTGTCAAGGAAAAGGAAGACAGGCAGCTGTTTAGTGTTGCAGAGCGATGGGGCATTTTTTGTACGCTTCTTACATTTAACAGCTGGCATAATGGGCAACTAGTCAATGCACTTCACGGAAAGGCTCGTAAGGACCCAACACACAAGAGCATAACGAAGCAGAACGTAATAAATCCAACGCAGTCAATAGTGAAGTCAAGGCTGCAGCAGTTAAGTGATGGCAAGGCTGACAGATATGACTTCTCTCACTGTGATTACTGTATCAGCGGCTGGATGAAAGCACTTTATCTGCTCCTGTTATTGATAGGATGTGGGTTAATGCAGATGGGAGACACTGCGGAAATACACACATAAAAAAAATTAACAGACACATAGGCGTACAGACACACACAAATAAAGAAGTTTGGGCTTAAGTTTATTTTTGGAAGCCACATAAAGTAAACACAATACCAAGCAAATGCTCTAAACCAGGATTTAAAACACTAGCACACCTACAGGCAAAAGTTAGTGTGACATTCTTTTAAAAAACCTACAAGGTAATACTGTGCTAGAAAACCTATTAGCTAACCCTAGCACATGGCCTATACAAGCTAATTTAACACAGCCTATACAAGCTAACCGTATCACATCTACAAGCCAACCCTAGAACACATACAACCCTAGCATGCACACAAGCTAACCCTGGCATACATACACGCTAACCTTAACATGCATACAAGCTAATCGTAGCACACTTACAAGTTAACCTTAGCATGTCTGCAAGCTAAGACTAGCACCCCTACAAGCAAATCGTTGCATGCCTACAAGATAACGTATAGCCCTAGCATAAATACAAGCTAACCCTAGCATGCATACCAGCTAACCCTAGCAGGCATAGCTGTCACAAACTTACAACTATAAATTTAAGAAATAATACCAACTTTGATGTAGAACTGTTACATACATCCTCAGATGATGCTAGTGTTAAAGGGAAAACAGGAAGTGGGACTTCTGCTTCCACCTGAAGCTATTTGCCATATTAAGAGAGGGTGCATGCACACAAGGACAGTTGCACACAAATACCCAAGAACACATTGATTAAACCAATAAGCTTTATTGCAACAAATATTTCATTACTGATCCAATGAGGTTGTACTCATGTCCCCTTTAAGGAGAGGAGTCTAGAGTAGAAGGAAGCCAAGTGTCCACATGCAGTTCGGCATTTCGTCTCCGGAACGCGGCGGGTCGGGACGAAGTCCAGCACTGAAATAATTCTGTAAATTTATCTGCCTTAATAGAAATTAAATGTTAAAACTTTATTTTTTCTTGCCGTTATTCGTGTCGGCGCGAGTCCTCTCTCCATCTGGGAATAGCGAGCCGGCTTTGAACGCCGTGGTCGAACGACGATAGAACATTTATCCAAATGGTTGATGGAAAAGTTCTTTTATGAAACCAGACCGTGATGCAAAAAATATTAGCGGTGGCTTTAAAGCACCTCCATTGTGTGAAGGCTGAATTAGCATTTACATTACTGTTTACTTTATTTTCAAAATGTCATGCTATTTTGCAATCTGTTATTTTTACTTCAGTTAGGTCAGAATTGCATGGCTTTCATCTCTTGTCCTTCAAAAATCTGGTCTTAGCCCAACACTGCTTAGTTCCTTGTCTGCTATTTTGGGTCCACGTCACCACACGCTGACAGAAATTAACTAAAATAGTTTGAAAAGGTAACTGACTCTAAAAAAAAATACCTCAAAGTATTTTGTAAGGCCTTAAAAAAGCCTTGGCCAAGACTAAAGGGATTACAGGAACGTCTAGCTCTTTAGAAGCAAAACAGAAAGAAAACAGGAATGACTCATTCCTTTTTATTCATGTAATACTGCATATAGATACTCTTTATGATGATTGAATTTTGATCACACACATGGTGAACACTGGCCTCCATGTGCTTATTTTAATGGTCCGACTCAGTACTTCCTTTCTTTCGTTCGTTCTTAACGTTGGCAAAATGTCCACTCCGGCTCTGTTTCTGTCATCTTTCCCTTGAATATTTGATGTTAAGCTGCTCCTTCTCAAACACACATACGTATATAAGTACAAACCAATGAAGTGCTGATGCGCCAACAGGCATAGTGTGCACACTGCGGTAATGTAACAGCCCATTCTTTTTATTAAGCATTAGCACCAAGGCTGCTTTTTCATTATACCCTAATAACATTTGGTAGGGTTTACTAATCAGCCTTGTGGGACTCCTGCTGACTCCCCCAAACCTATTACACAAGGCTCATTTTGCCATATATGTATAGCTGCACAGATAAATATGGACTTACAGATGTGCTGCCAGGTATAAATGCATATCCTTTATGCACAGCTACAGACAGACTAGAAATGAAAATATTCATGGAGAAATGTAAATGTATTCTAAACAGAAGTTTTGAGCCGCCTTCCAAAGTGCACTTGGCTGAACTTAAGTCAATATGGAGCCACCTACACCATAAAAGAGCACTTTATAACGCGGCCCTGTGAGGAATGTCATGCCAGCAGCATTAATAGGATCTGTGCAAAGAAAAGCTTCTGAGTTCAGCAGTCAAGACACAAAGACGAAATATGTAAAGCTGCACTTCATGAAAAAACAGAGGAAGAGATTAAATGGCAGAGGCTCTACGTCACGCACAACAACAATGCACATGATTAATTGATCCCTCTGCAGAGTCTGCACTCTGACAAACTCGCACAGCATCTGACAGTAAACAAAGAGTCCTTCAAGCAAGCAGGCGCACAGATGAAAGAGCAACGGAGCAAAGAGTGTGTGGAACGAGGATACTCAAGTCCATGGAAGACTATCCCAAGTCTACTTCCTGTTGTGGCTTTGTGAAACACTGCGTTGACCTCATACAGCCCAGATCTGCAACACGTACCCTTTAGATGCTGCGTGTAAAGCATTTATTTGTGTTTGCCATGTTTACCAAAATGTACTGTTTTATTATCTGTCCATCTTAACTTATTTGGCCAATAGGCGTAAAAATGAACACAAGTCAAACCAAATCAACACATTAGTGCATATTTGTATCCTTCTATGCTCCGAACCAATAGAATGGAGTTTGGTTAAAGAAGTTATTTGATGAGTTTAGACAGCTGATTCAAACAAACCAAATTATTTGTAAGAACATTAATCATTCAAAGGCCTAGAACCACTTGAAAGAATGTATGTTGCCCATAGCTGTCATGAATACAAGAACCCAGAGAGTACGGACTGAGAGGGGAACAGAACTCAGAACTCCAAATGTAATTCAAGTGATTTATTTACAGTGGTATACGTACAAGACAGGGATCAGGGAACCTGGAAATGGAGGGAAACGGGTTAATTCCTGGAATGATGTTTTGGTCAGAGATATTAATGTTGGTTCCTTGTTTCTTATGGTTGGGATGGCCGGTTGAGATTCAGAGGAGAAGGCAGAAGGTTTACAACAGGGGATGTCTAAGTAGTAGAAGCAGCAGTGATCATGGAATGAAGAAGGCGAGTGGTTGGATGGTGAAGGAGCAGCTGGAGTGGAAGCTTTACAGATGAGTACCACCATAGGAGGTCCAGATTGTTAAGTAAGGAAACGGTTCATGAAATTAGGTTCAGACAGCAAGTCTTTGGAAACTTGGAGGAAAAACACAAGGGTAAGTACTCTTTGGTAATTTGTATGTTTAAAGGCTGGAGGCACGGTTGGTAGGTAATGCTCCAGCAGGGAATGGAGCTCATCTGAAGATTACATATGACCTCCAGTTGTTGCTGCTCATGGGCACCACCCTGGAACTCAGGACCCTGGAGGGAAAAGACTACCCTACAATAACTCAGGATATCTCCAACGTTATGTGTGCCGCAGAATGGTACCACTGATGGGAGCTCCGCTTTGACCTTTTGGTTGCCATAACAGCTTTTTGTTAAAATTTTAAATAAGGTTAAGATTTATTTCTAAGCTTTTCTAGTCGGAGCATTTCATCTCATTTAACTGTGACTATAACAATTTATACTAAACTTTCATAAGAGCTCATATGTTGAGAAATGATCAAGTTGTGACCATTTTGGTCAAAACTTGAAAATAACATTCTGCTGGATTTCACACAACATTTTAGTGCTCCAAGTATATTATTTGGATGGCCCTCAGCTACTACCAAGCCTAGTTTTAGCTCAATTTCTGTAATCTTGATTGAGTTGAATTAGGGATTCACAATATTATTGGCATGGTATCAGTATCGGCTGATATTAGCGTTAAGGTTAAGTATCGGACATTGGCCATTCCATCAAAATAACTCACTGACACAAACGATGCTGTTCTTGGAAAATTTTGGACTACGTTGAGCCTCGCTACATCGTTCCCAGTCAGAGAGATTTTTCCAATGTAGCCTTACCCGAGTTACAAGCCGTCATTTCCGACGTCATTGAGAAGCTATTAGCCAATAGCACTTGGGTGAGTTTTACCACAGACATTTGGACGTCGTGTTAGCACCGTTAGCATGATTAGTCTTACGGCACAATGGATAGACAAAAACTTTGAACTTAAAAAGTCTGTCCTTCATGCACAAGA
>JARVLU010000001.1:24505044-24519799 GCA_031762415.1 Simpsonichthys santanae
GCGGATACGGCCAGAATCGGTTTACGGCAGAATTGGTTTACGGCCAAGCCGTTAGAACGGATCTCGGCCGTAAACCGGGGACCACCTGTACTATGATATAACAGAATAGTTGTAGAAATACGTCATTAAGGTATGCTAACTTATAAGAGTCAGTTTGTCACTTTCTATAGATGCAGGTGGGCTTCTTCCTGGCACAACAAAGGTCTGATGGGGTCTGTGTGTGAGTGAGGACATGTGTTGGTGCATCACAAGGCAATCCGTGTTTCCAACAGGCGAGATGAACAAAGGCAAGACGGGACCTACTGACATGAACGCCTGGTGGACAGTAAATCTACCGTCACCACCGCTCTGTGCACGCCTGCCTGAGTGAAACGTGCTGCACTTTTCAACCGCAGAAATAAAAGGGGAGTCAGGAGGAGCAGGTGGGTGGAGGAGGTCAGTAACAAAGGTGGGGGGTAGAGGGAGGCCGAGTGGTCAAAGAGAAGCAGAAGTAAAGACAAGGAGATCATTTGTTTTGGACATGCATCATTTTCCCTCCGATAGAGACTGGCAGATGTGGTGTGTAATTAGGAGGTGGGGGTAAGTGGGTTTTAAAGTATGGTGGGGGTTGTTGAAAGAAAAAGGCAAAATAGAGAATAAAGGAAAGAGATGTTGAAGCTTTGGGGAAAAAAACTTAAAGGAACCATGAATGAAGTCTGATGAGTCCAATCAGATTATAAGCTTCTCTTAGAGTTATGAAAACCTGCATGATTCTTATTTTTCTGATTTCTAACTCAGAAAAGACAAAGGTTGTAGTTTTTGGACCTGAGCATCTTAGGAAAAAACTTTGCAGTCCTTCACCTCCTCTGGATGGCATTAATTTGGCCTCCAGTTCTAATGTAAAGAACCTTGGTGTTCTTTTGGATCAGGATGACGGTTCTCTTCCACCTGAACAATGGCGCTAAAATTAAAATCTTCTTGTCTCAAAATGATGCAGAAACAATGATCCATGCATTTATCACTTCTAGGCTGAACTACAGTAGTTCTTTATTATTGGGATGTCCAAAAATCTTCTCAAAATGTTTTCAGTTGATCCAAAATGTTCCTGCTAGTCCTGCAAAAGTTAGAAGAAAGCCATTTTAGCTCCCTTCCAAGTTTAAAATCTTACTTCCTTCCATCCATCCATTCATCCATCCATCCAACCATCCATCCATCCTCTTTACCCGCTTCTTCCTTTTCAGGTCATGAGGGTCATCGGTGCCCATATCCAGCAATCACTGTGCGTGAGGTGGGGTACACCCTGGACAGGTCTCCAGTTCATCACAGGGACACATAGAGACAAACTAGACAAACAACCATTCACTCTCTTGCTCTCACCTAGGGACAACTTAGAGTTACCAATCGGTCTAACATGCATGTTTTTGGTCTGTGGGAGGAAACCAGAGTACCCCGACAAAACCCAGGTTTGCACGGAGAGAACATGCAAACTCCACCCAGAAAAGTCTCCGGCCAGGATTTGAATCAGCGACCTTCTAGCTGAGAGGCGGAAGCTCTACCAACTGCGACACTTTGCCGCTCTAAAATCTTACTCCTAACATACAAAGTTATCAACAACCAAGCCGCATCATATGTTAAATATCTTATTGTTTCATATTTTCCAAACAGAGCACTTCAGTCTCAGACTGCAGGTTTACTTGTGGATCCTAGAGTTTCTAAAAGTAGAACGGGAGACTGAGCTTCCAGTTTTTGGGCTCTTCTCTTGTCTATGAGGCTGACACCATCTACTTTTAAGATTAGGAAAAAGCTTTCCTTTGCCATAATCCTATACCTGTAGTTAGAGTTGTCTTGGGTTTCCTGAGCTATCCTATAGCTTCTAAAGGCTTAGACTGCTGGAGGATAAACTGACCACATGCCCTTATTCTGCCACTGTCTTTACTTGCACTACACTCCATGCAATTAATGCTGTCACTAACCTGTGTGTTTCTTCCCATAGAAACTACACCTGGACCATAGAAACTACACCTGGACCAGTCCTTTAGTGTTTCTCTTTCTTGTCCTCTCTAACTCCAGCCAGTCGAGGCAGTTGGCCACCCATCTAGAGCTCGATTCTGGTTCTGCTGGTGGTTTCTTTCTATAAAAGGTTCCTTATCACTGTCTCTAACATGCTCCTCAGGATGGAGGATAGTGAAAATTTAAGACAATCAACTTACTTCCTTAGAAAGCTAACTCGTTCCAATTGATGTTTCAACATTTACTGTGTGGGAACGTATTTTGTTGAGTACATTTGAATCTGGATCTGGTTTCAGCTGGATTTAGATGTGTTATTTTGGGTTTACAGTACCCCTAGGACACATTTTATTGTCAACTGGCGCTACAAAAATAAACCAAACTGTGCTTTTGTGCGTTTTGTTCCGACTTGCACAAGAAAACACCTGTTTCATCAGAGGAAACAAAGACTAGATCACGTCACCAGACAAGTACAGAAGTCTTAAGGACATTTCTCCTCACTGTAGACGTCACGCTGGCAGCAGGTCTGCTCAACAAACTCTCCCATATGCACTCATTCAGCATTCTTCGATTCTAAAGCAGCACTTCTGCTAAACAATCTCCACGTGGGATAAAGCGGCGGCGCTGTGTGGGTGATGAAAACAAAGCTTTTTTGTGACACTGATTAGGTACTTGTGTGTGGCAGCTGTGGTAAGGTGTCTGTCTGCCCCTGTTGTCTCTGTGATTGCTGATTTTGTGCATCAAGTGAGGCAATCACAAGGTCCACATTCAGCAAACATGGAGTTTACCATCAGACTGTGCTCAAACCTACATACAAGTAAGGGAAACAAAAGTTGGGACCTCTTACGTAAATCAGCGTAGGTGCTGCTGCATAGCAATTGGAGAGAAAGAAAACAAACAGATGCTACTTTGGACAAGCAGAGTAAAATAAACTTTTACAGCACAAAGTACGTTTCTCAAAAATGTTTTACATTTTCCAGGTAAATGATTACGATATTCATGTGAAAAAAACTATTCTACAGTAATTAAATCGGTTTTAACAAAACTTTGAGTTAGGCGGTGTTTGTGGTGGTTAAGGTCATTTTCACACCTGATAGTGCGGTATAGGCTCGATTCAATTGGGGACCAATATTCGGAATGTTTGTTTACATTTTCAGCTGGTGCGGTTTGCATTCACGCTGCACCGAGTCAATCGAGCCAACCTGTTCCCCCTCTTGCCTGTGGTGGCGCTGCACCAAGAACTACTGAAGGAAACGACACAAAGACCTCTGAAGGTGGCACTATTGTACACCTAACATGAGTTAGGTGTAAGAGTACAACTTACTTCTTGAAATAAAAACAAATATGGAGTGGTGCTAAAATATAGTGGTTTTACGATTTCCGTTTTGTCAGCATGAGTGGAAGATGAGGCAGAAGACCATGGAGAATGTTGTTTTTATAGGTGTTTCCACTCCACTCATCAGGCCCTGTCTATATATTCACTCTCTTTTCATTCCTTCTTCAGTGGAGCATTTGGGTGCTTCACGCCATGTCCTGTTCTCAGTGTTTCCTCAGATTTTATATGATTTATTTCATACTGTTGCTGTCATGTCATCTATTCATACATTATCTTTACCCGATTCAACCTTTACGGGACGTGGGGGTCACTGGTGCCCATATCCAGCCATCACTGTGCAAAAGACGGGGGACAGCGTCAGCTTTTTTTGTTATTTTTAAATACATTTTTTTAGTTTTTGTTCCAGCTCCTCGTGTTAGTCCGCCTTCCTTGGTTCAAACATTGGACACGGGGACAGAATAGCTGTGGCAGCCATTTTAAACGGTGCTGGTTCCAAAAGTTTAGCACTTGTAGATAAGCATCTAGTATTCCTGTATTTTTTTAATCCATGAAGTGAATCATGAAATATCTTGCTAACATACAGTCACACAAACAAACAAAACAGTATTATCCACTTTTCGGCAGCAGGCAATAATTAAAGATACAAGAAAATGTACTTTTAATGGTTTAGTAAACTGGAATTATTTTACATCTCTGAACATTACAGATTCGACAGGCTGCTCTGTGATTTGCAAGTCTAATAAAATTTGATTCATCACTTCCGCACGATCCTGAAAGTCCTCCATGTGCAAAAACAAAAAAACGACATGAGCACATTGACACCCAAGAGCTGTTTCCTACTCGTTCCTTTGCTCGTTTCTACTCAACGTGAAAAATGTGAAGCAGAATTAATTTTTAACACGGATTGTACAATTGCCTTTGTAATGTGAAATTGGGGGAAAACCGGAATCAGCTTCCATTTATTGTAGTATGGCTTATTTGAGAGGCAATTGTTTAATAGTGTAAGATTTCAAGCCTTTTTATTTGAGTATCACTTTAATAAAACAATTAAAAACATGTTTTTTATTTACAGTATAAATGTGCTGATAATTGCTTAAATGTTGGTCCAGGGGCATGCTCTCCTGGAATTTATTCATAAAAAAATCTATACAAAACTGTGCATTTTCCATTTAAAGTGTCTTACTAAAGTCATAAAAGTAAACATAAAAATCAATATATCATATGATTATTGGAAGGTGGAGCAATGAGCAAGTACTAAATGGCCTTTAAGCTGAAATTTATCGGAAAACATACTTGAAATTTGAATTTAACCTTGTTTTTTTGGTTTGGTTTTATACACAATGAACTCTAGGCCTGTCGCAATAACAAATATTGCTGGGTGAATAACTGTCTCAGAAATTATTGCGATAAACAATAATATTGTTTGAAATTTGAAAATAATTAGTAATTGCTGTCAAATAAATATAAAAAATAAACAACAATTTATTAATTATTGTCAAATTTAAGAAGAAATGCTGATAAATTTGTTTTGTATGTAGTACCTTTATTTGACCACTGGATGGCAGTATGATTGAAACAAAGGATGGATTGTGAGGGAACAAGCAGCATGTCTTTAAGAAAAATTGTGTGTGGGGGGGGGGTCCCTTGACATGACATGGGTTGTCCCTCTTCGGTTCTAAAAATGGCAGACGCTCGGTGTGGTTTGAGCTCTTTAGCATAGCATTTTTCACACAGACCTTTAAAAAAAAAAATCAGTAAATAAGTTCTCAGCTTCTTTTTGCAGATAATTTTTTTAGATGAAGGCACGAGTTCCAACCGTGAATCTTGGAGCTTCGACAAGATTGTTTTTTTATTTTTCACGCCTGTTAGCTTAGCTTCTCAGCTTAGCTGCTTTAACGATTCAAAAACACGATCTTGGATGGTTAAAACAGATTTTAAAGCGAAAGGGAGGGGTGAGTGAAGAGCACGGAGTTGAGCATTTTGTCATCCAGTGTTGTTTTTTTTTTTAAAACAAGGCTTTAAATTTACTGCAAAAAGTAGCTAAAGTGAATCACTTTTCCCGCCAAAAGGCTTCAAATTTATAGAACTGAACTAAAAAAGTCTGTAAGTTCCTAAAAGATTCACATAACTTATGAGACTAAGAATGTTTCAACATGCTAGGTTGACATTGTTTTTTTTTTAAACAAGGCTTTAAACTTACTGCAAAAAGTAGCTAAAGTAAATAACTTTTCCCGCCAAAAGGCTTCAATTTTATAGAACTGAACTAAAATAGTCTGCAATTTACTGAAAAATTCCCATAACTTGGGGGACTAATGCTACACATGCTAGCTACAAAATTAATTTTACCATGTAGAATTAAAGTCCTTGCACTCTTGCTTAGACCCATTCTTATTAAAAAAATATATATAAGTATGTGGCAGCTAAATGCTGAACTCAGGGCTTTTAAGTGACTCTCCACAAACTTAATAGGTGACAATCCATTATTCATATCAACTCACACATAAAGCACTCTTCTTTTTTCCTCTCAGGTCTTACACTGGAGTATAACCTAATATATTATTAATATATTTTAATCTGTATGTGCCGTGCATGTATAAATGTGCACATTTTAGCACATACATGTTCATACATGGCATTTGCACGTTTTCAAACGATTCTGTTAGCACTTAAGCAACAGTGTAACGAATTCATGTCTCTGCATAATGTCTTTTATTGCAGACTATGTTTCATTTCTTCCGTTGGGTGTGTATTTTGACTTCAGGTCTGCGTGTTCGTGTCACCTGAGCACACATTTAGTGCCTAAAAACTCTGGAGGCTTGTGTGACTAAACAAGAGCGTGTGCATGTCGGTGCATAATGTGTTGAGCAGAATGGCTGTAATTAAAAACAGGCGCATGGGTTCTTCAGAGCATGTTGCATTTATTGTTTACCCAGCAACAACTTCCCAAATAATAACGTTTTATTTTGTAAAAACAGCCTTTGTAAGTGGTGTATTTTAGTGGTTTTAACACCTCTTTCCTATTTAGAGACACTGAAGTGTTTTTTGACCTCCGTCCATCTCGTCCCATCAACAATAACCCCGTCCCTGAGATAAAAAGTCTATTCAGCTGCCAAACTTCTTAACCTGCACCACTTCACAACACTCTCCTCCTGCTATTACCAGCCACTTACCACACCTCACACACCAGTTAGAAAATCAATACTTCAATGTGTGTGTGTGCGTGTGTGTGTGTGTGTGTGTGTGTGTGTGTGTGTGTTGGGACGGTCGGAGCCGGCCGTTCTTCCCTTGAAGCTTTTAAAGCTCAACTCTTTTCCGTCAAGCCTCGTCCCCCGCTCTGCGCAGAGGGCCTCCGCTCGTCAGCCCACACCCGTCCTATTACGGTGGCCCTAAGGTGTAAATGTACAACATTTGAAAAAACAGAATTACATTTGAAAAAACACAACAAAAACAACAATATTGCAACATTTGAAAAAAAAAACGGAATTACATTTGAAAAAAACAGAATTACATTAAGCCAAAGCGGAAGTATAGTTCTGTTGTTCAGTTTTATGCTGTTAATAAAGTTTTTTTTTTTTATTTTTTTTTTTTTATTTTTTATTTTTTTTAAATCAGAAAAAATGTTTTGTTTGGCTTAATGTAATTCTGTTTTTTCAAATGTAATTCCATTTTTTCTAATGTGATCCGGGCCACTTCCGCTTTGGCCACTTCCGCTTTGGCCACTTCCGCTTTGGCCACTTCCGCTTTGGCTTAACGTAATCCCATTTTTTTCAAATGCAATTCCGTTTTTTCAAATGTTGTTTTGTTTTTTCAAATGTAATTCCGTTTTTTCTAATGTGATCCGGGCCACTTCTGCTTGGGCCACTTCCGGTTTGGCTTAATGTAATTTGTTTTTTCTAATGTGATTCGGGCCACTTCCGCTTTGGCTTAACGTAATTCCGTTTTTTCAAATGTTGTGGTTTTATTTATTTTTTTTTTTAAATTTTGTGTGTGTGTTTTTTCAAATGTAATTCCATTTTTCAATGTGATTCTGTTTTTTCAAATGTAATTCCGTTTTTTTCTAATGTGACTCTGGCCACTTCCGCTCCGGCCACTTCCGGTTTGGCTTAATGTAATTCTGTTTTTTCTAATGTAATTCCATTTTTTCAAATATTTTTCAGTTTTTTTTATTTTTTATTTTCAAATGTTGTTCATTTACACCTTAGGGCCACCGTATGCAGGCCCCACACCCGCATCTTTGGGAAACAAAGCACGACGCGCACCTTTGTCCATGGGCAGCTGTGCGGTGCCCAGCCTGAAACGTGCACGGTTTGAATGCGGAGCACGCACTCACGGATGAACTTAATGAGGGCTTGGTGAATGCGAGGCGCTAACGACGCCGATGTTATTGGTACAGTGAGGAGCTCGCCCCCCTCAACACCTCCACCCCCTTTGGTATGCTGGCCACACACACTTAAACACATTTACACATGACCCGATACTGGGCCTTGTGTTTTGTTTCCTTTGGCAACGGAAGTTCGGTGTTTAAGAGAACTGGTAGACAAAGCAAATATCCTCCTTCGCTCCTCGCTCTCCTATGTTTCTCTCCTATATTCTACTGTATATCTTCCTCTCTCATCAACCTCCCTTTAGCTCTTTATTGTTCCTTCATCTAATCTCAATCTCCATCATTTTGTTTTTCCCCTCTTTTTGTCCCCCCCCTCATTTTTCCTCCCTTCCGTATGCCCACTACTGGCCCTGTTCGCACACCAGCACGGCTCAGTGCCTCTCTGAACACACACCATTCTCCGCGCTTTATTGTTCGCCCTGACAGCTTTTGTAGTTGGGAGAAAAAGCAACTTCTCCCCTCCTTGCCTCCCTCTTAAATTTGCTAAACTCCCCCCACTCCCCCTTTCGCCTCTCTTCTCCCCTCCTGCCTTTGCACTTTTACTCCCCCCCCACCCCCCCGCCCCGTACCGTCGGCCCTCATGACCAGTGGTCCACACAAACAGGCACATTCCACAAGCGTAAAGGTCAAAGGGTGCAGCTGCCTCAATAAAAAGATTGGGAGGCGAGGGGGGGGGATGGAGCTGGAGGCTTTGCTGCATTGGACAGACAACGGAGGGTTTGGGCTTTAAGGTCGGGGTGGGGTATTTTCAGGGTACGGAAGGTCCGTTGGCTCGTTCTGTCTCGTTGTGCTGTTTACCAGTAGCTGTAGCTCTTCTGTTCCTGTTCTTTGGCAATGGCAGCAGATGTAAACAAAAACGGTTGGTTGCACCTATTTACCAGAGAGAATCCTTGGCTCTGCTTTCCTTTGTGCCGAACGACGACCAACACACTCGGTCTGCTGTTTGCCAAGAGAGAAAAAGTCCTCCGCTGCCGGACCCACACCGCTCGGGTAGCTTTCTACAGCCAGGGCCTAATTCAGTTCCATTAGATGAAGATTTCTACCTGATTACAACAGCTTCAGAGTGATTTGTGATGCTTAAACCTGCAATTTCTACTTTGGTCGTGACTAAATGACAAGAGTGTTTAAAAGGAGCAGGTGGGGGAGTCCAGTCAGGTCCATGTGACAGTCAACGACCTCATCGGAGGGTGGGCAAAGGACTTTAGGAGCAACTGAAATTCACTGCTAATGTCTGACGTCACCACTGATTTAAAATTCTGAAAGTTTTTGAAACATTCACTCTTCCATACATTTTTCAGCACAATTTTGTCCTACAGATTTCAAGTTATTTCAAATCATAAATCAAAACAATCCTGCTATGACGTTTGGTATTGGTGCAACTTTAGCTTATAGAAAATGAATTGAGCTCATTTTTACTTCCTTCAGATATTTAGATCTGTTTACAACCTTTTACTGCTCCTTTCACATTTTGTCCTGCTTCAGCTTCTTTCAGCTTCCTTGTGCAATAAGCATTCACACTGCATTTTCACAGGAAATGCAATTTCTCTAGTTATATTTCACTTCTAGGCAATTAGACTTTCTTGTACTTATTTAAAGAGGTCTTGGTCAATCATTATTTGGACTTTCTGATAATCTCTTAAACGTTGTTTTTGGACTTTTGCTGATTTTTCACTTATTTCCTTTAATTTGAGCATCATAACCCTAACCCTAACCCATGTGTAGCTAAAAACAGCCAACAGGAGACCTGTTGTCAGTGCTAAAATACATTTTTTGTGTGTCAAACTTTGGTGTTTTTCTTATATTCATCAAAAATGCATGGAGGGTGTCATTTTTTGAATTCAGCTGCTGGTAACATTGAGCCTAAAGATCCAATTTAAAACTGGTTCTTTGCAGGTTGTCTGCTTTGTGTCAACAACATGGGTGAGTTTAGGATCCTTATGATCCATTGATCACAGGTAAATAGGTAAATGCCTTAAACATTTCTTTGAAAAAGGTCAAAATCAGCCGAAGTTTAAAAAACAAAAGACCTTCAGAAAGTTTGCTAACTACTGCTCAAACGCATTTTGAACAATTACAAGAAAATAATTTCCTTGGAAGTTATTTTGACGGGGATGTGACTCATGAGAAGCGCAGATTCAAAGGCCAATAAATTAGAGTCAGAGTCAGAGATTCTTTATTGTCGTTCGCATCACATGCGGTACACGTGGTGGAACAAAATCCATGAATGTTGTGCAAAGGGAGGGGTAATTAGTGAGAACACCTGGGCTGAAAAGCATATGGAGTGCAGGTGTGAGAGAGGAGCTGAAGAAGGGATGACTGATGGAAAAGAGCTAAAGCTAACCGAAACATATTGAACACATCAAGTCAAACCGAACAGCATAAATCAAGAGCTGCACATAATTGTAGCTGTAAACTGTAAAACTGTTTGCTGATGACACTTTGGTGTGAACTCATTTCACCATATAGCCGTTCTGGTAGCTCAGTGGAGGCGCTCTACCATTTTGTTTCAACAGTTTTTTCTCCTTTTGTAGCAAGACAGGTATCTTGAGAATTATGGCTGAGTGGTTAGAGCAGTCGTCCTCCAATGCAAGAGTTGGGAGTTCGAATCCACTAGCAGTCGCATGCCCAAGTGTCCCTGGACAAGACACAACCCCTCATTGCCTCCGATGTGTTTCCCATTGGTGCGTTAATGTAATAAATTAGTATTTGTAGAGATCTAATAAAGTGCTGTATGAATGGGTAATTGAGGGCACAGATAAAGCACTTTGAGTATTTTGATTAGATAGAAAGGCGCTATACAAGTACAGTCCATTTAACATTCCTTTCAGATAAATGTTGTTCTATTTTAACTAGCATGCTTTTTAATTCTTGTTTTGGCCTTCAACACTCTGACTCTTATTGCTTCCTTGTGTTTGTTTCCGTTTTGCTTTTTAACCTGAAAAAATGTAACTACAAACAATACTACAATCAGAATCAGAATAAGCTTTATTGCCATTGCAAAGTTAAGTACAGCAATATTACTTTCCATACAGCCAACCTAAAGATGGACGGAGGTGTACAGGGTCTGTAGCTTCTAAGAAGCACTGCTCTTATTGCTTAGATAGGAAAAAGGGAAGACGCATAAGGAGAGAGGTATTAAAAAAAAAAAATCACACACCATGTCCTTAACAGGGCACAGTTTAAGGTATCAAAAAAATCTACCACAGCAAGCAGTATATATAGACAATATGCATGGATGACAAGACTGAGATTTGTCCATGAACACTTCCAGATAGTTTCCATAGTCCTGATAAGATGTTGGTGTCTCTCAGCAGGTACAGCTCTGAAATAATAATAATAATAATAATAATAATAATAATAATCATAGCTTTTCATATCAAACCAAGGCTCGTTTAATAGTTTTGAGGTTTTGGGTTTGATTTCTACATTTTTTGTTGCACCCAGCCCCACACTGGATATTTATTATTTTTTTTTTTTTTAATAAAGGCTTTTGGGTTGGTTTGACCAAATTAGGTCAAAAAGTCTGACCCAGTGTTTGGGTCAGACATTAGTCATTTCATTCTTCACAGTCTGCCATTTTCAGTCTGAAGATCATAAAATTGGACCTGACTGGATTTCTGCTTTAGTCAGTTACCCAGTAATCCAGATTTGGGGTTGTTTTTATTTGTAGCTCAACTTTTTAGCAGCTGTGTTTAAACAAAATTACTCATTTTAATTCAACCTCTGCAGTAGAAAATTTAACCAAGTGTGCTGGTTCAAACTCTAACCCCCCTTGGGTAAAACTACCCAGAGTTGGCTCGGTCCCAATTTGACCCAGCTCTGGTTTGTTCTTAACCCAGCAGTTTTAAATGTGTAGACATACATTTTAAAAGTTTTAATGTGAGTGGGGGCTCGTCCGGGATGAATTTGAACATGGCCCAGTCTAATTTAGAAAGTTTTGTTTTTAATCCTACTTTAGAACAGCTTGAAGTTTTCACAGAGCGTTAAGTTTGGGTCAGTTTTGTGGCCTCAACTAACTTTTGTCAATCTTCTGAGTTGCTCTTAAGCTTCAAACTCTTAATTAAATAGAAAAAAGAGAGTAATCTCTCAGAATTAGATTTAGGTTGTACCTTTCAAAACCTTTTCTGCAGATCACTTCCTTAAGTCACACAGTCCCTTTTTTATTCACTTAAAATTGCTGCAGTATTTCTACAGGGACAAACGGAACAGGCTGTGGTCATTTGAAAAATGTCACATTAACCTCTGTGCAAGTGCCACAAAATGCCACAGAATGATTGATACCTTTAATATCAGAAACACACGGGGATCTTTCTAAAAGTAAAAGGCGTTAGATTTAATATCCTGATTTAATGCCCGTCTCTGGATGGTCTGAACCCTGAGAGTAACTCAGACAACTTGCTCTCTTCTTGGTGCTACTACCTGCAGGAGCTAATGGGAGGCTGCCAGAGCCAGAGCGGCGTGAAATCCTTCTTGATGGACTGAAAAGTGTCTTAAAGGATGCCAAAGCTCTCCTTCTCAAGTATCTCAAAGGGTGTGGTGCTAACCAGGATGACTTTGGCATGATCACATTTAGACATGACTGAGTGAAATTTAAATCAGATTTTCTTTGAACAGGATTCGCTTTGAACTCTGCCAGGGCACCGTTTAGAAAAAAAAACGGTCTCATGACAGTTTGATTGTAGAAATGTGAGCAGGTGGTAATCCACCTCCCTTTGGTTCATCCTAAACTTTGAACTTGACATTAGAAAATTCCTGGCTTTTCATACAACCCCTACTTTTTTTTTTTTTTTGTTAGCGCGCTATTCCACATGGCAACGGTGATGCATGAAAGGTTTGGAAAAGGTGTCACGTGCACCAATTTCTCTGATGAAAACTGTCAAGGCGTCTTGTGTGCTGCTCTCCTTCGTGGAAACAAAACAAGCCGTCCATTTTTAATTAGTTTGGCGGCACGGAGCGGAAAGTTCCCGTACGTTCCCATTAAATTCCAAGGATGCTTGTAGGAAAAGTAAGATAGAGCAGATTAGTTGAGGGAAAAGTCAGTTTTCCCTTCAACAAGCAAATCCGGTTCTGATTCAAAACTTTACATCCAGTTTGACCAAATGGGTTTTGGGTGGGGATTGGAGGCGGCTTCAGCATTTATAATAAATAGATAAATGAGGAAGTTTACTCAGTTTTGCACTTAAAATAATGAGATCATCACACGTTGAAAAACGGCAAAATTAAAGCCTTTTGTTGTCAGATTGCCAGAACCACATGATGCACAATCTCCCGTGACATTGCGAGATCTCATGTGATCTGTTAGCTGTCAAAGTATGTGTTTGGCTACTTCCACACCAAATTTTAGCTCATTATCTATAAAACTGATAAAGTTGTAGCCACTTTTGTGTTTGCAAATGTGGACTAGCTATGGCAGCCATGTTGGATCAAGTTGATTCCCAAAGTTAATCTGTTGTTGACGTTTATTGTTTAGTTACTTTCTGAGAGTTTTCATGAAATCGGCTTAACGGTTCATGAGATTTTTTGCTAAGAGACACACAAATGCAAACACGTACTCAGATGCTTGCAAAAACACCATCACCCGTCTTTCGGGGGCTGACTATTAAAACAAAAAGGCTCTGAAAGAGGAACAAAGCTCCAAAATTCTCCCTTCCTTGATCACAAATTGCAACAGCAAATTGCGTGCTTCAGCTGCTAATCCTGCTCGTCTGGCACCTGTGCACCCCAAAGCCTTTTTGTAACTGGAGGTTTTTTTTTTTTCTGATCTGATGTCAGATTCTACAAAGGAAAAATCTCGTTTCCATTGCTTCCCCAGCTGTCGCTGATGGAGGTTTCACAGGATAACAACTTCTCCAGATGATTAACTTGCCTCTTTTTCCCCATTTAGGGAAACATTACCAAAGTGCCACCTTGACACCCGAATGTCCTGCCCATAAGTCTGTAACTTTATTAAAACTAAAGAATATTAAAATGCAGTGTAAATGCTTATTGCAGAAGAACATGCTGAAAAACAGCTGAAATTAGCTTGTTTTTCCATTTCAGCTACAATTCAGAATGGTTTTTACACTAAATTAGCAGAAGAAAGCAGAAAGAACACATATTTGCTGAATTAGGCTTAAATAAACAGAAATGAGCACAGAAATGAGGAAATTAGCTTAAAAAAGGCTAAAAGTAGCTGAAAAGGCAAAAAGAAGCTTAAACTACCGTACCAAAAGTAAACAGAAAAAACTGAAATGAGCTATAAAAAGGTGGAGTTAGCTGAGTAAGCTAAAATTAGCATCAAAAGAGTTAGTTGAAAAGCAGAAAAAGCTGAAACTAGGAGAAAAAAAGCTAAAAGTGGATATTATCGGAAAGAAGCTTAAATTAGGAAAAAACTGTTGAAAAGTAGCAAAAAAGGTAGAAAGAAGCTTAAATTAGCAAAAGGAAGTGGAGATAGCACATTTTTACAGAATTAGGCAGCAAAAAGTTGAAATAAGTGTAAACAATATGTAAATAGCTGAAAAAGCTAAAATTAACATAAAACAGTTAAATAGTAACTGAAATAGCAGAAAAAGCTGAAACTAGCAGAAATAATCTAAAAGGATTATAACAAGCTGAAATTAGCTAAAAAGTTAGAAGAAGCACAAAAGATTCTAAAAAGGAGCTCAAAACAGCTGAAATCAGCTGTAAAAAGTTTACATTTGTACAAAAAAGCTGAAAGAAGCTGAAGCAGAACAAAATGTGAAAGGAGCAGTAAAAAGGCTGTAAACAGATCTAAAGATGTGAAGGATGTAAAATGAGCCCGATTCATTTTTCTGAGGATAAAATGTCAGAAAAAGCTAAATATTTCAAAAAGCTAAAGTTGCGCCATTACCAAACGTCAAAGTATCCTTCTCCTGAAAGAGCTGAACGTTTTGATGTATGGCAACAAAGTTCATGCTTAATCATCTATATAAAAAAAAAGAAACAGTTCCAGATGACCCGACAGAATTATTCGATTTGGTACCTGGATTATTGAGCATGAACTTTGTTGCCTTGAACCACTTTGGCTGTGGCTGCCTGCCTGGGAGGAG
>JARVLU010000001.1:24577312-24595977 GCA_031762415.1 Simpsonichthys santanae
TCACTGGGGGTGGAGCCGTAAGTACGGAGCGCCGTAGGTCGAGTGCGCCGTAACTCGGTGACCACCTGTATACTGTATATATATATATATAATTTTGTTTTTCAAACCAACATATTTAATAGAAAGTATTTGACAAAATACTGAACATCACTAATTTTCCATTTGACCCAAATTATTTTTAAAAACATTTCACTTATTAATAGAAATATAAAAAACAAAATACTTCTGTTGCATACATGTAAATGTATGCTTGAAATATTTGTTGAGATCAAGCGCGATTCAAAGCCTTTATACTTTCAACCTTTTTTTTTCTTTTACAAAAAAGCAACTCTCTGAGCTCATTTCCCGTCTTTTTTCTTCTGCAGTGTTTATATTTAGAAGTGAAAACTGAGGCACGTCCATGGAGGGGGGAAGAAAAGAGGCGCACAACTATCTCGGCAGATCTGCAGAACAAAGAGCGACACTGTCAATGCCAAATCTCAGGTATGTAAAGTTAATTAGTTTGGAAATGAACTGCGGAGATATCAGTATGCCATCCAGCTCTGTTTTAAATATGTTCAGTTTGTTTTGTTTGGCAATAAGACACCTGCCATCTATTTCTTAACTGTAATTCAACAATTCCATGATTATATAAGGTTTCTTACATCAATCATAACCTTCACCTTTGAGTGAAACTTTGCGTAGAAATGAAAATAAAACTGCTGACGTGTTTAACTTGTGGCTCACTGCGACTGTACAGAGTTGTATTCAGAACTGAAAACACATGAAGTGTGACCGTCAAAAGGGCAAAATTCACCAAACGGCTCCGCTTGTGTCATCTCCCTCGCAGCACCAAGGCCATTTATTGCTGATAAAGGCTGAATATGAGTTATAAACAGAGCTCCCGAGGCCGATGATAAATCTAACACACCATGACTAAAAGACTACAAAACCAGTGGAAGAACAGAAAGTATGAAGACGTCTTGTGACGCTATCATAATTTAAAATATTTATTTTTACTGACAGGAACTGTGAGGTGTGTGAATGCATATCCATTTGTTTTATTTTCTGCACCATCTTTGTAGTCTAACTACTTCTGCATACTTTGGATATTTTTTAGCCATTCATGTGTCAAAACATTCAGCTCAAACAGGAGAGTGGTGCTATGACTTTTAGCTCTTTTTTTTTAATTGCATTCTTTGCCAATATTTTCACCATAGAAATACATGGAGATTAGCTACTTTTTGCCAACTTTTTGCTACTTGTAGCTTCTGGTACTATTTTACTTTTTTTTTTTACTAGAATTTTCTACTTTTCGCTTCTAGGTACCATTTGACTTTTTTATGCATTTAGCTAGCATTTGCTTCTTTTAACATTTTTCTTCTTTTAGCTAACTTTTGTTACTTGTAGTTTATAGGTACAATGTCACTGTTTTTCTCTTTTAGCCAGCTTTTTGCTTCATTTAGCTTTTTACTAGAAATTTTCTACTTTTCGCTTCTAGGTACCATTTCACTATTTTTTCTGCTTTCAGCTAGCTTTGCCTTTTTTTTTAGCTTTCTTCTTCTTTTAGCTAACCTTTTGCTACTTGTAAGTTATAGGTATAATGTCACTGTTTTGCTCTTTTAGCCAGCCTTTTGCTTCATTTAGCTTTTTACAAGAGTTTTGCTCCTTTTTGCTTCTAGGTACCATTTCACTATTTTTTCTGCTTTTAGCTAGCCTTTGCTTCTTTTAGCTTTTTTCTTCTTTTAGCTAACTTTTTGCTAGTTGTAATTTATAGGTACAATGTCAATGTTTTGCTCTTTTAGCCAGCCTTTTGCTTCATTTAGCTTTTTATTAGTGTTTTGCCACTTTTGAGTTTAACTTCTAGGTATCATTTCACTATTTTTCTGCTTTTAGCTAGCCTTTGCTTCTTTTAGCCTTCTTCTTCTTCTAGCTAACCTTTTGCCACTTTTAACTTCTAGGTACAATGTTACTGTTTTGCTCTTTTAGCAAGCCTTTTGCTTCATTTAGCTTTTTATTAGCGTTTTGCTACTTTTAGCTTCTAGATATCATTTCAGTATTTTTTTCTGCTTTTAGCTAAACTTTGCTTCATTTAGAATTTTTTTTTTAGACTTTTAGCTTTTGTACCAGAGTTTTGCCATTTTTTAACTATTTGATTTCATGTAGTTTTTAGCGTGTTTTGCTCCTTTTGGCTTTCGGTTGTTGTTTTGTTCTTCTTGCTGTTAGCTAGCATCTTGCTAATTATGGCTTCTAGTTAGCATTTATTCCAGCAGTCAGTCAGAACTTGGCATTTCTTTAGTTTTTCTTCCTTTTTGGATTCTCTGAATTTTAAGTGACACTTTGATGTGGAAGTGGAAGGAAGCGATTACGTGCTTTGTTAAGATCCCGTTTTCCGTTTTATCTCTTGCCTGAGATGCTGTTTCTGTTTTCAACAAATACACATGAACACTCAAGAGAAACGGCTCTAAAAACATGCTTAATTATTCTCTCTGTTCTGTTGTCAGACAACCATCTGGGTGTTAAAAATAAACAATATGAGCTCACAAAGCCCACAAAGACAATGTGTTCATACCTGCCCTGTCAAAAAAAGACAAACTGTGCTTGTGTCACAGAGGCAGGAAGTGACAGTTTTATGTTGTTACATCAAAATATAAGCATACCTTTTAATCAGAACTGTCAAAATTACTTCATAACTCTAAACTGTAATAATTTACCAGTCATTGTGAACAATCCTTCATTTATAACACATTTCCATCACTATTTGCCACTTCTATTGGGTCCTACCAATTTAGTTTAAAGTCTAACACGACTGATGAAGTAGGCCCATTTCCATTTTAAGCCAATAAATATAAAACGTAAACTCATAAACTGAGATTTGAACCAAAAGCGTCTTTGTAGTTTAACCTTGAATATAACTTTTTTTTTAAAATGTCTTCAGAAGCCAACAAAAACACCATGCAAGTTAATTAACAACCTTGGGAAGCATTGAAAATAAGATAATTTGATTTTGTTAATAAAATTAGCTTAAAAAGCAAGAACATGTTCACATGCAGCACAATTATTATCAGTTTCAGACCAACAGAGTGGAGACGCAGTGCAGTAATTCAGTTTTGAACAAAACAAAAGTTCATATTCTGCATGTTTAAAGAATATCGGCTACATGAACGTGGCCATAAACAAGATTTATTAGCTGCCAGTGCTTTTAAGTTTTGTTTAGCAGATAGCATGGTGACCTTTTTCTCCATTGTTTACTACAGCTGATTGGTACTATCTAGTAAAATATGTTGAAAATGCTTTTAAAACACATTATCAGGTGATTGTTTAGTATTTCTATTACAAACAAGTTTTTCCTGTTTTAGCCAGCTTGAGAGAAAGTGAACCTAGAGCAGCCTAAAAAGAATATCTCTACCTTTTTTTGTTGCTTCATTGGGTCTAACTATTCACACAGTTACTAAATAAAGCTCAACAAGGGTGTGCGGCTTGGTGTTTGTACAGTGGGTGTTTATACTTTCAAGCCTGGAAACTAAGCTAATGCTAATAAGCTAATGTAGCTATTCACCCTCAGATCTTTAAAAAAGGGGGGTCACTTATTAACGTCACCTCTAAACTTTGTAAAGACGTTATGGCGTCCCCGTGGGTTTACTGCTGAAACTGAAGTTGACAAAAGGGACATTTTCATGAAAGGATTAACTTGTAAGACTTGACTGTGACAAAATACATCTGATTGAGACTTGATATGTACTTTATTATTTAAAAGCATCAACAGAAAACTCATGTAGGCACTTGTAAGGATTTATCTAAGTGACTGAAGGAGTTGGATACACAACTTAAAGTAAATTAAGCTGTAATTATTGCTGCAGTGAGTGAGTATAGTGGGTGGAACGTATAAGTTTACACACCATTTATTGAGTTTTGTCACGTGTAAACTAGTCATGCACGCTACTGTATTTGTGTTCAGTAGTTTTCGGCGCCGCGTGGTCAACGTCTTCATTCTCCTGATGAACGGACACAAAAGTCAACGAGCGAGCCCTTGAAAGTCGGTGTTGCAGTTTTTGTAGTTGCCATCCTGAGGCAGGGTGTGATGCAGGAAGTGGTTTTATGTCAGAAAAACCAAAGAGTGGTCTCATTTTTCTCTGCGAGTCTTGCCACAACCCAGTAATGTGTGGCTGCTGAGGTGTCTGCATGCTTAAAATAAATGCTTATATGTCAAGTTTTTGCGGTCGCTGTGGAGCGATCTGTTGTGTAAATGTAGTGGAATGTTGAATTTTTTATTTTAGGCTGATAAGGCAGACAGGGTGGATTGTTGTCCTCTTCTTTTTAGTCTCTGAATCTGACACAAACACATATAACTGTTATATTTGTTGGCCATCTGGCCTAAACATTTGATTGTTATACGTGACAATTGATTGTTTTGGTCAGATGCGTGTGTTAAAAGCTGCTTCTGAGATTCCAACAGGATGTTGGCTTGAAACAGCAATGAAGGCTACTTATGGGACAAACCTGGTTGGTAGTTCACAGACTGATGGTCTTCTGGATGGAAGACAAAATGTTTCTCCTAAGGGTGCACCGATACATCAGCCCGAATTCCCTTAATTTTGGGAAATCGGTCGATACTTGCAAGAGAAACCAATTTTACGGATTTATTTTTTGTTTTGTTTTAACAATTGTCTGAACTTCATTTATATTTCAAAGCACTACCTCATGGCCAGTTAAAACAAGTTTGTATTGTTCTAGGACCGGGGTATGCAACCTTTGCGATCAAAAGAGCCATTTTTCACCTTCGTTCACTACTTTAAACGTGTCCGGAGCCACAACAAGCTGCTACATCTGTGGTTATCAACTGGTTTATTTGTGCTTCTGTTTGGGTTGGACATATGAGAAGACAATGGTATAGAACATTTGGTGCCCCACCATTCTTTGTAGGTTAAAATGCCATTATCTATGCAACAATTTGGCAACTGGACTTCAGTAAAATTTAACAATGTGGAGCCAGGGGGTAGAGGTAGGGCAACCGACTCAGGTCCCAAAAGTCCCAGGCTTGATCCCCAGTCGTACATCTCATGGTGTCTCTGAGAAGCACACCCTATCCCCAAATGCTCTCCGGGCACCTTCAATGGCACCACTTGGTGGTGGATGGGTTAAATGCAGAGAGCCAATTTCGCTATTGTATGGGAACACACAATGATGACAACACACTATTACAGGATAGCTCTTAGAAATCCTATTTCCAGCAATGATTGATGGTAAATATCTGCCAACTTGAAGCAACAAACAGGACGTTGTTGTTACTTAAAACTACTACAGACAGTAGAGCTACCGTCTAGCCTTTTGTTTTGCCTGCATGTTTTTGGTCTCCTCTGTCATGGAGAGACGGATGTGCTTAAAAACATGTACCGAGAACCAATCGGTCTCGTGGGATAAAACCAGATCCAGGACTTATCGGCTGGTATGTTTGGCTTGCGGCATACTCTGAAGGAGAACTTGAGAAGGCAGACTAAATGTTGGAGGTGCTTTGGCTCAGACGGGCCCCGAGGCCTGCTGGGAAGCCACCGTTCCACTTCTCATTACGCAGGTCACCCGGGGTTATCGGTCCATACTTGAACTGGAGAGGCAGGCGCTCAGCTTCACTCAACACTTATAAACACAGACACATCGCTCCTTCCTGGTGGCTTCAGTTCAGACTGGTATTCACACCATTTATAGAGTACGAAATGTAAACACGCCGGTAGATCCTGAGGCTTATTCCTCGGCAAAAGCCTACACAGAGGAGATATGCCTAACAAGTTGCCTACAAACACACACAGGCCCAAACAAATGCCCCTGTGCTGAACACAAAAGATTTCCACCCACATCCAAACGCACGGGTTCAGCTGTCTCTAAACAACTGCTGAAAAAAAAAAAAAAATCAACCGACACATACACTTTTATAAAAACAAGCACCTTTCTCTTCCTGCATGACACATTGTGCTCGTTGTAGCTGATGGTATCCTGAGTCACAGTCGAGCTGCACTGCAGAATGGCAAAACAAACACAACCAAACTCATGGGGCATGTGCTGAGAGGTAAAACGCCACTGGGCAACTCGAAAATGAAAGGCAGAGAGAAAAATGGCGACATGTGGTTAAAAAAAAAACAATATGTGCAGAACAAGAAGAAAAATAAGTAAATCTGAAAGGCAAATAGAGATAAAATGAAAGAAAGAGAGTGAATTTGTGTGTATTTCGGTGGCAGAACTCAATTTTTCAACAATCTCTGTGTTCAGAGTGCCAGATTGGCTGAGTTAACCCAGGTTAACCCACCTGTAGCCTGTGTGTGGATGATAGCACCGGTTCGCCCAGTAAACAGGATGAGGTTCAGAGACCTTGTCCCAATCTAATCAAGTTGTGGAGGAAGGAAAACACAGTGGATTTATCTCAAAATTCACACTTCCTCACCTCCATACGAGGCCAGACTTCTCTGATTGTAGTGAATCCATCCAGCACTAAATACTGTAGTAGCATCGCTTGCTAATACTAAGAGTTATCATCATATAAGCATTTTTTTTAATTACCATACTTTTCAGACTATAAGACGCTACTTTTTTCACACACTGAACACTGTAGCTTATACAATGCTGCAGCTAATTTGTGGATTTTTTTTTTTTTTTTTTTACGGGCTAACGAGCTTCATGCCACCAAAACATTTAGCCTCGTCACAGCCGGGCGCTAACATAGCTGCCCAATACATGTCTCTCATGGGGGGTGGGTCCTCGTAACTCATTGAGACTATCTGTATAAGTAAATGTGAACATGTTAACTCCCCAACGTCGAAGAAATTTCATTAAACCCAGTCCAGTCAGAAAGTGGTTAGTTTGTGAGTCTGGTGAAGCTCAGAGATGCAGTAAGGTTGTAAAACTCACTCCTAGTAAAAAAAATAAATAAAAAAAGACAAATGAATCAGAAACGAGAGAAAAAGTGACGCGAGGTGAGCCCATAAACTGTTTTATAGAGTTCCTCTATAGTCAGATCTGAATAAATCATCCCGTTCAGAAGCAGCCCAGAGCAACATTACATTTTTTTCTTTTACCGTCTTCTTTAAAGCCTCATTTTCTCCCTCAGCGTCTTTCAGTGTCTCGTTTTTTTCCTCTCGCTGCCCACTCTGCCTCGCCCCGGCTCCCTTTCCCTTTCTCTCAGCCGTTAACAATAGAGCCATTCATGTGGCCACACTTTGAAACATGGCGTGGGAGGTTGGAGGGGGCCAGAGGTGACACCGATGGAGGGGGGAAGAGAGAGGCGAAAGGGGGAGGCGGGGAAGGAGGGGTGCGCTTTCAAGCCTTTTCTTCTCGGAGCTCTTTCACGAGGGCAGAAACATCATTTTCTCAACCCGAGCATCGCCCCACCGCGACCCTCGAGCCGAGTTGAGAAGACTCAAGTGTCAGTCTCCCTGACCCCAATTCTCTCTCCCCCCCATGACCTTTGACACCTCCTGCTTTCCATCCACCACTCCTCCTCCATCTAGTTTTCCACTCGTTCAACTCAAAAACGTGGTAAATTTTGCACAGCCCGTGTCACTTGCAATAAAAGTCAACAATCCTGGAAAACACAACTTGAACAATGAGGGCATTTTGTCTCCGCTGTCGTGCATCTGTGCGCTGTCCTCCGTGCTCTGGGTGGCGTATCGGACAGCTTGAACATTTCCCAGATTCCACAGCGGCAACCTGAGCCGTGGCCCGACCAAATTCAGGCACACAGGTGCAGCCAGGTGAGGGGAGGGGTGAACCCGGTGTAAGTGAATGTAACATCTGTGTGAACATGAGAATTTGATGGGAGGGTGGGTTGTTGGGTGTGTGCACAAGAATAGACAACCCAGGGAACTACAAAGAGAAAGTGACGATGGTAGTATCTTCTTGGGCTAAGACTGTTAGTGGAACATGTCTAACGGCATTTGTGATTAAAATGGTGCTGGAACTTTTAACGTCTGGAAATGAAAGAGAAATTTCTTCTCAAAATAGTCACAGATTTGTCACGGGTATGAACTCAGCTCAACTCATTTTGTGCAATTGTAAACCACTATTACACGTTTCATAGCTTTTGTTGCGGACGTGCATGCAAACCCCTGGGAAATTCTGGCCCCAGTTTTATGCCAGAAGTTCACACGAGTGGTTCGGCAGTGTGATTCCAAGTGAAATTTTCAGTTTTCTCACAGTTTTGTGTCCCCAGCAATGGCAACTAATCATTTGGTGCACCTTTGTGACAACTAATTGGCAAACAGTGGTTACAAGGTTGGTTTCGGAAGGAGATGTGATGTTCGTGGTGGCTCTCAGTTTTCTCACTTGAGCCGCAGATGCTTGTAGTCTTGAATTTTGAACAAGTTTTTTTTTTAATTTGCTACAAATTTTTCTTCAAAATAGCCACAGAACAATCGCCTGGATCTCAAATCCTTCTAGACCTTGTTGTCGGCGTTTTCTATCCATTTCAAGAGCGCAAGAGTTGCCTTGACTGAAAACCTGTCTAGGTCTAAAGACCACGCTGATGATAATGTTTGTAATACTGGTTCAAAAATATCTCTTTTGATTTCAAAAGTTTACTCCAGTAGATAAAATAAAAACCATGGCGATGACGACCTGGGTGGGTACAAAGAAGACCAAGGATTTATGATGTAGGCGGTGGAAGGCAATGAAATAATGTGCGCAGCCAACAATACAGTTTAGCAACATGCTGAAAATGTACGACACTGACACATGGCCTGCTGGTGTCTTGGTCACCAACACTCAGAATCCAGTGAGACACCAAATGGAAAACTTGTATTTTTCTCCTATTATTAATTAACCAATAAGTCTCAAACCGTTGCAGTCCTGTACCTTTAAGCATCAAAGAAAACTGAAATGTTTTAGCGACCTAATTGGTTGGATGGTGCCTATAGACTTTGAGTTTGTGAATTTGGGAACAGAGGAAGCTCCGTAAATGACAAAACATCTCAAAGGATCAAAAACAAAACTCCAGGTTGGTTTTGGCAGGTTCAGGCTGTACAGAAGTCATAATTAGTCAATAAAACAACAACGGGTGTATCTTTTACAACAGGAAACTGCTACTAACCCCCCCCCCACCCCCATTGTTAAGGTAACCCAGTTTACGAGGGAACCAAAGCACCCATCTATTAGAGAGTAAAATACGATGGTGGTATTCGATCAGTGGCGGGATGTAGATTTATGGTGGGGCCTGGCACATAAACCTGTCTGCTTTAATCTCATGGTATACACAGCATAATCACACACACACACTGAGGGCCCCTGAGCAACCTCTCCCTCCCCCTACATTTTAATGTACACACGCTGTCAAGCGCACGGCGGGGGGAGAACACACTAAAGAGCGACCAACCGATTGGCCGCAGGAGGAATATACGTTTTATAAGACGCTCCCGCTGAGCCGCAACACCTGCAGGCCATCGAGAAGCTGTCTATGTAGAGTCTGCGGGGTATCGCTTTCTGAAGAATGCCAAGAGGAGCGAACAGGCGCACTTAGTGGAAAACGTCCATTTGGATCATCTGCGCTCGCGCCTGATGATCCAACGTTCAACCAGCTCTGCACCACAACTCATCTTTCATTAGTTGGACATGTGTTAAAGCCCACAGCATGAGGAATGGGTGCTCAGGTATGAATGCTATGATTGAAAAGATCTGGAAATGTAAAATTATCTCACTCTACTTACAGACTGTTTCAACCTTTTAAAGAAAAATATTGTTTCAAGCTTGAGTGCTGGATTAAATCACATTTATTTTCGCTGGGTACCCACACAGGGAGGGGGCTATCCATTTCCACCCTTCTGTTGGAGCAATCAGAATCCTCCTGTACGCCGCACGGCTCTGAAACACCAACAATATGTAATGTAAAACATATGCTGGAGTGTATATAAAACATGAATCGCTCAATTTGTCTCCCTCAACGGGTTTTGTAGGAATGGCGTTCCCATCGCTCTGACCTGCTATGTTCTGCACGTCTCACCTACATCTACGCTGCCGCTCCCGTCTGAGCGGGTTTACGATAAAAGATTCAGGAGCTTTTACATTTTACCCATGTTGTGCTTTTTTTAAATCTTGACCTCATCTTTGATCAGTTCTGGGAGTGAAAGGGGTGTTTCGGTGAGAGTAGACGCTGTCAGGAACCCAGTCTGTGGGTTGAACTTAAGGCCTCGCATCAAAAATGATATTATAATCTGGAAATGTATGAGCATGTGAGGTCATCCTGTGATGTTTTATAGAATTAATGAGGGTGTCGGTGCACGAGCACAGCCTTGTTACTGTTGGCTCGTTATCCTTCCATTTGCAGTTCTGACAAAAACACGTACATGGCATGAACAAATTCAACTAAAGAAAACTGCTAAATAATTCTGCGTTAACAATAAATCCTCTTTGGAGCTCAGGATCTCAGACGTACTTCACACTAAAAACAGTATTAAAAGTTTAAATGGGTCACAAATACATTGACTTTCTGCGTCTGAACTGGCATTTTGATATCTTCCATTACGATGGAAAATTTTAAATTTTACCACAAAATGTTTAAGCTACTGGGATGAGCATTGATAGTGTTTGGGCTGTCTAATCTTAGTAATCTTTTTTCACAAATTAAAGATATCTTAGAGAGTTTATACATCTAATTAGTGGTATTGTCTTTTTGAACTTGGTGTGTTAATTTTCTCTCAAATCACCTCATAGTGCAGATTATTCACATCCAAACTCCCATTAACTTACATTATATTGGAGTACAGTTTTCTTATCAAAACTGGAAAAGAAGGTAATTTTTAACATATTATACCTTCATAATAAAACATTTGAAACATAAAAATTGACTTTTATATCATAGTGTTAAGTGTTTTAAATGCAACTTTCATCTGTTGCAAACTCATCGTATATTTGAGGCTTACTTTCCTCTACTCTGCCTTTCTTTCTGTCTGCCTTATTAGGAATGTTGTTAGGGAGAACGACACAGGTGTGTGGTTACCATGGTGACCGTGGTGAGCCACTGGCAGTAGCTTTAACATTTCCTTTTATCTTTGTTCTCTTTACACATCAAAATAAAAATTGTCAGCATAGATGAGGAAATAGTCTTTTACAATTTTTTTTTTGTTTTGTTTGTTTGTTTCTTTACTAATGGACATTTTCCTACATTTGAAGTAACTCAATTTCAGTGGTACAGTTTTACTAGCGTTTAGAGTACCGTAATTTTCGGCCTATAAGTCACTGGTTTTTTTTTTTGCATAATTTGCATGCCCTGTGACTTTTACACTGAAACAATGTACAGTATGTATTTTTTTCCCCATACAGTATTTATAAACCAATTTTTGGCTGAGATACGACGGTTGTCATTCGTTCTGACATTGAAAATATTGTGGGCACTCGAGTAGTATGGCATGCTGTTGTGGCATATAATAGGTAAAAGTGGCTATTAATGACACAATTGGCTTGCCATAGCCTGCCACCTTCGTCCATCTCCGGGATCATGCCTGGAGCAACAGTCAAACCAGCTCCAGTTCACTGCGCCGCAGTGAAATTCAGCTACTCTGACCATCCATCCATTATCTTTTACCCGCTTCTTCCATTTTGGGTTACGGAGGTCGCCGGTGCCCATGTTCAGCAATCACTGTGCGAGGGGCGGGGTGCACCCTGGACAGGTTGCAAGTCCATCACAGGACCACATAGAGACAAACGAGACAACCATTCACTCTCTCACTCACACCTAGGGACAATTCAGAGTTACCAATCAGCCTAACATGCATGTTTTAGGTCCGTGGGAGGAAACCGGAGAAAACCCACGCATACACGGAGAAAACATGCAAACTCCACCCAGAAAGGCCCCCGGACCAGGATTTGAACCAGGGACCTGCTCGCTGAGAGGCAGCAGCTCTACCAGTTGTGCCACCATGCTGCCAGCTACTTTGACCATAAAGGTAATTTATTATATAACAGTTTGACTGAGACACAACTTTGCTATGATGTTGAACAAACAAATAATTGTTTTAAGTGTTAATCTTGTTAAATTCTTGTTAAAGTCCTCCCGTGCACACTCCTGCGGCTGACATTTGGCAGCCAGTCAATTTCTGGCACCACACCGGCCCACATTTCCGGGTTGTCAGCGATGATGCGTAACAAACGCGACACGTCAACGGTGACGCATAATAAATGCAAATTATACGGCAAAGCTTCATATTTACAGATTTTTCTCACTTTATTACACATATTGGAATTGATGTGACTTATATGGCGAAGCGACGCGTACAGTGGAAAATACGGTAATTTCATTTTACGCAATGTAGTTTCTCTACAATTCATGGTAACCGCACAGGAAGGTTAAATTAGCTCGGTGGTCAGAGCCGCCGGCTTGTAATCCGGAGGTTGCAGGTTCGAGCCCAGGTTGAATCAGGAAGTGCACCCAGTTTAAAAAAATAATAATTTATCAAATCTTTCACGTGGGTTTGCTTGCTGTGGCAGAAGCTAGTCCCTGAAGAAAGGAGCATCTTCAAGGACCAGCTTTTCCACAGTTTACCATGATTTATGGCAGGCTGCTCAGCTTTTCTCACTTTTAGGAAGGTGCAGCTTTTCTAACAATTACGGTAATTCCCACGTCTGGAGTAGCTGCCAGGCGCGGAGAGGAAACCGCGTTGAGTCGCTAAAATCAAATTTAAACTTAAATGGTTTAATCTTTTTCTAGAAACAAAAACGTTTTAGGTGGATCGTGCTGGTTTTTAACTCTAAACCACTGATTTAAATTATTACAAAACAGCTTTTGAACTTTACAGAGGTTTATTCACGTGAAATTTTGAGGCACTCGCTTCATTCGCACCCTTCAAGATCTCTTCCGCGATAATTATATTCAAGTTTCACAACAGATGTCATTTTAAACAATTGTTAAAGCTACTCTAAATTAGTTAATAGAAACTTCTTTGTGTCGCACAATAATGGAGATTTTTTTAATCTTCATGAAGCCTGACAGGATCTTTTTTAATGCAGACGATGGGGTTTCTGCCTCCATAAGTGCACAGGCCCGTCGGACGGTTTTAAAATATCCATAATCATTATTACTGTCTTCATTAAAGAAGCATATACCCCGGAGTGGAGCTGCAGAAAGTGGTCTTTGACTGTGTGTATGCAGCTGCAGAGAGATGGAGACACATTTGTACGAGACAGAGGGAGACGGGAGTGGTTAGGCAGAGACACAGAGGGGGTAGGGGTGTGGGGTGGAGGGGGTTAATGTAAATTGATGAGAGTTTGATTCTCTCTAGAAGCCGTGGCCCAGATTTCTCTGAACGTTTCTATTATGGATGAAACGCTGGAACGGATGAGAGTTCGAAGACGAGGGACGATCAGAGGAACTTTTGTTTGGCAAGGTTTGTTCGGTTAGGTGGATCTAAACACAAAGCTGTTCTTTTTTTTTTTTTTTTTTTTTTTTTTTTTTTTTTTTTTTTTTTTTTGCTGATGTTGTTGGGTTTAGTTTAAATTTACAATCTCCCAAACTTCAAAGCAAGTGGATCTTTCTCAACCGTTCCACAATTAAAGGGTGTGAGGGAAACAAATCCTCAAAGATTCCTTAATGTGAGGGTTGAAGCTGGAGGAGCGCTACAAAAAAAAAAACAATATCCTTTTTAACTTTTCGTTTTCTGCTTTGAAACACCCCTGAATGCAGCGTCCAAGTACATAAAACAGCTGCCAAATGAAACATTAAGTGAGCCTTTCAAATACATTTAAGTTCATAGACATATTAAATAGTTTCTCAACGTTTTAGGATTTATGACTGTAAAGTTGCTCTGATTCAAGTCTTTCAACTCTTGGACCAGGCAGGTTCACACAGATGATAAGAAACCTGCTAAAGGGACTCATCACAAACTATAACTTAAAACAAAGGTAGTTGAGGCATGTGAAACAGGAAGGTGGTCACGGAGTTGAGAAAAGGAGGTTTAGGTGGAAATATAGACGTGAATCTGTCAAAAGAAAAGGAAGGAGTAAAGTGCCTGCATGCTCCATCTGAAGCGGTGAACTTGTCTCAATGACGTAGTTGCGAGATGAAAATCAGGTTATTTTGTTCTCAGTCGCCCGCCCCTTCTCGACACAGGACCTTGGCCAAACTTTTTCTCACAGGCGTACGCGCCAAATATTGCATGACTAGCGTGAAGTTTGTGGGTGTGTTCGTCAACGCGGACATTCAGCTGAAAGACTCGTCAAATGGCCAAAAGCTCCTGGATGGCGATCGTGCAGACATTGTGCACAGAGGAGTCAGTCTGCTGAAAAGTGTGGCGCTTTCTTCATGATGGATTTGTGGACAAACGGCGAATGCATGAACCAGTGTTTCCCCCACCGTTATCCACCGTGTCAACAAAACTGAGAGCCCCGCCTACCAAAATGTCCTACTGCCGGCGCTAACAGCGCTAGGCTAACGTGCAACACAGATGCGCCTCCAGCCCCCCCACCCCTCCCCATATCAACAAAAATCTCTGAAGAGATGAGCACCCTGCCAAAGCAAGTGACCTTGGAGTTGAGACTCTGGCGGGAAGAAACCCGCACAGTGATGCAAGCTGCGGCAGGAGCTCTGCACCTGCGTCTCGCGGACTATGAAAGGCGTGCGAAAACAAACGTCCTGCAAACAGGTGACCGCGAGTCGACTGTTCGACTGCAGAGGGAGTACGCCGGGCCCTGAGCACAGCCGTCGAGCGAAATGTCAGGGACCAAGTGGAACTCCGTGAAGACAGAACTCAAGTGTTCAAACGCAGTTTTCAAATAAACTTGTACCTTGTTCTGTCTGTGGGCGGCTGTGGCTGAGTGGTTAGAGCAGTCGTCCACCAATGCAAGTTGTTGAGGGCTCAAATCCACCAGCAGTCACATGCCGAAGTGCCCCTCGGCAAGACATTGAACCCCTCATTGCCTCCGATGTGTGCCCCATCGTTGTCTGAATGTGATGAAGCACTGATTAGTCTATTTAAAATAATTTGTTCAATTAGCTTTGTATAGATCTAGTAGAGTGAATGGGTAAATGAGGCACAGATTGTGCTGTAAAGCACTTTGAGTGTCTTGATAAGATAAAAAGGTGATATATAAGTACAGTCCATTTATTATTCTAGACCGGTACATTTTTTTAAAACTCTAGTCTAATATTCAGAAAGTTTATAACTGAAACCCTACTTTATCTCCAGTCTGTGATATAATTAATAATGTACTTTATTCAACAAATAATCTCTCTAACCCCAGCCTGTCCTGAGCCTGGTTCTGCTGGACATTTCTTCCTGTTAAAAGGGGGTCATTCCTTTCCACTGTCGCCAGTGCGCTGCTCAGGATGGCACTACCTTCCTCAGATAGATATCTTTTACTAATGGGCTTTTTGTAAGTATGTCAATGTTTCTGTGCAGTGCCCACGTTTCTTGTAAATTGGTGATTTATACAAAAAAACTTTAATAAATTTGACTGTAAGGACGTACAAATACTGCAGACTTGTTGGAGTGCACGAGAGACGCCACCTGTTGTGGTTTCATCGTGCTGTTTATGTCTGTCACTTGATTTGTCGAGTTATTATTAATGTGTTTCTAACACAAGTTCGCACTGAGAACAAGCTGATAATAAAAAAATAAGTGAACAAGGTCAAACGGTGAGTCTGACGAGTGTGAAGAAATGTAGGTCCGCTGTTTGACCCGAGGTCCTCTTGTTGTTTTGTTTTTTAATCTAATGCGTTGGAACTTTATCAATTTTTTTGTTTTTAATTAATTACCAGATTATTAAATCTTTGAGGCTTTACGTAAAAAGGTGGCCGCACCTTCGTGTCCTCTGTCATGGCAAAGCCATAAGGAAGACAGAAAAAACAGTGGTTTTTAACAATTACAAAAGAGGCAGAACATCTTGGGGATGAGAGCGACAGAATCCACCTGACCTCCGATTGTCGGAGAGCGCTCGTTTGAACAAAGCTTATCAGGAAGACACAACAACGCCGGCAGACTCGTCCGTATCATTTGGAGGGCAGCAGGCCCCAACACTGAACTGTGAGCAGATGTGACCTCAACGGGATCATCCTTAACGAGGACATCTCGAATTGCCAAGCCGTATTTTGCCAGCGAATCTTGTTTTTCTACATCTACAGTTGGACAGGAGGAGAAAGGCCTTATAATCTCAGCTCACGCGCTGACCCTGGATAAGCAGCAGAACACGTAAATAAAAGAAAACAGAGCTTTCAAACAAGAAACGATACGAAAGGCATAAATGATTACCCTATAATCAAGGTGGATCACTTTTAATGAAGTGAAACAGAACCGCGCGCACACTCAACCTTTTTATCCTCATATTTTGTTTTTAAGTATCTTAATGAATTCCAGCGCGTGGAAATAATGAAGTGTCACTTTAAATGTTGCAGGGAAGTGTGGGATGACATTATCTCCGTGCATTTCATAATGGATGGCCCAGCTGAAGGGGAAAATTAAGGAAACACTGAACAGTCTAGTTGCATTCCTCTGGGTTATTTATGTGGTCAAAAACAGCTCTGAGGAAGAAAAAAGGCAAATTAATGACTAAATGTACGGGGCAGTGTAGCGTCCCGAGTAATAAACACACGGAGGAAGGTTTGCGTCCAGAAAGACATTAGAGTTGAATCAGTAGAAAACGTTGATCAGTTGTTTTAAGAGCGTCTTTAGCAGTCTAAAACCCAAATACTAAATAATTTATAAGAGAATGAGACAAAAACTAAGTGATAAAGACATAAAAGATGAAAGAGTTCATCTCCATTGATAATTTACAAAGCAAGCGTTGATGGATCCTGCCAATAGTTGGACAACTCGAACAACGGTTCTCAACAATGGAGTTGGACCCCCCCTGTGGGTCATAAAACCTCAAGTAGTGAGTTCTGACATGATCGTCAGATCACAAATTAAACTTATAAGTGTTTGCTGAGGACATATTATTATAATAGTTGTCAGAAAAGAGTCTTAGAAAGGTCATGAATGGGTAATAAATGAAACAAAGGCTATGGAGACAGTCTTTTTCATTACGATCTTGTTCATGTGGTCGAGCAGAAATGTTTCCACACCTCATCTCCTCTGAGGTTCAGGACATGAAATAAAGACAGGTCCTGCATCACACTGGGCCACATGCAAACAGCTCAACTGGTCTGGAACTGGAACTAAACTGCTGTTGTTTTATTTATTTTTTATGCTTTTGAAAAGCGTAAGCTAAGTTAGCTAACAGTGGAGCGGTGGTGCAGAGGTTAGAGAAGGTGGGCCTGTGATCAGAAGGTTGCCGGTTCAACAACCCATATCGACAACATCAAAATGCGGATGGGAAAGGTGAAGCAACCACACTTGCCTCCACCTTCATTTGCCCCACTCTGGACCCTTGAGCAAGGCACTTAACCCCCACCATCTACTCCTTCATGCACCCTAGACGGCAACCCTCTGCTCCACACAGAGAGGCTGTGGTAGCTCGGTGGTCTGTGGTTCTGTCAGGAGGGGCATCAGGCGAAAAACAATCGCCAAGTCTTCGTGCCAATTACTTCACCTCCTAAAGAACGAAGCGGCTGAACAAAAAAAAATTTAAGCTAACTCCTGGTGAATTTTGACCCATTTCCAAGAAGAAAAGTCAACTCTTAAAATGATCATGCCTTGGATGACTGAGGACCTCCACCAATATATTTAGGAACTAATGATCTGGAAGCTAAAGAAGCAAATTGTTCTCCATGGAGCTGGTGGCGCTCAGAGTAAAGCTCAAATGAGAGTGAAAATTGGATTTAAGATGCTCAAGCAGACAAGCGTCGGTTCACTTCCACGGCTGTTCTTATCGTAACAAACCCTGATCTTTGTCTGAATCGCAGCGAGATTCAAAACCCGCCTGATTAAAAAGCAGAAGAAGAAGCAGCGGTGTCACACGGGGCTCGCAGGAGACATCGTTCAGTCATTAAAGTAATTACAAGCGAGATTTACAGCCGGGTGTAGGAAATAAATGGGGTGAAGTTGATGTTTTGTTTTGTTTGTTTTTTTTATTGGGGGGGGGGGGGGGGAGAGCAGAAGAGTGCAGGTGAAAGAACAACAGATAAGGAGCTGTGTGAACACGGAGACAGGAGCACGAGGTTGATGTAAAGTCAGCGAGCATTAAAAAGGCCCTCAGGAATGTTGGCGGCGAGGAACGACAGCGGCTGTAATGGCTTCCATATGGCGAGGGAAGGAGAGCGAGGGATGATGGAGGAAGAGGAGAAGCAGCGGTGATGCAGCTTCCAGCAGGAGGGGGGAGGCAGCGGGAGGGGATGCTGAGCCGTGTTTGAATAGTTAGTTGGCATCATGGGACTCTGAAGGTAACTGTGTCCTTGTTGTTGCTCGCTCTCTCACACACACACACACACACACACACAAACACACACATCCTGCTGTCCGGAGGCGGCCCAGAACGCTGCGGCGTCCATGTCACATCCAGTACCTATCACACGCCGGATAACCACCGAGACGCAGGATGGAGGTGCGCTGGATGCTTTGGCATTTGAAAAGAGCACGTCCACAAACACACACACAAACACACAAACACACAAACACACACCCTCCCGCTCCGGCTGCGTTCGACACGTTCACGACGCCGAAGACGAGCGCCTCACGTTGAGCTGGAACCTGTAGCTGCAGCAGAAACAGGAGCTAACTCACCGAACAAAGCTGAGCAGCAGAGCCATATTCAGGTCAACAGCAACTTTTTCTCAAGCCAAC
>JARVLU010000001.1:24602847-24614371 GCA_031762415.1 Simpsonichthys santanae
GGGGGGGGCTGTCTAATTCATGCAGGTGAAGTGTTTTAAAGTTCTGTTCCTCGTTTACCTGCGGGGCCCGAACAAAAGACGAAAAAAGAACACGCAGCCGAGCTTCGTTCTTCCTCCCCCCTCCTTCTCTTTGTCTTTTATCCCAACTTCTATCCTTTTTGTCCTTCACTTTGTCCCTCCACACCTGCCTCCTCTTCCTCCTCCCTCTTCATCTCTTTCCTCATCCCTCCTGCTTTCATTTCTCCCTCGTCTGTCCCTCATCCTGACTCTCTCCATCGCTGCCTCTCGCAGCGTTTGAAGCCGAGTGTTTGTCTCCAGGGCTGGATGATTGACAGCTGAGAGAGAGCCAGGCAGCTCTCTGGTGACAGATAAGGACTTTGGCTCTATTACTCACTGGGTCCAACACACACACACACACACACGAACATTCTCACACATATATAAACTCTCACCCATCCTCCCACGTGCACATGGATTCACTTACGAGCGCGCGCGTGCATGTGAGAACGCACACTCCGGGTCCCATGCTGCTCCCAGAGATCGGCAGGGAGCAGGCGAACCTATTTGCATCGGGAGGCCGTGTGTAAAATAAATAAAGAATCGGATGAGTCGAGGAATAAACAGACAGGAGGCACTGCTGGGGATGAGTGTGACTGATTTGCAGTGTGCGTGCGTGCGTGCGTGTGCGTGCACGCTCTCTTTCAACCTCTGGGGCTCCCGAGTGAGGAGAGCAGCAAGAGAAACACCCTGTTGAACACACACCGAGTCAAACAGAAATGAAAGGATTCAACAAAGCCCAAGTCTTCATGGTAATAAAAATAAATAAAAGAGCCTAAAAATACTTTTTATTATTATCATTATTATTTTTATTCCAACCTTTGTTTCAGGGAACTCCATGGAGACCACTGGCTGCTGCTGATGAACAAAAATTACTTAAAGAATAAAAATAATGCTGATTTCTGTTAAAGTCTCCCGCCACAGACGCAAACCTCTGGTTTGCGACAATTGCAGAAGTCAGACGGAAGACAAAATGTTTAGGTTCCTGACAGAATACATAAATTAATAAATAAATGAAATGTGGGGGGAAAAAAACAGCGTCTTGATGATTGACGGCTGAAAGTGAGCAGAAGACGGTGCGAGGAAGAGGAAATGGCGCATAAACAGGTGCAACATCAGAGAGAGAAACAAAAAAAAAAAAAAATCCAAAACAGAATGAGTTCAGGAAAACAGAGATGGAATTAGAGAAAAACACGGAGAGTTTCATACACGTTTCAGTTTGTGCAAGAGTGAAAAACAGGCTCAACCCTTTAAAAAGTTTCAAACCACAATTGATTTCTTAAAATCTTTTAGAGTTAGTTTGAAGAATAATTATTTTATCTGAAAGATATGAGGTATTTTTCTATACTTTTCACTCGTTTTCCATCCAGTCCTTCTACTTGAACGCAAGCACGTTGTGAAGTTTAATGATACAAAATTAATTAATTTGCATAAAAAATTAATTTGCATAATTAAACCAATACATTTGAGAGAAATGTCTCATTTAAAAATATATAAATTAATTATCTTATTTATATGAAATTACAACGTATACAGTACTTCCACCAGCCTACAGGGGGCGCTCGTGCTGTTATGGCTTCAACTTCTGTGTAATGTTCTATCTATTTACTTGTAAAAGACCAAATCCTGTTATTTGTAGTCATTTTCATAGGTTGTCTTAATGAAATGAGAATATAATGTCTCTTTGTGACGGTCTATGAGGAACAATCTCGCTAGCTAACAGTTGAAACTCGAAAATTTCAATTTGCTTGTCATTATTTTGTAAAATAGCAATAGCTAGTACATTCTTTAGCGAGCTAATAAGCTAATAACACCTGAAATAAAAAAAAAGACTTTCTTCTCAAAACCTTATGATGAATAATTAGTTATCTAGCTCCTAACAACTCAAAAATTCAGACTTCCTTGTCAAACGTTTGTGAGGCACAATGTATTTTACACTAGCGAATACTTTAACTAGCAAGATAGTAAGCTAGTGATAGACAAAATTGAACAAAATAATCTAACTTTTATTAAGAATTTTGTTGGAATTAATAAGCTATGTGATGCTAGCTAACTAGCATACCTAGCTAGTTAGTAAGCTAGTAGCAGCCAAAACTCAGAAAAGTTTGACCTGTGTGTCATAATTATTTATATGGATACTAGCTATTATCGTGATACATGCTCAATAATCCAGGTAGAAAAATCTAACAGTCAGGTCCTCGGGACAGATTAAAAATAAATAAATAAATAAAAACTTGCTGAAACGTTTCATCTTTAATCCAAAGACTTCTTTTTTTTTTTAATCCGTCCAGAGGATCTGTCTTAACTTTGTTAGATTCCAGCTGTTATTTTAACTAGTCACAAGCTAAACATCTAACGGTGTGTTCAGTTTATACATGGAAGGTGGAATTTTCGAGTTTCAAGTCTAAGAGATTAACCCGAACTCCCCCAAAGTCAAAATTCCAACTTGATGAGTCAGAAATTCCTGACCGGCACCTACCTCACAACTCAATATGGCTGATTAAAATGTCGTCGCAACGGTTGTATTTTTGTTTTGTTTCGTTTACCTGGTCCCTGAGAACAGTAACTAGAAATCTTACTGTTGTCCAGTTTGCAACTGTTATTCCCAGATCCTGGTTTTGACATCGGAGGTAAACGGAGCATAAAATATAAAAACATAGGTGGAAGAGCCTCACCAGAAACAGTGACAAACCTTTAAAAAAACACAACCACTGATCAAGAAATAAAAGTACAAGAAAGTCTGGTTCCTTGAAGGAAATTATCTGAAGAAACAATGACTCAAGACTGAAAATGAGGTAAGCAGAGACTGACGAAGAGGAGGAGGGTTGACTGAAAGACTGCAAGGTTCATGCTGAGCTACAGGTGTGAGTGACGGGGGGGAGAAAAGATAGGAGCAGAGGAGAAAAACACGAGTCGGCGGATAATTGGGCCGACCTCCAGCAGAGGAGGTTGGCAGGTGAAAGGACAAATGAAGCAAAAATGAATGGAAGAGATGGATGGGTGGTGAGGAGATGAAGGGTCTAAGGTAATGACGCAGTGACATTGTGGAGGAAAGGCATAACTAAAGAGAAGGCAGGCTCAGCGTGAGAGATGGGGCAAAGAAAAGAGAGGAGGGCAGCCTGGAGGACTGAAGTTTAAAAGTGAGCAGAGAAAGAAAGAAAGAAAAGGAGGTGACAGAGATAGACGCCGAGCATGAAAATGGCCTTTGTCATCTCTTCTCAAGCACAGCGCCTCAAGACAAAGGCAGCCGCTTTCTTCCAGCATCTCCAACATGACAATAGCTTTTTGTCTCCCCATCAGAGGAAGGAGGGAGAAAAGAAAAGTGGAGAACACGCTGTTCTCCATGTCTGTTTTTCCTCATTTGCTTCTTATCGCCGTCCTCCTAAGGGTTACTTTCTTCCATCCGCCTCCCCATCCGTCTAAAAACACCCTTTAAAACACGACGCCCGTCCTGCTCCGACTCCGCTCTGTCAGCTCTGAGGGGGTGCAGGGGAAACACTCCCGCCTCCTCCCATATTATTTGAGGGTTGGGGGTTAAGGGTCACGCTTGAGTGCTGATGGTGCACCCAGGCAGACAAAGCAGATTAACACACAGAGAGAGACCGGGCAGTGGTATGTCAACCCTGTGAGCTCCCCTCCCAGCTTGTTCTCAGGTCTCCTATCCCATTGGGTGAAATATTATTATATGTTGCAGTCTGCACCAATGAGAGGTCAATTCCACAATTGTGTGCGCGGTCAGTGGTCAAACCACCTATTGCCATGGGTGTTGATGTCACTGCCAAGTTTGTATTCAAAGCAAACAAATTGCAGATTAACAAGGAGCGTTGTTTGTTCAGTAGCTTCAATCCCTATCACAAACTGGTCTGTTTGTCGTTTAGTGCATATTTCTGCTCACTAAACACGTATTAATCCTACAATTTGTGCTCGATTTCAAACCTGCACCAAGTGCCATGTTCTTCTACTGTCATAAGATCGCACTTGTTTAACTTCTAAACTCGTGAATTCCAGGAATGTCATCAGCAAAAGTAGGGGATCTGGTTTAAAGTCTTCAGTGGCAAACTCAGATTTATTTGTTGCGCTTCATTTGCTGTAATAGAGCATGAAACTTCAACCGGTTGCTAAGAACAGGCTAGTTCTGGTGTTTGCCTTTCTTTGTCTAGTTTGAGATCACGTAAAGTGAATGCTTCATCCCATTGAAATGGAAGGTTTTCACCAAATTGAGATCTGTAAAATTATCCAGTCAACCTGATCCCCTTTACAACAAGATGATTGCTCTAGCCGTGAAGGATTAATGTTTTTTTAGCAGAAAGTTTGTTTCTTTGAAAGTGGATGATATATATATATATATAGTTTTGGTCACTATATGTCACAATTCTGTTCTCACAAAGACACTTTGCTTATATAAACACCAAGTTTTTTTTTTTTTTTTTTTTGTCCAATCCCAGATTCATTCTTTGCCCAATATTTCAATTATCTCCTTGGCCCTTAATTTGAAGTTGCAAGGGGTAGTGGTTAAAAAAACAGCCATTCAGAAATAGACAAACCCTTAAAGTAGCTGATAAACCATCAATCCTACATGACAAAAAACGAATTTGTGATTGTTTTTAACCTTTATATAACCAGGCAAAACCCACTGAGATCACTTAACTCTTTTGCAAGGAAGGCCTGGGCTTGAAGGCAGCCTAACATGCCTGTTTTTGGTCACTGGGAGGAAACCGGAGCGCCCAGAGAAAACCCATACAAGCACAAGAAGAACATGCAAACTCCACACAGAAAAACCCCAGGTCCAACTGGGGGACTGAACCCAGGATCTTCTTGCTGTGAGGCAACAGTGCTAACCACTGAGCCGTCGTGCTGCCACAATACCACTACCATGATACCATGATGTCAAGTTGGTTGTTCTGGCCTTGAGGAATTGGTGTTTTGCAAAAATCATGTTTTCGATGATATAAAAACCCACCTTTTGACCAAGTTTCATAAATTCAAATCCACCCTTATATTTTAAACGTGCCTTTGGCCATTACTTTGAAGTAACCGATTCAATTCAGTTTATTTACAAAGTATGTAGTGCCAAGTCACAGCATAAGTTATCTCAGGGCACTGAACAAAAACATTCACATACATTCTAAAAAAAGTTACGTCTGGTCCTCTGAACATTCAAAAAACAAAACAAAACAAACAATCAAAAAAGTTGTAGAAATGTTTTGTCTTTCGGAGGAAAGCATTCTTCAGCAAGACTGAAGAAGGCTTTCCTCCGAAAGACAAAACGTTTCTTCAATTTTTTTTTCTTTTGTTTTTTTTGAATGTCCAGAGGACCAGACGTAACTTTTTTAGATTTTTCTACCTGGATTACTGAGCATGCATCAGGATATTCACATACATTATAAATGCCAAATAGTAAAGTTATCCATTTAAGGTAATAACGTTACCTAGCGAAAACGTATATAAAGTAAAGAATATTTGTCCAAGCACTGAACCCTGAGGAACTCCATGTTCAACTTTGATATATGAATAAACTTCCTTATTTACATTTACATAGTGGAGGGGTAAGAGTTGATTTACCACAATTTAAAAACAGGACAATATCCTTTCATGAGATGTGTCAATCATAGGGAGTTTTACCGGTGTGATACGGTGCTGTGCAACTATCTATGTGGCTTCCAACTGATTTTGGTTTTTACCACCATTTTCTGTTCTTGTCAAGAAAAAATAACCACAATACTATAAAATGTTGCGATACAACAAGCCAGACTTTCCAATGTTTGTGACAAAAAATGAAGAATCTACTGGCATTTGTAAGTTGATACGTTTGTTTGAAATGTCCCCCAGGAAAGTATTATTTTGTAGACTTTGTCCACTTCGATTTCACCAGAAGATGATTGGGACGGCTGTAGCCCGCGGAGAGATAATGTAGGATTAAGGGTAAAGGGTGAAATGGGATTCACCTCATGGAAATACAGCTGGGTTGTGCTTTCTGTTTTTTTTTTAACTTGATTTATATTGAGCTTGTTTACGTTCTCTCTGAAGTATACCCAAAGAAGACTTTTTATGTGGTTCCATAAAGCAGAGCGACTTGACACGCAGATGTTCTAATGTGTGTTTTGGGGGTGTTTCTGAGGTGGTTTATATTATTTGTTCCCCTTTTATTGTTTCAGTATGACAAAGGGGGAAAAAACTTTCTTCAATCTCAACTGGAAAAGAAAAAAAAAAGGCTTCTAACTTCATTAAAGAACCCCTTCTTCTACCGCCATGCGAGCAAATTCAAACTGTTTCCAATAAATGTTTTTTTTTCCACGGGGTGGTCGTGGACCGCTGCTCTGTCAAATCGAGACTCTGGGAAGTAATCGTAACAAGTTAATTATCATTAGAAACAGCTTGAAACATTACAGCCGACGGATTCCTCCACAAAAGTAACGATTTTAGTCACTTAGACTCAAAAGGACTTGACGGGGAGATTTTGCCGAGCAATAAGTATAAAACAAACATTCAGCAAAGGAAATAATGAAGAAACAGCAGCAGATCAATTCTGATGTCCTTCATTTTGTTGTTGGTCTGTGTGTGTGGTCCTTCTTCTGATCTGGCATCAGTGGGCAGCTCTGTCAGTGTGTTTAGAAGTGCTAAATGCCCCCCTGACCTGCTGCAGTCTGTTATTAGACCCTCTAGACTGCCAGGCCCCGTTTACTCACACTGGCATCGGTGCCCACGCCTGGCAACAGTCGCAAATCGGTCAGAAACGCTCAAACATGCAAGCGCTTCCAAACACACACGAACGCCCACCGGGCAATCAGTGGAGGGTGAATAGCCAGAGATCTTCCTCCTCCTTCTGCCTTATCAGTGAGTTGCGTTCAGCCTTAACCATGCGTACTGTACAGCCATTAATCATGATTCTCATTAATTATCCATGCACCCGGCTGGCTAATTAACACATCAGCTCAAGCAGAACTAATGCTGTATGCTAGTTCACCTCCCACTCGCACCCAGTGTTACCCAACCCCACCCCACACACAGTCCAACCCTGAAGCTGACTCGGAGAAAAGCGTTCTGACAATACAGACGAGGGCGACGAAGCAACGCTCTTGTAACGGATTCTCAATCTTTGGATGTTTCACGTCTTTAGTCGTAATCCAAAAAAGTTGTCAGGTCATCTGGACAGATTCTTCTTGGCTGAAACGTTTCGTCGTTCATCCGAAAGACTTCATGCAGTGTTGCCAGATCTCGCGATAGAAACAAGCAACCAGCTCTAAACAACTGGCAACCAGTAAAACAGAGGCTGTCTTTAAACAGTATAAACATACATTTATTATGGCATTACACATAAATAACAGCAAAATTATGATAAACACTTCAAATAACACACTTTTAAGCTCTGATCAAATAAATTTTGCATATGTGATTTTTTTAAAACTTACTTTAAAAAACAACACATCCTGACATCTGCGTGTGAGTGGAGCCCCCTAGTGGTCGTCCACAGTATGAGTGTTTGGGGTGTGCGCCCACAGACGTATTTGTCTATGTCTATGTGTGCGCCCGTCGCCTCCCCCAACTTGGGTGGGAGCGATAAACAGGAAACGGGGGCGTGGAAGGGACAAAGTACCTACTACCACTCGTCTTTTGTTTTATTGTGCGGAGCTGGGAGATAATCTACTAGTTTCACTCGGAAAGACAGTCAAGCCCAAATAAGCAACTTCACATTCAAAACAAGCCCAAAAACTTTGGCTTACAAGATTTATAAGCGACTTCGAAAAAAACAAGCCCAAAGTCGCTTATGACAAGTAACTTGGCAACTATGGGCTGAGGCCATGCAACAAAACTCAGTCCTATAAACAGCACCTTCTCAAAGTGGATACACCAGTTTGCTGGGGACGTCCAGAACTAGCTAGTAACCTAACATTATATTGTTAGTGCCCTGATGGACGCCTGCTATTCACAGAACTAGCTAAGATGTTGTCAGGTCCTTTAGCTGGTTTGCTTCAGTCCATTTCTTTTGATTTATTTTGTCAGGGCCTAACATGAACTGTATTGAACTCGACAAACATGTAACCTCAGCCCGGGCCGCCTTAATGCACGGCCCTTACTGGGCTGAAGCCCAGGGGTCTACAGCGTTTAAGGACCAACCATTCTGAGGTCACGAGATGAGCTGAAAATCATGGTTTTATGACTTGACACGTCCTCTGTTAATCCCTTTAGATGCACATGGCTGCTGATTGTTCCAAATTAAAAGTGACCCACGTGAGCTCACTGGCCAATCGTCCAGAAGCTGACCAATCAGAATGTGCATTGCAAGTTTTGGGGCATGTCCCCAATGACTGACTGACCACAGTCAACATGTCGGGCACAGAAGTTCGAGAGTGGTGCCCTTTAAAAAAAAAGAATAAATGTGTCAGATGAATCTGTTCACTGACTCCTACGCAAAGGAGGTGCAAGAGGAGCTCAAGAGGAGCGGAGAGAGGAGCAGGCAAGTGTAAACAAGTCTTATGGCTCTTCTAACAGTGAGCCGACCGCTAGAGCCGCAACTTTGACCAAGAAGTGGGAAAAGTCTGTTTTACCGTCTGTCTTGGTTTGATTAGCTGTTTCTGCACCTTTGGTTTTTTGAAAGAGGTTTATTTGTTTGACCAAGACTATAGGAAACTTGTGTCTTCTAACTTTAGACCCCTCCCATGTCACCTGTGACAGTGTCAGTTTCAAGTGTTTGTAGTGTGTCGTGAATATCTGCTATGTTGAATCCTACACCGTATCACAGCAGTAAAAACTGGGCTTTGAGGATTTGGATGAGCTTAATATGTTTATATTTGCAACCAAACTCTCAAAGTTAAATTTGATGCATTTAAAGATCAAACGTAAAATTTCAATTACAGTTTTCACATTACAGTCCAACATAACTGTGATAATTTTATTTGCCAGACTGAAAAACATATGCCTTTAAAATTGTTATTTTGTTGTAATATGCTATTATCGTTGTATGTGCAGATAAATGGTGATGTTTAAGGTAAAACTGTGTTGGGGGGAGGGGTTGAAGGAGCCAACCAGTAGGTTAAGGGGACCCTGGCCTCCGTGTACAAACACATGTACATGATGATTAAAAAAATAAATCCAAGGGATTTTACACGATCTGCGTTTTGTTTCTAAATGACTCGGCTGTGGAGCAACGTTCCGATGCGCAGACATTTAGCATCACAAGACTCATTTACATCGCGCCAATAGCTGCTTTTAGGAGCAAAAGGGAAATGCAAATGAGGCACATTTCCATTAACCGGTCTGGAGCGAACATACAAAGCTGCACTGTGACGTGTCAGAGCTGTGATACGGGCTGGGTTTAGAGGTCAGCGCAAACAAAACACGCCGGTTTGGGTCTTAAACAACAGAATCTTGACCAACGGTTCCTCCAACGCATGTTCAAGTGAGAGGGTTACTGAAAAAAAAAAAGTTTTTCAGCATCTTTCTCGTTCCACAATTTTTGTGGTATTTCAACAAATCATGAAACAAAACGTTCAGCTCTTTCAGGACAATCCTGCTGTGACGTTTGCTATTGTGCAACTTCAGCTTTTTGAAATATTTAGCCTTTTCTGCCATTTTTTTTCCTCAAAGAAAATGAATTGAGATATTTTCCATACTTGAAATCTTTAGATCTGTTTACAACATTTTACTGCTCCTTTCACATTTTGTTCTGATTCAACTTCTTTCAGCTTCCTTATTCAAATTTAAACTTTTTTCAGCTACTTTGAGCTAATTTCAGCTGTTTTTAGCTGTTTTGTGCTCCTTTCAGATTATTTCTGCTAACTACAATATTTTGTGCTTCTTCTAACTTCTTTCTGCTAATTTAAGCTTATTTCTGCCAGTTTCAGCTTTTTCTACTATTTCAACTACTATTTAGCTTTTTTATGCTAACTTAAGCTTTTCACCTAATTCCATAGCATTTGCACTCATTTAAACTTTTTTCAGACTAATTCAGCATAAATGTGCTCTCTCCACTTCTTTCTGGTGACAGAAACTTCTTTCTGCTTTTTAAGCTATCTTTTAGCTTTTTTGTTGTTGATGTTGTTGCTAATTTCAGCTTTTTTCAGGTAATTTCTACTTTTTGTGCTCATTTCTGCTTCTTTCAGCCTAATTCAGCAAACATGTTCTGTCTACTTTCTACTGCTAATTTAGGTTTGTTCAAAAAAACTTCAGCTACATTTTTAAACATTTTTTTGGCTAATTTCAGCTGTTTTCAGATAAAGTCAAGTTTTTTGTGTTAATTTTTGCTACTTTCAGCTTAATTAACTTATTTCTGCTAATATTTGCTTGCTATGCTCCTTTCAGTTTATTTCTGCTAATTTAGGCTTTTTCTGCTATTTCAGTTATTGAGCTGCTTTTATGCCAAATTTAGCTTTTTCAGCTAATTCCACAGACTTGTCGCTCATTTCATCTCCTTCCACCTCCTTCTGGTTGTTGACGCTGCTTTCATTCTTTTCAGATACTTTTTGATCATTTCAACTATTTTAGCTAATTTCCCAATTTTTGCACTAATTTCGGCTTATTTAAACCTAGTTCCGCTAAATGTGTTCTTTTTGCTTTCGTTTGCTAAGTTAGGCTTGTTCTTCCATTTCAGCTACATTTCAGCATGTTTTAACTAATTTCAGCTGTTTTTCAGCAATAAGCATTCACGCTGTATTTTTTGCAGGGAATGCAATTTCTCTATTGCAGCTATATTTGGAACTCAAATTTCATGTGAAATGATTTTTGTATAAACAGCTAAATAAAAACAAGAATGTTTCTAAAACATTCTTGTTATCGATACACTTTTCTTCCACACGTTTTTTTAGCACTAAACTCGTTCCACAGTGTTTGTTCTGTTTCAACAATTCATACATCAAAGTGTTCGGCTCGTTCAGGACTTTCCTCATACGACTTTTGGTATTTGTGCAATTTTTACATTTTTTTTTTAATTATTTAGCTTTTTCAGCCATGTTTTTCCTCACTGAAAATGAATGGGGCTCTCTTCACAACCTTAATTCCGCTTTTGTTTCAGCTTATTTTCGTCCAATTCAACTCCTTTTAGCTTTTTTCCAGCACATTTCAGTTCATTTGTTCAACTCAGCTTCTTCTTACTAATTTCAATTTCATGCATTTCCTGCTAATTTATCCTTTTTGTGTAAAATTTCTTTGCTATTTTTTGCCTTTTGAACTTCTTTCTAATCATTTCAACTGTTTTTGCTCCTTACAGCACATTTTTCCCCATTTTCAGCTTTTTAAAATACTTTATTTTTTTATGTCCTAAAGTAAAAATATCAATAAATGTTCAAATTCGTTATTTTAGTTTTAGTTTTATAATGTCACCCCCTTTATAAAACCCACCCTCCAACGTACTCACAGCTGTAGCAGCTGTTCGCGAGCGAAGTGGCAGAAATGGCTCATTTGATCAAAAAGGTCGCAGACCCCTGGATGACTTTAAAGATGGACAAAAGATGTTTACGGCCTTAAAGACCCT